>JAFIDM010009631.1:289960290-290055839 GCA_023159025.1 Thereuonema tuberculata | reverse complement strand
GATTGTCTACATGTGGGAAATACATACCTGAAATTATGCCGTGTATTACGGGGTTCGCACAACATCCAAATCATACAACGTCCTATTTCACAGAACATACACTGGATATATATTTTATTTATATTATACATAAAAAAAAAAGTTAAGCAATCCCATAAACAGGCCATGTAGGCCCACGGGAGCGCGGGAGGTAAGGCTCCAGCGGTTCGAGACCAACGGGACTAGATTGAGGTCGGTTGGTCAGTCCGACGCCCGCCCGCCTTAACTTCCCGGGAAAGAAACCATTCTACAGAGGGCTGGGGCTTGGAAAAATTCCCGCCCTCCGCCGAGGCCGGGAACCGAACCCGCCACCTCCAACCCGCAGCCAAGCGCCCTTACCCACTCGGCTACCTTATATTATACATATTTATATATATTCAGTACGCATATTTACAGTTTGTAACTTACCGTTTCTGTGTCAATTTGTTCCACAAGTCGGTTGAGGCCTGGCATGAAGCTGGGAGCCAAATGACAGTTTTGGAAGAACACCCAGTGTCCAGAATCCATCGCAATCTTCATCAGGGCTTCGGCTAGAGGACCCTACGATTAGTTTTGAAGAAAAGGAAAAAAGAAAGTAATTAGCATTCAATTTTTTTTTTATTATTATTGTAATTTCGATAAAAATTGCAGGACACACTACAATCTGAAACTGCTGGATGTACACTTAACTCTCAACAACAAAATGAAGGGCGCTAGTAGCTATGTAGCTATTAATGGAAACTTCTTCATTAACCAAAGATTTTATTTATCATTCATCAACAAACTATTTTTCACCAAAATCATCTTCATTAATTTTTCAGTAACCTCAACCGTTTGAAAAAATTAATAATTAAAGTTTATGAATTTGTAATTCGTCGTTGTACCTTAGATTTCAAAGAAAAGAAAAAAAATGAACAAACATACTTATTTTCAAGCTTTGTCAGCTCATTATTAATTTTTTAGGAATGAAATTTAATCTAGAAAGGAAACAAAAAGGAAATTTCGAAATACAAAATACAAATATTTAATCAGATGCATTCTTCCGCTGCATCCTATATTTGAATATCAAGAAATAGCTTTAATGGGTACTTACTGATAAAAAAAAAATATATTAGAAAAAACATCTCAGTCATTTATTGTATTTTTTTTTTTGCAATCTCGAAAGACATTATTTTTTGCTTGTTTCTATGATCGCACACATACTTCAATGTGCGCTTTATTTATTAAAGCAAGAGGCTGTGCTGCGTCAGGAACAAGATATCAAATTGAGAAAAAGCTATTGAAAGGAAGTAACATACATAGTAGAAAGAAGCCAACGACAAGAGGATCAGACAAAAGAAAAAATGGTGGAATAATAAGAATCTTAGTCGAAAGGAATATGGTACAAACAAATCCAAACATAAAACAAAAACCAAAAATACATAAAAAATAAAATATAGGAAATTCATGTGTCTTGTTGGAAATTTTTTCCAACAAGAAATTCGAGAAATTTCTTCCTTTTCAAATCCTGATTCTTCGATAAAATTTTTTATTTCCAAATTTTAAGGATTCTCGATTTTCAATATATCCTTCTTGTTATTCTTTTCCAAATGCTAATATCAAAAAAGGCACTTATGCAGTAAATAATCACTTTGATCTATAAGGAATTTTTAACAACTCAACAACAAAATTCTAACACGTACGCGTCCATTCCTCCATCCTGATGTAAATGCACTTGTCATATTCTTTTCTTGTACTAAGGAATTGTTGAAATGAACTTTTGATCCCGATGGAATTCTCAACTCCCAAATTCCCTAAACTCGTAGAATTTACTCAACATAAATGGATTCCTCATCTAGAATCAGGTTCCCTATATATCTCTGAGGACTGACACGCAAGAGATTTTTTTTTTTTTTTTTTTTGTTATCAAGTGCTCAAGTTCTAAACCAGGAGTCGCTAACCTCACGTTCGAGGGCGCAAATACGCCCGGCAACAGTTTAAATGCTCTCGACACTCGGCCTGATGACCACCATAATGAATCCATCTTAAGGGATTAAGAAGGATTTAAAGATGATAACACGTAACTGCTAAATCAACAGATTTAGCATTTTACTGTTTATATTATCTTCATCTTAGATATACAATTCTTATCGGAATAATCCTAAAGATCATACTGAATCATGGGGAACGAATGCAGATGTCTGAATTTCTAGTGGTCGCTTGAATTGTTCCTTTTTAAAATGTTCACTTCCTTTCATTATTTGTCTAAGCTGTTATTTATTATACTGTGGGACGCTTTGTATACAATTTCTGTATATATCGTGTTGGAAAGTGCCTATAAATAAGTGGACCGGGTCCACATATTTACAGGCACTTTCCAACACGATATATACAGAAATTTATACAAAGTAACAATGAGTGCAAAGTAATAATGAGTTTTTTAAGAACTTCAAGGATGAAGGGAAAGGTAAATACTGTATTACTGAATTTAAAGTAAATGGTGTTTGCCTTTTGTGAACAGAGTTAAATGAAATTGATAAAGCCTATAACATTGAAAGACATTTCCAATCAAATCAGTTCTTTTGAAAAAAATTATCCACCTAATACTGAGAAAAAAAGAAAATTAGAGACTTAACAGGAATGCTGGTTTTACAATAGTGTTTTTTTTGTCATCGATTACTACTGATGGAGCTCCAGCTATGGTTGGCAGAAAAAATGGATTTGTAGCAATGATCATTTGTTATCAAAGCATAATACATCAAGTTCTCTTTGCCAAAATTCTTTCATTCCAGCATATAATTGTTTCAGTAACAAAAACTGTGAACTCCATTCGTGCTGCGCCAGGTTATCGAAAGAACTTTTGGATGAATCTGAAGCTGACTACAGTGATCTAATAAATTATAAGGAAGCCATGGGGCTCAGTAAAGGTAAAGTCATTGAGCGATTTGTAAACCCGATTTATGAAATCAAAATATTTCTGAAGTCCAAGAGTGAAGTTGTTGAATTTTTGAATGACAAATTCTTGGTTGACTAATTTAGTGTTTTCTGCTGATATCACTCAAAAGTTAAATGTATTAAACCTTGAACTCCAGGATAGGGATAAATACTTTGTCGAAATGATGAATCAATAAGTGATATAAAAGCAGTCGCTGTTGAAAGCAGACACTTGACACATTTTCCAAATGTGACCAAATATCATTAAAAGATAATAGCTTCAATTCTAAAGTGTACAAAAGGCATTATAGGAGTTGTGCAATGTGTTTCCAGAAAGGTTAGTACAATTTCGTGAATTCGAGCCTATTATGTTGTTCTTTCTAAATCCATTCAATACTCTTCAATATCAGGTCAACTGCCAATGCTATTAGAAAAAATGTACAGGTCAGGTGTTGAGAAGTTTACGGTTAAAACTAATGGAACAACAGAACAAGCTATTCATCAAATCTTACTATTTTGATAATAGCTTTTGGAAACTAGTCGATCACAAAGTTTTCATTATTGAAGAACGTTGCAGTCATTGGAAATTCGTATTTAGGTTCGATGTATCTGTGAGAGTATCTCGGCCATGAACATTGTGAAGTCAAAATGCAGATCACGTCTATCTGTTTGGGACATTTTAAGAATCAGTCACTAAGGTTTGAGACGCTAACAACAGCGACTGTGTGAGACCAAAACTTTGAATAACTAAGCAATGAAATGCAGTGCCAGTCCTCACATTAGCATTCCTTACCTTTTTAAATGATCTTATCAATTTGAACTTTAAATATTAAACCTTGATTTTATTTTAGTATGTGATCGATTCTTAAATGCAAAGTTTACTGTGAGATGGTTTCATTATTAATTTTTATGCTATTCCTCTACATTGGTTTAAAAAGTGAATTGGTTTAAAAAGTGAATTACTTGTTTAGGTATATACACTTGCTACCTACACATGCGCCCACGATTCTGTTCAAAAAATTAATATGGGCACATGTTGATATAAAGGTCGGTAACTTTTGTTCTAAGCTATTCGTTTTCACAAACACGTGCTTGACTTTAATTTGATAGTTCAGAATTAGCGTATTCCTGTGAAAGAAATTTATAGTTTTCCATCGATTAATGCAAATAAGTATGCAACAAATACCGTATTTTATAAGTATTATTGTAGTGGCTATAGGTTTAGATATCTCTAACATTTTGGCAACTAAGAGTTCCAGCAATAAGTTGGGGGAGACTAATGTTGAGGACTGTGGAGAGGTGGAGATCAAATTATAGAGAAATTAGTCCAGTCGTTTTAACAAGGAATTTAGAGGGTAATTTTTGAGGGATAGGAACGGTGGAGACCAATATAAATGTGTTTATGCTTTGAGTTAGGTCTTACATTGTATTAAGGAAATCCTTCCAGCTGTTTAAGCGTGAGGTCAAACAGGCAAACAAAGAAGAAAACGTTCAACCTTCGCATGCTCAATCACGTTATCCAAACTACTCTACACCTAAAGTTAATTCGTACATCACTTATAATTGAGGTGTGCAATGCTTGTAAAAAAAATCTTAGGGGGTCTAGAAAATAAAATACATTAAATCCCTTTTTATATGATCTCATGTATTTTGGTTTTCAGTCACGTATCTATTTACAATACAGATACCATCCAGATTATCATTTGCAAGTTTTAAAATTTGATATCTAAATACGTTAAATTCATTTAAGTTATTTTTCATTGATGTGTTGCTTCTCTTTAATATTCATTTCCGCGTTAGTAATTAACACTTAATCCCTTCTTAATTAAAGCTTAATGGAAACTTCCCTGTAAGAAACGATGATCTTTTTAATTCAGTAGTGGTCCGGTGATTAAACATTGATCCGGTAGTGGTTAATTCGGTAGTTAATTCGGTTTATTTTGCAGAATTCTTCTCCTTATGCTCTCAATAGAATATACCTGAATTTTTTTCATTCCGTTCATTAGTTTTCACTGCAGATGCCTCCAAACAGGGAAAGTTATTTTATGGCCACCTTGTAGTTACCACACTATGGTCTGACAGCAATAATCCAGGTTCCAATCGTAGTCACGTCAAAGCTTGAATAGCAATAACACGCCGTTTTCTTCACGAAAAGGGCCTTTTCTTCCTTTTTTTTTATTTTAATCTTATTTTTTTTATTCTTCTAGTTTTGCTTAATTATATTTTATATTTTCTTAATCCATTATCTGCACAAAATGAAGCATGTGAGGGTCGCTAAGGAGCCGTGTATTACAGGAAATCATTTTTTTTTTGCTTTGTTTTTAATTGATTGTTTTTATTGAAACAACATTATGTACGATTAATTTTAATCATTACGAGTATTTAATGGTTAGCTAAGGATTAATATCCAATGTTAGACATCATTATTTTTCGGTTCTTAATGAGCTTCTTTTTTGTGGCCTTCATGCACTGATTTCTCGACAAATATACACGCAGAGAAAGTTTGAAATTTATAAAATTTAGATAATCTCTGGTCCTCAAACATGCAAACAAAGTTTCAAGAAGATCCATTCAATGGTGCAAAAGTTATAGGGAGGGAGCAAGCACAGATTGACGAGTTACTTCCTAGGCTAAAAAGGAATCATCAACTACTTCCAAATTTATCTTTGTCTATCAGTTTCAGTCGAGCTATTGAAGTGTATAATAATTACCTTCACGAAGGGTTTCACTCGTCTGAATTTTTCCAATAAAGAGTGACCTCTTTAATGGGGTTTCATTATGTCCCTCTCGATGTCCTACTTACAATCTATGTGAAAGTAAAACTCGATGTATTAATAGCATTCGCTCGGTTGAGCATCATTAATCATACAGAAGACTTGCATTAAAGCGTTATAAGTAACCCAATAATTTTATGGACATGAGTTTGCAAAATTCTCCTGCTGGCAAAATGGAAATCTGCGGAATGCTTGTAATTGACATCTGACCAGAACACAAAGCAATCGATTTTTTAATTTTTATTAGGTTTATTAATCGATCGCAGCTGTTAATAAACTATTATATCACGAATAACATGAGCGAAGAAAAACTATAAAAATATTAAAAATAAAACATAAAAATTTCTTTAAACTAAAGCATTTCGTTAAGGAATTTGGATTAAACAATTCGATCTTAGTAGACTGCTTGATTTGCACTGAAATAACTAAAAACCTATTTTCCTTAAAATGTTCTATCTTAAAATTGCTTTTTTTTTATTTTCTTCTATTTTTTTTTTAATTTTAAATTCCTGAAAGCGATAAAAAGATGTAACATAATTTATTTTATTATGTTACATCTGCTTAATACAAACAGTAAAAACTTTCCATTTTCTGAAAACGATTAATATAATCTGCTTTATTTTAATTAAGTTGCTTAAATCTGAAAAAAAGTATCACAGCTGGACAGTAAATATGCCTCCTTCGCACACTGAGCCAACATCCTGAATCCTGATTCCTGAACAGCTGTTTCATCCTTATTAGGAATCATCAGCAGAATTTACCCTTGATGTTTGGCTCAGTTTGCTCGAAAGTTACGGTAAAAGCATTCTCGATCCCGGGAATGGGCCGCCGAGATAAAAAACAATCAAATAAAAAATAATAACTTATGATGTTTCATATTTGTTATTAAATTCCTTAGGGCCTTTCAGTGGATTTCACAGGATTATTTTTTATTTGATTATTTGGCGGCCCATTCCTGGGATCGAGAATGCTTTTACCTTAGCTTTCGCGCAAACTGAGCCAAACGTCAAGGGTAAATTCTGCTGATAATTCCTAATAAGGATGAAACAGCTATTCAGGATTCCCGTTGATGTTGGCTCAATGTGCGAAGGCATATTTCCTGTCCATCGGGTTTTTTTCAGTATTTATGAATTGTTAAGGACTTTAAATTTTGCTTTAAATCTGATTAACTTTAATCAAATCATAGCTAGCGCAAATTAATGGATTAATAAAAGAAATAATATGCCTTGTTAGATAGCGTTGATTTGTTTCTAATAGGAGTTTCGGTCAGCGTCACGCGCTACTGTTTTGGCAAATCACCACATGTACAGAATGGAAAATTTAACATGCGTAGAAGAATTTTATAAAGGAATAAAAGAAGATAAAAACGCACATCAAATAAAATAAATGAGCTATTTTTGGAATATTTGACACCGGGAATCCAAGACGGTTACCCTTAACCTTCAGTTGATTCATCCAGTGTCTGCAGCTCAGTGATATCAAAGGAAACATAAACAAACGACAGCTAAACATAAGAATATAAACAAATAATACATATAAAAAAAAATACAAAATAAATAAAAAAATAAAAAAGGGCAATTAGTTAATCCCCACTAGTCAACTGTAAGCTTATGAAGGGTTTAACTAAAGGAAAGATTAATATATATTCGAAATTTTAACGTGCATACAAGGCCGTGCAATTTGCAATCTATCAAACGCTTGTATTGCATGTCAACTTTTAACGTGACACTATTATTGATTAAAACTAATTTATTCAAGCCATTGTAATTCAAGGATCAAGTAGAATTTCCATCAAGGCATGCGCCATTGGCATAAAACTTGCATATAAATTTCGTCCAAGCAACATTAGAACTGGAAATGGCCACATTCAATCTAGGAAATCATTTCGTTCTTAAGACAGTCGGTTCAGTACAGATAGACCGTAATTTTCCTGACGCGATAAATGGTCACCCAAAGCCCGAAGTGGCCTGGGCTGGAAGCTGGATTTCAGGCCAAGAGAAGTCCACTTCACAGGACTTTAATTCCCGTCTTGGTCTCTGGAGGGTGTTTTAGAAACATACAGGGAAATCCTAATAGCTCCTCTCTTCGCTAAAACAAGAGACACTCATTTGCACGCCGAATTTCACGAAGAGCGAATTAGTGGTTCAAGCGTTATTAGGAGGAGGGACACACAATATGTATTTAAGACATTTGATGAGCCTCGCAATCCTTAATTAATGAAGTGGTGAATGAAATTTTCACATAGTCTGAAAAAAGATAAGTAAAATCACCTTTTATTTACTCGAAGTCTCACAATTGAAATCTGAGTAATTATTACCGCAACGATTTAATTGCAGATCTCATTAAATTCATCTTATCTTTTTCATTACTGATGGGAACTCTATCTATGAAAACATATTTTAAATCAGCCGATTACAAAACTTAGTCATCGGTTCAGTTATTTCAAACTTCTTTGTCGTCGCGTTAACTTGAATCAGCAATACAACGTACAGTCAATTTCAAAGCATAACTGTTTGAAGCTAGATAGTGTTCATCAGTTGTAGTTACACAGTGTTCAATGACTCGGAGAAATTATTGAAAACTTCGGAGACAGAGAAATAGTAAAAATATCAAATCCAAAATTAAGTTTAAAAAAAAGGATGAGAACTAACAACAAATATGAATCGGTATTAAAATGAAAACCAAGGCTGTACATGAATAAATAATAATGCCTTTCGAGTTTATCATCGGAGGAAATCGGGAACGGCCGTTTCGTCCTTATTGGGACTCATCAGCCCGATCCACTCTCCCCGATGATAAACTCAGAAAGGCATCAACATAAGTGGAAGTCACCCTCGCACCCGACAGTGACCCCCGACCCAAACAAACAACAATAAAAAATAAGTACTCTAGTGCACACAAAAATCTTTGGATCAGTGATCTCAAACTTATTTCAATAATAAGGACAAGAAGATCCTAAAGAATTCAAAGCTAATTTCCTTAAAACGGTAACTAATTAAATTTGTTTATTGTTGATTTTTGTTTATTTTTTATTTCAAGTCGTGAAAATGACAGAAACGAAAAATCTATATTTATTTTCAATTTATAGAATTCAATTCTGAAATTGAAATTAATATTTTAGTCTAAAAAAAGTAATTAAATTAGCATTATTTACTGAAGTTGTCTAAATTAAGATTCCTTCTAATCATATCAAAATAAACTGATGATGTAGCTAAAAGGATTCTTATCCATATTTTAAAATATCCATAAGAATCCAATGCTTCGTTCTAATATTTCCTATGGGAATTTTGTCTTCTTCCTCACAGTAATTTCTCGGCAAGAAACCACACGAAAAAAGATTTTAAATATAAAGTTAGATGTCTGTTGTCATTAAATATTGGATACCAACTTTCAAGAAGATCCATCTAGCGGTTCGAAAGTTATTAATAGAGACTGATTGTTTTATGAGTTTCACTTTCATAGGACAGTAGACAAAACATTGTGAGTTTAGCTTTTCGCCGGTAGTAACTACACAGAGCGAAATACAAATCTCGGATAATTCAAATGCAAGTTGGACATAAAAGAGTGGTGTGGTTTCAAAGACTTGTATTTTCTTAATTGCTTCACGTGTACAGTCATGACATCTCTTCGTTAAAAGTGCAACTGGCCAAGTTTGATATGCGTCACTCGAAGTTTCTCATGTGAGCACTTTTCGTCACCCAGCTGAGAGAAACTTTGAGTGAACGCACATCAAGCAGTTGCACTTCCACTTGCGAGATGTCATAACTGTATATGTTAAGCAATACTAAAAATACACGTCTTTGAAACCATACTATTATTTTATGCCAACCCTTTATTATTAAACGATTATTATTAATATAAACGATTTAAAAAATTTATTAATCATCTGGTAATTTCCTACAGCAATATATATGGTGGCCTGGAAGTTCCCATACTCCTTAATATAATAACATAATAGGGGGTACAGGAATTTCAGGCCATCCTGTACAATAAGTTTTTATTTCTTGCCTTCTTTCTTACTGATGTAGGGCTCATCAGATGATTCAGTCTGTATATGTATTCTCCCTTCTGAAGCGCTGGATTTGTTTGCACATTTAAGAACTACAGACGGCCTAACTTTTATATTTGAAATCTTTTCCAAGTGGGGTCTTGTCAAGAAATAAGCGAGAGAAGATACAAAAATTCCCATCGAATTGCACTAGAATCTAAACAATGGATTTCTATTTTAAACAGTGACTTAACTCTTTTAGCTACACAACCAATTTGTTTGATATAACTAATTCGATTAGACAATTAGAAAATTAATTTGATTTAGACAATTTCAGTGAAATATGAGGATTTAAATAGTTTTTTTTTTCAGAAATGAAAAATATGTACTGTTTATCTTCAGTAAATTTTACAATCTGAATGCAGGCTTTTCATTTATGTCGTTTTCATAATTTAAAAGAAAAATAAAATAATCAAAGTTAAAAAGAGTACAGGGAAAATGGTGATTTTTCGTAGATAATGGTTTTCTTTTGAAGTTCACAGAAGTCATTCAATCCTTATTAACGATTGGTAAAAAAAGGATTTAGAAAGTGTTTAGAAGACGTATTTAAAATAGTAACGATCAATTTTTGTTATAAAGTATTTGATCTCGATAAGTTGACTTCGGTATAAGTCTCTGAAATGATTGATGGATTTATGAACTTCAGAAACACATTGTAAAGTTGAAGAGAAATCGAATAATTGAAACCAGTAGAAAAAATTGATTTAACCGACTGTGCAGCTTCTTATAATACCAGCCACTGGTGATAATCAAGCTGAATTAAGATAATCGTAATTCCCTTCAATTCTTGTTTGCTAGAACCCTAGATTCAGGATTTCGGATATGAAGTGATTTTATTTTCTAACTTTCTTTAATAAAGCCTTTTATTATTTTTGTTATAAAATGAACTGAACTGAATAAGCATACGAAGTCTCAATGCTCCATTTGAACATTTTGTCTTCTTTGTTTGTCCGCTTGATTCTTTATTTATTTATAACAGCATCACGCTAAAACAGCTGAACGGATTTCCATGAAATTTTGTATGTAGTTTATTTATTGCCCAACTTAAAACATAGGCTCATTTATTTTGGCTACATCTCATAGGCTACATCGTCCCTCAGAAATGTTCTTGGAATCCTTCGTCAAAACAGAAAGACCGATTTCTTCACAATTATATACCTTACTGACTTATGGTGCAGCTTTAAAATACGAGCATGAGTATTTTAGTCTCTACTCTTCCTTCAGTTCATAACTGAATAATGCCCCAGAGCTGCAGGCACAAAACCTATTGCGCGGGAAAGATGAGTGCCTACTAGCAATGTAATAATAAAGTTTGAGATCCACAGATAACATGGTGATACTGCAGATCAACAGACAGATAAAATTTCTTCAGTTCCCTTCTACTTATTAAGAACTGCTTTTATGAATACTAAGAATTGGCTTAGCCTGTTTCTTTAACCTATTTACCTAGGAATCTGAAGCCAATCTCTGAGAATTGTTTATGTCCGCAATGCTTGGGATTGGTAGATTAATCTTCTTGAAAATTGGCAGATAAATTTCCAGGTAAGAGAGAATCTAACTTTAGCACGTGCAGATGAGGAAAAAAAACAGAAATCGAAATTTTTAATCTCTATCGCTATTTTAACCTATTGATTCTTTCAGTAATTTCTATTAATTGTCGCCTGCTTCCATGTGATAAAAATTAATTGGATGCAAGAAACGTAATTAATTTTAGATTTTAATAACATTTCAGAAAACGTTGTTTGTATTCATCAGATATTGTAATTTAACACGGAGTTCCTTGAAGAACTTACAGCCTATCTTTCTTAAAATATTATTATTTTTTTAAATTCCTTTTGTTATTTTTTCGTTTTTGGTTTTCTGAAGTCATGAAAACGACAGAAACGAGAATCTTACGATTACTTTTGAATTTTGATTAAAAGGGTTGAATAAACAGTAGAAATTTCCTTAAAAACAAAGTAAATTAAATCTGCTTTATTTATTTAAAGCCAATTTAATTCAATCTTATCCAATCTAGTGGAAAGCAGTTTACTGAAAAAACGGATTAATATTTTTTTAAGTAATTTTTAGTGATATTCTATGAGAGATTTTTGTCATTTTTTTTATCTTATTAATTTCTCGACAAGTACCCACTCAATAAGGATTTGTAATTTAAATATTAGATCGTTTCTAATCTTCAATTATGCAGGCCAAATTTCAAGATCCATCGAAATGTTCTAAAACTTTTTACGGAATGGAGGTTTATAGAGATTTTATTTCGAGTGCACCGAAAATTTCAGCCGTCTACAAAATATAGGAGGCGGGAAGCCGACCAAGGTCCTCTAGACAGAACATCTAGACAGAACATCCAACCAAAAAAAAAATCTAAAGAAATTAGAATCTGAACATTCTAAACATTTTGAGATTTCGGGAGAAGGGGCAGGGATCCTCGACCCTCCTCCTAAAAACGCGTTTGATAAATACGCTTACAGATTGATCTATTTCATGAGCCTCACTTTTCTAGAAAAGCAAGTAAAATAACAGAAGACTTTTTATTTGTGTTACTTTCACGACTTAAAAAAAAAAATTAAAAAAATAAGGCTTTAAAGTAGGCTTTAAATTCTTTTAGGAGCTCTCCTTTTATGTCGATTAGCACAACATGATAATGATTCAGTTTTAGCAGTTTGGGAAAATTCCATTGGAATCTTTACTGTCAAGATAAATTCACCTTTTTATTATTTTTTTTTACACCTGAATGACTTGAAGCTGTTTCCCGTTCTGTAATGATAAGGTTGGTGCTAATATTTCACATCTTTCGAGCTATTCAAGAGTCTTCATCTGCTATTGAAAAAAATGGCTTTTTACCAAACCTATCATGAAATCCCCAGACGGCTTCCAAATTCAATTCCACTTCTTCACAATTACTGACTCGTAAATAGATCACTTAAAGGATTTTCAAAGCTGAGAGATAATTAGAATCTAAGAAATTTCAACGGTCTAAAGAGAGAAATGTGTAGCTGTCTCGATATTTCTGCAAAAACTCAAAGAACAAATAAGTTCTATGAGAAATCGTCGAGACCTTTCATCCTGTAGCTGATGGACAGACATTTCTTTGTCGGATCTTATATGTATAGTAAAGCTTTTCGCTTCACTTTATTAATATCTAGTTGTATTTCCGGGCTTCGATCAGGTGCATGTATATTTAAACATCAATCTGTTAACTAGTTGGTTGGTTGGTGTTTAATGGCGCAAAAGCAGCTGCGGCTAAGCTGCGCCATCTATTAACTAAAGATTATTTATTTGAATGTATGATGAAATTAAATAAAGCAAAAATAAAATAAGCTTTGAATAGAAAATATTACAAGAAATGTAGGCGAAAACATACAACTTTAAAAAAATTCCATGGTAGCTGCCCATTCGTCCGAGAATGCCCGTGCGACCATCCTATCTTCACCATTGAAGCCCTCTTCTCCTCAATAAACAATATAATTAGAAACTTGAATAACTATTTGGGTCGTTTTCTTTGGTTACAATAACAATATAACCAAAGAAACAAGAGCAAAATATTATTAAAGTTTCTCATTTGTGACAAAGAATACAGAATACCGGTGATTCAAACAAAATGTAAAACTGCGTAATCTAATTTGTCTAAAAAAGAAAGAAAAATGTTACTTCCATTTTGAACGATAACTTTCGGTACAAATAGGGGCTCCAGTTCGATAAAAATAATAACTAATTACTAATTCATTATCTACTTTCTTCGTTCTTGTCTTCAATTTGCCTGGAAAGACGAGAATTTATTTTGTTTTTAAACTGAACAATGTAATTAGAAGTTCATGGACCTACATTTTGTTTTGAAAAACGTTTCTCAATTATGGGATTAAGTTAAGGAAAGTTAAGGCTTCAAATCCTATTTCACTTAAGATGGAAACCTTGACTATGTTTTTTTTTTTTTTTTTTTAATAGAATGAGATTTAGAGCCTCGAAGTCACAGGTTTTCATCTGCTTCTTAAAAAAGAATTACAAGAAATATGTCGAAGGCTGTAAGTATCGGATATATATATCTGCTGGGTAAATGTAGAAAAAAATGATATTTCCATGGTTCTCCTTTTCGGTTTCGGTCCCGGTCCTTCCCAAATAATAATAATAATAGTTGAAGATGGAAATCCCAATGCACCCTCTATAATTAAAAAACAAAAAAGAATGTAAGTATTGGAATCAAATATCCTTAGGCGTTAAGCTTTCAGCCTCAAAAGGAATTTGTCCATAAATAAAGAAAAAGAAAATAAAACAGAAAAAAAAAACAATACTAATAATGGAAACAAAACCGTTGAGCATCAAACTTTCCGCTTCAAAAGAAATTTGTCCATAAAGAAATAAAAAGAGAAACAAAAAACAAAACAAAACCCTTTTATTAAAAGAAATGCCTTTCTTTAATTAATAATAATACTTTAGCAAATTGTAAGTTTACAAGGCGTTAAATTTAAAAACAGGCTCTTCTTACAAATCTTGGATCCTAGTCCAGGATCCATTGGCTATACTTACAATCCATGGTCTTCTAGAATTATAAAAATAATGATTGTATTTAAATCCATAAAGGGCGGTGGGTAACATTGCTTGGCGGTACTTAGGGCACCAAATGCAATGAATCCACTCCTGCCGCAGATTCCATACCAGTCAAGTCAAGCAAAGAAGTAAACGAATAATATTTTTGGTTCACATCAATCAACCAAAAATAAAACTAAGAAAGACTTTTACATTTTAAGTAATAACAAAAGGAAAGAAGACTATTGTTTATAAGACAACGTGGAAGATACAAATATTTTATTTTTCAGAAATGCTTGATGCTTGAAAAATCTTAAATTCTGTGTATTTACAATGCAGTTTGTTTTCCGGTTAATTTGTTTCCTCTCTGTACATGCAGTTGACAGAACAAACTGGGACATTTGTTTTAATCAAATCTGGTTCCTCTCTGATTCTTTTGCACCACTGACCTTTACGTACATGCTAAATATTACGGATAACTGAGATGCAGTTGCTGCTGAGATGTACTGATATCCATTCTGTATCAGAGCAAAACGGCAGTTTTACATTTTTTATTTTTCAAGGATGCCCGATTTCGTTATCTTTTATTCGATAGATCCAAAATTCCTACAAAAAGTCGAAGTCCAATCAATCGTGGAGTTTCAGCTTTCACCATTTCGGATCCCGGCTCTGGACTGAAAAATAAATTTTTTCAAACGCTTACTTCCTGAGGCCCCTAACTGAATTCGATTTTCTTTTATATACCAATCATGATATCCTCATATCCGTATTGTAGTTACTCATATATTATTACGACGTTTTAATTTAGATCAGTAGTCAGCAGGAATACGTTTTTCTCGATTTACTAGAATAATAAAGTTTAAATAGATATGCAAACAACAAGAAATTAGTGGAAATAGAATGAAAACTTCTTTAAATTCTACGTTTTTCGAGGTGGGGATGAAGTAGTTGGATGACTTTAGTACGGTCAAATTCAATTAAGCTCATGGATTTAACAATTAAAGGATTCTCGCTTCCCAGAGGAAAAAAAAATTATCAAACAGTCAAAACAATGATTATGACCAAAGTATTAGAAACCCAAGAAAATTAGCTAATTAATTTCCTCTTTTGCCGATTTTCAAGACTGCAATAAATGCCCTGGTTCTTCTCTCTGCTTCCTATTTTTTCAAGAACATTTTTCAAGAGATTGTAGGATTTTCCTTCCTATTGATTCAAGAGAGACTTATCAGGAAGACCTGTCGCTGGCAGAGGCGCATTGAATGGAACAAAGACCATGCAGCATAAAATCGAATTGTGCTTAAATCCCTTCCCATATTCTCTAAAATCCGGGATAACAATACTGAAAATAAAGATGAAGTTTTGATAATTCATTCACGGATCAATGAAAGGCTTCAGATAGTTTAGTTTTTGAAGTCATCACAAGAAACATAACTTGAAGAACAACAAGTACTCTTCTATTCCCCCCCCCCCCCGATCTGTCATTTGTTATTGGCAATCACTGCTTCTTTGGTTGTTTTTAATTACCTGGTAAGTCACGGAATCAACAAAACAAACCAAATTTTTAACAAAGCGTTATTAACACATGTGAATATAATTTTGTGCTAAAGCATAAATTAAAAGGCGACCCATAATAATAAACAAAATTAAAAATAATAATAAAAAAAGAAGGACAATACCGTCTAAGCAAAAATATAAAAAAAAATAAGGAAAAAATAAAGAAACGTTAGGAAAAATAAGAAAAAAAAAATCCGTAAAATGGAAAATCCAATGAAAACAATGTCAAATGTCTCGAACATGTGGGAGGGGGGGGGGAATTGGCCCCTGAAAATACCCTATGCCTACAGTGTTTGGGCCTCTGAACAGGATAGTGAAATCCGTTTATCGATCCGACTTCTCGTTCGGGAGTTATTAAGGGTGTACAGACATGGACGGACGGACAGGACAAACGCAATCACAATAGCTCCCAAATGAGTCGCTAACTATCTTCAAGAACCCCTGACTTATTTACTGTTGCTGAAGTTTTAAGATAACAGAAGAACTCACTGTCAGACAAAAAAAAAATAGATTAATAAATTAAGGCAAAGTTTTGATTTATTATTTTCGTAATGAAATTCAGATGTCTTAGTACAAGATTCCGCCGAGATCAAAATACGAGGGTGTCAAGGATAAGAGAATGGATGAGACTAAAAACCATAATTAATTTTAACAAGATGACACAAATATTGGATTTCACGTTCTTAGCTAAGAATATTTTATGTCGACATCACATTATGTGAACGAAAGAATAAACAGAAGAATAGGAAAAACAGAAAGGAATATATTTTCATGTCAACGGAATTCCTAACACAATATTTTTTTGGGATACTCTACAAATTCTTGTAGTTAATAAGTTTGAGGAGTCAAACTTAAAAGCAGTATCACTTCATGTATTATAATATCCAATTTATCCGAAATATTTCTTTCTATTAAAAATACTCTAATTTTTTTTTCTATTTATTTATGAATAGACCAACTGGTGAAACTAACAGCTCAAAATAATTGAAACTAGAATGAGTTCGCTGAATTTCGCTTATTACTATTCTTTAAGTGTTTTGTACAATAGCAAAAAAGTAATTTTATTTTAACTGTAGTACAATAATATTCTAAAATTCTTCATATTCCTAAAGTTCTTAATATTCTTCATATTATTCATTAGAATAGGTTAGTAAAACAAATGTAACTAAAATAAAACCAGCCTTGATCTTCTAAAATAAAATAATCATTCTTGATTCCGTATTGTAAAATAAAACATTCTAGATTTTTATAGTAGTATAAAAAAAGTTTTCTAGATTTTGTGCAATAAAATGACTATAGATAAGTTTAAGCTTTCTAGTTTTTATAATAAACTAAAGCATTTTAGATGATTCTAGAATCTGTATAATAAAATAAAACCATTCTGGATTTTACGTAGTAAAATAACAAAGTCAATATTTTTTATAGTCGAATAAAATATTATAGTAAAATAAAAAATTCTTGATTCTACATATTCAATTAAGGCATTCTACATTCTGTAAAGTAAGTAAACCGATTCTAGATTTTGTGTATCAAAATAAAATCACAAAACAACTTATACTACTGTAGATTTTGCAAATAAAAATAAAATTCATCTTAGATTTTTTTTCTACTAAAATGAATCAATTGAAAATTTCATATAGTAAAAATGTAATACTCCAGATATTGTAATTATGTATCATAAAACAATCCAGAACTTTTTATATTACAATAAAATCACAGTCGGGATCAAAATTATAGTAAGGATCTGGAAGGAGACCTTGTGCAAATAGTTTGTGCTTTCCTTCCCATTAATAATTTTAATTGCTATTGGTTTTTTTTATTGAAAACAAGACAGTAATTAAAATTAGATGGGAAGTTTTGAATAAGTATGACAATTTTAATGTGTGTTCGGATAAAAACATATGATTTTTAAAGCTTTATGTCCTCCATGTTATGGAGCATGTGTGAAATGCAAACTGTATGCCTGCTTGCATCGGCCTTGATTCTAGTCTTCGCAAAATAAAGCAAAACCAAGACATTTTTAGCATTTCTAAACATTTCCAGAGACTGGAATACCTAGAAATTCGTTTTCAATAGATGTCATTAAAAGCACTATTTACATACCTGACCTTGACCTAGAGAAATGGCGCTGAGTTTTTTGGCAAAGTTCATTTCTTCTGCGAATTTGGTTAGTTGGCCTCCTGGGTCGGTACCGAATGATAAAATGAAAATTAGAGGAACAGTAGCTGCAGATTCTTTAAACACCATTCCCAAATCCACGTTCTGTAAATAGAAACAATCAAAAAATTATTAGTAAGCTATTTTTTCAATTACATGTTGTTGCATGAAGATATTTTGAAGCATAAGTTAAAAATTATTCCGTACCGCTAATATTGAAATAATAATTCCAATAAAAGGAACGGGAAGTAAAGAAATGCCCATATATACTCAAAAAGTATTTTTCCAACAGTAGACCAATTGCAAGTGAATAAACAAGTTGGAATCAACATAAATCGTCCCTGGTCCAAAATTTGGAACATAAGTTTACGTTACAGATAATGATATTGTAAGAAAATAATTAATACTTCCAAGATAAATAAACTATTTAAGCAAGTAATTTAACTTCCTTGAAGTATAATTATAGGCTAATATTTAAAAAATAATGAGGCCAACCCACATATTAAATACAGTATTTTAAAATTTTTTATCACATTAAAAAGAATCTATAAATACAATATTACGTTTTCAGCTCGTCTACAAGCCGTTGTCAAGATTTATTAACGGCTTGCAGACGAGCTGAAAATGTAGAATTTGTAGATTCTTTTTAATGTGTTAGTTCATTTTTATAATGTTTAAAAAATAATGAGTCCAACACACATATTAACATTTAAAAAATTGTAACACATTAAAAAGAATCTGCAAATTTTACGTTTTTTCTAAATTTTTTTATTGTCTGGCATTAAATAGCCAGGAGATCAAAAGCGATTGTGTAGCTGTCAAAGTTCCTAGCTCTTTAGAATTACCCAGCGTTCCTCACGGGATGCGAACTAGCTTTACACCCGCAGAAACGGACGAAACACAGAAGGAATGCCGACGCGGGATTCGAACTCATTTGCCTCATGGAAGGTCGCCTGCTTGATGACAAGGCTATGCCGGAACGGCTATTTTTTTTTATTCAAAGAAAACATCAAAACAGTGTTAATCCAAATTAATATGGTAGAATTAAAGGAATTTCTCCAAGATCCGAGAGCAATGTGTGATGCTCTAGAAGCAAGCATTCTTAACCTTTTCACAAAAACGTAATCTATTCTAAGGTGTAATTAAAATAAGGTAATGCATTTTCATTACTTCTTTTATTGATAATAGTAACTCAAAGGTTACCTTTATCTTATTACTGCGTTATCAAAGTTACCCATAAAAGCTGTCACCAGCAACAGTTCTACTAATAACGCATTACTTCTCATCCCATGTAAAATCTCTGAGTCTTATCTAAACTTAAGCATTTCTTCTATCGTTTAGAGATTCATATTTCTACATATATTCGATATCTGTCGACTGGAAATTATCAAAGTTTAAAGAATATTTATTATTTCCATTAAGTATGTTTCAAAGAAAACAATCCTAGTAATACAGATTTTACTATTTCCTTACAGTAATTCGAAAAGTGCAGTAATCCGACAATTATAAAAACGAAATGGCTGTGGAATTAGAATAGCCTTCAGCCTTAATTTGAGTTATATTATCCTTAAAATGGAATAATAGGATCTACTTTAATTACAACCCATACAACCTCTTCCAGCTATATACTTTTTAACCATTGGTAAAATCTTCAGTTTCTTTGTCACATAGAATTCTTGCAAATATTACAGTATTTTTAGCCTACAATTCCTAATAAAGTGAGGCTTATGAGATCATTCAGTCTATGTGCATGTGCGATGTACCTTTTAAACCTCTAGATCAGGGCTTCTCAATCTATTTTTACTTCACGACGCACTTTTACAGAAATCCGCGGCAGACCAATATATCAGTCCTTTTAATTTTTCTATCTACTGGCCCGGCCGAATAACCGGCCATCTCCGGTCATATGGGAACCAAGTGAAATTGGGGGCCAAATGGAAAAATATTATTAAAAAAAAATAATCCTCGTTATCTCCAAAAATAAAGCGCCAAGTCTTAGTGATACTTTGTTTTGTGGAGAACATCAGTTGTACGTGAATATTCGCTCAATATTTTACTGTAATTTTCGTGATGTGGTGCGTTGCGGGATTGAACCATAATTTTCTTTCACAGACAAGTTAAATGTCAAGTTATAGTTGTGCTAGCTTCAGTCTGAGAGCAGATAATTATTTAATTCAATTAAATAACAATTCTCTAATATTCTACTTTATAAAGTTATAGCATTGAATTTATATGACAACTGCAGCGGGCAAAATGCTACTGAAGTAGAATTAGCAAATTAATAATATAAATTAGCGATTTTTTTTTTATCTCGTTTCTGAATGAAGTAGTTGGTTGGTTGGTGTTTAATGGCGCAAAAGCAGCTGCGGCTAAGCTGCGCCAATTGAATGAAGTAGAATTTATTTTTTATTTATTTTTATTTTTTTCATTCATGACTGAATGACGCTGATAGGAAATATACAAACCGAAGAAGCGAATTTACCAACCTGGAACTGAAAAACGTGCTGAAAGAAGGAAGCGTGAATTAGAGGGAATAGTAATAAATCCAAAGCAGAGGAAGCTGGTTGGATTTGGCGCCGACCAACAACATCAACAGATATTCACCTACTGCATCTTCAAGCACAAAACAAACGAAATACGACAGCTGTATCCTTTTTCTTTTTTAAGAAATTAAATTACATTAGTTAGCAATCTGATCTCCAAATTCAATAACCATAAAATTAAACCTGAAATCTCCCTCAACTAGGATGATATAGGTTTGGATCTCGCTGCAGCATCTTCAGCAGGGTCTTCGATTAAGTTCGTTATTTCAAGAACTGCATCCTGACAATGGGATCAATCTATATTACTAAAATCTTTTATTTCTCTGTCTGTCTGTGTGTCTGTCTGTCCGGCGCAACTTTCGTGAGAATCGAAAATAGAAATAATTTTTATTTTTACAATGAGACGTCTGCGACAGGAATCGAACCTACAACCTTCTGATCCGAAGTCAAATGTGCTATCCATTAGGCCACCGGAACTATATCTCACTTTATATTGTTTTTTGACTTATGTGTCTTTCCCATTCACCCCATTAAATAATGAATGTATTTTATCCTTTTTTTTTTTTTTTGAATCTCAAGATTGTTTATTCCTTTCCGATCCGTCTGTTATTTCTAATTCGAAAATGACAATTAGAACTATAATTGCCAAAACGTTGCAATATTTTAAATATAATATTCTTACCTAATCAAATTCTATGTGATATTGAAAAACAAGCGCGTGTACACTGGAGATGTTGGAATACAAAAAAGAGAATCTCTATAAAAAATAAAAATATATCATAGATGTATGATTCACACGCTGGTTCTAAAAGCAGTCGTGGATTGAGAAAATACAGACATCAAAAATTAAATTAAAAAAAAATTAATTTTTAGTTTTAGTTTACTTGATGTAATTTGTGAGTGTGTATTTTTTTTAATAAATAAAAAGTTGTTTTCCGTTACATACGCGAGGCTTCCGGAGCGAAGAGACGGGTAGCCGATTAGTACCATTGAAGAATCAAATGGACACAAATCCACACGTCTTATTGATCCACAAGCGAAGAAATTGAAGCAGTGTACACCGAACTTTGGAAATTTGTTTCGCCAAGATTACATGCATCAATTACGGAGAAACTTGCATTTATGAAGCACCATTCAGTTCAGCCAAGTGAAATCGATACACGACTTCCATTTAAGGCAAGCAAAACGTACAAACGCGCTCTACCCGATGGCACTACAGTCCGTCGTAAAATGGTTGTCATATTGTCTTGAAACAAAGAAAAAGGAATGCAGTATTTGCCTGCTCTTTGCTTCAAACAAAGAAAGTCCAACGTCCATGGTGTTAAAGTTGAGATTAAACATCACTATAAACAGAATGAAACGAATGAACATTCCGTTGCCCATGACAACGCTGTAAAAGTCTATCTTCAGATCTGCAAAAATATGGATATTGAAACTCTCACCGACAAGGATATGGCAACAACAGCGAAGTGACGTCGAAAGCAGAAGGCAGGTGATTCACATGTTAATTGACATAATCCTGTTCATCGGCAAGTAAGGACTAGCTTATAGAGGATCCATCGAAGTTGCTGCAGATCTCAACAACAGATGCATCAACCAACCAGAAACTCCTTAGAACTAGTTATGCTGGTTTTTAAATACGACCAAATCTTGAAGACATGTGGATATGGCCAGCCATTTAAAAAAGCAAAGCGCATAAGGAAAGTCAATCTAAATCAAAAGGAAGAGGTGGCCTTATTACATTCCTATCAAAATCATTCATTAACAAAATAATAAAATATTTAGCTTTCAAATACATGTCGACATTGCTAGTGAAATTCAGCAAGCAAGCATCTTCAGCATAGAAATGGATTCCACACGGATTGTTTTAGTTGTAGATCAGCTAACGCTGTGTGTTAGATATGGGCTAAATGGTAGAGTCTCTGTGATATTGTTAAAGCTGGCTGTTGCACATAAAACGAGAGGCGAGACACTAACTTCAGAACTTGAGAAGTTTCAAATCAAAATGAAGCAAATAGTTGGATGTTCGTTGGATGAAGCTGAAATTTGAGTGGTCAATACAACGGGGCTTCAACGGGGCTTAAGAAGTTGTTAGTTAGTTAAGAAATTAGTTGATATAATTTCATTGTTGCGCTCATGCGCTGACCTTGGTCCTCACAAATTCGCCAGAAAGCTGTAAAATAGCTAAGGATTTTCTTGGTCTCTTGCAGAGTACAACGGTTTTCATCTCAGAATCGCGTAAACGCATATAAGGTGTCAAATGAAGGTCATAAACTGTTGCGCCATAAACTGAGTCATAAACTGTTGTTGTGAAGAAGGTTAATTCGACTCGTTGATGGAGCAAGGACAGATCATTGAAAAGTGTCTTCGATGACTTGAATGTTAACAAGTTCTTTACTCCGCTACTCTGCCTCTTCAAATTGCAAATACAGTAGAGCCCCGATTATCCGCGAGTGCCGCGAAAATTTTTTTTAATTACGAATCTCAAAAAAACCAATTTTAATCCAAGCCAACAACAGGGAAAATACAATAGACCCTACAGTGCGAAGGTCGAAAATTACTGACAGGTTTATTGTGCATCGTGATCCTTTAGGCCTTCTCGGAATTTGTGGTTGCAAACGTAGAGCAAATGTTTCTGCTTTACTGTACATATTTTAAAAGTTTTACATATGTTTTTTATACAATAAAATGTAGTTTTTAATGGTGAAATATTTTTTTCGTGTCTATATCTCATTTTTAGTCTTTTTTCGGGTTATCCGCGAAGCCCTTGCCACCTAATTCCGCGGATAATCGGGGCTCTACTGTAGTAGTGATTTTGCATCTGATGTGACATTTACTGCAAAGACAATGCTCTAAAACTGTGCAAGTTTGAGAACATAATGGTTGCCTTCTTTTACCGTGATTTATTCAATGGTTCGACTTCTGCCTCCAAGTATCTTCAAACAAGTGATCTCAGTCTCTTAGCAGCAAATCAAATGATAAACACCTTACATGGACAATTCCGTGCAAAAAGAGACAACTTAGTACTGCACAACATCGCCATTGATATTGTGGCTCATTTGAATTAAGGTTTAGCTGAGAAGGAAGTCCACATCGAAATTGAACCTACCTTACCATTCAAGCGAATCCCGATTGCAAAGCAAAGAGCAAGAGAATTAGCTGCTGATGACGCGGACAAATTGATATATCACCATCCAAGAAATTCGAAAGAGATGTTTCTTTTGTGATCATTGATACAGCAGTACAGCAATTAAAAGAACTTTTTATCTTCAATGAAGAACTTAGACAACCAAGAACTTTCAAGAATCTTCAGAGTGCCGAAATGTTTCGTGAGGATCTTCGTCGAAAATTGGCCCAACTTACGGGAAGCAATTGTGCTGAGTTGTTCAGAGAATTGATGCAATTTGAGACTCATTATGAAGACTATAATACAGCTAAAAAAAAAACGGATTCTTACAGAGACTCGAATTCACTGATGATCGGAGCGACACTGAACAAAAGCCTGCGACATTTACAGTGGATGAAATCGAGGATATCTTCACTGGTTTAAGTGTAGAGAAAAGACGAAGTGCAAACAATGTCTACTTTGTGCTCTGGAATTACTGTACAAGTTAAATGGTCACGGATCATTTTATACTTCACTCTATCTCGCTTAGAAGTTTGTGCTAATGTTATCGTGTACTGCTTGCCCAAGCGATAAAGACTGGGTTTGGCACACTGCCAAAACAATGGAACAACCCCAAGGGAGAAAGGAAGCTCTGGAGGGACGGAAAAATACGCTTGGAATTTACGCTTGAATATGCTTCTCCCTTTTGCGCTTGTTTAAATTAGTTCTTTCTATCATACGATCGTCATATCAGTCACGTTTAATTATTTTTTAGTATTTTTGTAATCGTTTGAGTACGTAGTTGTACTGAGTGCTCCCCTATTTTCATGCCGAGAAAGAGGTAGGAGCGACCAGAAAATCACGTGACTAGTCTCTTTCGTCTGGCTAAGCAGTACACACGTTTCCTGTGAGAGAAGTTTTTTCAGTTCTGAAAATCCTAAAAAATCGTTTGCGTTCTTCATTGAGCCAAGAATCTTTAGAGGATTTTGTTTTATGTTGAAACAGATTTTAATTTCGATTTCGACAAGATAATTCACGATATTGCTGCTAGTTCACGCGAATTGTCTAGAATGATTAAGTTGTAATGATAGAAACCAAGACCAAACCATTATATGGCAATTTAATGTAAAGGTTGAGTAACACCATATAATTTACACAACTTTTAGTCGTTTAGTCAATAAATAATATAATACAACAATTTCCCTCGATTCTCTATTACTTACCAATTTTGATACAATATTCTGAAGATTGGGGTGGGGGAATTATTCAGCATTTGGGCCAACAAGCTATCACAGCCAGTGGGGCCAATCACTAGCCAGTCTGGCCCTGGTGTGAAGTTAATTATTGCTTACAGATGATTATTGCACTCAGAATTTTATCACAAAGATATCACAAAAGCACATTATACAGGCTAAGAAGCACTGCTCTATACGGATCTTCCAACAAGGACTACAGACGATTTAACTTTTGTAATCAAAAATTTTTGAGTCTTAACTTTGCTGTTTTTTTAACTAATATGAAACCACAACTTCGATCTCAAAACAACGGAAGGAGCCCACAAATACAGCGCCATCAAACTATTGACTACCGTAATTTAATTTCAGTTTTCGTAGATTTGAAAATCAGGAATTACGAACAAATTAAAAAGAATGAACTTTTTAAAATAAAAATTAGATTCTTCCAATTCAAAGGAAGTTCAAAGAATTTTTCATTCGAAATTTGCAAAGAATAAGCAATTTAATTTTGTTTTTCAATTAATGTTTTAATTTAATTGTGGTTTTTTCAATTTGCAAAATTTTACCAAGGCTACGAATTTAATTACGCTCAGCAACAAAAAAACAAAAAAACAAAACAAAAAAAAAAACCAAAACAATATAAGATAAAATTAATTTGATTTAGCTTCAGAAAAAAGAACTAATTTAGCCAGCCAGAAATCAAAAAGTAAAACTTAAATACAGTCGGACCTCTATTTAACGAACCTCTATTTTGCGAATTTCTCTATTTTGCGAACTTTTCTTTGGAACCAAGAACAGTTTGCTAATTTCTTCGTAAAATAACCTCCAAATAGCGAAGTGCATTTTCTATTTAACGAACTTTTTCGTGGTATCTATTTTTTTTTTCTCCTTGAAATGTTTTTATTATTAATATTCCCTTAGAGGAAAAGAAAGAAATGTGGATACAGCTGAGGGAAAAAGAAGAAATTAACGATGATGTACTGATTGATGATTACCGTTCACTTGATTTTGAAGTTGAGACCTCGGAAACACTAACTGAATCGGATATTTTGGACAGTGTAAAAAATAAAAACAATGTAGCAATGAATTGCGATGAACATGAAGATGATGACAATGGAAATGATCATGAAGAAATCAAAAAACCATCGTAAGATGAAATGCTAAAATCATTTGAAACAATCCGACGCGGATTACAATTTGAAGAAAATACAACTGAAGGGGTTGTTGGTGCATTGCAAAGATGCCAGACGTACTATGAGCGAAAACACTTTTTCAAAAAAAAAAAACCTCAGACAAAATTAACATACTTTTTTAGTAAAATTTTAAGTACGCATGTGGAAATGTATGCATATATAATATATGTATGTCATTAAAATTATTACTTTTTTAATAGTATTTATTGTTTATTTATTTTAAATCTGTTTTATGTAGTTTAAAATAATTTTAAAAGGTGAATCTCTATTTAACGAATTTTCCATATACCGGTAACGAACATTTTTTCGGGATTTAGCGACTTCGTTAAATAGAGGTCCGACTGTATGTAACTTGTTGATGTCAACTACCACTGAAAAACTGTCTTTGCATTCTATCCTTGCACTCGTTATCGTCTATCTGTTTTTGTTAAGAGTGCAATCCTGGCAAAAACGAGTGTTTTATCTCAACATTACAGGGATAACAGACACATATTTATTGAGGTACTTCTAAACATCTGCTGTTTTACCGTAATTTCATTTAAACTTTCCGTTTTCATAGGTTTGAAAATCAGGAATTACAAACATATTAAAAAGAATGAACTTTTTTAAAATAAAAATTAGATTCTTCCAATTCAAAGGAAGTTCCAAGAATTTTTCATTCGAAATGTACAAAGAATCAGCAATATTTTCACTGCTAAAATATTGTATCAAAACAAAATTTACGTACATATGTCACAACAAATTCTTTTAAAACATATTAAACAGAATCAAATATAAAATTCTTCAGCCAGGAAAAATCATTTATTATAAAACTCATCACATATTTGTAATTGGCAGGAAATCAAAATTTTAAGTACAGATAAAATTTGTTTATTTAAATTAGCCTTTATTAAATTAGCCTTTAAAAATTAAAGAATCTCTTTTAATTAAAATGCATCACGATATTTTCATTAACAGTAAAGCAAGAAATTCAAGTTTATTACAGACCTCTTACCGAATGAATCTTTGTAATTATTTCTGTTTCTCATTTGTTGATTGTTTGTAATTTATTTCTATGTGAGATCTTGTCATACTGTTTATAATTCAATTCTGTTTTCCTTTTTATGAATTGAATGTATGTTTTGTAACTCTTTGAAAATGGATCTCAAAAGATCCGAAACATATAGATCTACGTTGATTTAAAATGTTTTTCACCCATTTCTTGTGTTTAGTCTGAACACAAAACATATAATCAAAATTTAATTTATATTTAATTAAGTGTTACTTCAAAAACTAATCCACATGTAATTAGATATTTAAGTTTTTTAATATATAATAGTTTAATAAAAGAAAAATATCAATCGGAAGGCTAATAGTTTAATTTTAAAACTGTCTGTTTTATTATTAACTGGTAATTAATAAGTTAAGAAATTTTCATGTTAAGATATTTTAAATTTATTTAGTTTCTATTAATTTATAATAGCTGATTTTTTTGTATTTTAATTTCTTTTGTTCTATAGTGACTGAAAAAAAGAAAAGAAGTTAAAAAAAATGATGAGCCCCGAATAAGGACGAAACGGCCGTTCCCGATTCCCTTAGTTGACGAACTCAAAGGCGTGATTTGATTATTTACGAGCTTTGATTTTCGTTTCTTAATAATTTCCCTGCACATTAAATTTAGTTCTTGTGATTGTATTCCTTTACTTTGGTTTTACTTTATAATTAAATTAGCAAACATGTCAAGTAAACTTTTTAGAGATCACGTGACCTTTGATCGCGACCAGGCTACCTGTAAAAAGTTCATCTTAATGAGAGGAACAACTTGTCTTTAAATTTTGGTCATCTAAAATGAACAGTTTAGAATAGGGCATGTCAATTTGGAGGGCAAAAATAAAAATTCGGGGTTTTTGTGAATGAGGGGTCCAAAAATGTGCCTTTTGATGTATATTATCCTAATTTAAAAAGTTTTCCTTCCTCATAAATATTTTCCTTGGTAAATTTGCTCTCGCTTATAATGTATATTGAAATTTTTGAAAGAAGGGGATAACTTATTAAAAAAGTGATTTAATAAACTCAAACAATTTTCTTTATATTTTTGTCTCTATTATCAAACACTGAAAACACATTGTAAAAAATGTAAAAAGCTTCAACCAACAATATTCATCAAATCTTGCTTGGATTCATTCCTAGACATTATTCTTTTGCTTGCTTCCTGGCCTCTAATGAATCCTTCTCGTTTCTCATGAGTATACACTTTGCCAGAAGCCTCTGTTACTTGTTTCACACACTTTCATGACATGGCCACTTTGGAACTTGCATTGGCTCTTCAACAAACTTTCTTATTTCTGAAATTTTGAGTTTACAAGTGGAGGTTCATATACTTTTTCTGACCAGTCTATCAGTTCCAAAAGGGAAGTTGCATTTGGATTTACTGCAGGTGTTATCCTAGGCCGAACAGATAGGTCTCCTGTTATATCTTCATCTTCATTACTTAATTCAATTATCTTCTGGACCCCTGCTTTCCTTTCTTCTTGGTCTTCCGAGCAAAAAAGTCACTAAATGCAAACCACGATGAATGTTGGATTGTTGGCAAAACAATATCTGCTACTGCCTTCTTCTGAGATTTTAGGAGCTTCAATTGATAAAGAATGTGATGAGGTCCTTCCACTCAAGAGAATTTCGATTTGATAGTAAACCAGCAGGGATAGTAAACGCCAACAATGTATTCCACAAGCAGTTGTAACGTCTTCAAGTTGTTGCCTTTAAGGACATATTTTGAAACCCATATGCGACAAATCCTATTTGCAGTTGTTAACCACCGAGAGTGGCTTATAGGACCAATTTCTAATAATGCCAGATCAGTTGGAAGTACAGGTCAAGTATGACCTGAGTTATCCTGTAACTATAAGCCTGATCTGTAGAGAGACCTTTGACAACAGTGTCACTCAGTGGAACTAAAGCCTCTGGAAAGGATATTCTGGCAAATGAGGGATTGATTGTAAGTATCAAGCAGTATCAAGTATGTTGCCAATCTTACCACTCCACTTGTTGTTAGACAAAGTTTTTCCATTTAACTCTGTGATCAAGTGCCGCAAAGGTAGCTCATTAGTATGAAGAGCACAAACCAACCAGATGAGTTTACGATTCAGCTTTGCTTCAACCCAATGCACGACTCCCCCTTCCCAACCAGTGTTAACATTCGTTGAGTCACCACCAATACCCTGTAAACTTTTATCAATGCTGTTTTTCTTTTAAGAAATCCACAAGATGGTTATCAATAACTTTAGCAGTTTTCCTTTTCGTTAAGTCTTTCTCTGGAGTAAAATGGCAAAGATACCTTCCACCTGGCTCACTGCAAGCAGTGTAATGCTTTTCTTTCACAATACTTGGAAACTGATAACTTGAGTTATCTGCTTGTAACAGAACTTTAGTGAAATCTTTGCGTCCATCAAAGAAGATAAATTCAATATTGCCTATCGGAAATCGAGCATGAAATTCTTCATCAAGTGATTTCATGACTTCTTCTTGTGCCCTTTTACTCTATTGTGATCAACCACAAGTCGCCTGTCTTCTTCAGTAATTAATCCAGCATCCAAAAATGCAGCTGTTGTAATGGCAGCTGTAGCACATAGACCGACACCTTACCTTTATTTTTTTATTTTTTATAAATTTTTATCTGTAAGTTTTTTTTACAGATGTTATACTATAAGTATATTCTTCACCTTAGAGCAGAAATACAGACAGAAATAATGATAAGAAGGAACTTCTTGTGAGAAGACAGTTTGCTGCGAATTTCACATGAAACGTGAAATTTTCACGAATTTGAAGTAGCTACTTACCAAGCAAACCAATATAATTGCCAGTTCTTGTAAATGTAATTGTGAATCGCTAACCAAAACACAACTTTTTGACCCCCCCTCATTTTTGAAAAAAGAAAGTAAAAAAAATTGACACCTCCTAGTTTAGAAGTCACGTGACTTTCGGGAACGAAGATGATTTCCATTTCTTTTCACGCCTTTCTGGGTGAGGGTAGATCAGGCTGATGAGTCCCTAATAAGGACGAAACGACCGTTCGCGATTCCCTCTGTTGGCAAACTCAAAGGCGTGATTTGTTTATTTATGTGCAGAATTTGATTTTCATTTCTGATTGAAGTTAACTAAAATTTATTTTGAAAACTTTAATTTAAGTTGTTGTTTTTGTATTATAATGAATATAATTTGAAGAACGAATTGATTTCTCCTTATCATTATTTGCTAATCCGACAAGTAGGTTTTGCTTTTTTCTTTTAAGTAAATTTTTAGTATTTTATCTTCTCAATTTCATCTTCTCAATTCACCCGTATCATGTCATTTCCGTGTCGATGGGAGTGAATGCCAGAAAGTCAGTGTTTTCAGTCGCAGAGACTTACAACCCCAACTGCAGGAATGCGGGAACGACGATGCACAGCGTCATTATTTATTATCTGAAGGACTTCTGAAGGAAAAGATATTTCATTTTTGGAAACAAAAACTTAAATTAAAGTTATTGTGTCAAATCTAATAGATTAAAATATCAATTAAGAATTAAACTTTCATATATTCATTATATTTAAACTTTTTTTGTTTTGTTTTTCATTACTAAGTGACAAAAACTTAAATAAGGATACTTTGACCTGTTAGTTCACATGGTCATCTTCAGCTGAGGATCAACTTAAAACCCTGGAATATATAGAGGAAAACGAAGAAAATTTATATAATTGGTCAGCAATTTGATCATTAGTCGGGGGAGGGGGATCTGAAAAAGTAAACAAATCCACGTGTGCACAGAAAACGCATCTGATGATGATGATCAATAGAATTATGTGACCGTGCCGGCGTGGTCTAGTGGATTAGACAGTGTCTCCCACGAGGCCGATGCGTCGGCACCTGGGTTCGAATCCCGATGTCGGCTTGGATGTTTACTTTCTTTCCTGTGTTTGTCTGCTTCTTCTTCTCTTTCGCTTCCGCTGTCTGTGGCATTGAAGGATGTGAAAAATTGTCAGGCTTGAAAATGGAAAAAGAATTACCTTCACAATTTCTGACCCTTGTGGTGTTAGTACGATAGATCCACAAGGATGAAAGTACATGTGGAGTATAGTGCGTCTAAGTCAGCTAGGCAGTCCCTTCGGACTTTGGGACTGAGAACTTGAAAAAAATAGGGGTGAAAGGGTATCAGGGTATTGTTACGGAATTAAAAAAAGGCCTTATGTGGTCCTTTTTTTAGTATTTTGAGAATTCAGCTCTTCGGAAATATAGTTATTTAAAGCCGATAATAACGAGGTCAAGCTCTGCCAACACTGTTGTAATCTTTCCTCCCTATCCCCACTTATCTTATACCCTTTCTCCCCTATTTTTTCAAGTTCTCAGTCCCAACGCCTGAAGCTGACTGCCTAGCTGACTTAGACGCACTATACGCCCACGGCCCTACGCCGAACAATAGAATTTACGTATTTAATGTAAACAAAGTAAAGCAGAATAACCATTTTGTTTACCCTATTTCTTTTCTTTTTCAGGCTTCTGGAAGACGTCTTATATCCCTAATTTGTCTGTCTGTGGACACATATCCCACAATGCTTCGCTACGGCTTCTGTTAGCTCAGTTATAGGTGGCTTGAATGTTGAATGTTGTAGGTGGCCTGTTAGCTCAGTTGGTTAGAGCGTCGTGCTAATAACGCGAAGGTCGTGGTTCGATCCCCTCATCAACTTAAGTTTTTTTTTTTTAATCATTATTAGGAATTCAATGTATTAACGAGGTTTGAGTTAAGAATGACGATTATTCCATATAAATAGGGGTGGGTAAGATAGCATGGGGTCGCAAACCGACTAGCGCGAGCATTTTCTAGACCACCCCGGCGCAGTCTATTCTAAAGTAAAGGTGACTCAGAAGCCGTTGCGAAGCATTGTGATTGGTTTACTAATCACTATCCCTAACTTGTTTGTTTTAGTGTTTTGATTGTTTAAAGCAGGGGTCGGCAACCCGAGGCCCATGGGTTGCATGCGGCCCGCGAAGCGCTTTGGTGCGGCCAGCGGGGCGTCTTAAGATTTTTTTTTTGGTTGTTAAAATAAGAATTTCTTTTTTTTTGGTTGTTAAAATAAGATTTTCCTTTTTTTTTTTGGTTGTTAAAATAAGATTTTGGCCCTTTTTTGGCCCAAGTGCGGCCCGCAGTAATCCCCACATAAAATATTTGGCCCTCTTATAACAAAAGGTTGCCGACCCCTGGTTTAAAGCATCGAAATAAGTTTTCATATTTTGAATAGAAATTTACGTATTATAAGATTTTGAAAAATAAATCCAATAACTTTCTTTGCATTTTCTTTTAAATTGGTTGTGGCATACTTCCATGATTTTTTTTTGTCATCAAATGAAGGTTAATGTAAATTTTTTTAATAGAATGATCTGCTACAAAAGATATGTCTAGTTCTACATGTACATCTATGCGGATATATTCGCTTTTTAATTCTTGACCACTTTCTCCTACGTAGAAACATTCCTCATTTTTGCATTTTATAATGTAAATGGCTTTTTTTTTTAGTTAAACGATCGTAATTTTTGTTTTGGGTTGTTACTGAAAAGTTTTTTACAGTGATCCCTCGCTAGTTCGCGCTTCAAGTCTCGCGGCTTCAGTTCATCGCGGGTTTTTCTCCAAGATAAAAACCCCAGCTACACCGTCAGCGACTCCAGCATAAGAGCATCCGAGTGAACTTCAACCCTCTACGAGTGGGAGTGAATGAGTTAATGTATAATATTAAGGTTTTGTAAAAGATTTAAGTAAAATATAATGTACATATATATACAATATACATATGTATACAGTATATATATACTGTATACTGTATAAATATACATATTTTAAACATTCTGGTATGCACACACACATTCGAAAATTCCTAGGGGGGGGGGGCAATCCTACTTCGCGGATTTTCACCTATCGCGGGGGGCTCTGGTCCCCATTAACCGCGATAAACGACGGATTACTGTATAAGCAAAAGTGATGTTGGTATTCTTAAAGATCATTTTTAACCTGTTATCTAAATACGTAGGGGATCGATACATAGGCTAATGATTATTGAATTTTTGTTTTCATCATTGTTGTATATGGTTACTCGAAGACATTCATTTATAAACCGTAATGGGTATCCATTTTTTTCAGATAAAAAAATAAAAAACAACAATCTAATGTATCTTCCGTCAAACGCAAGATAAATTAAAACTTCTCACTTATGAAGCCTTGACATTGACTCGGAGAATGCGCTCCACTTCGTTCAGCAACCTGAAACTCATGAGCTTAGCTCCAGTAATCACTTGGATCCAGTAAAATGTTGTTAATACGATAATGATACAAGACTCACTGAGAAGCTAATCTCACGTATTACAACTATGTAACTTCTATCAATGGCACCTATCGAGTTTAGTTAACGTGTAAAAGCGTTTCAAAATTAAATTAGGTGATAAGAAAAACTGAAAACGCATACAAGCAATTTTACTTCGAAAGGCTTTTTTTTTATGTAAATAATTTCAAAAATTAAAATAAAATTTTTCTTCATTTATTTAAGTATTCATGAAATATTTACTTTTCAAATATCATCGTGAAATATTCATTAATACTTTAATGAGTCAAGTTTAACTTGAAGTGTACTTTTAATTTATGAAACAAAATTATGCTTATAAAATCAGTGTGTACGTAAAAATGCGTATATTAAAGTATGTCTGCTTCCATCCCCGTAATAATTTCGAAATCGAGTTAATTCACATGAATTAACTGTAGTTAAGATGAATAAAATATGTGAAAAAAATTTCGTGGGATCATTGTTGAGTTACTTGCGCGTGAAAGGCCACTAAAATTGCCTTTGGAAATCCCTCGGGAAATCAACAATACCATTACTGACGGGAAGCAAAGACATTTTGTTAACGTTGAGGAATGAAATTACTGTCGTATCATATGGTAATACCCGATGAAATTATTGTCGTTCAACTTAAAAAACAAAAAAAAAAACAAAGAAAGAAAAGTCTTTCACATTGTATGGAAACCAGACACTAACTTCTTTTATGAACATCTTATTTCTATCTCTTGCAATTAAATTATACTGAATTGCAATGTTATTATATGGACATTAAAGTGGTGCTGGTTCTGAACGACTTCTACTGTTAAGAAAGACGTTACTAGTGAACACAAGGTTTCATTTACAAATAATAATTTTAAACTTTAAATTGGAAAGATTGTACATTTCAATAGCGAAATATTGAAGCTTCAGATTTACCTGAATAATAATTTAATAAATAGAAATAAAACATTAAAAAATATCTGCGCAGTGGGTTTAGTTAACGAGTACCTAAAAAGGACGAAACAGTCCGACCCAAACTCTCACCGATGAAAGCTCAGATATTTTTTATTTCTATATAAATTTCCTATTCTTTCCTATTAATTTGTAGCACGTTAATTCTTTTGTTTAAATAATATTTAAACTTTTCGGTGGAATCCAAACAAGTTGTTTTTCGTTGACTGAAATTTGAATGAAATATTAATTTATTTAGCTTAACACGTAAATTAATCACAGAAGCAATCTCGGAAATTATAATTTGAATTGTGTTTTGCACGACAATAATTGGTTAATTCAGAAAGGGAAAGGAGTTGGGGGGAAGGGGGACTAAAACTTTTTTCTCGTTGTATCCGAAACAAAACCTGCAATAAAATACACACAAATACAAATAAATAATTTCTATAAAATACAAATAAACGATACTCCCTCTGTCCGAAAATAAGAGTCCCATGTCACACAAAAATTAATATTGAAATGGGACTCTTAATTTTCAGACGGAGGGAGTATCTAAAAATATTTACATATAAACTGTTACAATATCAAGTCATGTGCATATCAATGGATTAGTTAACTGAATTACTACTCATACTTACAAGGGATACTATCGGACCTCCCGACGACAATAGTCACGAAACTTTCAAGGGTGACAGGCATGAGACCAAAGTCACATGTGTGAAGTGCGGCATTTCGCAATCGCCCGTAACTACTAGAACAGGACTTTTAAAAGTGGGCCGCGCGCCCATAATGTCTGCAGCCATAAAGTTTCAAATAACATTTACCTGTGCTAAGATGTCATTGTGTGATACTGCGCATTCCTGGCAGGTGTCCTGTGTTGTGTACATCAGTGACTGTTGCGCGAGTAGTGTGATACAGAGCACGGGTCTGTTCGTACGCTATTGTGTGTGGAATATGTGTGCTGTGTGTTTTAAGAAAATGGCTTGTAACCCTCATGCTATGATAGAAATAGTAGTGAATGAGGTGACGCAGAAGTACCAAGCGGACGATATAGCTCCAACATTAATCAACAAGCGAATTGCACGGAAGTTGTATAGCCTTTTGGAGTCATATGTCGATGGAGACGCTGTCATGTTTGAAGGACAGAGATTGTGGCATGATAGTGATGGAACGTCGGACATATTATCTGCAGATAGTGATACGCCGTTACTCCAGCACACAACATGCCAATCAGTTCCAGTTCCTATGACCCATTATCCTCTCTCCGAAAGTGAAACGGAAAAAGTGTTCACGAACAGTTTTCTGAACAAACCATGCAGACTGTCTACGACAGTGTGTGGATTGCAAAGAAAGCCATTGCAGCAACTGCCCGAAAATACAAGAGACTACCGGAAAAAGTGCGGCAAATAGTAACGGCTCTTAGGAGAGATGGTACGAAGGAGCACACAATTGCACGAAATTGCCAGTACATATATGGCATTTAAATAAACGGGCGAACGAAGCAGCTATCGTGGTGGGCATCCCCAATTTTAAAGCAGCACATTTTTCCCTGCACAAATTCAAACGCCACTATAAAATGTCATTATGCAAGATCACAAGGTTCGTTGGCAGGCGGGATGTTACTCTTGACCTCAACATTGTAGTTTGTTCAAGAAATTACGGAACATAACTTACTACTGCCAATGCAGTGGCGACATGGTGCTCAATACAGACCTGAGTAGATTTGAATACGGATTCACGTCAAACAGGACACTATCAGTGGCTGGGGAGAAGACGACTAAAGCTGTTGTGCAATCCATTACATCTACTACCCACTTCTATATCACTCAGATACTTTTTTCCCAGGTCAGGACACCTTGCATGGAAGCTTTCAGGAAGCAGGTGATAAGTTTGGCAAACGTGTTTCCGAAACACTCCATCGTAACCAACTCTAAATTTAATTATTTAGAATTTGACTCCAGAAGCAGTGGTAAGATGTCCATAGCTGTTGTACTGTCCTGTGGACATCTTACCATCTGATCCGTAAGGAATGGAACAGGAATTAACTGGAGCATCCCTGAAGTTACTGGATTCATGACCAACACGAGTTTGCTGACCAAAGCTTTCGGCAACAGGAACGTAAATTGATACACAAAGATCTTACCATCTAAAGCCACAACTCTTGATGTCTATTTCTTTCGCCGATGCAAACTTTTGCACGAAACATGGAAGAGTATATACGTTATGATGAGGAGTATATAGGTTATGTAATCAATTTGCACGACAGGATCTTCATTTTAAAGTTGCATTCTTCTATATACAACTAGTTGAGTGTACAATAGTACCAACTATGCTTCGCTATGCGTGGAAGGCATCTGGATACGTGTCACAGGACACGCGTTTTGCTGGATATGCATCTTGCTGGGCTACACATGTGCACCACTCCTGACTGGCGCCCGCCCACTTCTATCAGCCAGGCTCTAGGGATAATGTGCGATTGTGAAATACCGCACTTGACACCCGTTACTTTGGTCTCATGCCTGTCCGCTCCAGAAAGTTTCGTGACGATTGTCGTCGGGAGGTCCGGTAGTATCCCTTATTAGTAACGTTGATAGAAATCCATTGCTTAGATTCTAATGCTTTTTTATGGTAATATCTCAACATGGAACTGCTTGGAAAAGATTTCAGATACAAAAATTAGGGCGTCCCTAGTCCTTACGAATGCATATCAAGCTTTAAGAAGATCCTTCCAACGGTTCAAAAGTTATTAAGGAGGAGGCGTAATGATGGTAAAGCAATAAAAATTAAAGTAACTGCTGGAATAAATGTTCAGATTGTTTCGGGAGGGGGATGTACTGATAAATACATACACACACAAATTGAGTGATTTTCCTAATTCAGTTGTCTTCTTTTCTTATTCAGTTTTTATGCATTAAAAAAAAGGTAGTCAGAGGAAAAAATTACGGTTTGAATATATTTACCTGGGGTTCTATAAATTTTTGTCCCAAAGTCTGTGCAACAACAATCTGCATACCATTGGTAACTTTATCGGGTCGAATAGCTCTTAATATAATCAATCTTTGGAAGATGGACAGGTCTTTCCACTTATTCGGGAATTCGGCACTAAGAAAAGATAAAGAAAAAAATTGATATTTTTAAGTTAGGATATACTGAAATACTAATTCTAAAATAAAAAAAATACTTGTGGTTGTACCATCACTAAACTGGTGATCATAAAAAAAAAGTTTACGCAGTTTAAATTCCCCTCTAGTACACTTCTGTTTTTAAATAGAATGTTCTTAATTATTTCATTATTAAAAATCCACAATAAGGCTTTTCTGAAAAACTTAAAGACTATTTTTAATTTTCCCTTTTTCCTTCTTTTTTTAAAAAAAATTCGCGAAAACAATACAAGCGATCAATGTCTGTTTATTGTTAAGTTATATCAGTTTAATATAAGCAGTAAAAATTTTCCATTTGCCATTCTCAAAAATTTAACTAATTATTTTACTTAATTTTTTAAATATGATTAATTTTAAAAATAAAAAAGATCATGCCAGATATTAAGAAAATTAAAAGGCGGATTAATATTAATTATTTTAAAGGTAGACTTCCACCAGCTGTGATTGAGCCATACGTCAGCATGAGTATTGCTTGTCCTGTTCCCACAAAGCGACAAAGTTTTTTTTCAAGTGGACAGATTTGTTTCAAGCACTTGAAAAAAAGTTGAAACCGAGGACGTGGTTTTAACTGTATTTTTATATTGCGCATTAAAAACGTTAACATTAATTAGTTTTACTCTGCTACTTAATATTGATTAACAGAATACGCATTAACAGAATTCTTTTATGTTAATATAAAAGACTAATTATATTAACTTGTACGTCTTTTGGTCTTATACCAACAGAAAAATCTACACAATCTACATCTAAACAATCAAACATGAGATAATCCTATCTAGTTCATAACAAATTCTTAGACGGCTTCGAATCACGAACTTATTAAAAGATAAAGTTTTGAAGCCTTTGAAGCATGCTTTAATTAACTTATACATTCTTCAAAGCCATCTGCCTTATTAGAATGCTTTGAAATGGTTTTGTTTGTACAAAGTCTTTTATTTCATTCCCAATCCTTATTTGAACAGCTATGTTTCTGGAAGACCTTCGGAGATCCGAATTGGCGATTACGCAAATTCTAATTAAGAATCAGCTATTGATTTTAAAAGACAAAGATGCAATTACGGCCTCATTGTGGCGTTAGCAAACGCAATCAAGCCAATACTCATGTAGACAAAAGGATGTAAAAAAATGGCGAAGAGCTGTACTCATTTCTTCACCATGAAACTAAAACACTTCATTCGAATTTAGTCATATCAAATCATGTTATTTCGAAGGAATCTTATCAATTATTTTCGGAGGAAAAAAAAACCATAATAGTCACGAAAAAAATCATTATCAACTTTGAATATAGCAGGTAAAAAAATCTAGAAATAATTGCAAAAAGTAGTAAACTTCAGAGTAACATAAAAATATTTTTTTATGAGAACGCGACTCCTTTATTCAGTTTTTGGCTCTTAGAGATCAACTTTCTGTCAGAAACAATACGACATTACCTTGGGAGTTTTATCTACAATTAAAATTCCGGTAAGTATGCTTCAATTCTTTGAGTAATGTTTTTCTTTCTCATCGATGCATATTAAAGGTGTGACAAAAGGTAGGCTAGTTCTGTAGCACAGCGTAATAGAAAATGCGGATACAAATCTGAATTTTACGGAAAGAAATACTCTTTAACTGTATTGGCTTCTGGATAAGGAATAGAGAAGGCTTCCTGGATTATCGGTCCTTCAGGATTGGAGGGGGTGGGATCTTCACGGAAAAAAAAGGATTTCTTTTCAGTTACAATCAGGGACCATCGGGCATGTTGTATGCTACTTCGTGAAGAAAGCAAGATGCCTTTTTTTTCTTATTTCAATATTAGTATAGATACCATAATGTTTTGGTGCCACTTTCAAAATGGCGTCATTTCAAAATGGTGGCCATTTGTATCCCGTAACATATATTCACCCTTAACTCAGTTAATTATCATCCGATTTCAATTTTCCTTTTTTTTTTTAATTGCAGTTTGTTTTACGTTCTTTATTTTGTTCTATTTTTCATGTATACTTAACTGTTTTTCCGTAAAATCCAAAAACAGGTGTAAATTTCTGAACCATTATATTATGATTCAGTTTGACCCAATTTCAACGATTTCTTTTTAACGTCAGCCTAATCAGTACTTTCAGTGAATCTGATTCTTTTTGCAGATAAGTAAGAAAAAGGAAGGGTAACAATACGAAGACCGTTGCAAAACTTGAGTTATCAAAATCTTGGAGGAGAAAAAGTCTTCAAAAGACAATTTTAGCTTGGACACAATACTTGTTATACCAGTAAACTAAAGAAGCGTTTCAGTGTTGAAAACTACAGACAGTTATTTATGTGAAGCTATACAACTGCACAACACAGAGAGGACCAAATATTTGTGCAGGTGAAAACGAGCTTAAGTGATTTGGCAGCAGAAGGTCTGCAAGCAAATGCAACCAAAATCGACTGTACTACCAAAATGCAACCCACAAAGGGCATATGGATAGTTATGTAGCAACTTCATGAAGCATCCTGAATGCTCATGACAGCCATAACTGTGATGACCTACAAGATGACCATCCTGAATCGACTGTACCATTCACCAGAGCGACACCAACATCCTATATGTAATAGATGTGTACAGTTTGTGACAAAGCGCAATAAAATCCAATTCTCTAAATTTAGTTTAATCTGTCAGTGTTGGACAAAATCTACTGAAGGCAGTTCAGTTGAGCAATAGCATAGACTACAGCATGTGATGCATCAGATCTAAATGTTTTGCAAGATTTTTTTTGTTAAAAGGAAATGTTGCTAGCAAATATATTTGTACGTTAAATGATATACCTACTGCTGAAGTTAAATCTTAAAGAACATTATTGAAGAAATTCAGGATTTTGATCTATAGTTTACTGCTCCAAAGCACAAGAACGAATCCGAGAGGATCAATCTAAAAATAGCGAAAGATTTAGCACTGGTCCAAGCATAATAATAATGTGAGCAACATTATGAAAAAATTGTTTTCATCAGCTAAGACTGTGACTATGTCTATTGGACAGTAAGAAATGTAACATTACAGGATCATTACTGAAAGACAACACAGCTTATATCAATCGATAGAATTAATCTATTTCTTTAAGTGGTGTATTACTGGTCCTAGATGTATCCAGGAAAGATAACAAATCTTCAGAAGTAAATAATAAAGTTGTACATCTATCCCAGAGTTTAATGTACGAATGCCTGCCATCACGTCAAGCAAAAAAAAGACATATCGAAACAGTTCGAACATAAGAAATAAAGATTAAAACGTACAACAATCATTAACATTCTTCCGCACGTTAAATTTTGCAATTATGTGTATGTTTATTTTAAAAATTAATCCTTTATAAGCTAAGCGGTTTGCTAGCGGGGATTAATTTGTTGCCCTTTTTATTCTTAATTAACATTTTGATGTTCTTTTTCATTGAAGGATCATTAATTTGTTGATGCTTGTCCTTTGTATATGTTTCTTTTCATCTCACTGAGTTATGAGTACTGGGCGAATCAAATTGATGAGACCTAGGAAGGTCGAAACAGTCTGTTTTGATTCCCGGTACCAAAATTCCAAAAATAGCTCAGTTGATCTTTAATTATTGTACGTTTTTATCTTTATTGTTGCTTATTAATAATGATGTTTTCATTCATTAACTGTAATCACATTACATACACGAGGCTTCCGGAGCGAAGCAGTGGGAAACCGTATAATAGTCTCAATTTCATCTGGAAAGTAAGAAGTTTTCCACCCTTGCTTCATCTTCTTTTAATGAAAAACAAAATATGATTAATCTGTGAGATTAAAAGAGAGTTTTTTTCCTAGTCAAATTTGCTGCCTAATCAAAAGCTTTTATCTCATCACGTTACGGACTTTTCAAAGTACCATTTTCATTAACAAAAAAAAAAGGACGACCTAGAAGGAGTTGTCCGATGGAGACAAAAATTGGTGGAGATGAAGATTATGTACAGAATAGAAAATGATTAAAATTTCAGACAAATTGAATGATTTATTTCAGAGTTACAGAGTTACAAAGTAACGAGCTCAATAAGGTGTTGACCCATCTCTACCCTGAATGCAAGCTGCCACACGACGTGGCGTAGAGTGATAAAGCTCCCTGATGGTCTCCTGTGGTATTTCTTGCCAAATTTGCTCCAATTGTCGGGCTAGGTCATCCACATTCCCTGGTGGATGCAGTCGCCTTCCCATCATATCCCAGACATGCTCTATTGGAGAGAGATCTGGGGATCTGGCTGGCCAAGGAAGTGTTTCACAAGCTGCAAGACAGGTCATAGCAACACGTGCCGTGTGTGGTCTGGCATTATCTTGCTGGAAAATAAGGCCAGGGTACTACAAAAGGAAGGGTAGCAAAACAGGTCTCAGAATGTCGTCGACGTACCGCTGTGCTGTAAGTTTGCCACTAATGACGACCAAAGGGGTCCGGCTATCAAGGGAAATGGCACCCCAGACCATGACTCCTGGTTGAGGGCCTGTGTGGCGTGTAATAGTGAAAGCAGGATCGGCACGCTACCCTGGGCGTCTCCAGACACGTCTGCGACGATCGTCAGGACACAGTTGGAAGCGGGATTCGTCGCTAAACACTATACGTCCCCAGTCAGCATCATTCCAACCGGATCGAGCCAAGCACCACTGTAATCTGGCCCGACGGTGTGCAGACGTGAGTGGCAGGTGGCGTAGCGGTCGGTACGAGCGTAGATGTCGCTCTCTCAGCCGTCAGTGAATGGTCATGGTAGACACTCGTGTGCGGGTCGCACGTCTGATGGTTGATAACGATGATTCAGGCGCTGTGACAGCTGATCTGACAATCACTCTATCCTCCCGCTCTGCTGTGCAGTCGACCGCTACCTTCATGACGCTGAAATCTGCCATTGTCCACCCATTCCTGCTAGCATCTTCTAATCGCCGCATCACTTCGACCCATATGACGAGCGATTCTCCGATTTGCCCAACCTGCCTCTTTCAATCCAATGATACGACCTCTTTCAAACTCTGACAGTTGCACGTAATGAGCTCGAATCCTGCGGCGAGGCATTTTGTCAGTCGTTGAAAGGTATCCTAACTCGCAATACAACAGAAATTTTGACCATCAGATTGAGAATCGCTTCTTATATAAACCTGCTCAATGCGCAGTTCCAATGCGCTGTAGCTCTCGCTATTCATTCATTGGACACCAAAGTTTAATCATTTGCATGGGCGGTCCCAATGTCTTTCCATACGAAATTTCATTATAATCGGACAACTCCTTCTAGGTCGTCGTTTTTTTTGATAATGAGTGTAATTACATTTTTTTGGCTTCCACCCTTATGCTCTTTTTAAGCATAAAGACTGTAAAAAGGATTTAATATTTTATGGTTTTCATAGAAATTAGAATCGCAATAATAAAATTTATCAGGTTAAATTCAGGTTAAATCCAAAAACTTTTGGCAATTTTTCGTATACAACCGGTCAATTTTAAAAATACACAAATACTCATCCTTGTTTTTAAACCTTAAAATAAACTTTAAATAATAACTTCTAAGTAATGATACGGATATCGGATCTATCAGATAAAAAAAAAGGGATCTATTAACACTTTTCAAACTTAGTTAACCCTTTTCAAACTTAGGCCTGCAAACTGCTTAAATATACTTTGCATAACTTATAAACATCCATAAAGATAAGACAGGCTTCATCATCTTTTAATGAAAAACAAAATATCTGTGAGATTAAAAGAGAGTTTTTTTTCTAGTAAATTTGCTGCCTAATCAAAAGTTTTTATCTCATGTTATGGACTTTTCAAAGTAATTACATTTTTTTGACTTCTTTTGCAAAAGAATTTAATGAAAGTTTTCGAAGACACTCAAAAGATAATAAGAAATGAAAAAATGAAGTAAAAGAAATAAATTATATTAATGAAATCGGAGCAAATCTAAGCAAAAGAAAATTAAATGAAATGTGAGCTCCTGTTGATAGAAATCTAATAGATATCTCAGTTGCAGCGTTGATATGAATAACATTTATTCACAAAACTTTTTACAATGCGAATGAAATTTGCATTTAAAAGCTTTCATTGACACCAGTCCACAATTCACTTTATGAAGTTAATTATTTTGATCGTGCATTGGTCAAAATATAGGCCATCTCATATTTCTCTGGACCATTGGTAGTTGGCTAACAACAGTATTAATGCGTCCTTTATTAGATCACGGTCACAATGACTTTTAATTAACGTTTATTATAGTTATGGCAACCTAAATGGGAAAACAAAAGCATACAGCAATAGTCCACAGCAATCTCAGACGAATTGTAGTGTTTGACTAGCATGTGAAGTCTTGCTATTCTACCTGAATATTTTAATTCTTTGTTTGACTATTTGTTCTTTTGTCTCGGTTTACATGCCGTCACTCTAAAATGGTTGCACTAAATTTGGTTAAAGCTTATTCAGGAGCTAACTTAAAACACAGGCAGATTACTACCCATCCTCTTCTATCCTCAAAAATGATCCTGAAATCTCTTAAATGGGACTGATAAAATAGGGCTGATTTATTTAAAATTTGATACGATGCTTAGTTTTGGTCCCACTTAAATATGCACACATTAGTTTGGTCTCCACTCAGCCAAGTCTGTAGAATTACAGTCCCCTAAGTGCTGCAAGCTTAGTTCCCATTATATATTCTATAACGGATCTTATACTTAGAGTTGAAACCACTCATAAAAAGCTATTAACGACGTGACGTGCTTACAGATTGATGTTCAAAGACGTAACTGCGCCATCTATTGCTAAGATTCGTAACTGAATCTAACTAAAACATTCTGATTTTTGTATTTCCTAAAGTTACAATTATATTTTTATATTATTGTAATTATTTGTAATTTTTAATAACTTGGCTTGGCTGTGTAATGTCGATATAGAATTTCCTGATATTAATTCATTTCCAGCTCCACGTGAAGAATTCGTTGCAGATATTTGAATTCAATATTTGACTGAAGCTTCGAATGATTTATATCAAGAGTTAGTATTTATTCTCAAGAATAATTTCACTGATAGTGGCTCTAACAATATCTAAGTTAAAGTCGTCCATCCACCACAGGCTTTTCAGGAATCCATTTCAAGTGGCGATGGATGAAATTGAATATTTTCCCGTGAAAACACCCTTGGCGGACAATTCTCTTAACCGTCTAAGCGAACAAATTTCTTGCGATAGTCGTTCTATTGAGAGCTACAGAAATATTTCATCACTCTGACTCTTGAAATATTGAAAACAATTCCAAATTATAGGGTTTAGCAGTGTAATGTCTTTTCTCGCGCAGTAACTCGGCATTGCAGAGAAGCCATTTCGATGTTAGATGTCATGATTTCCAGGCGAACGTGTGATCAAATTTTGCCTTATAAGGCAATCTTCCTCAAGTGAATCCTACTATACTGAAGGTAATAACGAAATTGGTTACAAACTTTGCTGTTCTACTTTTAACGGTACCTTCTGTTAGTTAAACCAATAATCTCAACCTCAGAATATCAAAAAAGTTTAATTACTTGTAGGCCACAAATGGCGATAACGATATTACACTGGTACACCATTAATAAACGAAGCACAAGTCTTAAATGAGATCTTTAATCTTAACAAAAGATTCTGTTATCAAGGTAAATGTATAAATGCAAAATTAGGTATACGCTCATAGGTATCACAATGGGTACTAAGCAATTAGCGCTCAAGCATGAATTTTGTGAAGAAAGGATAGATCGAAATAATCGTGCTTAAATTTCAAGTATCACCATAAATAAGCTAATAATGAAATTTTTAAGAAACCAGTCCAGCCGTTTCAGTGAGGGGTTTGAGGGAGGATGTACATTGTGACGGCTAGGAGGGGTGTAGACCAAAATAAATGATACGTTGATGTTTTAAGTTGAATCACAAATCCGTATTCGTTTATGTCGCTTGTAGTGTGTGAGCGTACAAACAAAGTGAACAACAGAGAAGAAAAAATATTCAAATGGAATAGTAATATTGTTCAGTCAATCCGTCAAAAATGCACTTCACGGGCATCACCAATTAATAAAGATATGATTATAGAAATTATGGTATTTTTATCCCTTGAAAAGGAGAGCATTTTCCTAGAAGTGAAATTTCTAAGAATCAAGCGTAGATGCACGAAAGATGGGCTCATAAAAAAAAAATAAAAGAAAATAAAGAGCACATAAGAAGTGAACTTGGCTCCAATATTGATAATATAAACCACTATATTAACTACAACTGGTACCATCTGTAAATATTTGTCAGTCGTATTTTTTTAAGAAATCGTGTTAAACCTCCTGGCGGATTAGAAAAGAAACATGAAGGCAGACATTTTTTTTAGAAATTAAATTTTTAGTGGAATAAGAGACTACATCTCATAAATAATAATTATGAGATGGAGCCTCTTATTCCGCTAAGTCTCCGAAATCTGAAGATTTAAAATGAATGATAAAACATCTTAATCGAAAGTTTCGTTGACTTAAATTTCTTTAATCAAAATCTCACTTACAGAAAATTAATATATAATATGTGTTTCTGTATTCATAAATTGAAGTTGGTGTAGACTCAGATATCCATCATGTAGTAGAAATTGAATATTCATCGGACGGAGGAGGGATGGCAATTTTGAGATCTAGAGGGAGGAGGCGATCAAAATAACAGTTCGTTGGACCACAAAAAAGCTTCCTACCCAATTTTAATTAAATCAGTCCAGCCATTTTAATAATGAATTTCGAGATCGTTTACTGACACCAAACAAATGTGACTAAGATTTAGATTGGACCTAAAGAAGCGAAATATTAAATTGTGTTTAATCAATCCGTCCAATCGCTTTAAGGCGATGTTCATACAGAGAAGAAAACTGTTCAAGTGAAATAGTAAGATTTCGAGTGGTCAGTCAATAAACAAGAGGCGATTCATGTCGTATTATTTTTAGCCTTTTACCCAGTTTTGTTACTGGTGCTACAGGAAAAAGAGTTTTGTGTCTATCGAAACATTCTGAAAGCAATTTAGAGAAAGACCATCTGCCAACGATCAACCTTTCAGGAATAGATCAATAACAGACGTCAACAACAAAACAAACAAAACAAAACAAGTTGAAGTTGTTTGTCCAACTTTCGAATAAAGACAGAGTGAATCAAATGTTAAAAAAAAAAAACAAACAAGTTCTTCATTAATAAAAGAATAATTTTCCTCTTTTTCCGATTTTTACTTGTAAATGCATACACTTTAAAATTTCAGTTTACAAGGGAGGTAACAGAGAATGGTCGCTTACAAACAGACATCACAATGCAAGACAAGGTGAAGGAAGACGGGTTAAACAGGTAGTTTACTAACTTAACCAGTGACTATGCGTTCATGGGTAAGTCAATCTATGAGACCCAGTGAAGAAAATGAATCGGCAGACCTGTAAACAAGTAATGAATAAAGCTCATAAAAGAGCTTTATTCAATAAAAGCTCATATATAGTGTCAAAGAACCAAAACAGGATAAGAGAACTTTTTTAAGGTCAAAAATTCACAAATATTTTTAGTTCTTTGAATTTATGAAAAAACAGTAAGATATATATGAAAAATGGTGGTAGAACAAAATAAGTAACGGAAAAAAAAGCAGCAATGTAAAAAAAAGAAAATTGAAATCGGATTGTAATACATCGAGTTAAGAGTAAATGTACGTTACGGGATACAAATGGTCGCCATTTTGAAAGTGGCCGAAGGTATTTCGGTATCTCTACATATATAGAAACAAGAAAAAGAGGTGCCTTGCTTTCTTCATGAAGGTGCACACGGGACCTAATATTTGAACGTCTGGTTCTGGACTATTAGTTACAAACAGTATAAATGGTTGCCTCCTATTGTTTGTACGGAATATCATTTGTCTGCAATATGTACATAATATTATTTTTTTTAATATATTGAATTAATGTCCCTTTATTTTATAATAAAAAAGATTACCAAATAGATGAATAAATGAGATTTAATTTAATTCATAGCTCTGAAATGGTATTCTAAATATGTGTTTGGCCATTTCGTTTATATGGCCAGGAGTCCGGTTCTTTTAAAACTATTGCACATGATGAAGTTTGAATTTTGTATATGTTTCTTTGTTCCTTTGTATATGTTTCTTTTGATCTCACTGAGTTATGAGTACTTTAGTCAAATACACATATATAAATATAGAAATAAACAGACAAAGAAATCCTGTACCAACAAGGTTTTAGGATTTCTTAACAAAACAACAAAGATAAATGAACACAAAACATCAAAAACAAAAAAAACAAAAAAATTAAACCAACGACTTGTGAAGGTATGAAGCGGTCGGAAGGGGTCCACCCCGAACTGCTCCAAGGACCGCCAAAGGCCCTATCCAACGGGCCGGATACAGTTCGGACCCCACTCTTCCCATTGACCACACTTGCCAAGAGTAAGTTATGAGTTCTGGGCGAATCAAACTGACGAGACCTAGGAAGGTCGAAACAGTCTGTTTTGATTCCAGGTACTAAATTCCAAAAATAGCTCAGTAGATCTTTAATTATTGTGCGTTTTTATCTTTATTGTTTCTTATTAACAATGATGTTTTCATTCATTAACTGTAATCACATTACATATACGAGGCTTCCGTATAATAATATAAACCGTATAATAGTCTCAATTACATCTGGAAAGTAAGAAGTTTTCCACCCTTTCTAAATAGCTCTTTTTAAGCATAAAGACTGTAAAAAGGATTTAATATGGTTTTCATAAAAATTAGAATCCAATATTAAAATGTATAATACCTCTCTACAAACAAACAAAAAAGATACAAATCTGATGGGAAACCATATTGAAGGAGTCAGGTTAAATCCAATAACTTTTGACAATTTTTCGTATGCAACCGGTCAATTATAAAAATACACAAATACTCATCCTTTTCTTTTAATCTTAAAATAAATTTAATTTGATAAATAATAACTTCTAAGTAATGAGATACAGATATCGGATCTATCAGATAAAAAAAGAAAATGGATCTATGGTAACCCTTTTCAAACTTAGGCCTAAAAATTGCTTAAATATACATTGCATAATTTATAAACATTCATAAAGATAAGACAGGCTTCATCTTCTTTTAATGAAAATCAAAAATCCGTGAGATTAAAAGAGAGTTTTTTTCCTATTTGAATTTGTTGCCTAATCAAAAGTTTTTATCTCATCATGTTATGGACTTTTCAAAGTAATTATTTTTGTTTGGCTTCTTTTGCAAAAGAATTTAATGAATGTTTTCGAAGACACTTAAAAGATAATAAGAAATGAAAAAATGAAGTAAAAGCAATAAATTATATTAATAAAATCGGAGCAAAGCAAAGCAAAAGCAAATTAATTGAAATGTGAGCTCCTGTTGATAGAAATCTAATACGCAGGGTGAATCTAAAATAGGCGGACAAACTGCGGGGGCGGGTTCCTCATACCAAATGAAGTAAAAAAGGTAAGATAAACTTATGACCGGAAGTGCATGGTTGCTGAGTTATTCCGATTCAAAGTAACAAGCCAGACAGTAGAATCAATGGTCATGAACAGTATTTTCACTGGTAGCATGTAGTTCGTACAAAACCACAATGTGATCACCGTCTTAGTAAATGTTCAAAAAGGTTCCAATAAAGATACGGTTCATGTCCATTGTTTCCATTGTTTCTTTGGATTGTAATAACTCAGCAATAATGCACTTCCGGTCATATGTTAACCTTTTTTACTTCATTTGGTATGGGGAACCCACCCTGTAGTTTGTCCCCCAATTTTAGATTCACCGTATGTCTCAGTTGCAGCATTGATATGAATAACGTTTATTCACAAAACTTTTTACAATGCGAATGAAATTTGCATTTAAAAGCATTCATTGACATCAGTCCACAATTCACGTTATGAATTTACGTTAATTATTTTGATCGTGCATTGGCCAAATATAGTCCAATAAACAAAAACATCTCATATTTCTCATTGGTAGTTGGCTAACAAAAGCATTAATGGGTCTTTTATTGGATTAGGTAACAATGACTTTTAATTAACGTTTATGGGAAAACAATGGCAATCTAAATGGGAAAACAAAAGCATACAGCAATAGTCCACAGCAATCTCAGACGAGATTGTAGTGTTTGACTAGCATGTGAAGTCTTGCTATTCTACCTGAATATTTTAATTCTTTGTTTGACTATTTGTTCTTTTGTCTCGGTTTACATGCCGTCACTCTAAAATGGTTGCACTAAATTTGGTTATAGCTTATTCAGGAGTTAACTTAAAACACAGGCAGATTACTACCCATCCTCTTCTATCCTCAAAAATGATCCTGAAATTTCTTAAATGGGACTGATAAAATAGGGCTGATTTATTTAAAATTTGATACGATGCTTAGTTATGGTCCCACTTAAATATGCACACATTAGTTTGGTCTCCACTCAGCCAAGTCTGTAGAATTACAGTCCCCTAAGTGCTGCAAGCTTAGTTCCCATTATATAGGGTGTTTCAAAAATACACGGCATAATTTCAGGTATGTATTTCCCACATGTAGACAATCAAAATAGTTCATTACAACATATGTCCGGAAATGCTTCATTTCCGAGTTATGGCCTTCACAACATTGAAAATCACCGGAACGTTTTTCGTTCCGCCGGTCGTTGCCATTACAGAAGATGTTCAAAATGACCACCTCCTGCTTGAATACAGACCTCACATCGATGTCTCAATGACCTGCGAACACGATCCCACACTCCAGGAATGTTGCGTATGTCCTCAGAACGTGCCACAATTCGATTCCGAAGGGATTCCAAATCAGGCACCGGAGACGAATAAACCAATGATTTTAAATGGCCCCACAAGTAGAAATCGAGAGGGTTCAGATCAGGTGAGCGTGGAGGCCAAGCAATTGGGCCACCTCTACCTATCCATCGATCAGGAAACGTTCGATCCAAGTACCGGCGAGCCGTACGACTGAAGTGTGCAGGAGCGCCGTCATGCACGAAGTGAGCGTGCTGACGATCGATCAGTGGAGTGTCGTCATAAACATGAGGTATGGTGTTTTCCAGGAAGTTTGTGTACGCCTGCCCCGTAAGTCTGTTTACAAGTACATGGGGTCCAACTAATCGATCACCAATGATACCGGCCCACATGTTGAGGGAGAACCGCACCTGGTGATGAGATACAACAGTTGCATTTGGGTTTTCATACGCCCATACATGCTGATTGTGGAAATTTGTTATGCCATCTCGTGTGACCTGTGCTTCATCTGTAAATACGAAAAACGTTCCGGTGATTTTCAATGTTGTGAAGGCCATAACTCGGAAATGAAGCATTTCCGGACATATGTTGTAATGAACTATTTTGATTGTCTACATGTGGGAAATACATACCTGAAATTATGCCGTGTATTTTTGAAACACCCTGTATATTCTATAACGGATCTTATACTTACAGTTGAAACCACTCATGAAAAGCTATTAACGACGTCATGTGCTTACAGATTGATGTTCAAAGACGTAACTGCGCCATCTATTGTTAAGATTCGGAACTGAATCTTATAAACATAACTAAAACATTCTGATTTTTGTATTTTCTAAAGTTAAGATTATATTTTTATGTTTTAAATAATTCTTTAACGTGTGTATATTAATTTTATCACAGGTTTCACACTCAACACACAAAATAAAAATAAAATATATTTACAATTAAAAAGAGTCCAGCTAGCAGGACATCATCAGTGTGAGAGAATATTCCACCTTCCTAGCCTTTTAAAGAAATCATAAGAAGCACTCAACCAATCCTGAGCATCGATCAATCGGAGCTTGGCGTGTGACACCAATTGTCGTGGGTATGCAAATAGAGCCTCATACGAACTGCGCATTTGCGCGCCTTTGCGCGGCGATCGTTGTGAAGTCTGTGGTGATGATCAAGTCCTGAAATGCACATTGTGATGTAAACAAGTTCTGATGTCCTGGTGTCATTCGCTGAAATTACACGGCCTTCTGTTTACAAACATGACTGTTTGTAAACATTGGTGAGGTTGCTTATTAGAAGTATAACAAGTCGTTAGGCTTTTTTTTAAAATCCATATTCATAAATAGTTCTCACCGATACACAATCGTTGATGCATTGTTGGGATGTGGCGATAAAAACGGATTCCTTGCACTTTCTTGCAAAATCTATTGATTCTTTTGTGACTATTTTTGTATTGTTGATGTTAAATTTATGTCCCGTTACTTGTTGATGCTATACAATATTGTATGCCAGATTGTTGTTCTTTAGGGCTCTTGCGTGCTCATCTAGGCGTATTCCCAGCTCTCTACAGGTCTCCCCCAGATAAACTAGACCGCAATCAGCACAGGGTATGGAGTACACTACTCCTGTAGTTTTTTCTTTTTCTTCTTTGTTTCTTTCTTTCCTCAGCCTCTTGATGATATCCTTCGTTGAGAAGGGGACATAAAAAAAACGGGACATAAATTTAACATCAACAATACAAAAATAGTCACAAAAGAATCAATAGATTTTGCAAGAAAGTGCAAGGAATCCGTTTTTATCGCCACATCCCAACAATGCATCAACGATTGTGTATCGGTGAGAACTATTTACCGATATGGATTTTTAAAAAAAGCCTAAAGACTTGTTATACTTCTAATACGCAACCTCACCAATGTTTACAAACAGTCATGTTTGTAAACACAAGGCCGTGTAATTTCAGGGGATCCGAACTTGTTTACATCACCATGTGCGTTTCAGGACTTGATCATCACCACAGACTTCACATCAATAGTGCATCATCACTGGAGAATATTGTCGTTTGAAGGAATTGCGAACAGGCCCGTTTACGGCAAGGGGTTTACGAAAGATGATGTAGAAATTCGAAGAGATAGGAGAGTTAGGTGTGTTGTCAGGAAGAGGACACCACCCGGTTGCGGAGGACGTTATGCACGAAGTGGCAGTAGCAATAGCTGACAGAGCGTCAGTGGCCCGTAGTCGGTGACCAGTGCGCGAGCAGCAGCACGTGAATTAACAATTCCATGATCCACGGTGCGAAAGATTTTGTGGTCCATTCTTCACTGATACCCTTGTAAGATCCAGATATTGCACCAGCTACAGCCGCAAGATCCAAAAACGCGGTCTGACTTCGCATTTCGTTTCTTGGCTAAAATGGCTTTCGACGATGTGTGTCCCTGGAACATTCTGTGGACAGATGAGGCGCATTTTACGCTAGACGGCGCTGTGAACACGCATAGTTGTGCATGTAGGGTTTCTCAAACCCCCACGTGGTGCATTCCCAGCCGTTGCGTTCCCAGTAAGTGACTGCATGGTGTGGATTCACCGCGGATTTCATTCTGGGTCCATATTTTTTTGAGGAGATAACACCTGTAGGCCCTGTCAGGTGCACTGTTACAAGTACATGTTAGTTGACACGGCATGTGGCTCCAGCCTTGCAAGAACGCGGGTGTTTACAGACAAAGTCTTCATGCAAGATGGTGCAGCATCGCATATTGGTCGCCCAGTAAGGAATTTCTTCGTGCCCGCTTCGGCGATGATCGTATTCTATCAAGACATTTTCCAGAGGCGTGGCCTGCCCGTTCACTAGATTTTAATCCATTCTGCCTGTGGGGAACCCTGAAAGATCGTGTTTATGAGGGACGCGTACGGACCTTGCCTGAACTGAAAGCCAATATCATTCGTCATGTTGCAGTCATTTCACAAGACATACGCTACTGTTGAGCACGCTGAGCTGCGCTTTCAGCATGTCATCGACGCAGACGGTGGGCATATTGAATAGACATATTTTAAAGCATTAAAATATTGCATTCCCACCGTCTGTTTATGATCTTGCAGCGTCACTTTTTCAATTGGTGTCAACTTTTTGAAATAATTTGTTTTGGAGCTTTAAGAGCATTTTATTAACTTCAGGTATAATTATATAGTTTCACTCTAATAATATAAACCTTTGTATACTAGGACTCATCACTACCATCTTAACCATATATCAATAATGATGAGATATTTCCTGAGAAGGAACTCTCCAAGGAGCCCGTACTTCAATGGTATTAACAGAATTAAATGAGGAATAATTTTATTTATATTTATTTATTGAATATTTATTTATTAATATATATTTATTTATTTTATATTTATTTTTTCTGAAATTTTCTTTTCTTGCGTCATTATTTTGAGCTTTTTTTTCATAGAAGATTAGCTCCAACTACTGAAATTGGTATAAAATGACCTCCTGTTATTAGTATCCCATTCAATTCATTTCAAATTCTTCTTCTAAATACTGCTATTTTATTAGCTTCGGGAAATACAGTTACTTGAGTCCATCATAGACTTATTAATGCTAATTTTTCACAAGCAAATCAAGGCTTAATTTTAACTGTAATTCTAGGTTTATACTTTACAGCCCTTCAAGCTTTTGAATACTATGAATTCTCTTTCTCATGCTCTACATAGATTCTACACAAAGTTGCATTACTATCCGTGCAATAATGCGGTCTCCAGACCGCGCAGAAGTGGGAAACTTTAATTATAACCGCCCGGTAGGTATAAGCTCATAAGTATCACAACTGGTACTGAGCAACTATCATCCAGCATGAAGTTTGTGAAGAAAGGATAGATTGAAATAATCGTGCTTAAATTTTAAGTTGCACCAAAAATAAGCTACTTATCAAATTTGAAAGAAATCATTGTAGCGTTTCAGTGAGGGGTTGTTTGGAGGGATAGGAGGGTGTAGATCAAAATAAATGAGACCCTATGTTTTAAGTTGAATCACAAATATGTATGTGTTTATGCCGTTTGTAGTGTGTGAGCGTACAAACAAAGTGACCAACAGAGAAGAAAAAAATATTCAAATGGAATAGTAACATTGTTCAGTCAATCCGTCAAATGTATATTTCTCTGATTAATAAAGTAACGTATTAATAAAGAAATTACAGTATTTTATCCCCTGAAAAGAAGAACACATTTTCCTAGAAGTGAAATATCTAAGGATCAAGGATAGATGAACAAAAGAAGGGCTACTAAAAAAAATAAAAATAAAGAGCATATATGAAGTGAATTTGGCTACAATAATGATACTACAACTTGTACCATCTGTAAATATTTGTCAGTCGTATTTTCTTCAGAAATCGTGTAAATCCACCTGGCGGATAAGAAAAGAAACATGAAGGTAAATAATTTTTCGAATTAAAACTTAGTGGAATAAGAGGCTACATCTCATAAATAAAAATGATGAGATGAAGCCTCTGATTCCGCTAAGTCTCCGAAATTCTGAATGCAGAAAGTTTGAAATGAATGATAAAAACACCTTAATCGAAAGTTTCGTTGATTTAAATTCCTTTAATCATAATCTTGCTTACAAAATTTGATGTGTAATATGTGTTTCTATATTCATCAAATGAAGTTGATACTCATCACCCAGTAGAAATTGAATATTCATCGCAGGGGGTAGGATGGCAATTTTGAGATCTGGAGGTTGGAGGCGATTAAAATAATCGTTCGTTGGACCACAAATAAGCTTCCTATTAAATTTTAATGAAATCATAAAATAGCCATTTCATAAAATAGATTTCGGAGCCATATTTTGAAGGATGTGACATGAGGACACCAAAATAAATGTGCCTAAGTTTTAAGTTGGGCTGTAAATACGCTACATACTAAATTTTGTGGAAATCCGTTTTAACGTGATCCGTTTTAACATGATGCTCACAGAGAAGAAAACTGTTCAAATGGAATAGGAAAGACTTCGAGTGCTCAGTCAATGAAACAAGAGAGGTGATTCCTGTGAACGTTATTTTTCACCTTTGAGCCAGTTTTGTTACTGGCGCTAGAGGAAAAAAGAGTTTTGTGTCTAACGAAACATTCTGAAAGCAATTTAGAGAAAGACCATCTGCCAATTGACCATCTACCAATATTCCTTTCAGGAATAGATCAACAACAGTTTAGTTCCTGAAGCGATGGAAAATTGGATCGCCCGGAAAGTTCGTGCCGAGTTTGAAGGAAAATTGAAGCGCAGCACATTTAAATTTTGGTGTACATTTATTAAACTATATAGGTGCCATTCTGTTCCATAATCTTTCTCCATCATTAAGGCAACGTGAAAATTCCGTCCTTCCAGAACCTCTCAGATTTTTCGGCGAAAATATGTTTTCTATAAGATTTTTTTATATCGACCAAATCATTAGAGTTTTTTCCATTAAGGGAATTTTGTAATGATCGAAATATGTGGAAATCTGAGGGTGCGAGGTTTGGTGAATATGATGGCTGGGGTAGAACATCCCAACCGCGCTCTAACAACTTTTGTCGAGTTGTCAAAGACACATGAGGTCGCTCATTGTCCTAATGAAACCCATCGCCCTTCCGATTCGCTAATTCTGGACGTTTTTGTTCGATTGCTGTCTTTAATGCGTCTAATTGAGAGCAATACTTTTCTTAATTTAACGTCTCGTTGTTTAGTAAAAGCTCATAATGCAGGATTCCTTTCCAATGCCACCAGACAATGAACTTCTTAGGATGAAGACCGGCTTTTGGGGTGGCTAAAGGTGGTTCCTTCTGCTTTCCCCAAGACCTTTTTAAATGATACATTTTTCATCCCCCATCACTACTTGCTTCAAAAACGGTATCTCATCGTTACGTTTGTAGAGCGAGTCGCAAATGGAAATACGATCCATCAGATGTTTCTCCGTTAAATCGTGGGGAACCCATACATCAAAACGGTTTGTGTATCCAAGCTTCAGAAAATGCTCGTGGATGGTGAATTTTGATATTTTTTAACACTTCTGTTAATTCACGTGTTGTATAGCGTGGGTTATTCCCAATCAATGTTTTAATCTGATCTTCATCTGTGATGGAGGGTCTACCCGGTCGTTCTTGATCTTCAAGGTTGAAATCACCAGCTTTAAACCTAGCAAACCACTTCCGCAAAGTTCTTTCAGCTACAGCATCTTCGCCATAAGCAGCGCATATCTTGTTTGCCGCTTGTGTGGCCTTTTCCGGTAAAAGAAAAGCATTAAATGCCTATAATGCACTTTGTTTGCTTTTATATTCAAAGGCATAAACTGACAAAAATTAATGTATCGTAACCAAACTTTTTCCAAATATGCTTGAAGTACCATCTTTTAGAATATGTGAGCATATCATTTGTTTTCAATCATTCTGATTTATTCAGGGGTATCCATAAGCCATCTACAGAAAATCGGCACGAACTTTCCGGACGACCCAATATACGTATTAGAGGAATGCAAGTTAATTCCACAAAGTAAATTCCACAGGGAAACCAATTGCCAAAGGACAAAATTATCCTTGTAACGTATTTGTCGTGGGATCTTGTATTATAAGCTGTGTATAACATTGAAAAATCCATTTCAGTGGACTACAGTTTTGCAATGTCAATAATAAGTTGTTCATTTATTGTCTCTTCACATCTGGTAATTATAAAATATAACAGAAGCATTAGTTCATCTCCGTCTGCTTTTCAATTTACTTTTAATGATTTTTATTTTATTAATTTCATCCATGCCTCTAGAGAATAATATGTTGCTAAGTCTGAAAGAGTCAGAAATATCTCTGATCATCGTACCCTCTCAAAAAAACAAAGAAAAAAACAGAACAAGATAAAGTTGTTTCTCCAACATTCGAATAAAGACATAGTGAAAGCGAATCAAAGGTTAAAAAAAAAAAAACAGTTGTTCAGTAATAAAAGAATAGTTCATTGAATATTTTGAGGTTTCTAATCTGAAGTTCCTTATCTATGGGTCCGACTTTTACCAAAACTCCTCCTCGTAAACGCATACAGCTACTCAAAATTTCAGCTTACAAGGATGATAGTGGAGAATGGGGACATAGAAAAGAGACATTTATATGCATCATTCCCTCTCTAGTTCTATCGAGTGGGAAAACGCCGAGACATTTACCTATTTTGATCAACTTCATGCGCTTTAACGTAAAAACTGAATTATCTATTTTTCATTAATATCGGCTGAAAACAGCTAGAAACATCAAATCCTAACATAGAAATCGACAGTTCAATGTGGTCTCGAGTTGTTCACGAAAAATGGCTCGAATTGCGTGATCCTAAAAGAAGATATCGAGATTGAAAAATTATCACAATGTATATAATTATAATCAACGACCCCCCCCTTTTTTTTGAAATGTTAATGGATATAATGTGTGTAACTCTCAAGACTCTAAAATCTGTATTATTCTTTAATTGGAATCTACCAGATATTTAAATAAAATAAAAATAAAATAAAATAAACAAACAGAATTAACGGTTAACAGTAGAATTTGAATGTACCATAGATTACTGAAAATCTATAAGGATAAATAGAATAAATGGATAAATAACATGAAAATCAATACAATTACAAAAATCATTTCAATATAAATCTCTTGGTGGTCACCCTCAACTCATTAATTATTAGAAACAGCCCAACAACATTGTTATAAATTATTAGTCAAAAATTCGCTATGCTTATCTATACAGCCCAATCCTACGGGCTGTAAGTTTGGATGGTACGGATGAACTCGTCCCTAGTCTCCGTCAGACCTTAAAAGTCAAGGGGTATATGAATCTGAGGAAAAACATTAAGGGTAACTAGACTTAATAAGTCTCTACATTGGAGGCAAGATGCATAATGTAATTAAAGAAATATAAGAATGTAGAATTGACATCTTGGAGATCAATCAAACAAGATGGATTACCAACGGGAAAATATTGATGACTATACCTTTCATACTCCAGTGGCGATGTATACATTTAATACTGATGATGTTGTCATTTTCAGTAAAAGATGACTACTAACTACATTTTCTAAAATTAAACACTATTCCCATGAAAGCTAACATCGTACAAATAAATGTTCCCAAAATGGAGGCTTTAGACCAACTGATTGGAGAATTCTAATGATTATTAGATACCATTAGACCAAATGAAATTACAACAATTACGGGTTAACTAAATGCTAAAATGGATCCTGAATGATGAAGTAGTGGGATCGTTTGGTTTAGGCATTCACAATGAAAGAGAAGTTAAAGGATCCCCACAACTGGCCTTGGGCTCACGGGAAGTAAGGCTTCGGCGTTTCTTGATCAACGGGACTACGTTGAGGTCGGATGGTCAGCAGGACGCCCACCCGCCTTTAACTCCCGGGAAAGAAACCCGGTACCCATTCGACAGAGGGCTGGGCAGGTCCTAGGACCCGTTTGGAGAAGAATGGAACGTGGAAAAATCCCCGGCCTCTGCCGAGGCCGGGATCGAACCCTCTACCTCCACCTCTCAGCCAAGCGTCCTTACCCTCTCGGCTACCGGGCCCACGAAAGAGAAGTAGATTGATCAAATTCTGTAGCAAGCATGATCTGACAATAGCGTAACCAACCAAATGGAAATCTCAGAATGACAATTTAAACAGAAATATTAGAAACCAATATATTATGTAATGAGTAATAAGCGATTTAGAAATATATTGATAACGAAAACCAAGACTATCCAGGAGCTAATTATAATTCAGATCATAATTCAGTAATGTGAACTTGAAACTTAAAATACTAAGGGAAAAAAATATCAAGAATAATACTAAACACAGCAAACCTAAAGAACCCCGTGACTGCTAAATTTAGAGGACTGTTGATTTAGAGGAAGAATTGATGTAAGCCCTAAAGTTCAAGTAAGAAGGAATAGCTACAGGATATGATGGTGTTTCTATTGAATTAATAAAATTCAGTGGCGAAAATGAAATAAGAGAACTATCTAACATTATCAAAAAAGATATACAAACAGAGGAAGACTGCTGAAGAATGGAACAACTCAATCACTTTCCCTACACTCAAAAAAACCAAACGCATACAGGCCATCAGACCAGAGAAGATTGTTGAACCATGAGATAAATACTTCTAAAGTTACTTCACAACTGGACATACAATAAAGTATGATATACAATAAAAATACTCAATTTGGATTTAGAACGGGATTTGGAACAAGAAAAGCAATCTTCTCGCTTTCACAAATTGCTGAAGAAATTATTGATAAGAATATCCCATTTCTTTCTCTGTTTTGTAGATTATCTTAAGGCTTTCGATAATTTAAACATGATATAAACACTAAAACTTTAATAAGGACCTAACTGGAATCAAAAAAACTAAAATCAGATTAGGAAGGGAAGAAACAGATTAAATTAAATTTAAAAAAATAAAACATGACTGTTCTTTCTCCTAGTCTACATAATATATACGATGAAAGTACACTCCAGGAAGCCCTTGACGGAAGGAATTTCCGCGTGAATACAATTAAATATTTCTCATGCAAAGCATTAGAAAAACAAATAACTAAACTATGTTTGTCAAATGTAGTAGACAAATAATAAATTTCTTATCTGTGTGTTTATGTGTGGGGTGAGGGTCGGTGGCAGGGAAGCCGAGCACCGCGACCTTGGGTCGATTGTGCTATCCCACGGAAATAAGGACAGATGGAGAGAAAGACTGAGAAAGAATGGTGAGAAGTGCAGGGGAAACGGGAGAACCCCGAGAATATCTGCCCAGCGCGGATCGTCTACAATCACGAAACCCACATGAGAACCGAACCCGATACCAGTGAGAGACCAATGTCTTAGCGACAACGCCAACCGCGCGTCCATAAATTTCTTTGTATTCATTTTAGAATCCAATGTAAATCTTCAAATTTATCTCTTGACCGTACAAAAGCAGAACAACTTTCAAAAAGATAAATTCGCTCAATCAAAAGTTATTAGAAAGGAGGGAAACAGCAACACACATAGACTGGTGTGATTTGATGAATCTCACTTTGTTAGAAAAGTAGATGAAAAAAAAAAACCACTCCATCTTTTGAGAGATTCCCGTTCCAAATGATTGTACCAATTGATGACTGTCTACGAGTGATCAATCTAAAACACGTGTGCGCCGAGTTATGATCGAATTATGTTGCGACCAGGCGGTCGTAAGTCGATTTGGTCAATAGTCATCGTTAAATATGATGATCAAATGTATAGATATAATAGAATACCGCCAAACATATGCAATTAATTAAAAAGAGAGAGCGTAAGTAATATAGTACAGGAAGTACAATATCTGTACTTATCCTGACTTACTTACTAATGTAGTAGGGTTTTTTTTTGTGAAGGCAGCTGTTGTTTCTGTGAGCACAGCCACTGTACAATACTGTGATCTACATTTGAAGATATAGTACTATACTGTATATTGCAGTCAAAATTCATATAATTAAATGTTTTTTTTGTTTTGTTTTTCTTATTGTCTTAGCTATTGGTTTGCATATTCTTCATGAAAAATTCAATTTAAATTTAACTTAATCGCACAGTTTTGTTTTGCTTTTTAACTTTTAACTTTTTTATTTATGGTACCTCGGTCGTAAGTATACATGGTCGTAAGCTGACGCACGCCTTTATATCAAAGCAAACATTGTAAAAAGCTTAACTGAAAGGAGTTCGGTTAAACTAACAGCTATATTGGAGTGAAGCATATCTATAATGTATTGATGTCGAGATTGTGTAATATTTTGCACAGCATTCGTCTCCCTCGCTGGCTGTCGGTTGGAAAGAAACTTGAATTTATCTGCAAAGTATGCAAATCTTGCCGTTCGTCTGCGATTGAGATTGGCGCAATTACCTTAGAAAAGCATATACTCGTAAATAATGCAGACGTCTTCAATGAAGCATGCTAAACCTCTCTAAATCTAGCGATAGGCCCACCAATCTCATGAATTTTAAATTTATCAAGAGTTAAAATACAGATGGACCACTTTCCATAGAGAAACAAATTAGTCAAATTCTAAATTGGATGTAACTTACTGAAATTTAAAAGCAAATTGAAACAGGGGCGTGTACAGGATTGAGTTTATGGGAGGGCTTAGTCAGAGAGCTTACTCTATGGATCAACAAACAACAACAAAAAAATAGTCTTCAAAATTTCACGGGGGTTGGGGTAGCAATGGCAGTCTCCTTAATCAGCCATCCAACCAAAACAACTAAAGAAAATAAGGTCAACAAATCTACATTTCGAGATTGGATTTGAGACAGAGCCCGTAGGCCTTTTGTTTATGCTTACGAACTGAAAGGATGCCAAACAAGAAGTGTCTGAACAACAGGAACCTACTTTAAAATCTTCTTTTATTTATTTATTTATTTATTTATTTATATTTTAAAGTTTGTGAAAATAATACAAAGAAGAGACCCCAACTTCGTTTTGTTTTTAAATTACAAAATCGGCTAAATACAAACAGTAAAAATTTTTCAGTTTCTGAAAAAAAAAATAAAAATAAAATGAAATCCTCATTACTTAAGATTTCCGAATCCAATTTGTTTTAATTATGTTATAACTCGCGCAAACACTAGAGGCTTAATAAGCAGATTAATATTCTTTATTTACGATATCGATAATAATGCATTGTTTCAGTACTAATGCTTTCTTTGTGAATCTTTGTCGAAAAATTAGCGAGTGATGGTGACAAAACTTCCCATTAAAAGCCATTAGAAATCAAGGAATGGCTTTCCATCGATACTTAAACAAAGGATATTAGTCGTCTTATTAATCCACTGTCCGAGCTTTACTATGATTAAAATTAATTGGATTCGATTAATTTTAATCATAAAAAGCTTAACCAAATACCGTATAGACAAAATGCGACAGTGAGCGAAAAATCGCAGGACAAAAACGCGCAGCGATCCTAACGGCAAGTCCTGAATGAACAAAACCTCGTATCTGCTTATTCAGTACGGCTGGAAGAGTGTGTGTTGTTTTTGGCTGCAATAATTACGAGATTCAGATGAACTCCAGGACTTTTTGTCGATTTCCTCGTGATGGTAACTGTTGTATGACAATTTCATATGGATACATGAAAATTATTGTCTTCTTCTACAGCTTGCAGTCTTTTATAGTGTGGAATTTGTAAACATTACACTTATATATTTGTTGTTGGAATAATATAAATATTTAGATGGAAATGTAACTGGTGTAATTTTTACTATGATAATGTTTTTTGGAAAAGAATCATAAAATAATTTTGGTGTAATTAGAGATTAAATTTAATATGTTGTTATTTTAATAATATTATTTTTTTGAATTGTTTTTAAAAACAATTATATGTTGAGACTATAATAAAAAAAAAAGGAGAGGAATTCTAATCCATCTGGCGAACGATAATAGGATAAGAGGAATGATGATAAGAGGATAAGTTTAATTTTGTGACGTAAAGGAAAAATTTTGGGTTATTTTTTTATTTTTAAAAAATATTTATATTATACGACGAAATATTATGTTTATATTTCATATTTTTATTAATTATGAAATTTCTATTCCTCTTGTTCTGTCTAGGTCAATATTTATATATATGAACTTTTTTTCTGTACTATTTAGCAGCATGCATAGGTATTGAAATTTGATGTTACCAGGACTTACCACTAGGTTCGCTGCTGTCAAATTGTCTCTCAAGTTAACAACGGTTTTTCGCTGACTGTCGCATATTGTCTATAGGGTATTTGGCTTAACTAAACAATGAGAACTTAATTTTTTTTTCAAAATTCTTATCCATATTCGGTTTAATGTGTGTATTCGCATTTGGTCTGACGTTTGTATCCTCAGTTGGTCTTAAATCAATTTTAAATTGATGAATATCCGTCCTTCTTTGACTTAAAAGATCACAAGTATTTGTTTTACTAATCTTAAGTATGTTAGATTCTTATCAGAAAGATTCTGATACAAATCGGTAAGAACGGAATCAAAATAACTGAAAAAAATCTTGCATTAAGTCTATAAAAAATGAAATTGAAAAGCATTCAAATATCTTCAATTTCATTATGTTTAAATGTTAAGATTATTAAAACCTTACAATCCTAAAATTGTCATCATTTTCTTTATAAAACTTAATATTATAGAATGAAACTTTAAATAACTATCATAACCTGTTCATAAGAACGTATATATATTTAAAAGCCATCAGATTTCTGTAGACGGCTTACGAAATGTTATGTAATGTATCCTTCCTCAAAGAACAATACATTCACCCTGTATCGCATTAAAATTAGTATAATTCATGACAGGGATGTTAGTGAAAAAATCATAATTAATTTAAAATAAATCTAGATAAATGTTTATTTTAATAAAATAAAATGGTATAAGTTAGAAGTATGGGATCCTTGGGGCGCGAGAGATCAGGCTCCGGTGTTCCATGACCAATGGGACTAAGTTGAGATCGGGTGGTCAACCCGACATCTGCCCGCCTTTAGCCCCCGGGAAAGAAATCCGGTACCTATTCTATCGAGGGCAGGATGGACGCAAGACCGGTCTGGAGGAGAATTCAATATGGAAATTTCTTCAGCCCTAGTCAAGGGCCTACACAACACGTAACTAATATAATAATCAATAAAACATTTGTGTTACATTTCACAAGTGAATTATAACCTCAAATACTCAAGAAGGAACTTCAGTTTCTTTTCATCGCTATTCAATAAAAGTGATTCTGAAGAAGAAAAAAAAAATGGAAAATTTTATGATCCTAATGTGATTCTGTTGTTATTTATTGAATTTATGCATTATTTAATTTTTAATTTTGGAAGTTTATATAACTTCGAAAAGAATTTTCTTCGAAATCTTGATCGCCAATTATTAATTTGTTAATCCTTAACACAGTTTAGGCTTAATATTAAAAGTACTTAATAGAATCCTACTACGACTTTCGTTTTATCCTTATGGATAAGTGAAAGTGCTACATTAATATTCAAGAAAAATAGTTACGCGGCCCAATATAAAGAGTCGTTTTCCTTATAAATTTTAAGAGCTTCTTAAAACTTACTGGACTTCGACTTTGAATTAGCTTCCTAGAATTAAGAGCTGTGAGGGAAAGCAAATATCGACTGTTATAACTTAATGGTGAATAATCTATTAATTTTACAAACTTTTAATTTGTGTTTACCAAGTCTTTCATATGCTACAAAATTGGATATATTTTCTTTGATGGCAGAGTACAGAGTAATGATCTTCTACAGAATGAAGATGTAGCAGGTTAGAACTAGCCAAATTAAAAGAAAGAGTAAAAGTTATATTTATTTTTGGATGAACGACAAAGTTCAATAACCCAAGCTCATGCAATTTTCCCGAACCCCACCCTTTAAATCTCAACACTTCAATTTTGGCTCGAGATGTAAAGAATTGGAGACCATTTTCATTATCGAGGAACTGTCCAATCATATCAAGTACTTTGGACAAACAGTATCGACATATGGCGATGAAAAGATATACTTGAATTTCCTCCCTTCTCTTTTTTTTTTTTGTTGTTGTTGTTGTTGTCGCTTCACAAACTCTTCACATCCTTCGTAAGATCCTCATGGGAGACAAACAGCTTCTAATGATCGTCTCAAGATTTGCTCTTTTCATTAAAATTACTGTAGAATTTATCGTTAAAATTCATTGCCATCATGATCCAGAAGCTGCTTTAATATTAAAAAAATTCTACATCATTAAGGATTACTTTAAAATACAAGCACAACTTCCAATTTTTTTAAAAAAGGATTTTGAATTTCTTTGCAAATACATTTCTCTAGTCTTACTGTATAGACCATACATACAAAAAAGGAAAATTTCCAAAACCTAATTTCTTTACATTTGTCACTATTAAGTAAACGTAGTTCTAGACTTACGAACGGGTTTCCATTCCGAAACGTTAGTCGTAAATCGGATTTTGCTGTAAGTCAAAATGCGCAAAAAATATATACAGTCCGACCTCGATGTAAGGTCATCCGCATATAAGGTCACTTTTCTAAAGTCCCGGCTCATTGAATAGGAATTCTATGATACGGATTATCGGATATACGGTCAGGTCTTAAATACCATAATCGCATATAAGCTCACTTTTGTCTGTGATTTCAGAAATTTTCACGTGTCTATGTTAGATGTAATTTTTTTATATTCATAAAAGTTGGAGCTTGGTGTCAAACACATGCATTTCAATATGCTTTCGACATGCTGGTTTTCAATTTTCTACAAATAGTGTTACTGAAATAACAGATGAAGATGATGAAGACGATATTCCTTTAGCTGTGTTAATACAAGATATCAGAAATCGCGGCTGCGTTATAGAAGGGGTAAGTGAATATGTGAGAATTGATGATGAAATTGCTACCACTTCTAAAGCTTCGATTTCCGAAATTGTTTCGCAAGTTTTAGATTCAAATGCATTAGAAAGTGAGGATAACGACAGTGAAGCGGTGACACAAGCAGAAGCACTCAGAGCATTAAATTTTCAGAAACTACAAAACTTAGAAAACATTGTATGAAAGATAAAACCAAAATCGCGACAGTACTGTATTATGGATTATTTTAAGTAAGGTCAGTTGTACATCAGTACTTTGCTTGAGCATATTAGTACTATTTGTATACAACTTTATTCCGAATTAAATTTTTTTTTAAATAATTTCTTTCTGGTTCCATTAATTTTAATTGGTTCAACTAAATTAAAAAATTATAACCTAATAAACTGATATTTTTGTATGTATTAAATTTTACAAAGAATTATACTATATTTATATAATGCTTATTTATTGACAAATGCGTATGAATCGGTTATAAGGTCATCCGGCTTATAAGGTCACTTTCGCGAGGTCCCAAGGGGTGACCTTATAACGAGATCCGACTATATTTCTTTTGTAATTATCTTTCATTGAAAAAACGTTTTACGAAACAAAAAGAAAAAGGTGTGTTTTTGACGTTATGTGGGGATTGGTCAAATTAACCCATCCTAGAGGATACTTTGACCAGTAATATTTTACGGGATAAAAATTTTTCCGTTTCATATTTCTTCTCACTGTATTTTTAACAGATTTCATATCAATCCCTTTTATTCAATAAGTTTTTGTTTTAATCCATAAGATTAACCCAGGACTATAAATAAAAGAATATGAAACAATGTAGGGAAAGCGATTAGTAAACCAATCACAATGCTTCGTAACGTCTTCTGATCATTGATATTGCTTTAATTTCCTATAAATGTGATTGTTGCGAATGCAAAAGACGCAATTGTTGCGATTGTTTTGATTGTTGTGCAATTATAACAATTTAATCATTAAAATTTAATGAGATTTTAATGATACTTGTTCACAGACGGACAGACAAAACGGAAATATTAGTCTGCTGATCTAGATCAGAAGACTAAAACGGCCAAAGTTTACCAACTTTACAGTATTTCTTTAAAATGTTAATATTTCTTTAAAAACAAGAAGTTTTTGAAACAACTTAAAACCTATTGTGCATGAATATTTACATTTTTCTTTCAAAAATTTAACTGTTGTTAACGTTAAGTAATAGTTAACTTCAACTTTTAACTTTTTTTTTTTAATGCGAATGCCACCAAAACCAAATCGGTACTATCCATTTGATTGATTGATTGTAATGAATGTGAGTGGCAGGGAAGCCAAGCACCGCGACCTGTAGTCTATTATGCTATCCTACTGATATGAGGACAGACGATGAGAAAGAGTGAGAAAATATGGTGGAGTAAGTGCAGGGGAGTAAATGCCCCTAAATGAGGAAATTTTTATTTGTTTTTATTTTTTTTATTTTTTTCTTATTTTCTAAATCAAAAAGAACATCTACCTGTTATTCACATACACTAAATCTTTCAATACTGTTGAAAGTACCAATCTTGGTAACGTGTACCAATGGATAAGGAACTCTGCGTTAGATACTCACTTATTGAGTCGCATTAAATACTATACATAACAAAATGCAGCGATTTCAGTGTGAGCTGTTTGCTGTACAATGGACAATGAGTTCTTCTGAATGTTATTCCTTTAATTTTAATACTGAAGAAAATGCTTCAGGAGGAAAAAAAAAACTACTAATATATCGAGTTATATAAAACTGTTAACTTATTTACCCACATTAACATACATACACTCGCTTTCCTTTGAAACTAATTTAGTCATACTTGTCAAATTAGTCATTCAACAGGCAGGGTTTGGTCGGTTTCTTTTAAAATGAAATAAAAAGAAAACAAGAAGCTTGAAAGACTAGCCCATTTCTCTATTGGCAGTTAGTTAAAATATAATCATTTATTGATTGGCTGAGGATATGAAGTCTTAATATTTCACTTAGAACATTTTTATCTCTGTTTGTTTACATACGCATCACGCTAAAATGGCTTGACGAATTTTCTTCAAATTTTGTATTTTGCTTATTTAGGATTAAACAGGCACTTTAATTTTGATCTTCATACCCTCCTCGACGTCGCAGCCGTTGAACATTCAGTATACGGTGCATACCTCATTCTATTGCTAGTAATTGCAATAACAAATTTCTTTTTAAGAGCATTCGCAATAATGTCACACAGTTCGTACAAAATTCCTTAAAAGTCGCCAATAGGCGTCGTTGCTTGCAAAACGAAATGACAAACGTATTAGCGATTCAAGCGTTCCAACAGTCCACCGGTCACGTAATGAAACGGAATTTTAGGGATAAGACAGAGGTTTTGTGTAAGTAGCTATTGCAAGTTCTGTTTTCTTGTTCTTAAAAATAAAATCGACTGAAAACTCAGAGAAAGTTAAGTTTTTTGTTAAAAAAACATCAAACACGTCGTTTTTATATTAATTATTTAAATAAATAATTCAAAAATAAATAACCCTTGTTATTTACTAAAATATGATGTCAAACCGCAACACAAGGATCATAGAATTGCAATCATGATTTTGTGTATTAATTTATGAACTTATCATCACTTATCATCTTAGCATAAATAAAAACAATTGAATTATATTCCCGATAAAAGGATTCGACATTCACCCTAGAACAGCTGTTTCAGTTTGGCGAACATCAGCTAGGAGCAGCCACCAGTGAACAGCGAGGATCTCGGTATTGAGGCTATTGTGAATAATCATCGGAATCGCAGTGGCGATTATTATCATTGATAGCAGGTATTGAGTGATTTTAAAGGGATTAAATTTAACGTCGAAATCGCAGTGGCGCCTCAAAAGCAAAAAAGAAAAAAAAAAACGATAAAAAAAACTCATTAATAAAATATTATAGCAGCAGTCCACCGGCCTCAATGCGCATTCAATCTGCACATTGAATTATTGTTGTTTTTTTGCTTTTCAGGAGCCACTGCGATTCCGATGATTATTCACAATAGCTTCAGTACCTCGATGTTTACTGGTGACTGCTTCTACTGTTTCGCCAAAGTGAAACAGATGTTGTGAGATGTCACTCGGTAAACACTTGGTCTCACCCATTTGTGTTTATTAATAATTCAATGCGCAGATTGAATTTTCTATGCATTAAAATAATTCTTTGAGGCCGGCGGACTGCTGGCACATGAATTTCTCACTAATATTTTATTAGTGAGTTTTTTTATTAATATTTTTGGGGCGTCACTGTGATTTCGACGGTAAATTTAATCACTTTAAAAGTATATTGTTATCCTCAATATCTGCTATCAATGAAAATAACAAATTCAAATAGAAAGCTCACTATTAATATTTCTAAGAAATTAAAAAAAAAAATATTTTGGAAACTTACTTAACTAATAAGTTATAAACGCTGTATTGTGTGTTTTATTGGTTAATATTAATAAATTAATATAGACAATCTTGAACAAAATAAGAAAATTCAACCAGAAAAATTTAATATTAAAATAAGAAATTATTTAAATGAATCAACTGTAAATCGAAGAATTAAACGGCACCTTCGAAATAAACAATCATTATGGAATATACTGATAAAGAATAATGAAAACAAATCCAATCACAACAATTTAGTAAAAGATTGATTTTTGTAAGTAAAAGTTAATTAAAATTGATCGATTGATCTAATCTTTAATTAAAAAAGCCTGATTAAACAAATTGAACTAAGATTAACTTTGTGTTAATAAATAATAGATTAAGAAATACACATTTAATTTGTAACTGTTAAATCAATTAATTTAGAATTTTGCATTACCTTCAGCTTACATATTCAAATCTTTAATGACAAAACTATTTGGCTTAAATGATGGTAGTAATAATTATAAAATAAAAGCATTTTATTTATGTTTCAATCTTAGAATAAAATAGGCAGGCATTCCGATACAAATTTCTCAATTTTCACAGAAATGATGATCATTTTCATCCCGATTTTTATTTCTTACCTTTTGAAAATTAAGAAACCTAAACCTTTTAATTCTAAATAATATTTTACGTGCACAGATTCTGATCATTTTCACTAATAAAGCCAATGCTTTATTATAAACCTTTTTTTTAAACGGATTATGACACCCATAGGCGCAATAATTATGGAACATGATAAATAAACAGCGAAAAGTGCAGTTCTTTACTTAGTTTTTCGAAGCAGTCCCTGAAAGTCGCGCTGAATCACGGGAAGCTAATGCAGTGCTCTGATTTTCCAGTGTCGCGTAAATTGATCATAGTACAGAATACATAATTGTAAGACTTAAATAAACTTTTAAAAAACGATATCATGTTTTCTATTCTTTTCTTATTTTATTTTACGCTGCGTATCGTGTACGGTAAGCAAACTGAATGATCTATAAAATATATTTTAATATAACATGTCTACATATGTTTAGTATGTGGTTTTAATGCTTTGAAATGGTTGCAAACGTATATGATACGCAGGCTACTATAAAAACTCAGGAATTAAAGATACACATATCGAACAAAACATATAAAGAATAACTTCTTGGAACGGAACTCGTTCGTAAACCGAGTTAAGTGTATTAGGAAATTCTAGAGCATTGATGACAAACATTACGTCTGATTAGTTATTACATCTAAATATTAATAATCCCAAGAAAAAAACGAGTTATAATTATAATAAGAATAATCTTCTTTACTATCGGAAATGGAAGCGCAAAGCACTATTACGTAACCATTTATAACATCAGAATTCTTCCACGATACAATCGTTTTTTTTAATAACGTTAAACTGAAATGCATGTCTGTGAAACGGAATTAACAAATGGATTGAATTTAAAAAAAAAAAAAAAAACATCGGATGTTTTCTTTGAGATTGTTGGAATAAAGCAGAAAATTAAACAAACAAGGACGAGAAGATACGAGCGAAGCTGGAAAAATGGTCTCTAAATAACGTGTCAGCAATTTGAGAAAACTACTTAGCGTCCCTTCGAACAGACCCTAAGGGACATGGAGACTTCACTTTCCTGATTGGAGCAAATATTAAAATTCTTTCTGCAGCGTATTTTTCATTAGTTTAACATCCAAGTTCACTGTCTCTAATTCACATTAATTTCTGTAAAAGGGGAAATGGAACTAACAAAATATTCGAGAAAACTCATTAAATTCGATTTAGAGCGGAGAAACACTAACAAAAGCAGTAAGTGGAAACTTCGTGTTCATCCCACTTCAATGAAAGGGGCTTTAGCTACAACTAGTCACTTGATGAAAAGTCAGGTCGCGAAACAGAAGTCAATAATTCAAAAGTAAAAGGTTACAATATGCCTAAAAGAACTAAGAACAGATGTAGTTGGCGAGCCAACTTTCGAATATCCATATGGCAAGGGCACAAAAATTTGTTTAAAACAAAAGAAAAAGAAAAATCATCTTGATTATAGATGGGAAGCAACAACTTAGACCTTTAATTCATTGACTATTGATCCAATATGTATCGAAATCAAAAGTTTAAACATTAAACTTTTACTCATAATGTTGAGTTACTCTTTAAACTTTTCTCATAATGTTGATAAGATAACTCATTTCCATCATTAATGATTAAAATGTCTAAAAATGCCAATTTATTATCTTTCTCCTTTTCCATAGTTAATTTCAAATTGCTATGAACCGAATTCATATAATTTAAAATTTAGAGAACTGCCTCTCCGTACCTTCCCATAATAGAAGTGCATCATCTGCGTACTTCATGTATTCATACTTCGCTTTATTCCATTTTAAAATTTTGTGAAACTCTATCCAATTCAATAACAATGGGTGAGACCAAATTTATAGTGACACAAGTGACACTTTATATATTCTTATATTTTAAAGTATGATAAAAAGGATTTGAGAAGATAACACAGTATTCATACTAAGAAAGCAGTAGTAAAAAATTATTTGAGAAGGATAATAGATTACACTGCAAATAAGAGATTGTGGAAAGAAAAATTATTTGAGAAAAATGAATATCCTAGTAATTTTGTAACTAAAGTCATCTTATATTATAAAAGCGTTATTCTGTCTGTCATAAGACTTTACGTGTTTTCAATTTTGTGACCAAACTTTAACAGATATATGGTCATGCAAATGGATAAAATGTAAAGCTTTTTAAGACAAACAAAATGCTACAAAAAGCTTTCGAAAAAAGTGTTTGGTTTCCAAGATGGCGCCTTTTAAAGGGTCAAATTTTAACTTTTTCTCAATTTAAACGAAAAGTATAAAAGTTGGAAGAGAAAATTATATAGAGAAAATGTTGGTATTTGAAAGTTTTATGGAACGATATATCAGTCATTCACAAACGTTTCTGCGTTTGCAAGATACATGCAAAAATGTGTGTGGCGCAACCCCAGGTGTGAAGCGCTAACCTGCAATACACATGAGTTAAGCGGAGAAGGTCACAACGGGCTGGGATGTCGTGCATTCTCCGATCTCATTAATTTGCTAAATAAATAAAGGTTGTTTTTTTTAATGCTATACATGCAAGGGTTCCGGAGCGAAGCGATGGAACGTGGCTGTTATTATCGAGGGCTCTATGACATAAAGGCCTAAGTGACAAAATCTCCATTCCGAGTTATTAAGGGTTTTATGTTTGTATTGCCTTGCAGTTCTATGGAAGTAGCTTTTTATGGAAGCAGAATTCTACCAGTTGCAATGAAATTTTCAGTTAGGTCTCTTTTTCATATGAAAGATATGGTTCTCGGATTTCATTTAAGACATGTAACTCAATTTTTACAAAAATGTCACTTAGGTCTTTATGTCATAGAACCCCCCGTAATTATATATTGTAAATACGTAAATTATAAAAACGTATTCTGTCTGTCATTCTGTCTGTCAATGATAATTTTTACAAGCAATCTGTTGGCTTATTCATGGGCCTTTCGGCCTCCGCCATCTTGGCCGAATTCTGCATGATTTTTATTGAAGATACTGCTTTTCAAATTTTCGATCACTGTCAACTACACATTCCCTTGTATTGCCGTTATGTTGACGATTTGCTTTTTTATACTGATTCTTCCATTCAGCTTGGATTAATGGACATCATGGGAGATATTCATCCCAGCATCAACTTCAAAATAGAACATGAGATTAATAATTCCATCCCATTTCTGGACGTTTTAATTACTAGAATTAATTCTCAATTTACTACTCAGGTATATCGTAAGCCCACGTCTTCCGGCATCACACTTAATTTCTTTTCATCATGTCCTTTTTCGTTTAAAATCAACATTGTCAACATGGCGGTGAGCAGGGCGTTCCGTCTGTCCAGTAATTATTATATTTTTGAAAATGAAATTCACAATATTTACAGGATTCTTTCCACCAACAATTATCCTCTTGATTTTCTTTATACTTACATTCCTCGAGCCATACATAATATATACAACCCTTTGACTGCCACAAAAAAATCTGATAAGATTTACGTTTCTATTCCCTACAACCAATCTTTATTTTCTTCACTCTCCAAATTGCTACGTCCCTATAATATCACTTTGACTTCTCCCATGATGGTTACCCTTTCCTCTTCCATTAATATGATTGATTCTGTTCCTTCTGAAAACCCCAGAGGTGTAATTTATGCGTTACGATGTTTGGGTTTTCACTGTTTGTACATAGGTGAAACTGGTCAGCCCATAAAAACCCGTGTAGGCCAGCACGATTATGCTATTCGTTCCAACAATTTCAATTATCTTACTGCTTCACATATGAGGGATACTGGCCACACAATAGACTTGGCCCATCCTCTGATCCTTGCGCATGAGACCCACCTCCTTTCACGTAAGTGCAAGGAGTCTTTTATAATTTTAACCAACCCATTGTGATACAATGATTGTGTTTCCGTAACCTCTATGTATCACTATGGCTTTCCCAAGAAAATAAAGGATAGTACCTCTTAGTCTTTCTAATTCAAAAATTGCAAAAAAAAAAAAAAAAAAAAAAAAAAAAAAATTTTTTTTTTTTTTTTTTTTTATTATTTTTTTTTTTATTTTTCTGATTTTGAAGTTATGACATCACTTCTCATTCTTCATCCGGTTTCACTGAAGTTAAGGTTTCGTAACCTTCCTTCCAGAGGGCGCGGCATTTCTGTTCGCCTTTTCTATTGGCCCTTCCCAATTAATTTGCTTATTTAAACACCTAGCACCTTGAGTTCAGGCCCTTGAAAAAGATCAGCTAAGTCTGATCGAAACATGTCGAATTTTAATGTGTTAAATGTTTTTTATATCGTATGTGTGTTGGCTATTTATTCACAGTATAATTACTTCCCACACGTTAAATTTTATCTACTGTCTGTCATTCTGTAACCAAAATGTTAAATTACAAATTACTAAAACGTCGGAGCAAGGAAATCTTTAAAAATGATTCAAGAATTTTCACAAAACATGTTATTTATCATGAAGTTTTGTAATAAAACCTAATATGATTCGTTACCAAAAATGTGTTTATCTTATCAAAAATAAAATATTAACACCATAATAACATAACATAATAACATCAAAATTTTAACCATATATGAACCACCAAACACAGAGAAAGGTAAATTTACTGAAGAATTAGAGAATCTGTTCATAAAAAATGAAAATATATTAAGCAACTGTCCAACTATACTAATTAGCGACGTAATTGTAGATCTTTTCAAAATGATTAAAAACAATGCAGTTCAGAAATACCTAAAACTTATGTGCAATAATGGTTTCAAAAATTGTCTTTACGGAACAACAAGAAACAACTGTACAATTCATGGAAATATGAAAACAAATATTGATCATATTTTCATAAATAAGCATGATATCGAAACACCAGGAATAATATGTAAAGAACGAATCTCGGATATTAAGAGTTGAAAATGAGAAAATAACAGATTCAAATATAATCTATAAAGAACTAATCAATGAGGTTAACAAAACAAAATTCATAAAAATCAACTTATATAAAAAGAAAAGTCCTGACTCACTCACTGACTGACTCATCAACTCCCACCCTAAACCCTTGGACCTAGAAAGCTGAAATTTTGCACAGAGGTTCCAATTGTAATGAAGACAAGGAATAAGGCCGGATTGTTCGAAATTCCTACGGGATAGGGAATAATCTGGCAAACTGACCATGAAGTGGTGTGGCGGCAACCCCAGGTGTGTGACGCCAACCCGCAATACACCTGAATTAAGCGGAGAAGGCTACAACGGGCTGGGACGTCGTATATTCTTCGATTTCAATATTAATTTCCTAAATAAATAAAGTTTTTTTTTTTGAAATGCTATACATGCAAGGGTTTTTGGAGCGAAGCGACGGTACCCGGCTAGTTAATGAATATTTTAGAGACCAGAAAAAGTCAAACAGTAAAAATAAGGAAGTTAAGCAAAATTATAACAAAGTTATGAGATTGCCTTTATGTATTCAAATAAGCAAGACAGTGAGAGATATCTGTAATGAGGATAAAATTAGGTTAGTACTGTATAAAGGTAATAAAGTAATTAAGAAAAACAAAATTTCTAATGAATGAATGATGAACAAAATGGGAATAGTGTACAGTTGCAACATACTATGGGATTGTGATGCAACATACTATGGAAGTACAGGAAGGACGCTAAAAGAAACACTAGCATATTAGAGCATGCAAGAACAACATATCAGATTGGGCGGATCAGTGCGCAGCAGAAAAAAAATAATCCAGATCCCCTAGTAGAGATAATTTGCCAAATAAAAGATGAAAAAGAAAGTCTCATGGTGGAATCCTGCATAATAAATTGGAAACCATGCATTAATAGAGATAATTTAATAGAACGTGACCAATGTGTTATTTGAATATATTAAATAAGATATGAAAAACAAAGAGAAATATTTCTAATTTTAAAAGGACTGTTGTATGGTTGTAATTTGAACAAAATTTTGTATTGTTGTGAAATGATTGTAATTGAACAAAGCTTTGTATTGTTTTTATAATCTTTAGTAATAACCACGATTCAGTTGTTTTAAACAAACATTTGTATTGATTTGAGAATTAAGCAAGAATTGATTATTTGATATTTATAAATTTTATACTTTGTATTCTTAACGATTAGAAAAGTTGTGGAGGAAGAAGTAGTTTTCTTTTTCTCAATATATAAAACTTGAAGAAGATTCTCGTTAAGAGAATCGAAATATCGTGTAGATTAAAAAAGATGTTTATCAGATCATAAGAGTATGATAAGAAGGATTTGAGTTCATAGTCATTATTCGAGGTGATAAAAACTTCTATGCTTTACGTTCTAACAGTTTTGTATGAGAATTATTATCCCTTTGACGTGCTAATTTCTAGATAAGGGTCCACACGAATCGATAAGGATCCTGTGTTTGTAGAGATCACAAAAATTACTTCAAAACTGTATTAGATTCTAATAGAATGCAAAAATGATTGTAGTAATTACTGTTTTTTATTATTACTCTCTGATAGCAATATAATGTTAAAGACATTCATAAAATGGTTCCAAATTACGAAACACGCCAAATGCTAACATCAGCCCTGACAGTACAAATTTACAGAAAAATGATGAAATCAGCAAAATCCTTTGTTAAGTAATTTAAAAGCAATGTTTTGATATACCCTCTGAAATATAGCTTCAGGTCATTTTAATGCATGTATTAATTTATAAAACAAGATTCCCATACTTAAATATATTTTAACAGAATGCATGTTACACCCGAACAGTGAATTAACAATTTCATGAACTGGGCAAATTTCTGTCCAATTAACTGGCGTCTTCACTTCCAGGGACGGAGCAGTTCGTAAGTTGGGTAATGATTGTCATGAACTGGCTAGTTACTAAAACCCTGTACCTATGTTAACGGGCGTTTGAATTTCTAATGTTAGCAATAAAATATTAGTCTAAAGAGGTTTATATATTATTACCTAATTTGAAATTATCACAAGTCCTCTGTTGTAATAGTGAGTATATTTTCGTTACTGTTATCCTATGATAAGTTTTAACCTATGAACTCGGTACACAATTTAACTTATGTTTATTTGTTTGTTGGTGATAATATTATGATTGCATAACATGATAAATAAAAGAAATCGTATTGCAATAAATATTAAATCAGGCAAAATCTTAGAGATAGATAGTTCCACTTCATATAAAAATTTATCTACGGTATAAAAATCAAGTAAAAACAATATATTTATTCTACATCTATTTACTAAATACTTTTAGCAGAAATAGATTTATAAAAAAGTAAACTCGATTTACTGAGGCAATAGAAATAAGAGAGTTTTGTTTAATCTATATAATTATTATGTTTACACCTGTTATATAAAAATGTTCACTTTTATATCTTAAGTATCACTTTACTTTCGCATGTGATATTCATATGTCTAGACATATCTTATTTGCATGGTAACTTTTATGACAGATATTAATCTAAAACTAATTTGAAACTCTAATCAACAATCTTGCAAACAGATCATAAGCACTAAGCAAACTTACACAGATGGTAGATTAGGCTTATTTATTTCCTCATATTGATATTTAATTAGAAATTAAAAAACAATTTAACGCACAACTACCACAAAGTCACGTATACTGCCCGTGTCTCATACACTTATCTTATCGAAATGACAAGATTAACCCTGAGACTAATCCAGAGCAATTACAGATAATAACCAAATGTTTTTATAGTCCCTTCAATAGTAAATGGCTTTTCTAAGATCCGTCAGCAAATTGAAACACATTATATAATAAGATCTAAGAAAACCATTTATTAAACATTACTCTGTTTTGTATGCGCATTGCATTAAAACGGTAGACGGACTTCTACAAAATTTGGTGCTTTGCTTAAATAAAGTCCAACTGAAAACGCAGATTATATTTGTTTTACAGTTTCTCATCCCTCAAAATGATTCTCGCTTAAAAGGATTTCATCAAAATACCATTTTTATCGTATGGTATGATGCTCGTTTTTATAGATAGTTCAACTCTTTGGCTTTTAGTGGGAATGGTTTTGATAGGTGTTGTAATTCCTACCAGATTGCATTCGAAATCGGAAGACGTATAGCATGTTGGAGCTGGAGGGGTTCTGTTGGAAAAATCACCGTTATGTTTGTAACTCCCCCGCCCCATCATACAATTTTTTTTGTGATTTGTTTTTCTTGAGTCAACAGCTAAGACAATCTTAACCCCTACCATTGCAAATTCGTGGTTGCATCAATAGTCCAAATTACAATATGAGCACTAGTATTTTGGTCTAGGGAGGGCAATGGAGAGCAAAATCATCGTACTCACATGTTTGTACACCATAAATAAATATCCAAACAACTTTTAGGATAATCCGTTCAGTCATTTTAGGGTGGTGCGGATACAAACAGCCATGTAGAAAATCAAAGAAGAAAAATGTTCCAGTTGAATAGTAAAAAACTTCGTATGCTCAATCAATCAATAATTTTTTAATGGATTAACAAATATAACATGAACTTCTCTAAAATGCATTTATTGATATATTGTAGTGGCTCTCAAAATTATTCCTCCCTATAAACATACCGTTACCCTAATTAGCAAACCATTGTAACTCCATTTTTATTCAATTTTGAGATTATCGCACCGTCTGTTAGTTCAATTTAAAATCTATCTTGTGATTAAAGCTCCTAACTCCATTACAGCTTATTACGTCAGAATAGCTACAAAAAGAAAACCTCGTAACTCCATAATATGTAGCAACTGTGGAAAACCTCGTATCTCCATAACATTTTGAGGTTAGCTGTCGTATGGTCTTGTCAGATCATCAAAAAGTTATTTTTCTTTGTTCCAGTTGTAAAAAAAAACTACAATAAAATAAAACTTGTTTCACAGTCAACGAAAATGCGATGAAATATGTTCCAAAAATGAACAACATCAAAAACCTGAAATCCCTCTGCTGACTCATAAAAAACCCCTACAATAAATATTCCCTTGCAAATTCTAATGCATTAAATGAAAAGTTTTTAACCAACAGATTGTTCCATATCCAACATAATTTTGCTGTAATTATAGTAAATGTGTAATAACCTATCATTCACTTGAAGTGGAGCGAAAATTTAAACCCACCATGTTTAACTTTGAGAGGATCGATTACTACGATCGATCGATTATCTAGAACGATTTTGAAATGTTTGCTTAAGTCTTCATGCCCAACGATAGTAAGTATCATCCCGTTTCTGATTGTGAAGCAGCAATTCGGAGGTTTTTTATGAACCGGCAGAGTGATTTCAGGTTTCCGATATTTTCATTGACCGGACATGTTTCGTTCGGTTTCTGGCTGTGAAGCTCGCCAAAGTCCAAATCATTTTTAACTGATTTTGTAGTATTCATTTAATTTTAAGAAGTGCAACATACAAATTTATAGTCGTGTTTTTGCAGAAGATATCTCGTTCAAAGAAAATCTTTAGAAATGGCCATTCTCCAACCTAGTAGAGTGCGATAAAGTTGAAGAGCTCAGTGAAAAAACAATATATTATAATGATGATAAAGAAAATTTTGTACAGAATTTTCAAGACACTAATTCAGATTATCCAGATAATCCAGATATGACATTAGTGTTCAAAACCTAAAAAATACGTATATGACGAATTCGGATCCTAAGGGGTGTAAATGGGAAGGCAAACATCTTCAAAGTTATTCGTATCTCCGAAACCGCGTGAGTTGCAAATACGAAATTTCACATGAGTGTTCTAAATTCTAAGTTTCAGCTTTTTGTTTACTTGATGTAATTTGCTGTTTTTGAAGAAAAAAAGTGTGTTTTTACTTTACCTATGCAAGGCTTCCTGAGCGAAGCGACGGTCTATAACATAAGCAGGTCTATAACATAATTTGTAACTATCACGTGTCTTTCTTACAACTGGAAAAGTTTCAAAGTGATCACACAATTATAATTTCTTCGTAATCCATATCAGGACTGCTCTTTTTGTAATCCGCACAAAGCACGGGTATTTTTGCTAACATATAATATTAAATCGCATGCTCGGTATTGCTTTGTATGGAGTGAAGTTGAAAACAAATTGGGTGCAAATAAATTTTCAACAATAATTTGCACAGTTACCAATCTTAAACCACAGAGAGGAGTTAATTTTTCACAATGATGGATTTACTGGGCAAAATTGCATTCCAATTTTGTCCAGCGCTCTACTTAATTTTGCTGTATATCACAAAGTACATGTTGTCCAAATTATCTACAACGTGGCTGCACACAAATGGAAGTGGATAGAGAGGCAATGGAAAAATAAAATTATAAATGTGACTGCAGATTACAGGAACGTTATTCACAAAGTTGGGAAGAGACCGAAACCTTATCAAGCAAAATACTTGGAACACAGTTTTTTCCGAAGCTTTAGCAGTATGCAGCATCTATTAGGCCAGAAAAGAAAGTAGGAGAACAGATTTATGTGCACTCCGTTACAATGCAGATGGTACGATTCAATTTAATCTTCGACACACTGAGGACTGACAGTTTCTTTCTGTTAGAGGTGATAAAGGCTGCCCTTGGGAGTACCATTTAATGAGATTTCACTACTCTATGAAGAAAGGCTAAAAATTAAGAAGGAAAAATTCGAGCATCTACAGCAGTGTTTCCCAAACCTTTTTTGTGCTATGATCCACCAAATTAGATATAACTTTCACAACCAAAAAAAAAAACGAATACCAACTTTTTCTAACACAACCAAAAAAAATGGTCCACTTTCGAATTGCCCCCCTTAACAATCAAATTGCCTCCCTGTGGGGCGTGGGCCCCACGTTGGGAAATACGGATCTACAGGCAATAAAAGCCGCTAAGCTCCGTGATTACCTTGCGTTTACGACAACCTACAGCATCTTTAAAAACTTTTGTTATTTAAACTTAGTTTCTTTTAAACTTAGTTTAATTTTAAAGCTCATATTTGTTGAAAGCTTAAATGAATAAAATGTACTGTGGGTGGCATTTCCAATATCACATTGCGAAGTAGTGCTTTCCTGCATTCCTTAAACCAGTCTAACTTGTAAGAAGAGCTTGTTGCGATGCGGGGAAGTATCGGACAGCTAATGTGACATTGGGAATGCCACCCACAGTACTTATTTATCAAAAAAAAATATGTTTTCTTGTATTCAAGCTCATAACTGTTTTTTGAACCTCGTAACTCCAGATTACTTAATAATAAATTGATAATAATAAATAAATAATAAAATAAAAATAATAAAAACCCACGAACTCCATTTTAATGACTAAATAGGTGCAGAATATAAAAAGGTTTTATGAAATAGATAAAAAGATATTTTAGTATGCTAAAATACAAATATAAATACAAATATAGTTGCTGAATAAATTTAAAACTGCAGATTTAATTGTTTCCTGGAAAATTTGTCATTTTGGAGTTATGAGGGTTTGCTAATTAGGGTGACGATGTACCTTCCAGCTAAATTTTGGTCCTTACAGAAACAGACACTGAAAGACGCGTCTTTGGTCTCTATTACAAGCGCCATATTCGAAATGCATAACTAACGATTTGATATATTGTTCTCGACTGTAAAGTTCAGTAGTGAAAGATTACCGTTAATAATAAAAAGATAAATCACATAGCGGTGTTTAACATTAAGGAAATCATTAATTTTAGCTTTATTCTTTAAATTAAAAGCAATTCATAAATATTAATGAAGCCTCCTATCCATGAAATACCCATGAAATGAATTTATCGTTCTACTGTCCTACGAAATGTCGCGTATAATGGCAGGCATTTAATACTGACAGTTATTAAATATTAAACCAAAATCATTAGTTTTGGGCTTTAGTTTACTCAAATTCCAAATTATTATTTTTATTTACTAACATTATTTCAATGATGAAGTTCACGTGCCATTGATTTGCTTAACGGACATAATCAATAAAAACGTGTCAGCAAATTAATCAAGAAGAGATTAGCCCTTATTAGGTTATAAACAAATCGCAAATAACTGCAAGACATGAGTAGGAAAACGACTCCCTTTTTTATGCATGTATTTAACGTACATATATCATCATAATCAATTTCAATCGTTTTCAATTTATTTGTTTTTTTGTTGTTTTTTACTTCTTCAGCTTTGTCCTATCAATCGCTTAACAAAGCAATTAATTTCATTAATCCATTCCATTCGAAAGAGAGAGTATTTTTACGATGCTTCCGAATACAAAGAAATCATGAGAATATAAAGAATGGCTTAGACACGGATATTTCATCAATTCACAATTTTCATACCTTACCAATCTAATTTAAAATTCCAGGTAAATGGAAAAACAATTTTACTGTAATTAAGATGTCGTAACAAAAGTAGATCAATTTTTAATTTTGAAACAAGTAACTGAAGGGAGTTATTCATTATTAAAATATTTATAAAATCATTTATTTTATTCATAAACAAACAACATTTATCTTTTGACTTACACAGTTGAACAATGCTTTTCGATAAAAACAAAATCGAAGCACCCCGAAAAAATAATCCGAAAGTTATTAAACTTCACAAGCAAAAACCTTTCGACCGAATATGCAAATGATCAGAAATTTGCACCCAATGAAAGAATGGCCGGAGCTACAGCGCATTGGAACTGAACATCGTGATAGTGTATATCAAGAGTGACACTCGCTTTCAAGAACAAAACGTCAGTTTTGATTATGTTTTCCTACCTTGACTACAACAATGCCTCGCCGGCGAATTCGCGGCCACTGAGACCGTAGACAGAGTTTGAAAGAGGACGTGCCATCGGATTATTGAGGCTGGATGAACAAACCGACGAATCGCTCAGCATCTGGGTCGGAGCGATACGGCAATTAGACGATGTTGGCAGGATGGGTCTTGAACGGTAGATTTTAGTGACAAGAGGGCAACGGACGGCCTAGGGCGATGATAGAACGGGAAAATAGAGTATCAGAGCAGCTATTACAGCAACAGATTCGTCGCTATCAACCATCCAACGTGTGACCAATATTGAACTAACCACCCGGACCAGTAGTAGAACACTAAGCGAGTAGAATCTACTCTCGCGGCTCCCATTACGGCACCTACCACTGATCAGTACGCATCGTTAAGAGCGATTGCAGTGGTGCCGGGAAAAATCAACATGGAATTGTGCTGATTAGAGATGAATTGTCTTCAGTGAGGAGTCTCATTTTCAATTGAGTCCCGACGACCAGCGCAGACGTGTCTGGAGATGGCCCGGACATCGTCAGGATTCGGCTCTTACTGTAGACGAAATTCTACGACCCGTTGTGTTGCCATTCATTTTGCGGCATCCCGAGCTTACTTTTCAGCAAGATAACGCTCGGCCACACACACCGCACCTTCTCTCCATTGATTGTCTTCGTAGTTTGCTACATACTTCCGTGGCAGCCAGATCGCGAGATCTCTTTCCTATTGAGCACATTTGAGATATGATGGGGCGTCGCCTGCTACCATCCCGGAATATCGACGAATTGAGTCCGCCAATTAAGAGTATAGCGATTGATAGGAGGCCATTTGGCAAGAAATCCCGCAGGATACCATCCGCCAACTGTATCAATCAATGCCACGTTGGATAACAGCTAGTATCCAGATCAGAGGTGGACTAACGCCATACTAAACTGCTCATTTTAGGTAGCTCTCTCTGTTCAATAAATCATCCAATTGTTCTGAAATTCTATCATTTCGTTTTCTGCATATGTACATTAAATGTACTAAATTTTGTCCCAATTCGATAATTCCTTCTTGCTGCGTCGATTCTTTTGCTTAAAGAGTGTATGATGATTGAAAATTCAAAATGGCCAATTTTGTCAGGTAATATATAAAGTTAAATAAAAAAAAAAATTATGCATAATAATTACGCCAATTAAAATTTCAAAAGTCAATTTTAACATACTGCATTTAATAAGAAATATTCATATTTATTTCAAACTTCGAATCTATTCGTAACCACTGTCCTGTTTTTCAATAAAAAAGTAATAAGTAAATGAAATTATTAAGGATGAGAGCAGCAAAAACGTTTTACCCAAAGATCGTTTATATGATACATAGTCAATTCTAAAAGTTTAATGTGAATTATATGAAATTAGATCTAAAAAAGGTGCAGGTCAAATAAATGTAAAACTTTTTTGTTGTCAGTGTCACAGTGAAAAGTTTTTCCCCTGCCTTATCTTCCTTCTGAAAGGATCATCGCTTGAGGATAAAAAAGGTGATTTACGTGATAAAGTCCAAAAGCCACGAAACCTTTTTCTCTTTGAGATCTTTTTGCTGTGATTACTATAACTCAAAATGGACATCACAGTGCACTCAAAGAAAAATAAAAAAGTAGATATATTCAAATTTCTTTGGAACCTGTTCAAGATTCGCTTGGAATCAGTTCTTTCATTAAAGAAGATGTAACTGGTGATAATAAAATGAAAAAAAAAATATTTAAAGTTTTTACAAAAAATTTTAATTCTTCGATTCACATCTTAAAATCAAATCAAATTTACTTTTGCTACAAATATAGAATCTTTTTTTTCTTAACTAACTATATACCTTAATATTAATAGGTACTACATTATCTATCGCGTAGTGGGGTGTGAGCATGGAGGGTTGGAAGATCAGCTTTGAGGATTAGCGGGTGGAATGGAGACTAAAATAATGGTGCTTAAAATATTTTAAGTTGGATCATAAGTAAATCATACCAAATTTTAAAGAAATCAAGCCAGCGAGGAATTCTGGGATCGTTTTGAGAGATGGAAGGGATCGGAACAAAAACAAATAGACTATGTGTATGTTTTAAATTAACTATAAATAAGCACATTACCAAATCTCAAGGATGTGCGTACTAATAGACAAATAGAGAAGAAAATGTTAAGCTAAGTCAATACGAAAAGCTAAAATTTTAGCTAGTAACTAAAATACAGATTAGCAGGCAAACGGACGGACTGACAAGCAAAAAATAAAAATATTCATTTTGAGGAGTGAGACTCAGTCAATTGATAATTTTTTAATGGATTGAGGAATATAACCCGCATCAACATTTCTAAAATGATCACAATAAAGGGTGATACCAAAATAAGTGAGCCTGTATTTTAAGTTAGAAATAATTAAGCTATGTATAAAATTTATGAAAATCTGTCCGGCCGTTTAACTGAGCATACACACAGACAAATAGAGCTTACAAACAGACAAATAGAGAAGAAATGTGTTCAAAGTGGAATAGTTAAAAATATATAGTTTACGTACCAACTTTTCCAGCTAAGGTCACAAAAAAATTGTAATTTCGTAAGATTGGTAACGAATGAAAATAGTAAATTATCTAAAAACCACAATAAATTTATTGTAAAATTAAAAGAAAACAAGATATATTTGGTGCATTACCTTTCAATATCTGATGGTTACTTCAAGCTATTTTTTTTAATCGATAAAAGAAAAAAAAGTCATTGACAAAAAGGAAACTCAGAACTTAGAAATAAGCAACCATTCCACTAATCCTTAAAGATTACTAGATAAGGTCTCCACTAATCTTTGCTATATATCAGACCCATAACTGTAGTTAACTATTGGTCTGATATATAGCAAAGATTAGTGGAGACCTTCTTTAGAAGCATCAAAGCCTTATGCAAAGTTTTAGCTTTAGTTTTAGCTTTCTGATGGAAGGAAATGATGGAGGGAAAAAACTTGAATTTGAGATATATAATTTTGATCTGATATAACAAATAAATGAGTAATAAACAAAGTGGTTAATGAATTCCAATTTTACGTTAACCTTTAGTTTTTATACTATGGTCCATCGGTTCCCAACCTGCAGCCGGTGATGACGACTGAGGAGATCCGCAAAACCATTTAATTATTTTAACGTGGATATAAGAATAAATTTGTTTTACTGAAATATGTGTTAGAACATAATCATAATCGATACGCAATAGTAGAGGTATTATTCCAAATTAAAGAAGAAAAAGAAAGACTAATGGTGGAATTTTTCAACATCAACTGCTTTCCATCCAAAAATAAAGAAAGAACATTAAAAATGAGGGATATAGCATTAAATTGGATACGGAAGTATATTAATACTGAACAAAGATTTTTTTATATTCTAAAACTGGTTTTGAAAATTATTATTGATATGCTTTGAAATTGTTTAATTCATTATCATAATGGATTGTATAGTTTGTTACATATTCCTTAAAATTGTAAGTTTTGTTTTGTTTAATTCGTGTCTTAACGGATTGTAAGGTCTAGTTTGTAAATTTCTATCATAACGGATTCTTTAGTAGAGGAAGAAGATAGATTACTTTTCCTCGGTTCTGTAACCTGGCCGCATAGGGAACGAAATTGAAGATGTTATTAAAGATTTATTTTTACGTATTAAATTTATTTACCTAAGTTTTTACGTGTGCTGAATATAATGGTTTTAAAGTACAGTTAAAACCAATTATGAAGACAATTAATTTTTATTTTATTAAACTTTATTTTGAAAAACTTAAAAATCTTGAAAACGCAGAAAAATGTATGAATCATGTAAATGTATATATTTGAAAAAATGATAGGTAATAACAAATTTCTTTATTTTTAAAACAAATTATTATCAAAACAAATTTTTAGTGGGTTGAGAAGATGGTCAACTGCTGCAAAAGGAAAGTCCCCAATACTCTCCCCTTGAATCTTTTCCATTACTGATCTATTGTGAAGCAGTCTGTAGGTAAATCATCAACCGCAAATTGTAAACCGTACTACACTGAAACCCGTACTGACTGCGCAGATGAACATGTAATTATTTAATCTGACTGTAAATTGCTTAATATTTCATAGCAATCCTACATATCCAATTTCATCAAATTTTCCTGATCTGCGTCAGACTGTAATATTTGAAATGACAGAATGAGTACGTACAAAACTTGCGTGAATTATTTATCAGAAATGCTGAAAAATAGTGTAATGATCCTCTGAATAAAGAAAAACAGTGAAATCTATCCATCTCCATTTCCAGTAAGATTCAAAAGATACGTAAGAAATTAATTATTTTTTGTTTTGTTTTATCTGTTGTAGACAATCTCAGAATACAATGGATGTTTTGATCACAATGAAATCTCACGTTATTGTCCTTGGGCAAAGTTCCAGTAATGCAATCCGCTTTGGGTAGTGAAGACGTTCCTAAAAATAACTCCAAATCTCCAAATTCAAAGAGAAATCACAGCAAAAATAAATAAAACTAGCAAAATTGAAAATATAAAATGTGAAATACTTTTTATTAGAGTATTGACTTTCTGAGAAGGCTTCAAAAGTTAAGTTATAATCGATATTCTAAACAGTCAGAATCCAAAAATCCCTGAAAAGGGCAAAAAAACTTATAATGATAATTAAGATTCAAAACAATACATAGAAATAACGATAAATCTTATAATTATTATGAAAAGAACGTTTTATTTTTTGCTGTATTGTTTTATTTGTTTTGGAGCAATTTTCCTGTAGGATACCACACGAGAAAGTCACCAATATACAAGTCATTGTATATATATATATATATATATATATACTGACTTATATATAAATCAGTATATATGAAAATTCCTATATACAAACTTTGTTCTGCTCAAAATATTCCTAAATTATCATTATATCTATAATTGTAGGGATTTCCCCTATCCTCTCAACACTGTCTCACACAGGACATATTCCCTAGCATACACTGTGACATTTACCATTCAGATATCTGTGTACAGAAAGGTGAAGTGAGTCGACTTTCAATTAGATACTTTAGGTATCTGGATTTAACTCTAAAATGGAACTTGTGGAAAAGTTCCATTATAGAGTTAAATCCAGATACTTAAAATATTGAGATCTTCTTATTTAGGAGAAGTGTTCAATAGTTTTATAATAAATTGTAGTATACACTGAATTGCCAGTTGATTAGTTACACTATCATCACATAAATGCAATGACTAGGACTAGGAGGGCAGAGTAAGGTAACAGCTCTGAGCAGCACCATGAAAATAAGTTCCTTTTTTTTAAAGGTAATATCAATATTTCTTGTTTTCTCTTATTTATTTTTTCGGTTGGACGAGAAGAAAGTACTCTTTTTCCATTTGGAAACCCAAACGTGTTTTTTTTTTATTCTTATTATTTTTGTAGTTTGGTAGTAATAGATGACTTGCTGTGTTTTTATGTCTCGTAGCTAAATTACTGCAGCACATTGTATGGTTTGATTTAATCTTTGTAAAACCCCTTATCATAGTATTGGAGAGAGAAAAAATAGGATTAGCACAAAAAAGTATTTTATTGAAAATTTGAAATTATTGAAAGTTGAAATAAGAATGTCCATTCCTTTAACTGTCTGCTATCACGATAACTAAATAAAGATCTATACATCCTAGAAAGATGAATTTATCGAGGGTTGTCATAAGTTCTTCGGAAAAATAGAATCACGAGACAAGAAGCTAAGGGTCAAAATCTTTAAATGTACGTTAATTCTTGCTCGATTTTGAATTCACATCTTTATATATATATTTTTTAACTTTGAATGCGCTGTAATCATGCGGATAATCGAAAATTTGGAATGTCCACTATATCTCGTTTTTGTCTGACTTTATGGCGACATTTTGATTATATTTCCCGGTGTCAAAGAAAGGAAGCTGTGCCATATGTATAAACATTAGATTTACCTAATAAATTTCAACTCAATGTAGTGACAAATTGTAATAAAAGTAATACAAAATAGCTACTATAAAGAAAGTTACAGAATGAAAATCAATTAATATTCGAAATCTAAAATGACGTAAATAAGAATTAGAAGAATTTGATCATCTTAAGTCAACTTGGTTATCATCAATTGAGGGGAGCCAATTAATCAATTTTCCCTTCTGTTTGCAATTGTTCGATTTCTTATCAACCTTTGTTTCTCTTTTTGTGGACTTTCTGCATTTCATCGTCAGCTACTTGAGAGGCTTACGACGCAGTTAATTTATCACGGCCAAGTAGATCTAGAATGCAATGCATTCGTAACAAAATAGATCATTACAGTTTTAAAGACATCTTAACCTTTTCTCTTCTAAATTCTTTTTCTTATTTTTGCCGGATCGTATATAAGGATTGAATTATGTATTTTTTGTCGACTTCAAAAGAAAATCATTTATCTATTAACAACGATGCTGCCTTTACTCTTTTTAACTTGCCATTGGTTCAAGAAAAGCTCAAGAAGTTCCTCAAAAAACTTAATGCCTAATTTCTTTAAAATGCTATTTTTTTATTTTAAAATCAAGAAAACGACACAAACGTAAAGACTACACTTATCTACAAATTGTAATGTCTGCTGAACATCAATACTATGAATTTTCGATTTTCTGAAAATTAATTAATCGCATTGCTTACGTAATTGTCTAAAGCCGATTAATTTTTATCAAATAAAACCATTCGCAAAGTAATGGATTAGTTCAATAGATTAATACCCGTTATTTAAGACATCAATAGAGCTCCATTGTTTAGATTCCAATAGTTTTCTATGGTACAATTACTGTTACCTATTAGCGCTAATTTCTCGACAAGGACCCATTTGAGAAATATTTCTAATATAAAAGTTGGATCGTCTACAGTTATTAAATATGCATACCAAGTTTCAAGAAGAATCATTCAGAGAATCAAAAGTTATTATGGGGAAGTACACAAACAAATATAGGAGGACTGACATTTGATGAGATTCACTTTCCTACGACAGTAATTTCTTAACAATGACCTATTTGGAAAGTGTTCAAAAACTAAAAGTTAGATCGCTAAGCCACCGGTCGGCAACCCGCGAAGCGTTTTGGGGCGGCCCGCAGTAATCCCCACATAAAATATTTGGCCCTCTTACAACAAAAGGTTAGACCCCTGGTCTAAGCCATTAAGCATGCATACCAATTCTCAAGAAGATCCATCCAGCAGTTTCAAATGTGGGAGTGAGGAATACACACACACACATACATTATACATAGGTACTGAGTGATTGATAAGCTAGGAAAATACGCTAATAGTAGACTCTTTTTGCGTATGAAAATTTAACGTGTGTTAAAAACGTTGATATATTATTAAAAATCATTGAGGCTAGTTATAAAAAGATATTTAACACATTAAAACACGACCAGGTTTCAATCGGCGAACCGATCGTTTACAAGTGATATTTCATGAGCAACAGAGACTGCTTATATTGGACGAAGAACCAATGAAACAGAAGGACTGAGTGGGGTGATGTATTCAGTGGAGACTTCTGATGATCTTTTTAAAACTAAGTGTGTCTGGTATCAATGATTTTTAAAAACAAAAAAAATTGGAATCCTAGATTAAGAGCTAATAGTTTCATACACCTCTTTCTTCAAATCTCTTTACTAAAATTTAGTAAAAGGAATGCGGATAACTTTTAAATATGCCTCATTTAAATGTAAATTTGTCTGCTGGGCTTTTACGGGATGGCTGAATGGAGAATTACGGATAAAGTAAGAATTTTTATCAGATACAATAAAAAAAAAATCAGATCTTAACGAAGCATATCACATTCTACAACCTCAAGACAAAAAGATAAATCATAGTTGGATATTTAAATAATATAATCTTTTGTGAGGGATTTTTTTCCACTCCCAGGTGAAGTGGATTCAGCATTTCGGTTAGGTTCCTTGAGCCTTCGTCGGAAGATGAATCGACTTCTGATGACTTCTGAACAGAGCCAAAATACTGAATCAACTTCCCCCGGAGTGGGAAAAATCCCTCAAAAAATTATAGTATTAAAATATTCAATTATTACGACTCATTCTTCTTTCAGATCCAAGATAAACCATATTGTTTTACAGTATTACTTTCATCGTTTTAATCTCACTGATTTACAGAACTGTCTTGTGTGTAGTGAGGTAGATGAAATATTAGGTAAATTCTTTTGGCATGTCCTACCAGACACATTGAGAAAAATAAATAAATAAATAAATAAATAAATAAATAATAGTAATAAGAAAAAACCCTCTAACCGGAACAAAAGAAACCATTTCTTAATACAATGATAATGGAATGCCTTTTGATTCAAGCTGAGACCTTAGGACAGCTGTTTCCAGCTTATTAGGCTCTCATCAATGCTACTCAATCAGTGCAAGACCCAAAAGACGTACTAAGGGAAGAGAATTATCTTCTTCGGATGGCAAATGACTCCTCAAGAACTAAAGAGATTGAGAAATTCTTTAAAACGAAAAATTGGAAATGAAGGAATTTTATGGACAATCTTGACTCAAAGAAACATCTTTGGACACTGGCGGCGATTATGTATGTACAGGGCATTGGACTATTTTGTATTAGGCCTACTTGATATGAGATGCCTGAAGTAAGAATGTGCATTAAAAAAAAAAAAAAATCTGCTGAGGGTTGATGATCTGACCAATACTTCTTGAAATCTGAAAAAACTTCTTATTTTTTTTAATTTCGTAATAAATTATTCCAATTTCTAAAAGGAATAGACGAACAAGTAAGTCTATTATTAGGTGATGGTTAAAGCAGATCACGACAGTCAAGGAGAAACACTACTGAGGCTGCGACGCTCTGATTGCACTGCGAACCCGATATGTCAAAATCGTGGGCGACAGCAGAAATTTTCATTTTGAAATAAATTAAAATGCGAAAGAAACACAAATGCAAAGGAGTATAATTTTCAGTGTAAATAAGTTCAAAGCCTACTTTCTTGTGGCCGAGCTGCATGCTGACCGATAGAGACAGGAGGGCTCTGAAGCGGTTGGTACGGCAGAACAGGGCTGTTCCACCGGAACATCGACGGCAGGACTTCAAGCAGGCAACGGGAACAACTGTCAGTACCATGACGATTCGTCGGGAGCTCCATGCCTTAGGGTGCACCGATCGGGCTGCTGCCCACAAGGCTAACATCAACCCTGTAAACGTCCAGCGTCGTGCGGTGTAAAGAGCGGCGGTCTTGGTCGATGGACCGCTGGAAGAGCATTATGTGGAGCGACGAATCACGCTTCACACACTACCGATCGGATGAGCGCACCTGGGTATGGCGTATGCCAGAGGAGCGGCTACTACCTGAGCGGCTGCATACCTGAGTTTGGCGGCGATAGTGTGATGGGTGTGATTGTGTTTCTCCTGGTTTGGATATGGTCCGTTGGTTGTGATCGAGGGGAATATGGTATCTGAACCTTCTAGACAATTCCATGCTTCTTACGTTGTGGTCGCAGTTCGGTAAAGGGTCATTTGTGTTCCAGCACGACAGTGCGCCTGTCATAAGGCCTAAATTGTCAGCGCCTGGTTTCCGGAGAACAATGTTCAGGAACTATAGTGGCCCGCCCAGGGTCCGGACTTCAACCCTATTGAACATCTGTGGGATGAATTGGAGCACGGATTCGTGCGCGTCCGATGCGACCGTAAACACGCATCCACTTTTGCAGGCTTTGAAGGAGAAGTGGGCAAATATACTGGTTGCTTGCTATCAGAAACTGATGGAGAGCATGCCACGGCGTGTGGAGGCCACAGTACGCGCTATTAGAAACGCTTTAATAAAGCGTCTGTTCCATACCCCAAGTGTCCACTTTCAATTGAGCAGGCAGTGTACAATGTGCTTCTTTGACGAATTCTTCGTTTAATATTATATTGCAATATTCATTTCATGGAGGAAACTAGAGTCCTGAATTAACCTTTTTTTTCCAGCATTGTTTAATCTAATTTCTTAAGATCAAGTGTCGCTTTCGATTCAGGGGTTGTTAATCTTCCTGTACTATTCACCACCTAAGTAATTCTTGACATATTAATTGGAAGGATGAATAATAACAGCTCTTCAAGAGCATATTGATAATATTTGAAGACTTACAAGGAAACTACTCTTACAAAACGTAAAATAGAGTTACAGGCTAATTGAGATTAATTCGAGAAAGTCATCAATAGAAAGTTTTAAAATGATGTTTGCTTTGCAATGGTGAAGCTAGAGACAAGAACGTAATCACAAACTGACCAATGGTCGGTCAGTTGCTTTTTTTTAGTGAAATGAAAATAGAATAACAGTCAAAAAGTACAAAACTAAACTGATACTAGACACATTTTATTTTATTTTTATAAACTTAATGGATCCTTCTCTTTTAGATATGTTTGCGTTGAAAGCCCATATCTGTTCCGTCACGAGACAGCAATGTTATGAAATGTTAGTAAAATTCGCTACATCACAAACTGCAACAACGCGGGTGCTTTCAAGATATCATATTTATGCATGATGCTACGCCACCTTCTATCTATGGTTGTGTCTAAGGCAGCACTTTACAGGCTGATGAAACATCTCGAAACATCTTGAAACATCATTTCAAGACATCTTGGCCACCCCGATCATTTGACCTCACCCCATTTGACTTCTAGTTGGGGTTTTTGTCTTTGAAGACCTAGGGACCTTATGTATCGGGAAGGATTTCAAGGTCTGTCAGATCTGAACAACAGCATTAGACTTCATGTACTGGCTATCCTAGTTGACATATTAACTAAAATGCTATTCTTCGAATGAAAACTGTTGTTGAACATTACACTGAACATTTTTAGCACTGTACAAAGTGATTTATTTCCATAGCTTTATCTAATAAGTATTTTTTTTCTGTAACAATTTTCTGTAACTATTTTTTTTTCAAAAATTGACGTGCGCATATTTTCAAGTATCTGTAGTCCAAATTACTCTTCATTAGGGGTCTTAGATCTCGTTCCAAAGCCCTAAGTAGGGATACATTACATGGTGTAAGTTCTAAATTCAATATCAGGTTATGTAATTAAATGGTTTGTTAAGAAAAGAGACACGATCTATCACTGAGATAAAATTAAAGTGGAAAATCTTTTATAGGAAAACAACAAATAATAAGGAATAAGTAAATAAAATGCAATTATTTAGATATTCAATTCATTGACTGCATAATTACAAGGCATGAATGAACATACCTTGTTTGAACAGATTTCAATATACAATAACACAGTAGAGCAGCATTCTCAAGTTTTTTTTAATAACGGCACATACATAATTGTTAAAACCAAGAGGCACACCAAACGTAGTTCCTAAATCCGACGACCCATACAAAATTTTTCATTGCTCTCCGAGTGAATATAGAATCCTTTTAAAACCTCAGCATGATTTACAGAAGAATAACAGACTAATGTAATCATTTAAAAATACCTCTTAATTTTTTTCACGCTTTTGTGAAAATGAATTGATGCTTTATTAACTTGTTAATAAAGTTGAAATTAGTTGATATTTCTGTTTATAAGCTTATTTGTTGTCTAAAATTTATTCCCTGTGGCGCATCTTGGATGCACAGTACACTGGTTGAGAAACTCTGCAGTAAGATAATTATAATTGTAGTATCTATAAAAAGATATTAAAAATTCTTAAATTTGAGTAAAAAGCTATCATTCTTATAATACAAAATTTTAATACCAGATTCTTTGACCCAATAACACCTGCTTTGTTTTTGGGTAATCCAGAAGTTTACATTTTAATTCTGCCAGGTATAAGTTCGGAACAATTTCTCACACCATTAGCCAACAATCAGGAAAAAAGGAACCATTTGAAGCTTTAGAAACAATTTATGCTACGTTAGCAATTGGTTTACTAAGTTTTATTGTAAGACTTCATCATACATTCACTATTGCCATGAGCTTTGATACACGCTTATTTTAGAATCGTTGCTATACTTATTGCTGTTCCTACGGGTATTAAAATCGCCAGATGATTAGCTACATTTCACGAATCTAAATTCACTTATGAAGCTCCACTATTACGACTATTGGGATTTGTCTTTTTACTTACAAAGGGAGAATTGATAGGAGTACACTGAGGTATCAGAAAAACCGTTATAGAATGTTTAGTTAAGCGTTTGTCCTTCTTCCGATCCGATTACCAGAGCAACACGATGGGGATGGACTCCACCAGCTCTCTGAAGTGCGGTGTAAGTAGTGTACACCATCCTTCCTCATTAGAGGTTCACAATTCCCTAATGTGGATCCCTAGCGTTGACATGTTGAACTGTATCCCACGTGTTTTCTATTCGATTCAAATCAGACGAACGACTACGCCAATTCAAACTCATGTCAAACTATGTCAAACTCATAGGAATGCTCTTCCAGCATTAATTACATGACTCCGGACCTGTGAGATGTCAAATTGTCCTGCTGGAGTCCGCTCGCGTCTGAGTGAATGCATGATATGATCCGCAAGGATGTTTACAAAGCGTCCGCCGACATATGTATCTAGATGTATTAGAGGTCGTAATGGGTGCCAGCTGAAAACACCTCTTACCATAACACAGCCACCGCCGCTCTAGTCTCTCCTTGTTGGTACAGGGATACATTCTCTCGTAGAGTTTCCTCCACATGAGTAATCGTTCATTTGCCTGAAGCAGTTAGAACAACGATTCCTCGTACCAGACTACACGTTACGAATTGTTTTGCGTCCTGTGGCGGGGTTCAGGAGGCGCAGAGCTCTCCTGTACTCCACAGAAGAAAGAGAACGTTGTACTGACCGAAAGCTGATGTAACATGGGATAACAACATTGAATTGTTCTGTATCCGCTGCAATTGCGCATACAGTGGTCAGATATTACAATGCGTGAGTCAGGGAACGCTATCCACGATCGTCGACAGTAGGATGTCGCACGCTGGATGCCTTCCCTGATGTTGTGTAGTCGCAGGGAAGACAAGACAACGGAATTTCAAGACAGCGGATTGCAAAAGTATCTTTATATGTACTTCAGTTGGGCAAGATACCATTTAATAAGAGGGTGCAGGGGCAGGTACTAGAAATGGAAAAGACTGTCTCATATATAACTGTTCCATACCTCCTCCGTAGGTTTTTTCTCCTACCATATGTATTGTGATAAAAGATCTCCAACATCTCTAAAATAAAATATAATAATTTACATTTATTATGATAAAACAAATTTTCAAGGGAATATCGTTCCCTCTTCCTCAAGCCTATTTACAATGAGTTAGTGA
>JAFIDM010009631.1:289939776-289959890 GCA_023159025.1 Thereuonema tuberculata | reverse complement strand
GTTAATTCTATTATATTCTTTCTACAAAAGAAATTCGCTATTTTAGGTAGAATTGCCCACTAATTTCCATCATTCTTAGGGATTCCTATAAATCAATTACGCAAAAACTGATTATGTAAAATTCTGATATATGTATTTACGACGAGAAAGTCTCAAGGTTATCCAAATTTAAAACAGTTGTTCAAGTGTACAAAAAAAGCTGTATTTTTAGAGATATACCACAGATTTAAGTCATCTTAGATTCCAGAATGAAATCGAAATGTCTGCAAGTCCAGCTTTACTATTTTTTTTTTACTTATCAATACAATCATGTTATACGTGCATAATTGATGTATATGAAGCATTTGTAAGACAATAACACAAACAGATGCAAACGAATCATAAACTGATGGAAGAGACACAAGTAGTTGGAAGTCAATCGGGTGGGAGCTTCATGCTGCTAAAGAACCGTAACTTTGAAGCAAGGGCCGCAACTTCTGAAGAATGGTAAGGGATTAAGACCAAAATAGTCGTCCTTATATTTAACTTTGCCTTAAATAAGCATCGTACGAAATTTTAGAGAAGTCAGTCCAGCAATATTTGTGAGAAATTTAGGGAGTCATTTTTGAGCGGTGGGAGAAATGGAGACGAAAAATAAATGTGTCTGTGTTTTAGTTGAACTATAAATAAACAAAGTTTCAAATTTTATGGAATACTTTCACCTTTCTACGTGATTCGCGTAAAAGCAGCAAAAAAAGAAGAAAACTGTGCAATTGGAACAATAAAACTATATAATTTTTTTTGTGCAAGTGATTTCTAAAAACTTTACTGCAGTACTAGATCCTTATCATGAAACAAAAATGGTTTGATTTATTTTCAATTTAATTTTATCCTCTACACCGTAATCTGGGCCTTTTAAAAGTAATCTGCAAAATTGTAAAATTAAGTATTTTTCGATGTAATTTTCTCTTTATATTACAGTAAAACCTCGTTAAGTCGTCACTCAAGGGACCAAACATTTTTGACGACTTAAGCGGAGTGCCGACTTAGGCGGAGTGGGCATTTTTGAAAAAAAACAAAACACTGAAATACAGTATATTCATGAATTGCTGTAGGATTCGGTGAGAAAAACAAGATTTTCAGAAATCAATACATGCAAATGAATGAGTGGAAAATAAAAAAAAAAAAACACTTTTTTTAGTTACCACATTTTAATCGTTTAAAAAGAAAGACAATGTCTGTCTTTGAAAAATTCCAGCCAACCATTGCTGCCGCCAAAATCTTCAATGTTCAACTCCTTAGCGATTTGCATGGCGTTTTCTTTGAGAATCACGGCAGAAATCGGCACATTTTGCGATCTGGCATGTTTTAGCCATCGAACGTTTTAAAACCTCCTCGATCTCGTCAAACTTCGATTTCCTCATTCTCTTTCTTTTGTCTTTGCAGTCAGCTTCTTCAATTACTTGTTTCGACGAAAGAAAATCGTTTAATGTAGTCATGGGAATATGGTGTGCTTTGGCAAAAGCTGTTTTCGAAACAATTGATTTTTCAAAAAGTGCAATTAAGTCTTTTTTTTTTCTTTAAAAGATAAGTTTTCGTTTCCTTGGCATGTTAAAAACGCAATCGAACCACGAAATGGCAAGAGAAAAAAATAGCCATTATAGTGGAGCTAACCGTAGCCTTCGTAATACTGTATCTATTTACGGTACATTATGAAGGCTACGGGCTTCGTCGCTATGAAATTAAGTCACACTCAGGAGTCGTCAAGAAAAATGTCTACACTCGACAGAGTCGCAGCGAGAAGTGAGTTTTGAATGATTAGCAGCGAGATTCTAAGAACCCAAATCCTCCGAAGTGGTAGGAAAGGAATGAAGTGACATTCATGGTCGAAAATTCCCCGTAAAGGCTTGGCTTTCTTAAAGTGAAGGGCGGGGCTGAAAAGACAACACGATGGCATGCAAAATGGAAAAGAAAGATGCTTTTGACCATTTTTGAGGGTGACGAGTTATCCGGAGTAGAATCAAATTTGGTGATGGGTAAAGGAGGTTTTTTTTTACATTATTGTGTATGAGACCTTGTCGGGACCAAAGGAAAACGACGACTTAAACGGAGTGACGACTTAACGAGGTTTTACTGTACTTGCTTTTGAAGTAGCAAGTACATTTACTTGCTTTAACATTCTATATGTTTAATTCTGAATAGTTATTATTTCTGCTAACAATAGAGATTTGGCGCTATAGTTTAATAATACTGTTTGAATAGGTTTTGAAAAGTAAGTACTTCAATATTTTTATTTACATTCAATTAATTATCAGAAAGCAAAATTGAATTAAATTTCCTAGCACAGAAGTTTTGAAATGATTTTGAAGTGGCTTTTGTTGTTTGAGAATTAACAGAAATCGCAAGCTGTGAACCAATACGACGTTGCCCAGAAACCCCCTCTTAGAATGTAGCTGAAATAGAGTGAAAATCAACAACTTTTCCCGACTCTATTTAGATCGAGTGGTTTTTAGGGGAATTAGTTCCGTTTTCGATTGTTCTCTTAGAAAAGTTCAATGATTTAATTAAAATTCCAACAACTTCAATGACGTCTTACATTAATTATTCCAGGCGCCTCTATTCATTTTCATGGGTAGGAGAGAAGAATTAAGATATCAATAATTAAGTATTCATAATAGTCTAACAAGCAGATAATTTCTAAAAAATAGTTTCATAAAAGTTACGTTAAACAGAAGTTAGAAAGAAATTGAAGCCTACTTTTCTTGACACATTATTTTGTTTTTTTTAAAGTAACGATGAAAAAATAAGCCTACATTTATATTCCATTTCTAATATCTGCCGAATATCATTATTCGAAAAATTAATTAAATCCGCAATTTTTATTCAAGTAGTCTAAATTGGATTAATTTTAACTCATATCAAACAAGGTCAATGGATTAGCTAAAACAAGATTAATTCCATATTTTTAAGACAATGAAGTTTTAATAGAAATAGGACAAAAAAAACCATTGCTTTCCAATGCTTTTCCATGGGAATGTTTGTCGCTTTCTCGGCTACTTTTTCGACAAGGAACCATTTGGAAATGATTTTTAATTTAAAAGATAGATCATCAGTAACACTCAATATTCATACCCAGTTTCCAAAAGATCTACACCGTAATCATATCCGAAAATTTTCACAATACCACACACAGACTGAACGATCTAAGTTTCATTTTTCTTGAAACGTAGGCTCAACCTTTGATATTGTTAGTCAATCCGCGTAAACTGGTCATTTTTCTTTATATTTAAGCGAAATATCTTAAATAAATCTCCTTTTGACGAGTTCTGATAACTGAGGATATCGTAAACTGGATTTCGATTTTTATCTTAAATCTACATTTCACGTTCAGCTTAGCTTTTCACCGGAGAATTGATCTCCGGAGGATTTCAATGGATATCTTCCGTTTCTTCATTTCTCGATCTTCCAAATCCTTAGGAAATGTTACTTGACACGACAGCTTCTGTCCAGGCTAAAGTAAGGATTACTGTCACATCGATGTAAAATTTCCTTTTTTTAACTCTCCGTCTTAGGAAAATGACACCCAACGAATCGCTCGTCTGCGTGAGTGTTATCTCTAATAACCCTTGAACCACTCGACAGGTCTTCATCAAACTCGGCATACATGATTTCGGACTAGAGACAAGTTAGCTTCTGTAGTAGAAAATTTCTCCGTGTATGTCCTTAACGAGAAAACAGCGCGTGAAGTTGATATGCACACTCCTTTGTGCCATATCCACTAGAGTAAACATACCTTATCTATTACATTAACATAATAAAATCTTAATATTAGCAGGAATAGGAAGAAACGCCTAATTTGTAACGCCCATTACTAGTGTTAGTTACTTTTTATGGGTAATGCTTGATAACACCGTTGCTTCTATAATGCAATAACTACAGCTGAGTAACGTTTTTCATTAACAGAGTAATAGAAACGCTTCTTTTTTGAGTTTTCCGTTTTTTTTTTAATATTTTGCAACAGCTACTAATATTTCAGAAGACTTGGATCAATGGCTTCGCAAGTTGAGAACGTTGAGAACGTTCGCATCTCTCTAATCCTGGAGAATTGATTGTCGATTTTTTTTTGGGGGGGGGGGGGGGCGAGAGTAGCGGTAACTGTAACTCGTTTCTATTTAAAAGTTCTTTTTCTCATTCCTGATTATTGATATCATCGTTAGTACGAATATAGACTTGCTTCTGTACATAGTTACTTTGAGTTTAACTGTAAGATCTTCTATACGAAAGAGTTCAAGGTATCGTGGGGCAGAGTTGGACAAAATCATAACTGAATTAATCGGCAATGCATTACATTACATTGGTAATTATGAACAAGAACTTTAATAGTAACTAAAGTTGTACATTGTAATGGTGAACTGGCAATTACCAACATATACTTCACCATTAACCATTGTAATTGTAATGGTTAATGATGAAGTATATGTTGGTAATTAACCAATAATTTATGGTAAAAATAAAATGTTAATAAATCAGTAACCATTACACCCTTACATTTTATTTGGGTTATTTGAACTTATGAACCTCCGAATTGTTCCACCCCTCGGACTTGAAATGTTTGTTCGTAATGTTTGTAGATTGTAAATGTTGTATGAACACAGTACTTGCATGAAATGAATCGTTGTCTCCTTCTTCACCTCAAGTAAAGAGATTTGAACGAAATAATATATATGAAGTAAATACATATTGGATACCGTATGTAAATCGGTAAGAAAATATATTAAAAATGTAAAAATATCAAATCGGTTACGAACGTTTACATTATGAAACTATTAACAATCCATTGAAGTATACAGTGAAAAAAACAGTCAGGAAATAGCAGCTCCTTGTTGATGATTATTAAAAATAAAATACCATTTCAACATTACAAACAGGTGTCCCAGAAGGAAAGGTCAATATTCTGGGAGATCAAAATATTGGTCATTCTAATAAAAATAATATAATAATTATAATAATAAAATCATTATAATCTAATAAAAATTAAAATTATTATAATCTAATAATATAATATAATAATATAATAATAAAAAGAAAATCTATATGAGCATGTGTCCTATTCCGAACGGTTTCCGAGATAGAATTACTTGAATTTACAATATTTTGAATTTCAAGCGCAATTATTCTTTCCTCCCGCCTTAATGTGTGCCACTGTCTGAACAACATAAAAAAAAATAACCGAGTTCCCGAGTGCATTGATGGCGGTTCAATTTTTGAAAATTTGTTATAAATTATAAGAAATCTGTCGCTTGCAGAATAAATCTTAAACAACAGTATCGAATATCTCTTTATCAGTAATTTTGTAACTGTACATTCAAATAACTATCTCGAAACTGATCGGAGTAGGACCCATGTTCATATATTTTTTTTGTATTAGAATGATGGCACTGTGATCTCCCAGAATACTGACCTATCCTTCTGAGATACCTTATATATATATATACATTAATAACTTTTACAATGTGTAATAGCATCCACAATTCTGCGTTGCAGTTTATGATAGTTTGTTTTATACATATATAGCCGGACAGTGATGTGAAATTTGAAAAATGCGAATACAAAATTCAAATCACTATTTCTATGAATTTTGAAACAATATATAGTTGTATTGGCATTTAATTTTGTTAAATTAATTTAATTAAGTTAATTTTGTTCTTATATTCTACACTTTCTAAATTGCATATGATTGATTGAAATCTTTGCTTTGCGATACTCGAAGAGCATGCTTTGAGTTTTGCCCGTTCAATACATATATAAATACAGTAAAACCCCGTTATTACGCTCGTCAAGGGACCATGACCTACAAGCGTAATAAGCGGGATAGCGCTATAGATGGGAAATGATTTATGAGATGCGGAAACATTTAGACACCATTTTACAAGAAATATACTTGATTCTGCAATAGATATAGTGCAAATATGAGCTTATTTCCTATTGAAAAAATCTTTGATTGTGGTTTACCGTGTGTGTGCTACTATTATGAATTATGACATTTTCAATGCGGTTCAAGTAACTATTAACATCAATTGATACATCACTAGGAGCAACACTAATATATTTTCGGAGCAGATTTAGTGCTCTGCCCCTATTTCACGCGCCTTTTCTTGAATGATTGGGCCACTTAATGGCACTGAAGCATCACGGGACTGATGAATCCATTCAATTTCCTCGGCATCTTCATATTTTCCACACTTGACTTTTTTACGTTTGTAACCACCCTTCGCTGCATTGGTTATTCCATTCTTATTTTTTATTATTGTTCTCAGACTGGATGACGGAATTCCTAGAGATTCTGCGAAATCCTTCTGACTTAGTGTAGAATTATCGTCATACTTAGGGAGAATTTGCAGTTTTTCACTTATAGAAAGGGATTTCCGCTTAGACATTTTGCACTAACTACTGTATCACAGACCCGCACTTCAAAGAGTTCAAAGATTCGTCCTTCCAGGGAAAGAAAAGAATCTTTAGTGCTACATTTCTTTTCGATACAAAATTTCCGATATAAAAAAAAGCGCTACAAGCGGGATTTGAAGCGTTATAAGAGGGTAAAAGTATACAGAGTTACATAGAAAATTCCAGGGACCGTATGAAAGGAGCGTAAAGAACGGGATAGTGCTATAAGCGGGAGCGTAATAACGGGGTTTTACTGTATATATATTGAATAAAAGTTTTGCCCTACACATAACTAAGGGGAAAAAAATAATAAAAAACATATTTAAAAAAATCACAATCGATTTCGTTTGGACTTAGCCAAACATCATCTGGTGAAGAAAATAACACAAGATCCCAGAATACCGATTTGTATTATAAAGATTGGATCTTCTGTTATTATCTTCACCAGATAATGTTTAGCTAAGTCCAAACGAAATCGATTGTGATTTTTTTTAATATGTTTTTTATTTTTTTTCTCTTAGTTATGTGTGTGGGTAGAACTTTTACTCAATCAATATATATATATATATATATATATATATATATATATATATATATATAAAACTGCTGTCATAAACTTCAGTGCAGCATTATGGAGGCCATTACACGTTGAAAAAGTAATTAACATATGTCTGAAACTCAACATATATCTAATTAAATATACAGGGTGCTGATAAACTATCTGTACAAAATTGTATGGGAGAACGGTAACATCAAGACAGACGTTTTTGGTTAATGAAAACGCTGATATTATTTGTCGGCGCCGCGAGCGTTGAAAGAGATGCTAGTGGAGCTAATATAACAACGAATGGGCATGACATTTTGAACGGAGAGTTTTTCAGCACGCTATATATTTAAAAATATGTTGGGTTTTTTTTTTTTGTTAAAGAGCTGCAGAGTGTAAAGGAAAAAAAATCACAGAACTGAAAATCTTGTGAAATATGAAAATCAACCACACCTATAAATTGTGAGGTACAAAAATACTAAAACAAATTTTCCTTTTAGACAAAAAAATAAAAGAAACGAAAAAGTTAAGTGTATGGTAGTCTCTGTGATATGCTACATCTCCTCGTAATTTCAAGAATGCAAGTATTAGTAGCTTATTGTTGTTATTTTTTGTTGGGCTTCTGTCAGAGATTTCTGTAGATCATTGTTGGTTAATATTCACAGTGGTGCTTTATTTCTATTAGGCCGCTGCAGTAAAGAATAGTGATCATTAATATTCATTGTTACGGTGATCGACCAGAAAGAAAGTATGAATCAATGCCATTCTTAATCAGGTAACAATGGCTCTTATATATAAGACCAACTAAACAGCTAACATTAAAGCAAACACAAATTCAACTTACAATTCCGGATTAGCAGAATCGAAGATCGCCTTAAATTCATCCAAATGTCGATAAAATGTCTCTGCAAAACCGTGGAAATTGGGTAAGTTTGAAACGCACATAATCTCCTTCCAAGATCTGTCACTAATCCACGCGGGTTCAGGATTCTCCAACGGTAAATTGATAGGAGTGCCACCCGCAAGAAGATATCTCCAGTCAGCCTGTAGGAAAGAGTACAAGATAAAGCAAATGAGATTATATCAGGAGAATAAAAGAAAAGAATATATCCTTACGATTTCAAGATAGAACTTGTACTAGTCTTAAGACTATAATAGATCTATTTTTATTTTATTCAAAGTGTTATAATGAGAAATTACATTCATACAAATGAAAGTTGCTTTTTTGTTCTTGTATAAGTAATCATGAATAATGTCAATGTTCGTATTTCAAAGGATTTTGAAATTTGAGGTTCACAAAATTGCTTACATTTTTATTTATTTTTTTTTTTTTTTTTTTTTTTTTTGAAGTGGAATGTTTTGCCTCACTATGGATATGTATTTGAATGTTAGTAGATTTGTAAATCTTCTGACCAACTAAACACAATCAATTCTACGGAAAAAAAATCGGAAACTCCCATCATGTACCAATATGAACAAAAACCTATTTATGTTCTAATTTTGTCATTGACTAGGAATCTGAAACAGCTTTTTCACCATTATTATGAAACTTCAATCAGATTTACCCCTCAATAACAAATCAGAAGCATGAAAGGTTATGGAATCCATAACCGCTCCAAGCTGCGGGATCGAATAAAAAACAAGCAAGAAAAAGAAATGCCTGTAACTCACAGGATTCCTAAGAATGACCTCAAACCTACGGATATAAGTAGCTTTTTTATTATACAGAAAGTGCCAAAAAAAATATGAATAATCATAGTAAAAGTGGCTTAACGTATAGAACAATTAGACGGAAAACTTTATTATGATAATATTATTCAGATATTTTTTTTATAATAAAAAAAAAACCCACCGGGAGCGATTGTGAATTCATAACCTTTCATGCTACTGATTTTGTCACTGAGGGGTAAATCTGACTGAAGATCCATAATAACAGGTGTTTCAGAGTCCCTGTCAATACCAAAATTAGAGCATGACATTGATGCATTATGGGAGTTTCTCGATTTTATTCCATCTAATTGTTCTGCATGTTAAACCACTTTTGTTATGACAATGAACTCTATTTTGAGAGTAAATTTTAGTTTTAGCTTTCTTTCATAGAAAAGTATGGCTCATTAGACCATTAGTGAATGTGTACATGTGTGTTCCTCCCACTAATGAGTTTTAAACTACTAGATTGATCTTCTTGAAACTTGATATGCATATTTTAAACTACGGACGATCTAACTTTTTTATTTGAAATCTTTTCCAAATGGCTTCTTGTTGAGAAATTAGTACGAGATGGCGATAAAAATTCCTAAAGAAAAGCAATGGAATGTACGCAATGGATTTCTATCTTTATCCTTTCAGATAAAACCATTGCGCTGGGTTTAATACGCTTTAAATTAATTCGATTTAGATAACTAAATTAAGTGAATACAAGTCACTTATTTTCGAAAAGTGGAAAAGTTGTCCGGTTAATATTATACACTCATTCCCAAAAAATTAGCGCTCCCAGAACGAATGATCCGGGAACGACGAAACTCTGTGTACTACACTACCACTGACTGCAGTTGGGCTGTGATTGCACGTTGAGAACTGCCACCAGGGGTCTTAGTATCGCTACGGCATTGATCATTATAATCAATGTGGTTGTGGAGTGCAGGTCCGTGAGTCTAAGCGTGCCTCGACGACACAGTTTTGAACAACTGACACAGTTTGAGAGAGGTTGTATTGTAAAACTCCGGGAGGTAGTCTTATCGCTCCGTCGAATTGACCGCCACATGGACCGCTCCGACTATACTATAAGATTAGAAAGCGCAGAGATCGAGTATGACATCTGGTGGCGAAAAAAGCAAACGCCATTTGGGTGACCAACGACTCGAAAGTCACCCAAATGGCGAAATTGCTGGGACGAAAGTCAATATATTTCGTTGTTTCTTGTGAATTTATATTTTGTTTACATACTTTTTTAATGTTTTGTCAATTTGCTATTACCAAGAAGAATATGTATCTTTTGAAGTAATTCAGAAGCTATTTCCTAAAGAAAATTGAAGCGTGATCGAATTTCAAGCGGCGTGTGTGAGGGGGGAAAAACTACTTCCTAATATTTTAGCTAAATACATTGTTCCCAGCAATGAAATAAAGAAAGAAAGAAATTAAAATGAATGGAAATGTTAAGATGAATTATAATGGAAATGTTTCTGAAGACCTAAGTTAATGATATTTGTAAAACTACTGATAATTTCTTGCATGAAATAGATAATGCAGCGTAAATATTTTCCAATAAAATAGTTTCTTTAATATGTAGTTTTACTGTTAATATAAATTTGTAAATAAATGTTCAACAACACAAGATAACCGAAACAATAAAATATGTTACACTTTTAAACACAATAGGCCTAACAAAAACTTATTTATTTATTTGGTGGGCTGCCTTTTGAAAACTATATAATATTAAAAAAGTATTTTTTAAATATTATTTACAATAATATTGAATAAAACTTTTAAATGCGTAATATACAACGATTTAATTCACTACTTCATTCAACATAGCTTTTCAAGTACAGTGAAACTTGGATAATTCGAATTTTTGTTCGGTACCTAGAATTCTGTATTAAAATAATGTTAAAAAATCGAGGATAATTCGAATTTTATTTTGGATAATTCGAATTTTTCTTACGATTGTCCTTAAAACATTACGGTAAAAATAGTTCCTGAGACTTTTCTCAGCTAAGATACATTATTTATTTTAACTGTCTTTCTAAGGAAAACAAAAGCGAGGGTTGGAATGTCACTATGTGGGGATTTCCGAGGATTTTTCTGTCCACCGTCTGTTGTTACCCTCCCCCTCCCACACCTCTTCGGTCTTAGAGTCACGTGCTTTCCGTGGGATAGTACAATAGACCTCTGGTCGCAGTGCTTGGCTTCTCTGCCACCCATATTCACTACATAACATAACGTAGAGTCACGTGCGCTTCCTGTGAATGATTTAATGCGGTTAAATACATTTTTAGTTTTTGTGCTTGTGCTTTAAGTATTGTTTCTATGCTCTTACATTGTCAAAAGCTAAAGCTCCTTATAAGTCATTAACATTAACTGAAAAGGTAGCGGTAGATTAAGGAAGTGGAAAAAGGCCTTAAAAAAGAAATCGGAAATCGCCAAGGAATTAGGAATTCCATCCAACACGTTATCGACATATTTGAAGAACAAAGATAAAATCTTGAGCAGCAAAAATGGCAATGGAAAAAATAGAAAAAGAACGAGAGGACCTGGCAACCCAGAGGTTGGAATCATATGCTATGACTCAAAGATTGCATTCAATGAAGTAATTAAAAATATCTGCCTTTTTTTTTGAAAGTGATGAATAATTAAGCTAGTAAAAAATGTTTGATTTAATGAAACAAAATGTAGCAGTATTCTTAGATAAAGTTAAATCCACGATCAGAGTTAATCTTTTTTATTTATCTCTTCTGTTTGAGAGAATATATGTAATTCGAATTTTTGGATAATTCGAACTTTTTCTCTGATCTCTTCAGCTTCGAATTATCACTGTACAAGATTCAAAATGAAAAAAAGTAATCTAGGTTTCGATGTAACTTAGGATGGTTCACATATAATCTATTTACTTTACTGAGAAATCATTCTTAAAATCAAAATCATGAATGAAATGAATTATTATTTCATTAATTTTTGATAGCTTAAAACTTTCATATGTAGAAAATGGACAAACCATAATAAGTTGCGATGAAAACATAATAATATTTACATGTTGCGATGAAAACCTTTTCTTAAATGCTAACGGTTTATTTGAAATAAATAAAGTTGAGAGATTTACGAGCAGTTCTAAAAAGATTTTTTTTTTTTTTTTTAACGAACTTACCTACTAGTTATATCAGAAAATCTTTATTTCTGAAATGCTCGCTGCATATTCGACTCCATTTTGACGGCTTTTTTCCGACTGAATCTTGGCCCACCATGCTTTATTTTAATGCTTTATCATTGTCAAAAGCTGATATTACATTCGTAAACCCTATTAAAAACATTGGGGAACACTACAATTCCTTCCACTCCATTTTTCTTGGTCACTTTTCCCTCCGACATACAGGCACGTGGGCGATCAGCTCGGCGAGTGATCAACGACACCACATTCACCGTGGCGCCCTCTATATTACATTTTGCCTTCCAATAGTGCTGGAAGCAGTGGAGACTTGATGGAACATACATGCATAGGAACAGTACTGAGGGAACTAGGTGGACTACAGAGAGAGGATCGTGTCCGACAGGCGCGAATTGATCCAAAAGTGTCCTTTTCCACCGTTTCTAGTAACGGGATCACTAGAAACTCCTCCAATCTGCAGGATTGCAAGGCGACATGCAGAACGAGACTTGCATTCTCGGCGTCCCTTATGTTGTTTGTCATTAATACTCCACCATCGAAAGCTTAGTTTGCAGTGGTGTAATGGGCGAGTGGCTTGGCCATTTGTGGACTGGCAACGAATCGTCTTTAATGAAGAATCCAAGTTTTGACTGGACATAGATAACCACCGTACTCGAGTTTGGCGAAGCACTGAGTAGCTTCATCATTAAGCGATACATTGCCAGGACTGGTGGCGTCATGATGTGGGGATCCATTTTTTTTTTACGATTCTCTAAAAAGGAACTATTGACTTTATGTGTTTTGCCCGAATAAACGGCCCATTTGCTCTGATATTGTATTCAGTTCTTTCCATCATTCTCATTGAATATATCAAGAGTCATTCCATTTCGACTGCTGCTTCTAGGTGCACTAATTTCTTTGGCAAAGAGAGTAATTTGAATATAAATATAGGTTTCCGTTTGTGCAATTTCACGATTTATAAAATAAACAAAGAAACTACATTTATAAGGAAAATAAAATATTTAATATTTAAAACAAAATTTTAAGGAAAATAGGTTCTAAGTTCTTTTAGTTCGCATTATAGCAGCAGCTGATTTAAAGGGTGCTTACGGAGAATAAAAATAAGAATTATACAAAAACTTCAATTTGATTAATTATCTTATTTCATCCAAAATCTTTCTGGATATAGTGTTCACCAGTTTCTTTGAGAGTGAATAGAATAGAAACAAAATTGCTTCAGAAACTAAAAAAATACAGACGAAAGAGAAAGAAAAAGTACAAAAGATTTATCATTCTTGTCATTACATTTTGACGTTCGGTTTTTTTATGTAGAGAAAGCAAACCCTTCAAAAATCGATCAAGAACTTAATTTGATGACAAAAAAAATTACATGTTCGAATCATTCATGTCATTCACATCTTAAGCAATTAATGTCAACTGCGCTCAATAGTTTAATAAAGTAAGTCTTTTTTGAACCCTAATCTATCTATTCAGGGATTAAGTAAGGAAAAGGAGGTCAAAACATAAATAATCCTTCATTGCAAATAATACAACATTTTTTCACAATGACCATCAATCATTTCTTGCCTGAATAGCCATTTTTTTAGCTATTATAAGCGACAATTAAAAAAAAGTTCGAATGAACTTAAAGACTACTTTTCTTAAAGCGGTATTTCTTACGATTCTCTTACATTTTATTTATTTTTTTTCTTAAATCCTAAAAACGTTAACAAGGCAAAAAAACTGGTTTTCATATTGTATAGGAAACCACAGCGCACCACAAATTTCATTTTCCGCCACTTCCTGTGAGACAGTAAATGATCGCAGGCAGGAGTCGCTTTTTTCCCTACTTCTCGTAAGGATTCCAATAAGGTATGACTGATTACAATAAGGTAATATGTCCAACCTATAGTTTGGGCTGTACAAATGGGGACAGACGGACAGAATGAACATGACAACTCATCCCCCTCCTTGTACACTTTCATGTTCGTGGTCATGTGTTTGTTTCCAAATTCCGATATCTGCTGAATAAATGCGGTTATAAATTTTTCATGTTCTGAAAAAAAAAAAAATATTTGATCCGTTTTACTTAAGTTGTCGATATCGGATTAATTTTGTATCATCCCATTCGCAAATTAATGTACTGATTTAAAAATCCATAAAAATCTAACGGTTACGACGAAATATTAATAGAAAGCCGTTGTTTAGATTCCAGTAATTCTTTCTAAGTGAATATTTGTAGCTTTCTCGCGTTAATTTGTAGATGAGGATCCACACGAAAAAGATTTTTAAATACAAGCCGACTATGCATACAAAGTTCAATTCACACAGAAAATCCACACAGAAAACATTTACAATGTAAAAAGTTAAATCGTCTGTTATCCTGAAATATGCATGCACATTTTAAGAAGTTAATAGGGTGCAGAGGACAGAACACATACTTATATCTATTACGAACTGATTGATGTGATAACCATCACTTTTTTAGAAAAATAGGCTAAGAACTTAATGCGTAGTAAATACATCACACACGTAGAACTTCCGAAAGAACATGGATACAACTGTTTGTCCACGAACAGTTGATCCCTAGCCACGCCTATGTCATGTGGTAGGCGAAGAGTTCAAGAAGTGATTTGAGGGGTCAGTGTGATAGTTTTCCATTTTCAGAGGAAATGCACAGATTTTGTTTCTTGGTTATAACAGAGGAATTGATGATATAAAATACGACATTATATATCTATTTTTCTTACATATAATAATAAGTAGGTTATATTTTATCTGTAACGATATATAAAACTGATTTGCTAATTAAGAACTGTTATATTTATACTGTTTCTTATTCATTTAAATTATGAAAAATCGTAATTATATATAAATTATATTAATTAATGTAAGTAATAAATATATACACTTCATGGTAATAATGTTTTATTTAACAATTAATTGCTGACAGTTAAAAAAAAAAGCAAAACTTTTTTAAAAACAATTCCGTAAAGTTCCACAGAACATTTACAAATATACAAATTAAGACCATTGGCAATACAGTTAAATATACTCAATATTCTCAAATTATAAATGTTATTCATAATTATTTTATAAATAATTTTTTTCTTTAATAGTAAATATTTAAAAAAAATTTTCCTAATCTTGTTTTTTTTTTTTCCAAAATTTTTCTTTTACAACCGATCACCCCTATTGTGAAATGTCTTCTCCGTTTGAAGAGGCGTGGTTAAGGATCAAGTAGTGATGGACAAACAGTACTATTTCTAGAGATTGTTTGAAGTTGTTAGAATGACGGCTTAGGGTTGCATTTTCGGATTTTAATTCCTAAATTGTACAAAATAAAACAAAACAGAAAAATCCTTAAATTCATACCAATAATAAAGAAGATAAAAGGAAGGTATATGTCTACATATATCGAGTTTCTATTTCTTAAATATCGAAATACTTGATGTCTTAATATAGCAAAACGCCGATTATCCGGTGGGGTCGGATGAACCGTGGTCCGAGTACAAATTCATTTGTTTTGTCAACTCTAAAGTGGATTAAAATAAGAGAATTCATTATTGTGTATTTTAAATAACAGTGCATCATAATTAAACAATAGCCTATTGTATCCTTCTTCTAGCAGAACTTATTTGTCATCACTGCTGCAGTTCCTCGTTCTGCCGCCAGAATGCGCAGCAAATGTATTAAAATTTAATTTAGTCTCTCTTGTTTGTTATGAGTAACAAAAACTTGTTCGTCTGCTCTTTTGATTGCATTGAAAGTTTAGAAATTTGTGGAGAAAAGAAAAGACGTATAAGAAAAAAAAAAAAGACTACTAATGAAATAAATAAAAATCATGGATTTACAAAAATAAGTTTAAAAAAGTTAAGATTTGTATTTACATACTTGAAGAATGTTTATATTCTTTTTTATAGCTTTTTTTTTATGTATTTCATCCAAGAAAATGTAATTAGGATTCACCGTCTTTTTTCAATCCGGGCTCTACAATCCCCTAATTACCAAGGAAAAATGACATTTTGCTGTATTTACTTGTTTTCACAAAAAACGTTTCCCAAATAAGTCCAAAATAATAGAAATGATTAAAGTATGAATAAAATAAAGCAATTAATAATTGAAACTGATACTGAAAAAATATTTGATTATTCACAATAATCATGTATTATAAGGAATTACGATAATAAGCAATATCGCATTATTTGATATCCATTCACAATTTAACACAGTTCAGTCTTCTACTATATGCTGAAATAATTATTTTTTTAGAAATTCCTTTATATTCTTTTGTGACCTGAAGTTGTTAGACTCTAACAACTTTAATCAGGTGAGATGCTCATATCCACAAAGAGAAGAGTGGAACTGGCAATTAGAACTGAAGCTAAAGTAACGAGATTGCTTTAACGTGCGTAAATTATTTTTATAAACATAATATAATTAAGCCAACGCACAAGACTAAAAATACAAAATTACAAAATAAAAGAGCTCACACAATCGATTTCGTCACCGCTCTGGATGACATCTTCAGGTGCAGTTACAAGATAAAAATAATTACAAAATTCAGTCTTTCTATATAAATAGGTGAGGATGAAGCAGTATGCAAATATCGGAGAAGTTAACTGTTGATGGCGGTAAGGGGAGTCCAAAGTCTCGAAGCAGACCATTTTTTATTTTTATTTTATTGTCCAAAGTCTGGTTATTGCAGGTTGAATGTGGAAGTAAAGACTGTAAAATAAATCAACAAATTGGCTACATTTAATAAAATTGCTTTAACGTGCGTAAATTATTTTTATAAACATAATATAATTAACGAGCTTTAGAACTATTAGATTTCCAATACTGGAGCAAAAGACAAGTTGTAGGAAATATACAATGGAAATGGGTTAGAGTCTGCTTCCTTTTTCTCGAATAAAGGAAAGATGAGAATCCTACTGACTGCATTATCAGCCGAAGATCAAAAGTAAGTTTCTACAGTCAACTACATTACAATTTATGATTGAATTTAAAAAATGGATGTATTTAAATAGAAAAGGAGAGGTTTCTGCTATCAAAGCTTCAGAATAAAATTCCTGAAGAGCCTCCTTTCCTTATTCCTTACCTTTTTTTTTTTACTTTTTGAAAGTCTTGAAAATAACAAAAACGAGAATTCTGTATTTATTTATAATTATATCTATTGAAAACTTATAAATTGATAAGTATAAATTTTCCCTTTTCGTAAAAAAATTAATTAAATCCCCATTATATACTAAGCTGTCTAAATTCGGATTATATCAAACGCTTAAATTAATGGTGTAATTGAAAGATAAATGCTCAATGCTTAAGCCACCGATAAAAAACTTTTTGGTTATAATACTTTCCTGTAAGAATTTTGACAGCTTCTCGCGCTAATTTACCAACAAGAATCCACTTGAAAAAGATTTTATAACATAAAAGTTTGATCGTCTCCACTCCTTAAAAACGCATACTAAGTTTCAACAAGACTCATCCAGTGGTTCAAAAGTTATTAGAGGAACACACACAAACTCAGACCAGCTAATTTGATAAGCCTATTTTCTAGGAAAGTCGACTGAAAAGAATAACAGAGTATAAACTAAATATGAGAGAGAAATAAAAACGTACAATAGAAAAACAGGTGACAGACTGAATTAGAAAAAATTAATGAAGAAATTTATTGTACGAAAATCCCACACTCAATTGTTCATAGATACTCCTTCCTGATGAGTGTCAATAACCATTTACAACTGGTCATTTGGAAACAGCTGATGGAGACTCTTTATAAACATTGCTTTTGTTGCTTCTTAAAAAAAGAATATTCACATCTGTATATAATTGTCTTTTCTGCCGAAGGTTGTTTTGCAGTCATTCTCTTGTTGCCCAACTATTGTCGTAACTTATTTATAATTGAAGTTCGAAACCTCATGAATGTCCGTTTTTTTTTTTTTTTGTTTTTTTTTTTTGGTTTTCTTTTTGTCTTCCAGTATTTTAAGATGTCATCAGAAATGTTTTTATCTCATAATAATTATCTCATTTGACTTTAAGCTTATTTCCTGATTGAATAAGAAGTTCTGAAAGAACTTCAGGCATAGGCTGCTAGTTTTAAAATCTTGGATATTATTTGTTTGTTTGTTTATAATCATGAAAATAATACTTTCCTTTATTTAAATTTAAATTGTAAAATCTGTTGATTACAAATAGCAAAGATTTTCTTTTTTTCTTTTTCTGAAAAAATTAAGCAAATCCGAATTACCTGTATTAACAGTCTGAATATAGTTAATTTTAATCATACTAAACTCGAGCAGGTGTTATAGGATTAGTTAATATTCTTTGTTTGAAACATCATAGAATCCAACGTTTAAGATGATAAAAATGGCCGAACACACAATGTAAAACTAAAAATTACAGAAATTTAATTCACAGACATGTTTCAAAATGTCAATAATACATTTCTTTTTCAATGCTAAGAAATAATTGCAACATACTCCATTTAAACATAATTTCACCAATAAAAATCGAGGGCTGTAAGGACTGTTGACCCCGTAGAAAAGATTGGTTTCAATCAGGAGTAAGGGCAGCAACACTATTTTTTATCCTTCAACGTTTTTTTACGAGAATTTTTAAACATCTTTTCAAACTAACTTTTCATCCCAAACTGAAAAAATTTAAAAGTTAGATCCTTAAATATGCACGCCACAATTTAAGAAGACTCATTCCAAAGTTACTAGGGAGGGGAGAACACACATTCCTAAGAAAGTGGGTTGAAAATAACTTCAGTAGGATTTAGTTGGTACAAAGTGAACTAGAGTTATATCAAACAGTGGTTCTCAACATTTTCACATTACGCCCTTAGCGAAAGAGATCAAGATGTTTGCTAACGAAATTAATACAAGAAACTATAAAAACAATTCCCATTGATTTTCAAACCAATGTCTATGTCTGTCTATGTATGCTCGACTCAGTACAGTGTATGTAATCTACAAATTTTTAATTACAATATAGAAGCCTATATATCTACAGCTGGTATGAACTGAAATAACAATTCTACAAAATAAAGTCCATTTTAACATACTTTTTTTTAAGTTTGAGGCTTTTGTTTGGTGACTAATATTGATAATGATGTGTTTTTTTCTCTCTATTGACGTCACGATAATAATGAATAGCGATTTACATAAAATGGAAAGAAAGCTTGCAACAATGTCAATATTAATCACCTAAAAGTGATCTCAATAAATTTAGTGAAATTGTAATAAGATCCACTTCTAAAATTCACTGATAACTCACTGTTTCGATCAGAGCCAAAAGAATATGCAGGACTCATTTCATTGAAGAACAACTCCAGAAACTCCATAGTTTCAAACCAAACATTATGAATGTCATCACGAAACTTCGAGAAAAAGATATCAAGAAAATAAAATACTATCATTAAAAAAAATCTAAGTAGAGCTTGCAAGTTTACAATTTTTCAAAAATCCGAGGAGGAATCATGACCGGAAATTGTCTCGAAAGCTGGCCTGCATTGGTTGTCAAAGCAATGAAAGATATCAAAATCTGCTGGCTTTATTTCAGATATTTCTTGAAAGATTCATAATTGATTTGGCAGAAATGAAAAGAAACGTTTCGTGGAATTCAATGGAATGAAGAAATCCATTTTGGGATAATTTCCGATTCTAGTTAAGGCAATTAATTGATAAAAGATTTAATTAAGATTATTAGTAAAAAAATGGCGTTTTTCTTAGAAAATAAACAAGACATCATTGATAGAGGGAAATAATGTTATGGGTTGATTGAGCGTTTGGAAACCAGAAGACGAAAGATCGAAAACAAGCAGAGCTCATTAACTGCAAACTCTATTACATAACAAGATAGAAATTAAAGCCTTAATATTTTACTTCTTATAATTTATATATAGCCTATATATATAAAAATCATGAGTCATCTAAAATGAAAAGCTTTTATTTATAGATATATAAAAATATGGGCCAGAACTGAGAGTCCGGCACCCATCGTAATTCGGCGCGCAACAACACACCACGTGTTTTTTTCACTATCTCTGATTTGTTTAATTGTGCGGAGAGATATTTGCTTTTTATTTTTTTTTCGGTCACGTGATTTCTATTGGTCTCATTGTTCTTTGTTCTGCCGTGCCAAACAATGGATGCGTGTGAAAGGTTAAAAGAGGGTACATGTGATTTTGTTTATCTGTCGAGTTTGAGAGATGGATGTAAGATAAATGTTATTGAGTTTAGGTTAGCTACAATTAACAACCCTAAGGCACATTTGCAACCAAAA
>JAFIDM010009631.1:289909475-289939766 GCA_023159025.1 Thereuonema tuberculata | reverse complement strand
CAACCCTAAGGCACATTTGCAACCAAAAACAATTAGGATTAGGTTAGGTTAAATTAGGTTCGCTTAGCTGCAGGATGTATGTATTGAAAAATAACCCCGACATTTCCATCCATTACATTTCACATAGAAATCATGTCCGCCATCTTGAATATAGTGCGAAAACAACCGTCACATCGAAGCTTCAAAAAAAAAGTTCCTTCAACGATGGGTGCCGGACTCTCAGTTCTTACCAAAATATGAATTATAATATTTATTGAATATAAACAATAAGATGTCTTCATTTTCTAAAAAATCATAAATTAAACATATATAAAATCGGATTAAATTTAATCGGATCAAACAACGCACAATGGATTAATTTCGATTTAACATTCATTGTTAAGACAGAATTGATAGAAATTGATTCATAAGATTCTAATGTTTTTCTATGGGAATTTTTATCGTCTTCTCGCTCTGATTTCTCGAGAAGGACCCAATTTGGAGAATATTTCAAATATAAAAGTTAGATCATCCCTAGTCCTCGAATATGCATATTAAGTTTCAAGAAGATTCATCCAGCAGTTCAAAGTTATTAGAAAACTCACACACAGACTGACTGATTGATTCGATGAGAATTTCTGGAGCTATTAGAGGAAATTTATAGTTGGTCTGCCAACTTTTGAATACCAGAATGTTAAGATTTGCAAAATCAAAAAAAGTTAATGGAAGAAATTCCATTCCATTACACCATCTTTTTTTTTTCCAGATCATCTCGATTTATTTGTATAATGGCACTTACGTTATTACTTTTGATCAACTTTAAGCCTAAATTCGCCGAATTTGCAGAAAAATCAATGTGCAACTCGCATTTTAAAATCAGCAACTTATAATTGCCGAATCATCATCATGAAAATCCATACTTTTCTTTATTTTGATTCACCTTGAAATTACAAAATTACGAAGCTGTTAAGGACAGCCACCTCTTCTTGTCCAATGTCGCTTTATTTGCAGGAAATCATCTTTGAAATTTAGCTGAAGTGCTCACTTTACAGTCCAAATTATGATGTTCTGTCCTTGTATTGTTGGTTGTTCTGTCTTAGAATAAGGCCTAAATTTTGTGGTAAAATGTATAGCGTCATGTTCTCAAACCCCACACTAAGTAGCCATAAATCAGATGACACCATTCAAAATACTATAACCATTTGTTTTCATTACAGCAGCAATGACTCTCCAAACCATCTCATACATGATGAATTACTGTCCGTTTCACTTCAATCACCAAATCCTACAAAAAGAATTTATCAATGACAAGTGAAGAAGAACGCATGCCTACAGAATAATTGTTTATGCACAGATCAATATAAATAGTAACATTAAAACAGAAATTAATCTGTCTAATCAAACTTATATAAGTTAATGAAATATTCAAAGGCTTTTGTTTGTTTCCCCAACTCTAAAAGATTCTGACCTCAGTCGAGAATCATCAAAAAAAAAAGTTATCTTTACGTATTGATAAATTCGTGAAAAAGTATAAAATTATCTTTCCTTAAAATATTACTATTTTTTTTTAATCAATATTTATAATCTCTGAACTGTTTTGGTATTTTTTGAAAACTCATTCAATCCGCTAATCCTATCCTAAGTCGCCCTAAGTTCCATTAAGTTTGATCAGATGACAATTTTGCAAATTTAAAAATGCACTAGTTGCGACCCGTGAAATATTCACGGACGTAAAACAAATTCCACATTTTAAAAAAACACAAGATTGAAAAAGATGTTCCAAGTTAATTTTTTTTAGAAGCCATGACTTCCACAACAGCCCATATGTAATTTGAATATCGGCTTATTTGTTAAAATAAAAAAAAATAAAAAATTGATTTATCACTTTCGTAGTAGCGATTTCTCATTATGAAATATAATGGCAACCTTCTGCCCTAAAAGAACAGGTTCGTCCAAATTGAGGCAATATTAACGGAAGTAAAACAAATGCCACATTTTTGAAATATCCTGAAATTTTTGAAAAACACAAGATTGAAAAAGATGTTCTAAGCTCATTTTTTAAAAGCCATGACTTCCGCAACGGCTCACATATAATTTGAATGACTAAGCCAAATTTTGTTAAAATAAAAGAAAGTAAAAAAATAATCTACCAGTTTCAACAATAACCGTAACAATAACGAATGTCCAACAGCCAATACCAATAATCCTGTCTGGACAACAATGACAGCACGTGCATCCTCATTATCTTCTACTTGTTGAATATTGAAAGAGTGGCTACACAGCCGAAATTATGTAAAAACCGAGGTTTTACTAACTCTCTGATAAATTTTGAAGCAGGAACTTCATGCATTTCAGTGTAAACTTCATTTATGTGGGAAAGAAAATCTCAATACGGTGATAATAATTGTGTAATTGCGATTCGTTGTGGTGAAGTGGAGAAAATAGTAGATACGCCATCTTTATACATGGGCGTGACGTCATGCCTGACGTTTTCCAACGCTGCACTGTGATTGGTTATTTCAAATTACAAATTTACAAAGATCGTACAACTTTCGCCTATTAATAGGATGATTATAAAGTAGATTGTGGTGTATTGTTACATAATTTATGAATTGTCATCAGTGTGAGCTAATTGTTAATGCGAAAATGTTTTGGAAAAGCTGAAAATCACATAAAAAAACTTCTCCAAGGGACTTCCAAATACAAAATATAAATAAATATGCACGCCAAGTTTCCAGAAGATTCACTCAGTGATTTAAGTTGTTATGACACCCACAAAGTATATACAAAGTACCCACACAGTATATTGATTATTTGAACCGAACTTCACAAAAATTTGCTAAAAATAATCAAGGAAAATATTTTGAACTACTTACGGCACGAATATGTTTGACATCAAAATGCTAGATGTATTCGTGCACTTATGATTTAAAAATAAGTAACTTAACAATTAAATAATAATATTTCAATTGAACAAAAAGAAATTAAAACCTCAGCTTATTTGTTAAAAAAAAATCCTTAAATATTCTTACATACGACAAAAAATATCTTCATTTATTAATAAAGACCTATTTATTAAATAGGTCTTTATTTAATAATAAATAAATAAATAATAATTCAAAAGTAAAATAAGTTAATTTACTGTTTTATAGTAAATACAAAAACCAAATGACAAAAATACTTTACAATTTACAATCTGGCAAACGCTTGCGTTGTTCATCTACTATTGATTAATGCTCAAAAAAACTCATTTATCCAAGCCAATTGAAAAGTCAAGTAAAATTTCTATCCACTGGCATTCAAATGAACTTGCAGGAGAGTTGTTGCTTTCAAAGCATTCTAACTCGCAACAACTGAATATGGAAGGTGATCATATTGGGTCGAGGATATCATATTGTTCTCGGCAGTCGATTCAGTGTAGATAGACCCCAATTTGTTCAATTATCACTGTTTTCCTGACCTTATTAGTGGTCTGGAGGATTTTTTTTGAAACAAACCTCCAGGTCATCGGGAGTCCAACGAAGTATGACTCAAGGTTTGGACAGTGGAGGGCGTTACACACAAACACACAGAAGTATGGGAATCTTAATAGCATAAGGCAGGGGCGGATTGAAAGCTCAAAACGGCCCGGCCAAACACCTGAAAGCGACTCATTGTGATTCCAGCGAGCGTAGGCCCACAGTCTAATCAGATTTTGCCCGATGTCCAGCAACCCAATTCGCCCTTGGCGTAAGGGGTCGCTAAAAAAGGAATTTTTTTACATTTTTCAATATGTATTTCGAGCAAAATAAAAATCGTTTTATTTGAATCAGAAAACAAAAGAAATATTTAAAACCAAAAGTTAAACTAAAACTCATTTATAAAAAAAAAAAAAAATGGATTTAAATCCGAGCTGTAGTATAATATAAAATATCAAACAGAGGCACTTGAAATACTGATCACTCAACAATTAATTTTAAATAAGAAATAGCAATTTTCTCTTAGATATCAAGAATCAGGTGGAATGTGAAAGTTGAAATTTCATTTCGTCATGATTTGTTTAAAGTTGTCCAAGCCTTTGTAAATAAGTGAAATAAAGATGACTGATATTTGAATTGTTACGTAAACTTAGTACCATTATCTCTAGTTTATTAAATTCAGAGCTGAATCTTAATCAAATAATTATTGGAATAGATGTATCTACTTCAGAAATAGTAATAAGATATTCTTAAATCTGCTCTTTCTAAAAAACACTATCCAACTGTTTTGACAATGATAAAAAGTCCTTTAAGATATTATTTTGGAAATTTAGATCGTAATATAGAATAAAAAGTATGAGAGAACTTGAAACCTACTTTCCTTAAAATGTTATTTTTCTTTCTTAAATTTCTTAATTTTGTTTTTCTAAATTATGTGTGGAAAGCACAAAAACAAAAATCTTCAAAAAACTTCACTGAATTCAACAGAACAAATTTCCTATTTCCTTAAAAAAAAAAAAAAAAAAAATTGAATCGTCATTAATGACTTAATTTCAATCAATCAAAAAAAGCAGAATGAATTAAGCATTTAATAGAATCCAATAGAAAATAAAATGGCACTGCCCAAACAAAAAAAATACATAACAAAAACTAAGTAAAAGTCATTTATGTGTCGGCAATCGCCACCTCAATGAATTTCCTAAAGGCGTTTAAGTTCAACAAAACGCCTAAATTACATAAATAAGGTGTGAGACCAAGTACGGTCGGACCTCTATTTAACGAAGTCGCTAAATCCCGAAAAAAAGTTCGTTATATGGAAAATTCGTTAAATAGAGATTCGCCTTTTAAAATTACTTTAGACTACATAAAACAGATTTAAAATAGATAAACAATTACGTAAAACAGATTTTAAAATACATAAACAATAAATATTATTAAAAAAAGTTTTAATTTTAATGATATAAAGCATACATTACCAGATGCATACTTAAATTTTACTAATAAAGTCTGTTAATTTTGCCTGAGTTTTTTTGTTTTTTTTTTATTTGTAAAAAGTGTTTTGCTCATAGTACGTCTCGCATCTTTGCAATGTACCAAAAACCCCTTCAGGCGTATTTTCTTCAAATTGTAATCCGCGTCGGATTGTTTCAAATGATTTTAGCATTTCATCATACGAAGATTTTTGATTTCTTTATCATGATCATTTCCATTTTCATCATCTTCATCGCAATTCATAGCTGTATTGTTTTTATTTTTCACGCTGTCCAAAACATCCGATTCAGTTAGTGTTTCCGAGGTCTCAACTTCAAAATCAAGTTAAAGATAATCATTAATCAGCATATCATCGTTAATTTCTTCTTTTTCCCTCAGCTGTGTCCACATTTCTTTCATTTCCTCTAAGTAAATATTAATAATAAAAACATTTCAAGGAGAAAAAAAAAATAGATACCACGAAAAAGTTCGTTCGTTAAATAGAAAATGCACTTCGCTATTTGGAGGTTATTTTACGAAGAAATAAGCAAAATGTTCTTGGTTTCAAAGAAAAGTTCTCAAAATAGAGAAATTCGCAAAATAGAGGTTCGTTAAATAGAGGTCCGACTGTAATTTACTACTTGGTGACAACTAGGATATAGCCTAGTAAATACTTGGTCTCGCACATTGTTAATTAAGGATTTACTAATTCATTTTAAAAAAAAATAGATATTAGAAGAAAAATAGGACAGAAAGCCATTCTTTAGATTCCAGTGCTTCCATGGGAATAAAAACAATGATATTGATATATGAGCTATCATGTATTCCATCTCAGATTTTCTCAAATAGGCAACAATAATGACCTCAAATGACGTGGAAAGGAAATTAAAACCCGGACATTTAATAATGTCCAAAAATGTTATTTTCAGAAATGCAAGCAAGACCATATCGTGTGAGAAGACTTCCCATGATGCATTACTAGGATTTCGACTTCTTTTTTTTTTTATTTTGCATATGTCTTTACTTTTTTTTTAGAATTCTTTGCACCCTTCAGTAGAAAGAGTTCATGGAAATTAATGAAAGATAAACTAATCTAAATAAAGGGAAACTTGTCGTTGAATCAACATGAAGTTAATGATTTCACCTCATGTGGGTTTTGTGATGGTGGACGATCCGCGCTGGGCAGGTTTTCTCGAGGTTCTCCCATTTCCCCTGCACTTCTCCCACCATACTTTCTCAAGTCTTTTTCTCCGTCTTCGTTACTTCTGTGGGTTAGTACAATAGACTTCCAGTCGCTGTATTTGGCTTCCTTGCCACCCACAGTCATCACGTAAACATAAACGTAATGATTTCACAAAACAGTTATTAACTCCAAATTCTACAGAAAAAAAATTCTGATTTGTGAATGTGAATTTGTTTTGACGTCGTAGGAACCACGTGACTTCAATATGAAGAAATCGAAATTTGAACATTGAGTTAATTATATGGTAAATTATGAAATAAACTTGAAAACTGACATCAACACAGTCATCTTATAAGCTTTATCTAATCTATGGTTTCACTATCTACTGCCCATAAATTTTCAATATTAATATTCCTTCTGTTTTCGTGATATCTAAAATTGTTGTTTTGTTCCGTAATTTTAATGGTGTAGATTGGCCGGTCGGTAAAACGCTCGATCTCGAGTTGAATGATCTTTTGATCAATACCCAATAGAGAAAGTAACGAAGCCTTTTTTTTTATAGTATGGCTAAATAGAAAAAAAAAATGCTAAGACTGAGAATTAGTAGTCACTTAAATAAAAATAATAAATATAACTTCCTTCATATTTTGTTCTAATTCTTAAAGTTAACTATTTTTCACAAGACTAAATAATTATTTATTCAACAAAAACCATAAAAAAATAAATTATTAATTGATTCTTATGACTGCTTTACATGTTCTCGAAAACTTGTCTAAACCCAGCTAGAAACTTGCCATTTGCGAGTTGCAGCTCGACGAAAATGACATCGCTTTATTCTCGTTGAGGTTGTGATTAAAAATGCCGTTCAGCGAAGCAACAAGAAAGTGATTTTGAAACTTTTACTATTATTATTTAGGTGGGGTTTTACTATTTTTTTTTAACTTATTCTATAGTAGAGATAAAGAAAAAAGAAAGAAATAGCCTCGCAGAAGAGAAGGTAGTGGATGAAACTGTGGATGGCAACCTAAGTACATTATTCAGATTTCAATGTGAACGTAGCATTATCGTAGTTTTTCAAATAAACTTTTCTCTCTCCTAAGGGTGTCGAGTTGCTTCTAAAACCTGTCTGAAATTAGATCATGCTGTATTTAAAGCAAGTGTGAGTTTTTCGAGCAAGTTTTGCCGGTTTGAGGTAAGTTTTGGAGAGCGTGTAAAGCAGCCATAATATTCAACTTCAACGGTTGTTTTTTTTTGGCACTGCCTCTTGGCATATTTTTTTTTTTGCTGATTTTTTTTATTTCCCTGTATTAATGGAAAAGAACGCAATTCTTACTTTTCTGAATTACATATTATGATTGGTCTTTTTCTGTTTTATAGTATGTGACCACAAATAGAAATATATTATCGCCCTATTTAATAACACTTTTCGTAAAGGCTATTAACAAAATTTTTTTTTTTTTTAAATTGGATGGATGATAATTAGGTCATATTTTTTAAGCTTTAAAAATTTTAAATTTTAAGTCAAATGTTATCATTTTTTAATTCATAAAAATTATTGAGCCAATCTACTACTAATAATAATCATATTTCATTATGTAAATTCACCATCTCCAGTTTCCAAACATACTCCATGCAATGTTTATGTATCATTAAACATCATTGTACAGTTTATGAATTTCAATTGCTTTCATTATAAGGTTTGTACACAGAGCTTAATAATCAAAGCTGAATCAGTATGGAAGAAGGAATTTAATATTATGTATATACTGACATAATTAAATTCAATTCAGATGGGTAAACTGGTGATGACATTTATTTAGGCTCCAGGAAAGGTCATATTATATTAATTTAATATACTTCAATTTCCTTTTGTTCTCTTTTTGGAATTATCAGTTTTGATAGATTCAAAAGATTCTTATTATTAAGCCAAAACAAGAAAATGAACTGCGCTCCTCCGAAAGAAAATACTGAAAAACCGTATGGGAAATGTGGATAAACTAAAACATGAGCAATATCTGAAAGAAAAAGAAAAAGAAAATTAAGAATATAAGAAGACAGGATAACATTTTTGAAAACATTGATCGTTTCTTTGACAGCGAAATATCCGCCGTAACAAAGTGCGATTACTGTAAAGTATTTTACCGAATATATCTTTGTCCAGGATTAACTTTAGGATAAGTTGTAGCTTTAAGAACACAGAAGAGCGAAGACAAAACATCCAAGTCTGTTCCTGATTTCGAAACCGGGAACATGTGAATCAATTGTCTTGACCATTCAGGAACAATTTACTTTTAATGGAAGATACAATAACATTACATAATTTAAATATTACTGAATAGGAATGAGGAAATACCTCTGTAACTTCTAAAATCTTCTTACTGACAAATTCCGTCTCATTCTCCTGTCCTTGTGCCAAGAGAATTTCCACGATCGGAAAATACAGAGCCACTCCAAAGGTACTGTCCCATGTTTTTTCAAAAAAAAATCTTTTTCTCTACAACTTTCCTATTTCAAATAGGTGTATCTAGATATTAGGTTTACCTACAAAAGCTAATCTCATATCCTCATCTAGTTCTCATCTCATATTGATTTCCACCATCTCTGAACAAAGCCGGTTTGAATTGTCTGGGTTTGCATTCTTCAACCTCTATTACGTAGCACGAGTGTTTGCTAGTCTTAAATTTGATATCTCAAAGATTGCACTTAAATTAACTTAAATAATGGCAATCAATTCCTAATCAAGTCATAATCGTATCAGAATACAAAGGATGGCTGTGCCGTCACAGGCTCCCAATTGGGATGATGGTTTTCCTAAAGGCTGGGATCCGATTGATCTTTGCCTTGTTGCTTGAGACAGGAATAGTCCAAAATTTCCCGATAATCGCGTATCCGGGTAATTAACTCCAATGGCTTATCGCCACAGATCTCCAGGCATTGTTGTTAAAATTTCCCTACTGCCAAAAACCGAATCACAACACAAAGTTCTTAATGAATATCAGTTTCGAATGTCACAGTAAATGCAATTGGTCAGTCACTTGCGGAAATAATTAAATAAAAGTAATCAGTGAAATCAGTGAAAATAAAGGTTGAATGTATATTTAAAAATACCCATGTTTCTATTATTACAAAGAATATTTAATCTCTGTGAGCATGTATGTACTTACGTCAGAAAATGATTAAAAGAGTATATCTATGAGTTAATATGAACGGCATATAAATCTAGAAGTGAGAGAACAACGCATTGCTTGAGCTCAATATTTTATTAAGATCGACCTTTTTTTCTGTAGAATAAGTCCCGAACTTCTATGAATATTACCCTTGAAAATCTTTACTGAAATCATTGGGAATAAACAAAACAAAATGAAACGTTACTTTTTTTTCTTTGTTTATTTAATTTTTTGCCCGGGCAATGCCAGTTAGTTTTCGAAATAAATGCATCTTCGAATATAAATTGTGTATCAACTCAGTACAGAACTATTAAAATTACTGTAATGAGAACACCATAATTTAGTTTAATATTTCTAATATTAGCTTATTTTTTTAATAAATTATTTTTTTTTTATTTAGGGGAAGTCGAATTCCAATTTTGTATATACAATTAGTTCAAGCAATCGTAGATAGTTCAGACGTCAATAATTATTATCTCCTAAGCAAATATTTATTTAGAGAGAAAAACACAGTAATTTATTGTGATAGATAAGATAGCATCCTTAGATATTGCATCAAGTTCAAGTTTAATTTATTGTTGTTATCATTAGTATTATTACATAAAATATTCCACAGTTAACATTGATATTAAACACTGCTACTTACGTGGATGTAAAAGCAAGGAAATCGTTGAAAAGAACTATCCCAAACTATAGATTAACTAGGAAAAAAAGATTACAATACCGACCAAGATGCTTTAATTAGAGCAAAAGCTTGGTCGCTAACAATAATAATAATGCAGAAATTGTAATCAAATTCAAAGATGTCATAAGATATTTGTGTTTTAAAGATGTCTTTTTTAAAGATGTCGTAAAATCACAAATAACAATTTTTGTGATTTCTGGTCTTGTGAAGAAATTGAGGCCAATCCGATGTTCACCCCTCGTCAAGCCCAGAAAAGAACCCAGTCCTCTTTGAAGTGAATTAGAAGGAAAAAAAGATAGAGAAAATTCAAACGCGATATTATCAATTCGTATTCATTTACGGGTGAATCTACGGAAAACCTGTAATTCGTGTCACAGAGCAATAAATTGATAATGATTGAAAATATTTGTAATTTTTCAAAATCACACATTGAAGTACAAAATATACTATAGTTGAGTATATTTTTTTTTTTTTAATTTTATGGAATTTCCCAAAAAAAAGTTGTCCACCGAAGGTGATTCGTCACTTCCGTGGACTGTCACAAGCTACAGTTGGATAGCTTCTAAAGATCCAAACTGCTTTATTTTTTAATATTTTTCAAATAATATATATATTGTGAAATCAGAAAATACATAAATTTAAGATAATACTGAGTGAAATTTTTTTTCGAATTATCAGTAAAATTTTTTTGCAACCTCAAGTCTTGTCACAAGGTTTAGCCATCGCTTTTGTGGACATTCCTAAACTTTCTAAAAAATCCACCCGATGCGCTAGTTGTCTTCCATTTCACTTAAAAACAAAAGTTTGCACGGCGATTTTGGATTGGGAAGTGATTTTATTCGTCTGAGTAGCACATTTGTCAGGAAAATATTACCTTTTTATTCATTTTTCGTCATTTGCACAGCTCATTCCATCACTTCTGTAGTCTTGCTTAGAACTTAATTTTTCTATGGAAAATTGATTATTTCTAGTCATGATAATTGAAATATGGTAAACTTAATTTTCTGAATGACCCGTGTTCCTAACCTCAAAATGAAGAGCACATGGGTCAAGAAACATAAGTATTCATCACTTCCGTGGACATCACTTCCGTGGACATTTGGAGTCCATGGAAATATGATCATCAACAATAGCGGCTACTATGTTTTTCACGAAGACTTGTCTTTCACTTCCAGTCTTTGTTAAATGCCAATAAGGATATTTATAATTACATATAAATATATATAATATAATAAATGATATACGTAATTATATATTTACATTTTTATAGACGTTTAAGATTGACAGTCTGATTCACATGATTTCCTCTTTTGATAAAAAGTTCTTTTAATTCATAAATTATAGTCTTCTATTTATTTATTTCATAGTTTTTCCCACGTAAATTCATCACTATTTCGAATATAATTTATATTAAAATTCGACATCGTTATTAACACAAGTCACTTCTGTGGACAGAGCCTACCATCATTTTTTAAAAAAAAATAAATAACCAAAATGTGTTGACTTAAACCACATATATCATGGATGTAAGAACGTCAAAAGCAATCATCTCAATTTTTTTGAAAAGGAAATCTTGTAATTTAAAATCTCAAAATTTTTTGACTGAAATTGCAGGTTTTCTGTAGATTTACCCTTACATTAATACAACTGTGATAAACTGAAAGCCAGTTTATGAACGTGGGATTCAATACAGCAAGAAACAGGGTCTATGCTAACTGCTAATAGCCCTTCTAAAGCCCGTTGATGAATTACAGTCGATCAATACGGATACGTCAAAAATAGAGTATAAAGATTTCTCCAGAAATGGATATTTGCAATGAATAAAATCAAAACTGAATTCAAATGAAGATAAGACAAACAAAACAAAAATAATAAATAAATAACAAGAAGTTCCTGAAAGAACTACTTTCCTTTAATCTTTCTGAAGCTTTTTTCTTCTTAGTTTGTTTTGTTTTTTTTTTTGTTTTTTTTTTCCGAAATCATGAAACGTCAAGTTAATTTTAAAATGATAATATCTGTAAAAAAAAAAGTACTAATTTTATTTTCCAAACAAAAAAAAGTAATTACGCATTAATTTTTGAAATTGTTAAGTAAATCCGATTAATTTTTAATATATTGAAGCTCGTGCGGATATTAAGAGGACTAAAATGTTGATTAATATCCTTGGCTTAGGAAACAGCCATAGAAATTCAATGTTTTCGTTCTAAAGCTTCTTAATGGGAATTTTTGTTGTCTTCAGTGGTTTAAGAAGAAAAAGTTTCAAATATGAAATTAGAATCGCCTCTCGCCTTTAAATATGCATATCAAAGTTTGAGGAAGCTCCATTTAGCGATTCAAAAGTTATTAATAGACTAGGACTTGTACACTCTTATTTAGACTGACTAATTTTAAGAGCCTTACTTTTCTATTGAAAAATAGATTTAAAACAAGGTTTTCACTGAGGAAAAGATACAATGCTGAATAGGAAATTAAAAGGGCTAACCGAAGCAAATTTTCCCCACCTCTACAAATCACAATAGTTTCAATAAGACATCACGCATGTTTGTCGGACTTATAGTTTGGGCTGTAGAGGTGGCTGACACACGGACAGAATCTTTTTAAAAGTTCTTCCCTTACAATTTGGTGTACGGAGTCGTTAAAAAGTAAAGTAGTCTTATACCATAACATCATCATCTTGAAAATCATCTTATTTATTGTTCTTAACAATATTTCATTTCTTTTAACAAGAAATTCTTCAGGTTATGAGGAAAAGAAAAGCTTTCTCCTTCCTCTAAGACTTCGTAATTCGTTTTGAATACAAATTTGAAACTTGAATTTACAATAATAATAATAATAATAATAATAATAATAATAATAATACGAGAACTAATATCGTGCTTAATTAACACAAAACTTTGTTCAAATTTAATCTTCAATAATATAATTAACATAAAACTTAAGTTATTTTATTACTTGTCCAGTAATAAAAACAACGATGATTCCTCTCTTAATAAACAACAATGGGTGAAACCAAATTGTTTACCAAGTGACATCCTGAAACAGCTGTTTCACGCTCTTTGACGATCATCAGCCAGGAGCAGTCACCAGTAAAAAAACAAGATTTCCGTACTGAGGCTAATATGAATGATCATCGGAATGTTTTCCACGTGCTTGTCTCGTAGCTTTTGGATATATGAAAAAGCACATGGAAAACAAAAGAAAATAATTGTGGCATCAAAATTGGTTTATTTTGAACTAACATTAACAGAGGAATGTTTCTAGATAGTAAAAGTTTAATCTTCATCAATTCATTTTAAGCCATTTAAAATCCCATTATTAATTATACCCTTGACGATCAAAATTATACCCTTATTCGTTCAATATTTAAGAATACAGGCTAAAAAAAAAAGGATAAAAAACTATATAGTCAAAACGAGACAAAGAATTCAAGATAGAAGCTAAAAAAAAATTCGATCTGTAAAATAACATTTGTCACCTCATGATTTATGCTGAAATTTATCTCCTTAGCGATTTTTCTAACAACATATTATAATGTAAATGATAATCACTGTTATCGATGGTGACTAAGGATGATATCTCGATCAAGTCTGCGTTAGGACGCAAACAGGATTAAGAAGTCTTTAAAACTGTAGGAATTTTCATCTAATGGGCTGGAGACTTTTATTGTATTAAAACTCTAAACAATATACGGTATACGTATGAAGTACTTGTAGCCACGAGTTTTTTCAATTAATTTTTATTTGTCGATAAAACGTCTTGATTCACGCCAATAAAATTTAACTGTTTCATATTTGATGTTTCTCTTATAAATATGGTTGGTCATCTTCCCATCTCCGCAGAGATACAGCCCTATTAGTACAATCGATTTTGATCTACTTAGAATTTTTCTAACACATTCATTTTTTACATATAAGACGATATTATTATTATAAATGAGAAGACTTTTGATTCAAGCTGAGATATTCGGTATTGTCAGTATTATTATTATTATTATTATTATCAACATCATCTGTTTTTTTATTCTCTGTGTAGGAGGTAAGGTTCGTGCATTATCCAGTCAAGCAGAACGAAGTTGAAGTTAGAGCCGGTCTGACACTCGCCCGCCAATAAAAAACAATTACTTTTACACATTTTAAATGCGTTATCATTAAGTATGACATGCCATTTTTATAGCGAAAATATTAAAGGAAAAAATCCTTCGAGGAACAATCTATGTCAAATTTATAAAAACCAAAACTATACTTTGTGATCTAGTACGAAATACTAACGGTGTAAAACAGAGGCAAAGGGAGAGAGGAGGGTTTTTTTTTCCATGAATCATTATAAAAAAGGGAAATAAACGGAATGTTCATTAACACATTGAACTACAACCAGTGAAACTCTGGGACACTGTTGCCTAACTTGTTAGTTCTCATCAGCTACAGTTATCCAATTAGCAAAATATCGTAGAATATACACAGTTAGCAAAATATCGTCTATCGTAGAATATACACAGTTGTATTGATTTTTGTTGTTGTTTTTATGTTAACGATTCCACTGGCGGTAGCGAGAGGAGAGCCGTACCAGCTCAATTGAGCGTTAATTGGGTAAATCTGGCTGATCAGTACTACTGATCACAGATCATCTGTCTGAAGAGTCCCCTTTGATACCAGTTCATTCTGTGCTTAAGAACATAAATGTTTAAAGTATCTGAAATAAAAAAAAAATCTAGGATTGATTAAGAAACTAACCCAATGTGAGGAACAAATTTAATAAAAATTCAATAATAAATCATATAAGTTCATGATCGTCAAAATAATATACACTTCCTTATCTTTTTAAAAATTCCTCCTGTTTGTGTTGAAGTCGTTATTGATTTTGTGCCAAAAATATAAAGAAAAAGTTTCTTTCACAAAGAATATTGTGAAAGAATTATCATCGCAAATATTTCTTTCCATATTTACTTTTTTAATCTTCAGTAATTTAATACTTAGAATTAACGAATCATTTATCTGTAATTTATTTCTTATCTGTTTACAAAAAAAAAGCAAGTTATTTCTCATCTAAGTACTTATTTATCTGTTTCCAGATGAAGCTTTGGAAGAATTTGAACTGATAAGAAAATCTTTAAAGAATGATGAAATAAGGCGTTGGAAACATTAGTCTTAAAATTATTTCTTTATAATTTATCTCCTATTCGATATTCCATGCAGAATAAAATAGTTTATTAAAAATTAGAATTTGGAGGAAACCTTTTCTAAAAGTTTTAGGAGTTTATTATTAATATAAAAGAGCGAAAAAGGTTGATACAGCAATTTTTTTAGCCAATTTTTCTATAAAAGTGCGGTTTATGAAATTTATCCCACTTAAATATGTGGGTGAACGTGTCTCTCCTTAATAACTTTTGAACCCACGGATTGAATCTTTTTGAAATTCACTCTATAAAAGTTTATAAAATCAATCCACTCTGTGTGTGTTCGTATGCGGGTGTTTTCTTTTTCCCTTAATAACTCCTGAACTCCTAATGAATCTTCCTGAAACTTGACATGATAGACGACCTGACTTTTGTATTTGAAACGTTTTCAAGGAAAGGACCTTGCGAGAAAACAGCACATGAAGGTGACAAAAAATTCCTATAAAAAAATCACAGAACCAAAACAATGGATTTCTATGTCTTCAACAATGGATGTTAAAAGGGCTAATTAATCCTCTTAATATATGCAGTTGCTTTAATATGATTAAAATTTAATCGGATTTAGACAACTTAAATAAGGATTGAGTATTTATTTTTTTTTTTCAAAGAAAGAAAAATCCGTACAATTTATATTCAATAGATATTACAAAACAAAAGGAGTATTGCTTTGTATTGTGTTCAAGATTACACAAGAAATAAAAAAGAAAGAAAAATTAAAAAGTGAAAATTTTAAGGAAAGTTCTTTTAGATCATTCTTGAATCTTTCTTTTATAAGCCCTATTTTTCGGAAAACAGTTTTGCTGATGGCAAAAACAATTTTATTCTAATTTGAAGAAGAGCTGAAAAAATGGCCTTCTTTTCCTCCCTAGCTAGTTTATTTCTCTTTGACAATCATTCTTCGAAAAGCAAATTTAACATCCGTAATAATGCTTAAATAGAGAGAGATAATCCCAAACGGACAACAAATATGCCTTCGCACATTGAGCCAACATCAAGGGGAATTCTGAACAGCTGTTTCATCCTTATTAGGAATCAATGTGCGAAGGCATATTTGTTGTCCGTTTGGGATTTTCTCTCTATATTTACAATCATTCTTGTTACAACGAAACAGTGCTTAGTATTAAAATGTGTCTTCAAGAATAATCAAAAACAATAATAATATATCGTTTGTTTCTCGACTCCGTTTCTCTCAACTGTTCGTCAAAGCGAAGAAAAAGATTTATAAAAAAAAAAAAAACCTACAAGAGGGAGAATCATTAGAAAATTATTCATCTTACCTCTACAATACTCAATCAAGAAGTTTGAATTATTTTCAAAAGAACTAAAAACCCACTTTCCTAAAATATTATTTCTTCAAATGCTTTGTTAGCGACCCGTAGATAAAATGTAAAGGTGGGGGGAGATTTTAAAAAAGTTCTTTCCGTGGCCATCTCTACAGTCCAAACCATAAGTCTTACAGACATAAATGATACCTTAGTATTGGAAAGATTAGGACTTGTAAGGGTGGGGAAAAATATGAGTTCCGGTCTGCGCTCGCTTCCTGTCTGACAGGAAGTGGAAGTGATCGAAAATGAAACAATTCTACAGCCCAAATTACAAGACAGACATGATTGATATCTTATTAGAAAGAGTAATCAATAGTACAAAAGCCTTCATGATTAACGGAGAGAAAAATAAAATAAAATAAAAACACATTGAATTGAAACTATTAATCAGACTCGACCTGTCTGTGCATCCTTTCATGCCTATGATAACATTATTACTTATCCTCCGACATAGAAACCTTAATGGTAGGGTTAGGTTCCAAAATAAAAATCCACATAAAAATTGCTGCTAAACGTAAGGAGTTGTGGATCAAAAAAAAAGAAAAACATGCGAAAACCCGAAGGTAAGTTAAAATATCCCATTATAAATCTCATTGGCTCTCTGGTTCGAGGGAGGTCAGATTTTCGTTCGTGACCAACGAGCTTAGTTGAGATCAGGTGGGGAGTCCGACATCGACCATCTTTAACTGCCGAGAAAGAAACCAGATACCCATTTGCAGAAGGCTGGGTGAACCCTAGGAGCGTCTGGAGGACCTAGGGAAAAACATCCTCTACCTCCGTCAGTAATTGAAAAACTAGGCCGGTTCCTGCAGTCCTCAGCCCTGTACGTTACCACTGGACTACCGGGCCCACAGTTATTATATACAAAATAATATCGAGAAAATTTAAGATTATAATATTAATGTCACTATACTTGATTTCTTCGATAGTTTTGATAGAAAATTGGGGCCGTAAGAAATTTAGCTATGAAACTACTGTTTCTTTGGAGTTCTGTTTTCATCTTTAAAAAATAAAACTAAAAACATAGTATTTAGAAAAGCTTTGAGGTAAAATTGGCATCCATTATCTCTTTTTAGTTTTTAGAGTTTGCTAAGCGCTTCTAAGTCAACTATGTTTTGTTAATTTTTGTTGTTGTTGTTGTTGTTGTTGTTGTTGTTTAGGGGAAAGGCAGAGAGTATTAAATAGCAAACATTCTAAAAACACTAAAGAAAAAAATGAGTGCAGAAAAGTCGTATAGAGAAATACAAACATACAAGAAATACAATATACGAACTCAAAATAACACTAAAGTAAAGCAAATAGTCTTTGCAGCGGAGATGAATCTCGTACAGGTGCACTTAGTCGGCTTTTTTTCACACGGATAGAGCGCTCCAGTCATTCTGTTATCGGATCTCCTACCTAAAGGTCGACAGTTAGTAAACGTAATTAACGGTATTGCTTTCATCACAGAACACAGTTAGCCACCAAGGCACGAGTGAAAGATATTCAGAGATACTGGAAGAAATGCAGGATACGTAAATATTCAATCAAAAATAATGGGCGAGTAACATTAATTTGAAAAGGTGAGTTTCGGCTTTTATTTCGTTTTGTTAAGAATTGGATATAATAAAATTAAGGTTTGCGTGACAATTCTCGATTAGTTCACTGCAGGGGCAGACAGTGTTATTTCAGGACTCACCTATGTATTCTGTCTACAAAATTAATAGTTTCAGTTTGATAATGCTTCATCGTTTATTAACTGATCAGGAGACATACTTCCCGTAATATCAAAATTAAATATTTGAAATATTTTCTATTGTGCGGGTCCCTGGCGTTTTGAAATTTTTTTCTACAGCAAAATCCCACAGAAAAAAAGCATTAGAAATGAAACCATGTTACCTAATAACGGATATTAAGTCGTTAAGTAATCCATTATTTGCGAGCGCTTTGATATAATTAAACTACTCGGATTTAGACAACTGAAATAATTGATGCAGATTTAATTGATTTTCTTTCTTCCAAAAATTGGGCATTTTTTACTGTTTGTAATTTTATGATATTATAATTTGAAAATAAGCGATGCCTTTTGCTTTCTATCGTTTTCACTATATAAAAAAAATGAAGAAATTAGATTTTAAGTTTTTAGAACTTTCACGTTTCTAACTGAAAAGCCTACTTTCATTTTCCTGCAACAGGAATAATAAATTGCCTACAAAAGACGAAAACAAGACAACAAATAAGATTGAAATAAAGTTTGTAAAACACATTTGCACTTTTCAATTCGCTCAAATTCATTTTCAAAACGCTGTCTTGAAATTCAAAATAAGGTTGGTAAAAAACTTTGTATGAAAAATACTCTTTACAAAAATTGATTTGTTTTCAGCTGAAAGTATTATTAGGCAATAAAGGTTGAATTTGGATGAGATTGTAGGCCTGTTGCTTTCTTTTGTTGAATCTAAGGAGAAGCAGATCATTGAAATCACAAACGAAAACGTAACTATTAAAAAACGTCAAGCCATCCCTTTGAGGTAAACTATAAAAGAAACGTCACCGTTCGATAATAATTTTACAGCAAAGGCGCTTAGACACAGAATTGATATGCTTACTGCGATCTATTTACCGTGGGATTTACCGTAATTTTAAGACTATTGCACCAAGCTCACGTAAAATAAGAAGTCTCTGAAAGTACTTAAAGCCTATTGTCCATTTTTTTAATGTCATACAAACGACTCTAACGAAATGAGTATGTTTATTTTAAAATTATAACATCTGCTGCATAACATTACAAATTTTCCATTTTCTGAAAAAAAAAAAATAATTAAACTCATCAAAGACTTTAATGACGAAAATAACTGAATTAGAGGCCTGAGTTCTGTTGGAAAATTTGTCCATTAAAGATCTCGTCGCTGAAAACGTCAGGTAGCTTTGAATATTGTTTTCTTTGGTCTAGGTTGACTGGAGAAGATCAGCCTTATCTAGCCCCGAGAATTCTTCACACACCGAGAAATGAGATTGTAAGATAGCAGAAAAAGTGGGAAAAAGAATAGAGGAAAGAGAAAAAAAAATATAAAGTATTAACTGGGCTACTAGTATATGATCCATGAAAGGCCAGTGAAGCATGTAACACAAGGGTGGGGAACCTGCGGCTTTTTTTCTTTTTTTTTTTTTTAATGTTTACCAGTTCTATTAGGTGTAATTACAGAATTACTCCTGTTTTATAGGTGCTGGAAAGTTTAATGTGTGTCTTTTTTAAAACTAAATTTAATTAATGTTTAAGTGTATATTAGAAGTTTTTATTATATTTTTATTGACTAATATCATATATTAATTGGTTTTGATTTCTCTAAAATTATTACAAGTATAATTATTCCAATTTATTTGTCTAAATATTTTTGAGTAATTATATTCTAAATCCAAACTTATTGTTTAGGAATGTTGAAAATCTTCAACCAACTAAGTCTTGTTTTGTTTTCAGAAGAGTATTTTTCTCTGATGTTTTTTATATTTATATACATTTTTCAAGACTGCATTACAAATAAATTATAATGTATATATTTTTTATACCTGCTACATACAAAATTTCATATTTTACTCTTATTCTTGTTTTAGTTTCTTCAGTTTGATTTTTAAAATTTACATAAATATTGTCAAAAATTTTATAGATTAATTTATTTATGTTATTTGTTGCTTGTTTAAGAAACACCAACACTCTAAACCATAGTTCAAGACAGAATCTACAAGAACTTTATAAACAATAAGTTTCTGTTTAAACTGATATTTGTTTCTTAAATAGTAAAACATAAAAGTCAAAGAATGTAATCTTTTAATTACATAATTATATTGATTACACCAACTAAAACGATTATAAATATATAGTTATAAATATCGATATATTTATACCTAAATACTTATGATTATTTATTACGTCAATGCTCTCACAATTACAAGCGATTATTTTTGTTCTCATTTATTATGTTTTGGTACGTATTTATATGTAATTTAAAAGGTAAATTAAGATTTATTTTTTTTTATTTTTTGTTTTGATAATCATAATTTTTGTTTTTCTTTGGTTTATTATCATTTTATTCGCTGTAGCCCAATTTAAGATATTATTTTAATCTTGTTGAAGATTTATTGAAGTAAAAGTTTGATCTTGGTTGTTACTTATTAGTATTACATCATCGGCAAAAAAGTAAATCTTGCACTTTTTAATAATATCACTAATAGAATTTATATGCAAAATAAAAAACTAAATTTGAACCCTGTGGTTCACTTCTCTTAATATTGTAAGTTTTACTTATTAAATTATTAATTTTGATTTTGATTTTTTTATTTTTTAAGTAATTTTTGATAAGATCATGAAAATCTCCTCTTATACCGTAATTTCCTAATTTTTTAAATAGTATTTTATGGTCAATATTATCAAAGGCCTTGCTAAAGTCTATAAAAGCTATTATTGATACTTGTCTTTTGTTGAAATTTTTTAAAACTTTATTATTTAAAATGATTTAGTAGGTCTTTAGTGTTTTTATTTGACTGATAAGCATTGAATTGATTTTGTTTTAAGATATTTGATTTAGTAATAAAATAATTTAGTGATTTTGTAAAATAACTTTCAATAATTTTTGAAACATTTGATAAAATTGAAATTGGTCTATAATTAGAGAAGTCTTCCACACTACCTCCTTTATGAATAGGTATTTTATATGCTATTTACCACAAGCTTGGATAAATTTTGGTACAATATATGTTTTTAAAAACTTCAACGATAAAAAGTGAAAAGATGTCCTTGTTATTTTTATATCATTTATGGTAATACTAGCCAGTCCAATGGAGTTTGTGTTTTTTAGTTGATAATATTTAATATTCATTTTGATTTGGAGTAAAAATTGCGATTGAATTTAAATTTTTGGAGTCATAGTTCATTATTTGATTATTCTTTTCATCCATTTCTTGGATTTTATGAACAAAAGTTTTGTGTAAGTTATGAAAAGCAGTGTTTTTATTACATTTGGTTATTACTTTACTTAAATTTGAATTATTATTTTGAGTTTTATAATTTGTGTCTTTTTATATTAATGTCCACATTTGTTTATTTGTGAGTTTATTGTTTTTTAAGAATTTATTTATGTATTGATTTTTTATTTTTTGTATGTAATTTTTAATCAATTTCTTTTCCTTTTGCAATTATTTTCATAGATTTTATTAGTTTTATTATTTTTGTGCTTGTAGAATAAAACATCCTTTTCTCTTATATGTTTCAAGATATCTTCATTCATCCGTGGTTTCTTAAAATTATTATATATTTTTTTATTTTCTTCAGATTTTTCTGAATTATTTTGACTTCATTGTTATATTCTACAATTGTTTTCGACTTGTCCATTATTTTTGTAAGTTTTTTTATATTTGTATTCGGGGTTTTATTAGAGTCTTTTTTTATTTCTGAAGTTAAGCATGTTAATTTTGCTTTTATATAATTTGAATCTGTCAAAAAAATTTTCTTTAAGTTATTATTTTTGTTAAAAGAATTTAAATTGTCTTTTTTTTCATTTTCAATTATAATTCCATAATAATCTGAAATATCCCATTTGATGATATAGGATTTGATATTATAATTTACCATATGGGAAAAACAATGATCTACACATGTTTAGTGGTATGGGTATTTATAGTACAATTTCTAGTAGTTTTGTAGATGTGATTAATATAACCAAGATTGGAAAACTTCTTTTAAGTAATTGTTCATAGTATTATTTATTTCATTTTTCCAGTGGATGTTAATATTAAATTCTCCTATGCACATACAATTATAGTTATTATTATTATTTTCTTTTTTTATTAATAGCAAATTATATTTAAAAGTAATACTTGTACATCGAATTTAAATTTGTTTTCGGATAATGAATTCGAATTCCGAGAATATATATCATCTAAAATGTATAGTTCGACTTGGTCTAATGCGTTCGAATTCATTATTTATTATTATTATAAAAATTTAATAATTTTTTTTATTATTTAAATTTTATTTATTTCATCCTCATTTGTTATTTTTATAACCTTTGAAGATTCATTTTTTCGGATTAGAATGTTTTGGTTTTTTTTTTTATCCAAATGAACTTGTAACCTTTTGATTTAGCCTCTTGTTTGATTTTCCAAAATAGATACTTTTGTTTCCTTGTTAAGTTTTCATTTATATAAATCCTTGAGTTGTTTTTGTTTTCGAATAAATCATCATTGATTATAACCTTCTTTGTTTTGTAAGATGAAAGTCATTTATCACGATCCCTCCTATTTTGAAATTTTATAATTATTGGTCTATCCTTATTGTAATGCACTCACCAAGTCTGTGGATAGCTTCCATTGCGTTTGTAGGGTTTTCCAATTTTAAGATTCTTGCAAGTTTTTCTATTATTTCTGGAAGATTTTCTGTTTCAATTTCTTGATTCAGAAATTTCAATGTTGTTTTTCCTTTTTTGTAATTCTAATTTATTTAGGTCTTCTTCAATATTTGCAACTTTGTCTTTCAGAGTTTTGTTTTCTTTTCCCATTTTCTTTTGATTCTCTTCTATTATCTTCTGGTTATGATTATATTTATCAAGTTTCTCTATAATTTCATCTTATTTTCTAACTAGGAATTTCATCGAGTCTTTAATTTCGGCAAGTTCTTTTAAAATAGACTGTGCTACACTACTGTCAATTGTTGTATTGGGTACTTCCATTTCATCATTAGGGGTTTTCTTTTCAGTTGAAGTTTCATTTCTGGTATTTTCCTTAATATCGCGGTTTGAAATTATTTTATCTTTTGCACTTCTAATTGTGATAGTTCTGCATTTCATGCATGTCCACACGGTTTTTCTTTTTGGAGTTGATATGTCGATTTCTTCATCGTCTTTGATACATTTTTCATGCTGCTCTGACCCGCATGCTTTGCAACGCAATTCGGCTTTTTTCATTATAACTTCGCATTCACAACATTTTATCTTAAATTTAGCATAACTCGTGATGATAATGATATTAAATTTGATTGAGACACACAAAATATATATAATAAAAGGTAATACCGTATTTACTCGCATAATTTCCCCCATCGTATTTTCCCCACCCCAGTTTTTGTGGATTACAAAATTCAATTTTTATTTTTATCGCATAATTTCCCCGCCTCTACTTCAACGCGTTTCCAACATGACCTTGACTGGCGGTCAACTCACGACGACGCGACAATGTACCGTTACTATCGCATTTCTCTATCCCACGCTACTTTAGGGGAAGATTCCACCCCCACCCCGGTCAGTACAAGAGCAGACTCCTTCTGAATCAGTACAACAATTTCGAGTGTTTTGTGAAAACGTGAAGTTCGCGAATAAAGTTAAGTTTTCTATTAGCAGGCAGCTGATGCTGACGTCATGCAGTGAGCAGCTATAAAGATGGCGGGCTGCGCTGCGTGAGCTACGAAATTACGTCACAGTCGCACACACACTTCCGTGCATGCCTATTGCTTAACTGTACTTTGAAGAAAAAACAAATGTTGAGATGTGATTTCTTATATTTTAAATGTTGCGTGTTAATAAAATTGTTGTTAATTACATTTCTTGCTTTAAAAATCAATATTTAACATGGTTTTCCTTACACTTTCACCATATTTTTTTTCCTCAAATTGAAAAACATCGCGTAATTTCCCCACCCCCCTTTTTTTTGTCAAAATATTGATGAAAAAAAAAGGGGAAATTATGCAAGTAAATACGGTAGTTATATTTTTGGAGTTGGTGAAATGGAGAGCGAAGCGACTGCGTCAATACAGCTTGACGCATGCGCTGATATTTAGTGATACTCGGTGCGGCTTTTGCATGTAATTTCAAATTCATGTATGGTTTTGATAGGAAACTTACAAAAAGAACAGAAAGAAAAAGTAAAAGATTATATTATAAAATACATTCAAAACTCAAAGTGCAGTAGTTGTGAGCTGAAAATTGAAAAACATTTTGAGCAATTTTTTTACAAAATCGATGAAAACAGAAGTCATCGAAATATTTCTATTTCGATAGTCATCTAACGATAGTCATTTCGATAGTCATTTCGATAGTCGCTTAACGATAAAAATAGGTTCCACGAAAACAGGTCTTGAAACTTATTTTTCGCTCAACGAATAGCGATTTTCCAGGTACCTACATACTGTATAGTAATTCTAGATAAATTCATAGAACACCGATACATGAATATTGATTCAGAAAATACATGATATACATGAAAATACAGGAAAGATTTGAATTTCTTTGTATTGTACTAAAGAAGTACTGTTTTTCTAATGAATCATTTTGTAATGTAAATAAATATGGATAGCTTAAGTACTCTTTCGTTTAATGAGTCGCTAAATCTGTTTTCGAAAAAAGCTAACACACTTGCTTAAAACACTTTTTTTTTAAATTTTAAAAATACTACAAAAATCATTAAAAAACATGTAATTGAGAAACCAAATTTCTCAGTGATTCACAGTAGGATTATTTTAAACATTATATATTATATTAAACATTATATTGTATTATATAAACTCTTATATTAAACATTTTGATTTAACAATTTTGGATTACAATCCTAAATCAAGAAAACCGAAGTAATTTTATTGTTAAAATTACAAAATCTCAAATTTTGATTTGTGGGAAACTGAAACTTGTTATCTTTTGAATTAATAGATTTATTAATATTTCTGTAAATGACAAAACAATATTAATTTAAAACAATCAATCAATTTTTATTGTAAATTCCAGTTTTTTTTTATAAGCAGTGAGAATCGGATACAATATTCTTTGTTGGGGGTAGGGGGGAGGGTTAGAAGACGATTTTATAAATTGAAAACTTCAAGGAAAACAAAGACTACCTTGCTAAGTTTATTTTTGCTTGCATACACAGAATTAAATTGAACAGCGGCGTTTTTGGCCTTTTGTCAGTTGATGAATTGGCTTTTACTGCAGAGACTGCTAATCGACTTGACTTTGACTTATTGAACAGAAAATCTTAAAAGGTAAAACTAAGTTTCATAATTAGAAAATTTGGAAACAATCTCCATTTATTCAATGTAAACAACTTCAAATGTCAAAAGTCAAATGATCTTTCTAAAAGACGTAAACATAAAATTTGCTTTTCCTACGTATAGAGTAGCTAGCAACTGCAGGGTATTATAATTTAATAGCTTCGTTTTGGCTTTTAGTTTGCGGATCAATTTACTTTGAAGCTCTTAATTCCCATTAGCGTCTGTCAATATGCAACCGAAAAAAAACCCAAATAGTTCGAAGACACTCTGTATGCCTTTATATTAGTGAAATGTAAGTTTTAATAACTGTACAAAAGCGTATTGACCAAAGATTATATAGCAAATCAAAAAAAAAAGAACAGCCACAGCAACTTGGAACTAAAAAAAAAATTGATTTCAACCCTTATCGACAATCGACTTCAGTTTTCTGATCTGAAATCTAATTACTACACAATCCATGCCTAGTTTCCTACAATGTTTACCTTAAATTCCTTAAAAAAATTTATTATTTTTCTTGTTATAGTGAAAACGACAAAGCATATATTTATATTGTTCTATTCATTCACAAAAAAGTCTAGGCTTTTGCCCAACATTATATTCATAAAAAGTTATCAAATAAAAAAAAAAAAAAAAAAAAAAAAAAAGAAAATTCTGAAGGAAATTTCTTTCAGGAATATGGAAAGTTCACATTCCTTAAAATGTTATTCTTAATTTTTTTTTTCTTTTTCTTTTCTTAAAGTCGTGAAAAGTACAAAAGCGAATAGCTTACGTATAGTTTTAAATTCTAAATACACCGAATACAATCAATACAAATTTTGTGGAAAATAAAAGAAAAAAGAATTAATTCTGAATTTCAGTTGTTGAGATCACATTAACTTTAATCTTATCAAAATCGAGAGCTAATTATAGTATTAACTAATAGAAATTAATTTAACAAAATGAAAAATTAATAGAAATCCTTTTGTGTAGCTTATAATGCTTTTATATAGAAATTTTTGTCGCAGTAATTATTCGACAAGGAAAATATTTCAAACAGAAAAGTTTTTAAGTCTCTAGTCTTTAAATATATATACTAGGTTCCAAGAAGATCCAAATAGTGATTGAAAGTTATTAAGGGAACATATATAAATACATACAGACTGAATGATCTCATAAGCCTCATTTGCCTGGGAAAGGAAGCTAAAATGAGTTGTGTTAGTGTTACTTGATATTAGATTAATGACCAAGTTTGGAATTCATTGGATGGAAATCCACTGAGTATTTCCTGAGTTATTACAAAATCCATAAAATTATTATTAATTATAATTTGATAAATTAGATTTATCAAACTGATTTGTCAACATTTCTCATGATCTTCAATGATTTATTAGGCTAAGTGCTTTAACCAAACCGGTATCATTCGCTAATGTTAGCCTTTTGAAAGCATCATTTAATTACTTGGATTTGATTTTGAGATCATGTGAATAAAGGAGGTATAATTCATTAATGAACGAGTCAGTTCACAGTTTTTGAACAAAACCAAGCGACCCGTACAATTTGCAATCTTGTATTGTTAAAAGTGATATTACTAATCACTGGCGCATAAAGTAAATTATTTAAGTCTCTGTAATTCAAGGGTTAATTTTCTACCACGGCCTTTTCGCAAATTTTTCCCAAATAAGTTTCTTTCAATGAAATATCTTTGATACTAAAGTCATAGAGTACTGGATACTGTTCAATCATAGCAATAAGCTCTTTTTCTAAAGACATACTGAAAAAAATCCACTTCAAAATGTACGATAACGACGTCACAACAGCTGAGAGGGACTCTTCTGCGCAAGCGCAACCCTTCAGAACGCTTCCGAATCAGAACAAAATTGCTGGACGAGCGAAAAATCCGACGCATTCTGAGCTGAGGAATCTGAGCGGAAGCAGTGTGTGAAGTTACATTGAAATGCAAGGCTTCTGAATATTTCTGATCTGACGTTCTGAGCTGATCTGAGAGAGTGTGTGACCAACCTAAATGTTTCATTTACGACCACTTCACTTGAGATAGGAAGTGACCTCAGACCGGAACTTGCATTTTTCTTCATTTCTAAAGATTTTCCATTAAGGTATCAATCATGTCTGCAAGACTTATGGTTAGGCTACATAAGTGGCGAAGAACGGACAGAACTTTCTTAAAAGCTCTTCCTTTTTAGACTTTGTGTATGGGGTCGCTAAAAAAAAAAAAAAGGCTTGGCATAATTAGGATAAAATAAAATTATAATAAAAATGATGAGGGCCAAAGTTGTGCCAAAGTGAAAAAAAGAAAAAAAAAGTTCTGAATACTGCAAGTGAGCCCTCAGAAACGAAAGTAAAGAAAAATAAAAACAACATAAAATGTGGAAATCAAATCTTTGGACCCCGAAAGCAGAGTGTTTTTTATCTTTCTGCGACGATTGATGCTAAGACGAAAAACTTTCTGCAGGTGCAGAAAAAAAAAAAAAAACGAACCTTCAAATCGACAACCAAAAAAAAAAAAAAAAACTGAATCTCCGAATCGACAACCAAAAAAAAAAAAAAAACCGACCCCTGTTCTATACGATATCTTTCTGCAGCCCTCACTGTCGTTCTGCGACATTGTCGCCCCGTCGCTCGATATTCTGCTTTGGGGCTTTGGACAGATAACCGCTCACTACAAAAGCATTTGAAAACAAAGCAAGAAATAAAAAATAAATAAATAAATAAATAAATAAAATAAAATAAAAAAACCTCTAATGGGTAAAAAAAAGGAAAAAATCATTGTAAAATGAAAAGGAGAAGCCTTATATGTCAAGCTGATACCTGGGACAGCTGTTTTGAGCTTATTGGAATGCAAAAAAAAAAAAAAAAAAATGTTCAAAACTAAGTAAATTAAACATTTTTTTTTTAACTTACTTAGTTTTGAATATTCTTTTACAAAATACAATCAATTTTTGTTAAAATCTGGTGAATAAAAACTAAGTTACATTTAGGTGATTATAGATTTTTTAAGATTCTACGACAAGGTTGATTGTATTATGGAGAAAATGCTTCAAAATTAAATAAATCAACCTTTTTTTTTCCCTGAATCCATTTTTTTCCTTTTTTCCTCTTTAATTTTACTTTATCTTAATTTCTCCCCCCCCCCCCCCCTTTTTCTTTCTCTCTCCTCCTTCGCGTTTTCCTAACAGCTCTTATCACCATTCTTTTGCCTCTCTTTCCATGTTCACTAATTCTTTCTCCTTCAGTTTCTTTCCCCCCAATCTCCATTGCCTTTTACCTTGATCATGAATGCCAGTTGATGCCGAAACGTCGGTATTTATTTATTTATTTTATTTTATAATTTTCATTCAGTTATTAGATTTTACAAAAGTAAAATTTGTCTGTATTTGGATTAGATAAAAAACTGTTTTAATCATAGTAAATATAAAGCAGTAAGTAATGTAGGTTAGTATAATAATAGATAGTCCTAATAACATAAATTTTATAATTAACTTCTGAATAAACACGTGAAAATCGATTTTTTTTTTTTGCCTTGGAAATTATAAATTATGGTTTATATTCGATAAAAAAAAAGATTCTGATATTTAAGGATAACAGTTTTGAAAAATAACATTATAGTAAACAGTAAAGTTATACTGTTATACATATTTAGTCGATTTAGTCACACACACACACACACACATATATATATGTATATATATATAGATAGATAGATAGATAGATAAACATACAAACATACTTATTTCCTCTTTTACCCAATTCTAAGTGCATAAGTTTACATTTCTCTAGTTTAAATCTTATAAAATGTTTATTTCTTTAAACATAAAAGAATTACATTACAACGATGTCAAAAGATCCGTTGCATTTTTGCAATAATATTTCTTTCATATAACATATCTTAATGTGGACTTAATGACGTATATCCTCTTTGATGTAAATATTTTTATTCTTTACTTACTCTCCTTTTGAACGTTAAACTTCACCATTAAAGTCAACCATTTCTGAAAATATTTCTCGTCCTGTGAAGCACAGGGAACAGGAGTTATAAAAGTAAAGATGTTTTGAACCATCTACCTATGTTAAATCTTCAATTACTGGAATTCATCATCACCATCTACCTACGTAAATCAATGTTCTTATTGGGTAGATTCAAGTTTTCCCAATAATTGCTCTCTATTAATATTTTTTTTATCTTTTTATTTGATCATAATGTCGACGCTAGTTTGAATTTTCTAAAATTAGCTACACCTCTCCTAGATAAATCATAACTCCCTGATAAGTTTTTAATTCTGCTGGGGTTATAAATCTAAACGTCACCGGATCCCTTTCTTCAAAGCAAAATAACAAAATAATCCTTAAATGGTTCAAGGCTGCGGAGAACGTGCAGGGGTCTTCGAGATATGTTTTGATGTTTGATAATCTATGATTTTCTTCATTATTTGTCCAAATTTAATTAGTATTTAACTAAGTTGAGGTTCATAATTTATTTCGTCAGCCATCAAAATCAATCATCTTGTCTTTGTCATAATAACTTTCTGAATGAATCTTCTTGAAACTTCTTATGCACATTTACGGACTGGATACCGATCTAATTTTTATATCTTTTGCAAACGGATTCTTGTCGAGAAATAATAATTTGACAAGGCGAAAATAAATTCCACAGCGACTAAAAAGGCGACAAAAAAATTCCGCAGAGAAGCACTGGAAACTAAACAATGAAGTTCCATTCAATTTCTGTTAATATTGTTTGATATGATTTAAAGTTAATCTGATTGTGCTCCGACTTGGGCTTCGGAGGGAGGAACAAATACGAGGCAGCTAAAAAAAAAAAAAAAAAAAAAAAAAAAAAAAAAAAAAAAAAA
>JAFIDM010009631.1:289850161-289905797 GCA_023159025.1 Thereuonema tuberculata | reverse complement strand
CAAATAGCAGTCCTTCAAGTTAACTGAAGTTTGGAGCACACCGCCATAAGGCTTTTGTGTATGACGCTGGAGTTATTAGAATTAAATTTGTATTATAAAATAAAATTCTCTTAAATCAGAGAAAAATACAGGCTTTTGTTTGATGTTAGAAATATTGATAATTAAAATAAAAGATAAAAGCAAAAAAAATCAGATAAAAATATATAACTTACATAATTTAGGTTACTTTCTTTTAAAAAATTTAAAATTTCAATAACACAAAACCATCTAGAATCATCTTGAGTAAATGTTCTTTCCGATGTTCAGACTCAAAAGATAAAATTGGCATGCCTGAATGGATATCTGCACAGAAACATTCAAAACTGCCAATATCAAAAACGAAAAGGTAGTAGTTCGAAAGAACTAAAAAGCCTACGATAATAAACTAAGCCGACACACAATTTAAAAAATAGTTATATTTACAATAAAATAGAACACAACCGGTTTCAAATCTACACTTTACACTCTTCTTCACGCAATGAACAATATCACAGAGCTCCTCAATTTAAGAGACATCCAACAAATGCCGTAGGTGACGAACCAATGGAAGAAACTAGCCAATGACGTCTTAGCAACCTTAGCTTCCAATCGTACTGATCATAGAAGCGTAACAAACCAATGATAAAGGGCAGGTTCATTCCGCCAGCCTTAGGGATAATCAGGATCTGGAAAGGATAAAAAAAAAAACAAAAAAAAACCCCAAGGACACTCTTGAGCAGCCACCGTCCAATATCTAAAACAGTGACGGATTAGTGATCTTTTGTGGGAGGGGCGGATTTAACCATTTAATATGCCCTTCCTCATTTACAGTAGATTAAGATTTCACCAGGGAAATTTTCGTGTGATATAGCCCAAGTGTACTGGCACGGGTTATACTATTCATTCCACAAGCACAAATAATTACTGATGTCGACTTCCATCTAGCAAAAAGAGTCAAGTTAAATAACAAAAATTTTAAAATAAATGATACAGTAGAGGTTTATAATATCCTTTTGGTTTTCAAACTTTATTGTTAACATATCAATTTTAAAAATCCGTTTGATTTTTAAAGTTCATTGTTTGACTCCGTTAAAAAAAAGGGGGGAGGGGGCGTATAGAGAAAGAAGATCCATCAACATTGACTGGTTTATTAGTCTCATTTTGCTATTTGAAAGAATGTAAATCGATATAAATAAAAAGTTTCCACTGCGAATCAAATTTATATTTCAATTTGGTAATTTCCTTTAAGTTTTTCGGATTTGGCCTCTCCAAAATTAATACTGCACCACCCCCTTCCTTCCAATCGCAGATCATGAACGAAAGCTTATCATGAACTTTGAGCAATGATGGGACCATCGCATTTTTGTGTCAACAAACAATATTCAGGCAAACATAACATTCATACAAGTGGCAATTTTCTCTGTTCTTATCAAGTGGCCAATGGAAATGCAGGAAGAGATGTAGGAAGAAAAAAGTTTAAGTCCAGCGCTGTGAGTTTCAATTTAGATTCTAAAGATTTCTATTCTTTCTACTCTAAGTCTACAGAAGATATTCGTAATTACTAACTATCTTTTTTGCATAGATTATAATGTTAGATATTACTTCAATTGATTTCACGAAATTCAAATATGGTGAAACTGAGCCACTGAAATAGTTCACATTATTAACACCGATAATGTTAAAATAGTAATAACAGTAAGAATGTAGTTGAATTATAGCTAATTTTTTAAAAAAAATACAAAACATTTCTTGCCAGATTATTATTATTATTATTATTATTAATATTATTATAAGGTATTTTTTTATTTTCAAAAGACGACAATACTCATTAAGAGTTGACTAAAAATAAACATCTTGACTCCTAAAATGTCATCTGCAAACTTTTGGTCATGTAGTGTACTATTAAGAAAAATTTTAAGTTTTACACATTATCTATAGTTACAACAAAATGCGTAATTTTATCAAGAAGTAAATAGAAAGCGATAAAAGAAAAACCGTTTTAAAACATGATTTCCATATATTTTCTGAAACCTATTACTTTATTACAGCTATGGCCTTAAAAGTATGATCAACGAAAAAAAAAAGCGATGTTTATGGCCGACCAACGTTCACTTCCAAATAGCTTAATTTTATAATCTTAGTATTCCTGCGAGAATAGAATTTTGTGAGTATTTTCCAATACAAATTCTCGTCTTTTCTAGAATTTTTAGAACTTTTTTGGAAACTGGGACTCATAAATACTGCAAAACTTTTAATATTAAAAAAAAAAGGTGGATTCGCGTTTGTTTATACTTAATAACGATGAAATATAATCCGATGGATCCGAGGAGTAAATCAGCTCATAAAGCTCATAAAGTCTCCAAAACATTTACTTTTTTTCAGGCCGTTGATTTTTTTTTTTCCAAAGCCTACATATATGTCTTTGGCCAGCCTATTGGTAATTGCGTTCTTGACTTTAACTTTGTTTACTTAGAAGATTCATTACCCACCATAGGAGGAAGCACAAGTGGGAATTTATGTGAGATCTTTAATCTTTGCACGTACTCTGAGCTTATCACGAAGGGTAAATCTACTTGAGGATGCCTAATAAGGCAGAGACAGCCGTTCCAGACTGCCGTCGGTGATAGCTGAGGGTGCAAATACTTTATTAGGCTTTCATGGTGATTTGTGTTTTTTAAGTTAGTCACATGCACATTAAACTTTATTTTTATATATATTAAATTTGAATTTACTTTAAAATTTATTATGTTATTTTCTTCATTAATCAGCATACAATTAAATATTTATGTCTGTATATGTGTGAGTTTTTTAACTTCTTTTTCAATTTAATTTTGATTATTTTTATCATTAACCAATTATTTATAAGTTATAAGTTTTGATGTTAAGAAAGCTTAAATATAATTAGCTTTTAGTAGCTTACAACAGCTGGATACTTTTTTTTTAAAATAAAATATTATGTGGATTTAGAAAAAAAAAAAAGAAAACGCTAATTGGATTTTTTTTTTTTTTTTAGTTCAATCATTCAGTATATTCAAAAAAAGATTAAGGCCAACACATAAATTATAAAGTTTAAAAGGTTATATTAAAACTTTTAAAAACGCAATTACGCTTCGGCTGGGCTCAATCAGCCGTTTACCAATGAATTCCATCAACTTATGCGGCTGCCTAAATACAATAGTAAACCAATGAAAGGCATAGGGTGATGGGGTGATGACGGAGCCCTCTGTTGAAGAATGTGATAACAGAATCAGTGGGATTATGTCGGAGGCCGAGACATTCGGTGACAGGGATGGAAACCCGCTGAATGGGGAAAAAAAAGAACAAAACAAAGAAAACCAATATCTAATTAAAAACCATCCCGTTCCTATATATATTAATTACTAGATTAAACGCTTCCTTGTCACACATCGAAAACACAAACACGGGTTAACCATAAATTATGAATCAGAATGCCCGATGGCGTTTAAACCTATCATCATCCACATGGCGTTAGGCAGAGCCTTCAAACTCTCGAGTTCAGAAATCCTGTTTGATAGAGAATTAGTGAAAATTACCCAACTCCTCATTTCCAATAATTACCCGTTACCCTTTACAGGGCCGGCGCTAGGAGGGTGCGGGGCCTCGGGCAAGATGAATTTTGCGGGGCACTTGCCAATACTATCTTAACAACTAAAAAAAAAAAACCACAATCCTTTCTTCTAACCAGGCGCGGGGCCCCCACAATACCAGGCGCAGGGCCTCGGGCGGTCGATCCGTTCGCCACTCCCTAACGCCGGCTCTGCCCTTTATTAAGAAACAAATGTAAATTGCCTTACACCGGATTTACAACCCGCCAATATCTCCACTCAGTATAAACCCGTTTTTGTTTCAGTCCCCTTTCACTGTTCTTTATTTCCTGCATTAAAGAAATTGTTAAAACCAATCGGAATTTCTTTCACTTCAAAGATCACCTACACCATTCATTCTAATATTAACAAAAAGACATGTTAAGGTTGATAATTCACGGGAGTCGTTTATGCCCCACATTGCAAAGAAGCCGACTGCCAATCAGGGCCCCCCATAAGGGAGGGGTCAGTTGGTCCCTGTGCACCGGGGCCCGGCAGTCAAAGGGGCCCGGGCTGAGGTCTTAACCAGAAAACAAAATAATAGCCTATCACTTCTAGACATCATCCTATCCAATTTGGGAAGATATAAATCATTTCTCCAAAACGTAATTTTAAATTGCTAAACTAAAAAAAATTGAAAATGTGAGGTACTTTCAACAATAATATTTATTGTTTAAATAGTATTTAAATACTATTTAAAACAATGATATTTTTGTAAATCTACATGTGAAAAGAAATCTGTTCTATTAATGCTATTTATGTAACATACTGGAAATCTTTATTCAGAGAAACTTTTATTGATTAAAATCTGAATTTTACAATGATTCAACGTTTCGTTTTGCTTTTTTCTTTTTTTACGACTTATCAAGCATCGTTGGATTTTTTAATGGAGAAAATCTTAAAAGCCATTTCATGCGCATGCCTAACAAGCATCACCAAAATCTTGTCCGTTGTGATGGCAACAAACTTAATCGTTATTCAGAGCCAACTTACTAATTTACAAGTATATGCTAATGAAAACTAAAGGTTTAATCCTGTTTATTTTGATGAAAGAGTTTTTACGATCAAAGCACTGGAAATTAACAGGAAAACAAATTAGAGGAACGCCATCACACATGTATATCAACAAAGTGAAAGAGAATCGGTGGTTTTAATGAGTTCCTATTAAGCAAAAAAATACATCAATCAATTTATTTGAACAAAAACAACTGCAGCGAAGTTTTTAAATTATGCCATTTGAAAGCCTTTTAAGTTGATCCATTTTGTATTAAATTAAAGGAAAAAAATAGTAGATATGTTTATTATTATTTCGAATGAAAAATTCATCTGTATTAAGAAGATAAAGCTATTCACTCAGACTGTATGTGTGTGTGTGTCCTAATGAAATTTGAATCGTTGGATGGATCTTCTTGAACTTAGTATGTATATTTAAGGACTATAGATAATCTAACTTTTATATTTAGAACTTATCCAAATGGGTCCATATCGAGAAGGCAACAAAAATTTCCATAGAAAAAGAATTTGAATCTAAACAATGGATTTCGATCGATTCTTTTTGTAAGAGATTTCTATGCTATATTAGATATAACTTCGGATAAATAAAAGGAAACGAATGCATTAAGATATAGGAATCATATTTTAGTAGAGCAACTAGTCCACTGAAGCTATAAAATCTCTTGGGAGAGTGGCGGTGGTTCTAGTCCATAAGTCCTAGTGTAAAATAGATTTGTCTAAAAGAGCTAAGTGTATTCCAATAAATATGTTGTGTTAAATTTTGTACAAGCTTCAATTGAATTCCATCGTAAATATAGACTGTAATCTTCGTTTATTAAAACTTCTTGAAGCCTTATCCATTAAATAATTTTTTTTTTAATTCCTTTGGTGAGTTATCATATCTTACGATAAATCAGAAGATAAGTATGAAAACAGCTTTAGTTTGCAACACTGTTATTTTTAAAAATAAAGCAATCTCGGTTATATAAGAAAAAAGGAACAAAAAGATGTACAATTTCATAGTTATGTCATGAGTTCTTAGCTTTGAGACTCTGGAATAGCAGTTTATGGAATTTCCAGTTGATGAAATTGGGAACAAATGCGACACAGCGGTGATCAGCGTTTTTAACATACTTAACTTTATTGGTAAATTTTTAAAACTATTCCTTTTTTTTTTTCCTTACTTTCAACTCAAATCTTAACTTTTAGCTTTTCAGATGATATTACAGCTAAATAACATTAAATGTTACTGGGTTTTTTATGTTGTAAAATGATTAAGGCCTATGAAATTAATTTTGTATTTTCTTTGATTTTAGATTGATATATATTCATATATCCAACTCTCCATCTTCAAGCGCTATTGTTAAACACTGAATGTCTCCGCAAAGTCATCTAACCAAAGAGGGAACATTTTAAAATGATTTTTGACAACGGTTGGTAACAACACGAAAAAATACATTTTCCTTTTGTTCTTTCCTTTAAAAAAATATGACAATGGCTGAAAAATTAATTCAGCAGTTGATGTTCGGCTAATTAGTATAGATGAAAAGTGGATTTAGATCAGAATGGAAATCTTAAGTTTATAAATTCAAAATTAAAAGAAGAAAAAGATAGATATGACCTTTAATCTCGAATTAGCTCAAAAGATTGTCTATGTATACCTTGTAAGAATATTGGCAAGTGTAGGTATACTAGGCAATCTCCTGAACTTGGTGATTCTCCGCCAGAGGACTCTTCACGACTCTCCGTATACATACCTGAAGGCGTTGGCCATTGCAGATCTCTTTGTACTTATCATCATTCTGGGCATAGGCGTAGTCAGGTAAGGGATACATATTCTTAAGCTCTCTTTTTTATTAGATGGGATCTACATACACTTCCGGTGTAAACAAACCAAATTGGCTCTGGATTACAGCAATTTTTGATTAATTACTTCTTTCTTAGAATGAAATAAATCGTTAAAATAGGCAATAATTCGATACTTTATTCAACATAAAGTAAGTAAATTATTAATAAAATTCGTAAAGAAGTTGAAGCCGCAGGAAGAACTTGCTACTTCCGGAGTTCAAATCGGAGGTTGATTTTTTTTTTTTCTTCGCTCAAAAGATCAATGAATTTTTTTTTTTTTTTTTGTGGTTGAATTTTTCAACTTTAAATGTTTAGATATTTTTTACGTAAGGGACTGATTCATAACCTCGATTCATAGGAATTTAGATCTATGCCAGTGATTTGTAACCATATTGACTCGCGGACCTATTCTGATATTTTATTTTTGTATTTTTAAAGCAAATCCACAAACCAAATAAAAATGATATGATTAACCAATAAAAACCTGGACCGATCACATTGCTAAACGATTGGCAAAGCAGATTATTTCTTGCCAATGGCCCTGATATCTTTGCGAATCATGAAATGGGAAATGCTCACATCGTTGTGTAATGGGATTCAAGTTTTGCCCAACAATAAATTCATAAGTATTTACCTAGACTTAGAAAAACAAAACAAGAAGCTCGTGAAGGAACTTAATACTCCATTTTCCTAAACTTTTATTCTTAAGGCTTATTATTATTATCATTTTCTTTCCTTTTTAAATCGTCTATGGCGTATCCTGGGCAACGTTACGACGGATAAATGCTCACATTTCTCGCCTCTTGTTGAGGCCAAAAGATTCACTTCTAAGAGCCCGGGCGTTGGCAAAAAAAAAAAAAAAAAAAAAAAGTTTCAAGAAGATTAATTTTGCGGTTGAAACATTATTGTGGGATACAACCACACACACACAGACTGAATGATTTGATAAGCCTCATTTTTCTACAAAAGTAAGCTGAAAAGAATAAAAAAATCAAACACAAGGAACAACAATTGCCGTATAACTTATATATCCCTAAAGCTTTTCTAAAATCCCGTGATAAATAGGAAAAACCAATAACAAACTTTAAAAAATCGAAATAGATTTGATTAACGATAAATATTATTAAGACTGGGTTTAACAATTGATATAAAAAATAAAATGAATTGACTTGTAAATGTAAAAAAAAAGAAAAAAAGTCTACAGCAAATAGATTCTACGGAAAATATGAGCCTAAAGAAAAGTTAAGACAAATAAAATTACAAACATATTAAAAAAAAAGGATTCCCTGATAAACTTGTAGAACGAACTGCAGAAATCTTCATGCAAGAACTTGTTGTTAAAAATTTTAAGTTGTTAAAACAAAAGCATCCGTTCCGACATAATATTTACTGAATTTTTTTCTTTCTTCGTTTTTTTTTTCCCCTTTGATGTGGTTTCGAAATATCTTTAACATTAGCTTTATTGAAGTTTACTTTTGTTACCAAGTTAAATAAGTTAAAAGGTATACCCTTGTACCATTGTTACAGAAGGTAAGACTTCCTCAATCACCAAATAATAATGGAACAAGATGAGGGTAGGAGGATCAGCTTTTTATTTTTATTTTTTTTTATTTGAAAGGATCATGCAATCATCATTCAAAGTTAGTATTGAGACCTTTAGGTTAACGAGTCGTATTGAAAAACAATGGTAATAGACAGGCGGAAGGAGAGAAATGAAAAGAAACATCCATGCCGACCCCGGGATTCGAATCCAAATGTAGGCTCATCAGGCAGTTTTTGTAAACCACTGCCTAAACGCCTCGGGTAGGCCAGAATGGCTGATCACCCGCCTTAAATCCTTAGATAGAAATTCGTTTGACATAGTGAACCCTAAGAGCCGCTCTCAAGAAAAAATTAGGGAAAAAAAAAGGATTATTTCCACCGGGTACCTCCAGCCCGGGTACCTCCAGATTGAAATAACACCACTTGAGCTAACGGACCCACAGATCCACAAGATCTGTAGATTAAAACCACAAGATTCAGCGTCTGACAACAGTTAAATTTTTTTAATTTTTTTTTTTTTTTGTTAAATATGCTTTTTAATCTATTTTCCTAGGAAAGTCAAGTCTGTTTATGTGTTTGTCCCCCTAATAATTGACCTGCCAGATGGCTTTTTTTGAAACTTGCTTTGCATATTTAGAGACTAAAGACGTTTTAACTTTTTTATTTAAATCTTTTTCCATGTAGTTTCTTGTGAAAAACATTAGTGCGGCATGGTGACAAAAATTCCCATTAAATTCAGCATTAAATTCTAAACAATTGATTTCAATCCCATCTTAAACAATCTTTTCAATTAATGCATTAACTGACGTGTATTTGACATTTGTTATAAAGAATTTAAGTAAATAATGTCTATTTAATTTCATTTTTTTCCAGAAAATGAAAATTTCTACTGTTTACATTCAGCAAATGTTATAAATTGAAAAGCAGATTTTACGTTTGTCATTTTCACGACTTCAAACGAAACATGAAATCCAGACTGCGGCACTTCCTTTGTGGCCGAAAATGAAACATACGGAGTCATTGGATTTTGAGCATACAATAAACATTTTTTTTTTTTTTTTTTTCATTTCTTTATTCAAAAGTGTTTGAAAATAAATTTATCTGCATTATGTTTAAGTTTTGTGTTTAAAGTCTTGGAAATTAAAAATTGTAGACATGTTTCTCTTAGATGTAATGATCATTCAAATAAAAACGAGCCAAAGGACATATCGTGTGCAAAATGGGGTTATTGCGGGATTTTTAACACGAAAATAGGTGACGCCACTGTGGTGTTACGACACAGTGACAGGTGGTGCTGCAATCACATGACGAAAATAGCAGTCTGCTTTAGGACGCCCGTGATAGGGTACAATCCATACAGTCATGATTGAAGCAACGAACGTTGAACAGCGACGGGTATCCGTTTTCTAACCGCAGAAGGTGTTAGGACTTCCATCGCAACATGAGTAACGTTACCAAATGTCCATATATTTGCCACGTGTTAAAGAATGGAGTAAGCGGCACCGAGTGGGGGCGATCATCATTGACATGATCATTCGAGACCAGCTCAAGCACACCGTACAATCAACGATGCTTCTGTAGCCGAAGTTGACAGTCTCATTCGGGAAGAGGAAAGAGTCGTGGTAGAAGCACTTGCCGACAAAGTTAGAATAAGTGATGAGAGTTTGCACCATTTTCAAGGATCGTCTGCAATATCGGAATAATTCCGAGCAGTGGATGCCACACAACTTGGATTCTCTGCAGAGAGACATTCGCATGGGTCTTTGCCTGTAACATTTGCTTGCGATATCAAAAGTAAGGTACCGTTTCATCTACAAAATCATTGCAGGATATGAAACTTATCTTTCTAAGAAGTCCTTTGGGCTCGTTTTCATGGACCGAATAGTTATAGTGATCTATATCTTTATCTATATCTTTATCTAGAAGTTTTAATAAAGCGGCTCAATCATCAATTATGTATTTTAAAATACAATTCAGATAATGTAATGCATTTATTACCGTGCCCTGTTTTTATTTAAATTGCTTTACATTTTTTTTTTAGATGTGGAGACTGCGAACTTTCCATTCAGCAGCAGTATTGGGGCCGACTTTATGAATACTATATCTATTTACCTCTGATCAACATGGCTGGTAACTGCAGTGTCTTTGTAACAGTGGCGATGACTGTGGAACGATTCCTGTTTGTCCGATTGCCTCTATCAGCAAAGAAAGTTTGTCATCGTCGAAGAGCGCGCATGATTATATGCGGTGCTTTGTTGCTCGCCGTCAGTATAAATCTTCCACGGTTTTTCCTATTTCTTGTGGATCGAGTCGAGGAGCCGATACCTGCTTACATTTCCATCAAGTGCAGTTCGTCAGTAAAGCAAGGTGTCGAGCCCGAAAACTTCGGTCCTAAATGCTTCTACTCCCGAGAGGCAAGTCTTAATGCCTTAATGGCCGCTGTTAAGATCAGAGATAAGAAAGAACCTCATGAGCATCAGAGTACAAGTAGCATCTTTCTTTGGAGAGAGTCTCCTCTTCAACAGCACACACATGACGAACAGGAAAAACTTATCCAAAGCTCACCCCCCGTGCTTCCCTTTAAATTAATGAGGAATAAGCTACCACCCAAACACGATCTAACCATTTCAAAATGCACTGAGACTAACGACGACCGAATCCCTGGGCGCCACATGGAACAACTCTACTTTAACTGGACTGATTTTCATTTGAAGTTCTTCAAAGTTTCACCGGATCATATAGAGAAAAATTTCTCTCAGAGGAGACTCGCCGTCTCAGTATCTCAAAACAGAAGTACGGATATGATTCCGCTTGTCGCCATGAATATTACCGACACCAAAGACATCCAGTACTTGTTGAAAACGTTTCCTTGTATCACAGATACTAATGTACCGTCCTCCTTTCAACTCAGCTCTTGGAATGTAACATTAGATCCCATAGTAGAGATCAGCACCACTCCGTTTAATCGGAAATACAGAACTTTCGTGCATGTCTCCACTCTCGTCTTCGAAGCAGGGGGATTCTTTGCAATGGCAATCCTGAATGTTGTCCTCATCTACCTTGTGAGAAAAAGATGTAGGGAACGCCAGCGCCTCTTCGGCATTGTGCAGCGCACACCGTCCATGACAGCGAACTCCAGCTCATCCAAAGACCAGATTCGCCTGACCGTCACCTTGGTTAGCATCACCGCTCTCACCATGGTCGGGTGTATCCTAAGCAGCGTTTCTAATCCTCTATTTTTCCCTTCAGATATAAAAGGGCAAGATGAGGTCTCCTATGCCGTCATTGCGATTGTGACTAACGTATTTATGCTTATGTCTCATTCAATAAACTTTTTGGTTTACGCCCTTATCAATCGGAGATTCCGAACAGCTTTTTGTAATGTGTTTCTCTGCAGGAAGCGACTTGGCCAGGCTAATACTAATTTACCGGGAAAAGCTCTCCATTCTTCGCAGTCCTTTAACAATAACACAGTCAACAATAATAATAACGTTAACATCAAATACATCAACTTCGAAAAGGATTCTAAGAATAATAATTGTACAGAAGATGTGTCAATGTCCGGTTGGTGTGTGGATCACACATCGGTCAAGAAAATTAATGACGTTAATACCTTGCAAGCTGATTACTATAAATTCGATTTTAAACTTTAAAATTGAAAGATTTATGAGCAAATATTTGACTAGATGGAGCAATTCGGCTTCAATACAGTTAAATCAAATTAAACTTTTATAATCCTGGTATTTTTCTGTTGAATCTTACACGACGATTGACCAAAGACAGGGTTACAATAAACTTACAATAAACAGGGTTACAATAAAAACGGCTACGCGTACCCTCAGATACAATTTATCTTTAATTATGCACCCCAAGATTATTGGTACATAATTCCAAGTACTCAATTTATCATAAATAAAATTCTACGCCATATGGCAACTAACTAAATAAATTACATAATTTATTTCTGCATTACATTTCAATACTTTATATGTATATTTTTCAATAATTAAATAAGTGCTAATTTTCCAAATATTTATTATTTGTTACCGCATACAAATTATTATATGAACAAAAATTTTAAGTACTCAAAGTAATTTAATTAAAATAATGAAAAATGAGAAAACCTTCGACAGTGCATTGGCAGATTTTTTTTTTCTCAAGAAAAAGATGTATACCACACCTTTACCCTTTTCGGACCTGAGGGTACGCGTACCGTAGATTGAACATCACTGTTCGAAACTACTGCATATCCTTTAAACATTATATAATTTGTGTTATTATAATTTAGAGACTTGTCTTTAAGATTTATGTAATATTACACAGCAGAAATGAAATTAAAAAAACTGAAATCTACTTAAAGGATTTTAAATATGAAGATTTCTAGTTCAAAACTGACTTAAGGTAGTTGTGTATATGTCTACATACATATGTTATATACATATATAAGCCGAATATAAATAATGATTCTGTAAGTAAGATTTGCACGGCGTTTATGTATACAGAGTGATTTAGAACGAAACATCGTAACTTCAACACAGCATTCTGGAAGCATTGTACGTTAGAAAGACCATATCAACCAATCTCTAATTGGTGAAAGCAAAGGCAATTTTATGAGTTTGTAGGAAATAAATAAATAAAGTCTTAATTTCAGTATATACACAACAAAATAAGAAATGTAAATATAACAAAAGTAGGAAATATCCGTTGGAACTTGTTGCAAGGCCACATCCTCCATTGTAGGAACTGAGGAACAGCTTGTAAATTGTACAGGGTTGTCAAATTGGAGGGTGGATCTTTCTAGAAGTTCCTAGGTGAGTCAATGGGATTTGTGATACACCAGAGATCTTAAATGTTTTCACAAATAAATGAAATGTCATGTTTCCTTGCATATTTATTGTAGTCAAGTTCTGTTATTGTTCTTTTAGTCGTATTTTTTTATTTCCTTGGAAATTTCCATATCTCTTTCATTTAATGATTTAGATATAAGTTATTATGGATGCTCTGACTTAAAAGAACCTCCAGAATATTGTGTTGAAGTTATGACGTCATTCCACATCACCTTACTTCATAGATAGGCAATTCTTACGAAGCTTTCAGATATCAATAATCTTTAAATGAACAATTTCTGGGACATGTAACTTAGGTTCCAGACAAGATAGTTCTAAAAAATTGCAATTATTCTTGTAAGATATTACTAATAAAAATAAACATACAAAGGTTTTTTTATAGTTGAACTTGTCCTAATCATTAATCATACTAGCAGCAAAGCCTGTCGGACGACAGGCATAAAAAAATCTGAAAAATTATTTTATTATCAACTATCAAATATATAGTAAATGTAATCTAAATACTGCGCTAACTTGTGAACGAAGCTTCTACGGCAAAAATGGTTTTGAGTTTCGAAATCAGCGGAAACAACTGAGTAAGTATGCCAAATTTCATTAATATGGATGCAGTGGTAACAAAATTATTTGGTTTGAACGTATGTTTTCTTAGAATTTCAGTCGTCGAGGGCAGTTCCCAAGAATAAAATTTCATGGAAACAACATGGAATGACACAATGAACTAATATTTTCATCCAATTTGAGTACCCTTAATTCAATGGTATCATTGAAAACCGTTGGATCTATCTTAATAGCTTAATTATTACAGACAGCTTATTGTGCTTTAATTCTCTGACAATTTGTAGATTTTTTAATTATCTTTCTTCAAGTAATTTAATAATAATGCATTGTTCCATTACAATATTAAATAATGTAGATGTCATATTGTTTCCTATTAATGATTGTAGCAACCAAACTTACCTTTGTATTATCTAAATACTGCGCTTACTTGTGAACGAAGCTTCTACGGCAAAAATGGTTTTGAGTTTGAAAATCAGCGTAAAAAACTGAGTAAGAATGCCAAATTTCATTAAAATAGGTGAAGTGGTATCTTAATTATATCGAGTTACAGACAGACCTTTGTATAATCTAAATACTGCGCTAACTTGTGAACGAAGCTTCTATGGCAAAAATGGTTTTCAAAATCAGCGTAAAAAACTGAGTAAGTATGCCAAATTTCATTAAAATCGGTGCAGTGGTAACATAATTATATCGAGTTACAGACAGACAGACAGACGAACGAACTTAGCCAATTATATAAGTTGAAGTGTCTATTTTTAGAAATCGAGAACTACGTACTTTGACAACTGTTAACAAAATCCTTCAAAATTAACTTCAAAATTAATGATATTAATTTATATCCATGAGCATAAGGCTAATATGAAGTTAGAGTTAAGTTTAAGAATAATTTATCTTAAAATTAGAGTATTTTTTTCCCAACTGTTCGAAAAAAAAACCTTAAAACAAAAGTCAGCATTTATTTTATTTCTGGAAAGGAATAAAAATTTCTAATTCAGACAGATTTCAAAATAAGGCAGCTTTTGAATTTCAAGCCAACAAAAATTATTACTCCCATAACTAATCAAAATGGGAAATCGATAAAAAATGCACATTCGTTTGCTTTCACGCCTTGGGCCATCATCGATGGGATTCGGGGACAGGTGTTTGTCCTTATTAAGATTCATCAGCCAGATTTTGCCTCGATGATCAAGCTCAGAATGCGTAAAAGCCTATGGACCCTTCTCTCGCTCTCGAAAGTGGGACCCTGTTAAAGCAAACAACATTAGAAAATTTTCTATGACCAGTATAGCGTAATTATCTTAGCCCGCTGGGCTTATTAATTTCTTGCCTATGAGTTTGGCTTATCCTTTTATTAAATACCTTTTATGTCCAGCGCTTAACGGGCTAAGGTAATTACATTGCACTGGTCACAGCGATTTTTCTATTGTTGTTTGCTTTTATGGGGTCCCACTTCCGAGAGCGGGAGAAGGATAAATAGTTTCAGGCCTTCTGAGCTTGATCATCGAAAATAAATCTGGCTTACGAGTCCTAATTAGAACGAAACAGCTTTCCAGATTCTCATCGATGATGTCTCAAGGCGTGAAAGCAAACAAATTTGCATTTTTCATCGATTTTCAGTTTGTCATGTTATATTTAATGCAGGTTAAACCTTCTTACCATAACTAATCAAAGGTACTTGGAAGTGATACACAGATTGCTTTAATTTGCTTTCGTATCAAAAATTTTCTGGACACACACACAGATACGCAGAGGAAAAAGGCTGAGAAGAACAAAGAAACATTGCATTCTCTAGAATCGACAAAATAAATTTGGTGGAGATTATTCGTTTGTATAAAAGTTTAATAAAAGTTTAATCTTCGATTTTTTTTTGTTATTCTGTAATTGTAAACATTAAATTTTAGAATAACATCCACTGTTAGACATAACTGTTTCGTTTCTACTGCTTCGGTTCTAAACAGGATTATTATTATTATTATTATTATCATTATTTTGTTTTTATCTCATCTTCACGCACTCGTTCGTACCTAGACAAAGATCTACACAGAAAAAATATATAAAAAGGTAGATCGTCTCTTGTTCTTAAATATGCATGAAAAGTTTCATGAAGATCTATCCAGCGGTACAAAAATTATCAGTAAGGAGACACTGATTGAATGATTTGATGACCTTCGATATCAAAAAAAGAGGCTAAAATATTGTTTTCTGAATGTCAGTTAACTAGATATTCCTGTTTCCAAAAACCGATAATCTATCCAATTCATGACATACAACGAAAATCTCCTTATAAATTCCATATTTACTCGCGATATTTCGTTTCTTTCAGCAAGAAACTTCTTCGGGTGAAAGAAACGAAATATCATGAATAAATATGGAATTTATAAGGAGATTTTCGCTATATGTCATGAATAGATATTTCTGGCTTTTTTACCACTTTGTACACATGGTATGTAAAATATTTTCATAAATGCAATGTTAATGGAGCACAACATTCAAAAAATTTATAAATTGCCTTCATATTTCGGCCTACTTTACTTGGAAAGTGAGGTTCATCAAATCATTGTGTATGAGTGAGTGTCCACTTACTACATCTTCAACTCGTTCGATGGATCTTCTTGAAATTTTGCAGATGTAATTATGAACATTATAATTATAAATATATAATTTATATATTTGAAAATTTTGCTATGCGAGTCATTGTTGAGAAAACAATGCGTGATATCTAACAATGGATAGTACTACTTTTATTTAATTGACTTAAATAATAGGTGATTTATTTCAATTCTTTTTTTTGTTTTTCAGAAAATGGCAAGTTTATATTTTTGTTATTCGATATACATATTGTAAGTTAAAATTAGATGTAAACTTTTCCTATGATTTATGATAACACAACTACTGACAGCGAAAAAAAAGCCGAAAACAGAAATGGATTGGAAAAAAAATTCACCGTCAACACAACAGAAAGTTTGACAGCTGCCAAACAAAAAAATAAAAAAGCAAAAAAAAATCTGACATTTCCTCTCAGTAAGAAATTCAGGACCATTTCCTTGGGTTTCTATTAAATATTATCCTTGTAATGCTGTTAAGAAAGGTGTAAATGACATGAACTACAAAACAAGAAGTATCTGAAAGAACCTGAAGCCTACTTTTCCTGAAATCGTGCTTTTACTTTTATTTTCATTTATTTATTATTTTTGTTTTTGGCTAAAATTACCTAAACAATACAAACAAAATGTCTCCTTTTTTTGTAAATTTAACATCAGATGAATACATAGTTGTTTTTTTTTCCATTTTCTGGAACAAAAGTAAGTAAATGCACATTACTTACTTAAATTGTTTGATTCCTACTACTTTTAATCTTATTGAAGCTTGTAGATATATTATATTGATAGGATTATTAAGTGGATTAATATTCTTCGTTTAAGAACAGCGATGGAAATACAGTGTTTATGTTCTTATGTTTTCCTCGCGCGATTTTTATCGACACGGACCTAATTTAAAATATAAAAGTTATATCGTTTCTTGTCGTAAAATGTGCATGCTAAGTTTTAAGAAGATTCATCCAACGATTCAAAAATGGTTAGGAGAAGGGCCGCAAAAATATACACAGACTCACCTTCCTAGGAAAGAATTTCTTTTTTCTTTTTTTAAACTGAATGAAAATTCGGCATTCATTCCTTATGTCTACAAATTTTTTTTTTTCTTATATTTTGGTACACCTCCGATATTAGAAAGCGGTGAAGACAACTTTGTGAATTGATAAATCTTTATTTATCTATATTACTGCTATCCATCCAGCTTCACTTCTTCAGTCAGTTCTCATCCCTCCTATTAGGCTGTCCTGATAAAACATATCCTGTATTACTCCAGCGATTATAAGGTTAAAAACCAATTAATGTTTCATCAAAATCGGTTCAGTAGCTTAACTATAAAAAAGGCGAACACACCAGGCTAAAATTTAAAACATTTTTAAAAAAACAGATAAAATAAATTCAGTTTCGTCTCGAATAATGACGAGACTTCCTCGATACAGTTAAAATATCAACTACAGCACACGTTAATGTCATGCTCGGTTTAGTAGTTTTGAGCTTATCGTGACAAACAAACAAATAAACAAACTCACAAACATTACCTCTTTATAATAGTAATATGGATAAAGATTTGTCAATCCACAAAGTTGTCTTCACCTCTTCCTAGTATCGGAGGAAGAAAAAAAATATTATAGACATAATGAATGAATGCTGAATTTTCATTAAGTTAAAGAAATTAAATTCTTTCCTAAGACAGTGAGCCTTATGTAATCAATCAGTCTGTCTACATTTTTGAGGCCCTTCCCCCTAACAATTTTTATATGAACATTTATATAAATATTTATAATAACATTTCTATAAAATTACTGTATGATTTTGATTAGTCTTTTATTTTGTTGAATTTATAATTTTATAGAGAAGATGTTTGATATCATCACTCTACGATCAATAGGGTCTGAGCAGTGAATAAGAACGTCAGCAAATTTAGGAAGACATTTCTCCAATGATCTAAGGGAGATTTTTAACATTATATAAGCAACACGACATCTACTCGGGCGAAGCCGAGGAGGAAAACTAGTTTATTTATGTAAAATCAATTAATTGTTTCCGCCTCTCCAACGTGTCAATTAATTAAAAAATTAAACCTGACACTTATTTCAGCACTACTAAATTTGAAGAAGGAAAGACTAGGTGAATGCTAGTTGGCGTGTTTGTTTTTCTCGTGTGTATAATATTGTCAGCAGTTGACATTCAGAGCGGATTATTGTCGAATTTCAAGGTCAATTGAAATGTTGCAAATTTTAGAAATAAATGACGATAACGATGCAATAGAATTTTAAATTATATCTAAACTAAAACAAGAAATTTAAAAGAATTTTAAGTCTATTTCCTTAAAAAATGTTATTTCTGAAGATTCCTTTATTTTTTTCCCTCTTCTCTTTTTAAACTCATAAAAACTGAAAACCTAAATTTTATTTTCAAAATATACTATCTGCTGAATACAAAAAATAAAATATTTTACTTAAATGATATAAAATTAAATTCGCATTATTTATTTTAAGTTGTCTACACTCGATTAATTTTATCTTATCAAACCCTTTACAAATTAATGGATTAGCTGGAAGGATTATTTTCCATTGTTTAAATTCATCCATAACATCCGTAGCTGAAGGAACTAATGCATTTCTATAGGAATTTTGGTGGCCTAGTTTAAATAATCACAAAATTAATTGGCGGAGTAGCTCTGGCTGATGAGAGCCTAACAAGCTCGAAACGGCCGTCCCAGAGGATCCTTTCGACTCAAAAGGCATTCTTATTGCTTTTCTTTTACCCTTTAGAGGATTTGTTATTATTATTTTTTTTTCCTTTTTGTGTGGTCAAATATCTTTTGTGGTAGCCGGAGTGCTGCCCAAGGATTTGTATTCCACATTTTGTTGTGTTTTTTTTTTATTTTCTTGTTTTTAGTCATTGAGGGGTCACTATTTGCATTGTGAATTCCCAATTCTTCCCCTCGTATGCCTTTTGAGTCTTGCATTGGCTGATTAGCTCTGGCTGAGGAGAGCCCAACAAGCTCGAAACGGCCGTCCCAGAGTCTCAGTTCGACTCAAAAGGCATTCTTATTAAAATTAATATATAGCTCTTATATACAGCTTCGTAATTTACAAAACTATAAAGGAGGTTACAGTGGAGGTTAGAATTACAATTTTACAATAAACAATGTATAGTATTTATATAAATTTATTCTTACATTTCACACAAATTTTGTTTTCAAAACTCTCAAAATAACCCCTCTCTGTCTTTCTCTTTCTCTCTCCCTGTATATATATCCCGAAAACTACAAATCGGATCAAAAAACTTTATAATTAAAATTTGTTCGTCTCGGAGGGGGGCATCCAATGATACCAAACTCGACCCCCCACCCCCTATGAGGTGAGGGGTTGGGAAGAAAAACGTAAATAGGAACCCCCATTTTTTATTGCAAATTCGGATTCTCCAGAAAATTTCACATTGATTTTATATACTGTAAGTCGGGGTTGCTCGCAGATGGCGCTGTAATCGACAAAAATCAAAATGGGTAAAACATCGTTGAAAATTAGGGATAACTCAAGAAATAAAAAATCGTATGAAATCAGAGAAATAAGAATGTAGATGTATGTGATATTTATCAAAATGCTATCCAATGACAAGTAATTAACCCCCCACCCCCATGCTGCAAGAGTGGGAGAGGCAATTATTTCATAACTTGTAATGTATTCCGTTGTGTCTCTTCTTTTTCTTGTCTCATATATCGGAGTGTTCAAAAATACGATCTTCAACTTCAATACACTTGTTGATCCTGTCTTCAAATGACTGTACACAGGACAGAAGCATATCTGCGGGAATTTCAGCACAGGCGTTTCTTATGCGTTCTACCATGTTTTCACGGTCTGTTGGCACTTGTTGATAAACCTTATCTTTTAGATAACCCCACAGAAAGAAATCAGGCGATGTCAAATCAGGCGATCTAGCAGGCCAATTAATAGGGGCACCTCTGCCAATCCACCGACCATTGTAATCACGGTCTAATACTTCCCGTGCATGACGTGAGTAATGCGCTGGGCAACCGTCATGCTGATACCACATACTTTGTCGAACTTCCAAGGCAACAACCTCAAGTAGTATTGGTAGTTCCTGATCCAAAAAATTTCAATATCTGATTCCATTCAAAGTACCTTCAATAAAATAAGGACCAATGAGTTTGTTCCCTATGATTCCACACCAAACGTTAACTGACCAAGGACGTTGATATTCAACTTTCGTAACCAGTGGGGATTTTCTATACTCCAGTAATGCATGTTATGCCGATTAATGCTACCATGGTTTGTGAATGTAGCCTCATCTAAAAATAGTATAATATCAAAGAAATTGGGATTACTTTGCAGTTGTTGAAGAGCCCATTCACAAAATATTACTCGATTATGAAAGTCTTCGCCATGAAGTTCTTGATGCAGTAAAATGTGATATGGATGATACCTACTACTGTAGAAATGATGGGTAGATGTGCAGGCAGTAAAACCTACTCACGTACAATGAAAGTTTTATAGATGCTTTCAGTTCTAATTCTGAAAGATAAGTGAGCTCTGATCGCACTGCACTGCCTTTTATGATAGAGCAGTCCCCTTTTCGTTTTATCGGAGGAATACAACGTTCAGAATGGGATTTCCCATTACAAGTTCTGAAATAATTGTCTCTCCCACTCTCGCAGCGTGGAGGTGGGGGGTTAATTCACTTGTCATTGGATAGCATTTTGATAAATATCACATACGTGTACATTTTTATTTCTCTTATTTCATATGATTACAATAAAAAATGGGGGTTCCTATTTACGTTTTTCTTCCCAACCCCTCACCTCATAGGGATTGGGGTGGGGGGGGGTCGAGTTTGTTATCATTGGATGTCCCCCTCCGAGGCGAACAAATTTTAAATATAAATTTTTTTTGATCTGTTTTTTTGTTTTATATATATATATATATATATATATTAATAAAGGGTGTTTCAGAAATACTTTTACATGTTTTAGTGTTAGGAACCCGCCCCCAAAGTAAGAACAAAAGTCCATGTAACATATGTCCGAAAATCCTACGGTTTTTAGTTATTAAAGTAAGTTTACGGTCAACGCGTTTCAAGATACAATCCAACAACTCACGTTTGCTGTTGCAGTGATTGTCTCCTAGATAGCGCTGTGTTGTTACCCAGGATAAAGTCACTGTATGGTATTTGCGTCCAAAGACAAGTATGGACATCTCTCCGTACGCCGCCATTTTCGAGCCACAGAACTGACGTGAGTCGCGCAAAGCGCTAACGACGTTTTCAGTTTATTTGTGTTTTTTCATTTTTTTTTGAAGGAACTTTATTATAATATCATTGTAAACTTTAACAACCAACGATTATTTATTTTTAAAATCGTTGATTTACTGTAGTTAACTCATTATAAACGAACTCTCTTACTTTTATATGATAACCTTCTTTAGAAATTAAAATAAGTAAAAAGGAAAAAAAAATATATAAAAAAAAATCATTAAATATAAAACATATTACATTTTTTCCTATTATACAAAGAAGATTTTTTTCCCTTCCTTTCTTTGATAATGTTAATACAAATCCTTCGTAGAAATTTTCAACAAATGTGGATTCTATTAATTAATATGATTTAACTGTTATTAATCATATATATACTAATGAACATGATTAAAATTTTTAAGCAAGAAATACTTATACAGTATATGTGTTTTAATATGTATTATTGTATTCATTTTATTAGTTTTTAAATAATAAAATTGTCATTTTTGAATGAATTCTTTTTAGGGGATTTTTACCAATAGTTCAACTGATTGTACATACATACATTTATAAAATTATTTAAGTTTAGTTATTAAATTAGCTAACTATTGTTTATTAGTTTTTATCTACATTTTAATGTTAGTTGATTATCGATCATAAACATTAATAATAATAAAAAAAAAGCAACCATTGGATTCTTTTTTAGTCAACTAAATGAATTTATTTATTTTTCACTTAAATGAATCAATGAATAAAATACAGTTTAATAATTTCTAACTTAAATACATTTATGTATTTTTAGTATTCTTTTAATGAAATTTTTTATTGAAGAATATATAAAACAACAAACAAGCAAATGAAAGAAATAATTCTTTCTTTATTGAACAAGACAATAAGAAATTTATGTTAAGAGTTTTTTATATATATGTACAATAATAAATAAAACTTAAATGACAATTTTTTTATTTCTATTTTTCATGCCCATACTTCTGCTCCCATAAGTTCTTTTTCAACATTAATTTTCCTGATCAGAAAAAAAAATCTAGATGTAAAAGATTGATCTGTTATTTTTTTGAAAATATCACGTCAAGATGGAAAATTATGCTCCCACACATTTTCCAAATTTTCACTTCTGAATCTGCCAAGCATTTTCAGTTTTTCACTTTAAATTCAGTTTCTATTGCTCGACAAATTATAAAAATATTAAATGAAGGAAAAATTAAGAATTCATTTTCAGAGGATGATTTACACATTTTATTCAAAGTGAAATTTTATATTGCTTTTCAAATGTGTCTATCGTTTTCAATACAAAAAAATAGCAATCAGACTAATTTTACAGTCTTTGCAGATCTATTTACCAGTACTTCGTCATTAGTTTACGATCAAATAGTATTTTATTTTAATTTACCGTCAGCAGTATGTTATTGAATTAATCCTCTGTGAAATGTTTCTTTAATTAAAGAAAACAACAATTTCTTTTCTTGTTAAAAATAGCGGTAATTATTATAAGTAAATAAATTTATTGCAGTAGAAAATAAATACTTAAAAATCTTTCCTGCCAACAATGTGGAGCCAGCATTTCAAACGAATTTTATTTCGTTCACCCGCCGGAAAACGACAAAAAAAGCTTTGCTCTGTTGTTACAGCCGAATAAGAACAATCAGACATTCTATTTTATCAAAAAAAAGATAAAAAGTATAAGCAAAATGATGTAGTTGCTTCATAAGATCGGCGTCGCAGCCGAACCCGAGTTAAGCGATGGATCGAAAATGGCGGCCATGGATCACGTGGCGGTCTTAGAGCCAATCACTTAGTCGCGTTGTGGGCAAATGCCAAGATCAATTGCTTTCCGTACTTGTCTTTTGACGCAAAGACCATACAGTGACTTTAACCCAGGAGATTTGTTTCCATGTGTCATTGGTGAATATTTGTATAGTAGTGAGTTAGTCTGTCTTCAACGTGTCAGTTGTGTAATAGTGCGTTAACTGAAACATGTTCCGTTGAATTACGGCAGGATACCCATTTGGTGAGCAGGCCGATATGATTTTTGTGTACGGTCGCGCGAATGGTAAAGGACGCGTGGCTGTACGATTGTATCAGATAGCGTTTCCAGACCGCAATCAGCCGAGACATCCAGTATTTGCTGCTGCTTATCGTCGTGTTGCTGAGATAGGATCCGTAGCACCATGAACTATGGATCGAGGAAGACCAAGAGTCGCTTATACGCCTAACCAGGAAGAACGCATTTTACAGGTTTTCTACTATCATGGAGGGTACTTCACAAGATGTTCCTGTATCCGTATCACCTGCAACGTGTCCAGGATCTTTCGCCTGCCGATTACCCACCACAGGGGAACTTTTGCCTTTGGTTTGTTGCAAAAGCTGCCAATCCGTTATTTGTCTCTTTGGTCTTGTTTTATAGATGAGGCAACATTTGGACGAGATGGACTAATAAATTTTCACAACCAATATTTGTGGTCGTATGAAAATCCTCGTGGTACAATTCAGGCTAGACACCAGCATCAGTTTAAGATTAATGTGTGGACTGGAATTGTAGGTGACTGTCTAGTAGGTCCTATTTTTCTCCTCGCACGTCTGACAGACGCTGTCTACAGGAACATGATTTAGAACTCTCTTCCAGCCTTGCTGCAGGATGTGCCCTTGCAAATAAGACGAAACATGTGATTTATGTATGATGGGGCTCCAGCGCATTTTAGCCACACTGTTCTAGCTGGCTGATATCTATCATGACCGATGGATAGGCAGGGGAGGACCAGTTTCCCCGACCTCAATCCTTTGGATTTTTATCTGTGGGGCCTCCTTCAACAATTGGTTCATACGGAGACACTTTAATGCAGAGACCTAATGCAGAGACACTGTCATGGAAGCCTGCGAAACCGTTCGACACGGTATTTGACCGTGTGAGTATATTTTACGTTTTACAGCTGAATAAACAATTCAGTGAAAGTAAAAAATAAATTATCAGATTTTATTCCTCAAAATTTAAATTGAGATTTAAAAACGTTAAGTTCAATTCTATGCATTTTAAATCTAAATCTTTTTTTAGAAACTATTTCTTTCACTAACTTCTTCAAGGAATTTTTCCTTATCTTATTCATTAACGAGTCAGAAACTCGTTATTATTATTATTTTTAATCTTTAGTACTACAGCATAATCAAGTAAGAAAATCACAATGGACTTTTTTTTTGAACTTTTAATCTCTAGCACAGGAGTTTATAAGTTTGTTTCCTGAAGACTTTCAAGAAAGGAGGAGACAATAACAGTTTAAATCCATTAGATTTATTTTTCACGATTAAAATAAGCAATTCAAATGAACTTTGTTACTAATTTTGTTTACTTTCACTGTCCTTTGGCTGTTATAGAAACATTATTATTATGTTTAGGAAATTTCCTTTGAGTTTTCCTTTAATGCAGACACTTTAATGCAGAGACCTAATGCAGAGACACTGTCTTGGAAGCCTGCGAAACCTTCGAAACCGTGTGGGAGTACTTGAAAGGGTGCGACAGTCCATGATCCGACGAATGCATGCGTGTGTGAAAGCACGAGGAGGACATTTTTTGAACATTTCTTAGTTGCTGAATGTTTCAACACTTGTAACTGAAAACCGTAGGATTTTCGGACATATGTTTATGTGGACTTTTATTCTTGTTTTAGTGTTAGGAAGCCGCCTTCAAAGATATATATATATATCTTTATGTTATGCAAAGAGTTAATCTTTATGCAAAGAGAAAAACAATCTGATTTGTATAGATACCAGGAACGCAGCCGACAAAGGGCTATAAATAACCGGTGTGAACTGAAAACATATTATTAGCAACAGTCGCGATAACTATAACTGTACAACAAGCGTTGATGGTCAAGTTTTATTACGAAAGTCATGGTAATGCTGTAACTGCGATTCGTGAATTTCGTCGTGCGAAAAAAGTACGCCGTGGACCTATATCCCACAAGGTGTGGAAAAAATGATGAAAAAATTGTGAAGAAACCGGATCTTTTAAGTGTGCAACGTGGCAGAAGACCAAAGTGCATCGCTGATCATGTGACTGAAGACGTTGCCATATCAAGCATTCAGCAGCCGTTGGAGAATGCTGCATGTTCAGGTAGTGCCCGAGCCGAATCACGACAATTAGATCTACCATGGAGCATATTTAGAAAGATCCTGAGAAACTTAATTCATTGTTTTTTCATATAGGGGAAAGCGAGGAGAGATGACGCACATTTCGATAATAATTTATATTTCCAAAATTTTGGAATTCATTTGAGAATGAATTATGCCAAATCATTCTATAGACATTAATTCCTAAAACAAAAAAATTTTAGTTTACCTTTTGCATCATTTAAACATATAAAAAATTACGTTTTATAAAAATACTATATTTTGCCATCTCTCCTCATACGATAGGTGAGATGACGCGCTATGGGTAGGAGAGAAGCCTTATTAAAAAATTAAAGTATAGTAAATATAAAAGCCAGAAATTAAAAGTTTTGAAACATTATTAATGTATTTTCCTCGTTTTGACAGGTAATTAAAAAGAATAGAAAGTGTATTTGACATCAATTAATCAGACTATATTAATAAAGTTTAATGCTAACAGGAGACAATTATTATTTCGTATTGCCTCTGATTAACTTAATGAAATTTCTTTATTTTTTTTCCTCCCCAATCTTCCACATAAAGAACATAGTTTTGATTAAAGCAAACAAGATTTCCTGTAGCCATCTTTTGTAAGACAGATCTTTTCAGGTCTCATCGTTATTATTGTTCCTGGCTTTGAAAAATCACATTATGAGGAGTCATCTCTCCTAAAACGATAAGAGAGACAACACCTAATTTTTCCCCAACAAACATGGCCGAACACGAAAGCATTGTGAATACAATCTCGCCAAGAATCCAGTTTCAACTTACAACAGCAGAAAAGCCTTTATCGTTGCGATAAATATGCTGTGTGAAAATAATAAAACAATTACATGAAAATTCAGACACTTGCCAAGGTGAGTAGACATAGAAATTCCCTCGCTGACTCCACAAATATTCACAAAAATTAGAGGAATTTGACAACGTGTACACTCCACTCCACTGTACAATCCGACTTTGGGTAAGTATCACCATGCTGTGTTAGAAATGTAAACTGAAAACCGCGTCAACTTTCCTTTCTGCGTCATCTCTCCTCGCTTCACCCTAAGATCAGTCCCACAGACAAGAATTGCCTCCAGGCGACAAGGAGAAACGACTCATGTTTGCATTGACCTTTCTGGCGAGGATAGAAATTGATCCTGTGGAGCAACGAAGCACACTTTTATTTGAATGGCCCTATGAACACCCAAAATTGCCGTGTGTGAGCCAAGGAAAATCCACACGTTTTCCGGAAATGCCTCTGCATTCGCCCAAGCTTTCAGTCTGGTGTGGGTTCAATTCCAACTTTATCCTGGGTCCTTATTTTTTTGAAGGAATTACTGCTGATGGTCCTGAGACAAGTTCCGTGACTGCAGCTGGAAATCGTGACATGCTCCAGAACTTTGTGATACCCCAGCTGCAGGAAAGACAGTGTCTTGATTCAACCTCTTTTATGCAAGATGGTGTACCTCCTAATATTGGAAGGTTCGTGCAACCTTTCAATATTAGAAAGTTTGGAAATTTACCAGTGATCGAGTAATTGGCCTACTGTTCCCTACTGCCTGGCCACCACGTTTTCCTGACCTAACTCCATGCGATTTTGGTTTGTGGGGATACCTAAAGGATGTGTTGTATCGTGGAGGAATCGCAACCTTAGCAGAACTAAAAGACAGTATCACGCTACATGTGAACTACCACGGGTGATACGGTCAGCAGTTGAGCATACAGTTCATCGTCTGCAAATGATATAGGCCTACATTTGTCAGGGGGAACATGTTGAGCAATATCACATGACTCATTCAAACGTCTGATATTGTTTATCTGAAATAAAAGTGTTTTGAACATTCTGTTTTCATTTTCCGTTCATAAAGCTGACAAAGCGCGCTCTAGCGGACGATTTTGTAACTATTTTTTTTTTTCAGAATCGTTGAGCGCATCCTTTGAATAGTCTGTGTACAACTTTTGGTGTCTCTCCGATTATTGGTTGCAGCTGCAGAATGCACTAAATAGGTCAACTTTAATTATAACCACCTAGTACATATAGCGCTTTATGTACCTAGTACATAATATTTGTTATCTTAACATTTCGGACCAACAAGGTGACAAATATTCATCTAGAGAGGCATTAAAGACGAAACAATTAATTTCTGTCGTTATTTGAAATAAAGAAGGAGTAATCCTCGTGTGAGCTTCATTTTTTTCAAAACAAAAATCTACAACATATTTATTAAAAAAACAAAGAACAAAAAAACAAAGAAAACCGACTTTTTTAAGGAAAGTACGATTCAAGTTCTTTCAGGAACTTTTTTATTTAAAAAAAAAATAGCTGGTGATTTTCTTTTTTTTCTTTTTTTTTTTTTGTATTATTTAAAAAAACAAACAAACAATAACAACCCCACAATGTTTAAAGATAGTAGGCTTCAAGTTTTTACAGGACTTTCGTGTTGGGTATTAATTCAACCTCATTTAAGGGGAGACATAAGTCATTTTGGACGATTTGGAAGTTTAAGTTCAAATCGTTCTGCAATTGTTAAAAATATAACTAAAAATCTGATAATTTAAAATATGGCAGTTTAAATATGAATGAATCGTATTCTCCTATTCTTGATGTTTATATAATAACTGAATTATTTATATTTAATTAATTAATTAATTATAATTAATTAATTATATTATATTTTGAATTATATTCAAAACCAGCTAATTATTCGAAAGAATTTTCATTTTATTAAATTATTTTAGCTAAAAAAAGCTCCCATTTCTTATTCTATGAATAAAAAAGTAATAATCTAGTAACTGAATTCAAGATTTCCTTTACTTTCCCAATAATTGAATTTTATAAAAATAGAAACCATAAATCGAAACTATCAAATTTATGGTTTTAATTTTTTTTAAATTCAACTATTGGGAAAGTAAAGGAAATGTTGAATTCACTTATTAGATTTTTGACGCTAAAATAATTTATTAGAATGCAAATTCCTCCGAAAAATTAACTGGTTTTGAATTTAATGTAATTAATTCAGCTATCATACAAAAAACAATAATTGAAGAATATGATTCTTTTATATTTTAAACTGTCACATTTTAAATTTTCAGACGATTTGGACTCAGACCTCTAAATCGGCCAAACTGACTTACATCTTACCTTAATATCCGTTTCAGAGACTATCTATAAAGAATATCTTTTATTCGTTGTTTTCTCAACTACTTTTATCCTTTCAGTATTAACCTCTTGTGGAAATGATGAAGTTCCAGCAAAGTGAGTAACAAAAATCTGCAGTTTCTTGAGCTATCGGAAATTAAATGAAAGCCTAAAATTCGAAACTTTATTCAAATACCTTTCAGTATCTCATTAATAATAACACTAATTCAAAACTTACTTTGAATTCTAAACATTTTTCAGGATCTCATATTAACGAAAACCTCTTATAATGCTTTCATAAGTTAAAAGCAAAAATATTTGCTTTCGGTAAGCAATTTTTGATTTTGGTTAAACAAAACTGCAGAAAATCCTTTGAATATTAACGAACTTCATTTGTTTATTTTTAAAAGCAAGTTGTTTATCTTGTTCATTTGTTTATTCTTTAGTGGAATTCAAGTAGTTTTCTTAGACTTAGTTTGTTGGCAGAAAACAGAGCTCTCAGACAGACATTTATATAAAATTTGACAAGCTACTTAGGACGATTTCAATCCATAAGTAACAACTTAATCCCTACTTTACTTAAAATGCCTCCTTTTTTTTCTAGATTTAAATTATTCAAACTATTCAAACGATTTTTTTTTTATTTTAAACAATCCTTTACAAGAAATTGTGAGGGAGGGGGGAGTCGTTTAAAATAAAAGCATTCATTCCAATCTCATAAAGCTTTATGAGACATACGTTTCCTTGGAACTCTTTATGACTTTGTACAGATGGAGGAAATTACAAGTTCCGGTCTGCGGTCACTTCCTGGCTTAGAAAAAGTGACTAAAAGTAAGTTCAAGTAGCCATATACAAACTAAATAGAAATATTCGGAACAGCTTCACCGCTATACATGTCTCAGATTAATCTGACCAGTATAAAACCGGAAGTAACGGAAGAATGAACATACGGGGTCGGTTTCGTTTTATGTTCACTATGAAACCACTTTTTCCTTGTTTAGATTATAAAACCCATATTACATAAATAGTTCAATTTTTGTGTTTTTTATTAATTTTCTGGAAGAAAAAGCTAAATCCGCAAATACTGATTTTAAGTTGACTTATTTAACTTATTTATACATATTACCTCCAATTAATCTCATCATACACAGATGTAGAAACGATTAAGCACAGATTAATTTTCATTGTTTATGACATGAACAGAAACCCTTTAATTCTGTTTTAATGCTTTTCTGAGAAGTTCTCGTACTAATTACTCACTTGAAAAATATAATTAAAATCACTTCGATTTCAAAAAGATTTGTTCAGCGATTCAAAAGTTATTAGAGGACACAAACAGATTGACTGATTTGAAGAGCCTCACTACGGAAAATAAGCTAAAAAATAAAACGAAACCGAAAAAGAAACACGCTGTCTCTTTAGAAGCCAATAATAAAAAATCGCACGAGTTATTTATGAGATTCAACAATCTCTCTTCATTCTGTCTCTTTCCAGAATTAATGGGCAAATGTAATATTAGAAAATGTTTTGATAAGAAAAAGGTAAGTTGAAAAATCCATACTAAAGTATGGATTTTGTCTTAATTTGGAATTAGTTTTATCATTGTCTAGAAAGTCTGTATATTATATTTTAAAATACAATATAGATGTAGGCTTTTTTGTTACAATTGAAAATAATTTGTCGAAAATCGATAAACAAATCATTAGGTTCTGTCAAGTTAAGAGCATCATTATTAATTGTTGGGAGAATCAAAACTTCAGAACTCTGGGCGTACCCTTACACAGTGTTCTGACCAGTTGATTAATGCCTCTGTTGGCTCTGTTGTATTCCTTTTCGCCATAGTGTGTTTTATCGTAGGCTTTCCTCTGAGCAGGAACAATTGGAGATTATCATTAGTAAATTGATGTCAATGAACATTTGTGCTTCATTCCTTTTCAGTACCAGAAAGGTTCATTTTTATCTCCACGTGATAACTATCTAGAACAGGGTATTATAGATTTAGGTTATACACTCTTAATTATTCAGAGAGTTTAAAAGGTTGATTTGTTTTGTTTTTTTTTATAGAAGAAAAAAAAGATTTTAAAATGCAGTGTACAATCGAATAGCGTCCATTCGTTTACGAATACGATAATTCAGAAACTATACATGATAGAAAGCTCAAATTTCAGAGACAGGCAATAAGGAAGATCCTTATTCATTTGGTACATATCGGACCAATAGTTAAGAAGGGGGGGGGGAGGGAACAAAAAAAAAAACAACAACAACGATTTCTGTGTTCTTCCATGATGGATTTCGAAAATTTGCACACCAACTAAATATTTTAAATCTGGCTGTTCGGCGTTCCAAAAGTGACGCTAAATGCGATCACTAACAGCCGATTTCTCCAAATAGCTACTTCTGAATTATCATACCTCCCTGATTTAAAATAATAACAAAATTACACATTAAAAATAAAATAAACAAAATTCATGTGCTGGCCTCCGCCAGTCTCAATGGATTTTCTATGCGGAATAAGAAGTCCCGTATTTCTGCTTACTTATAATTCTATTCACTTCCATACTGAGACCTCACGGTTTGCTGGTGACTATACCCAGCTGATGATCGCCAATTAAGCGAGAAAAGGTGTTCTGGGATGTCACCTAGTAAACACTTGGTCTCAACCTTTAATGTGTTTATAGTAAGAGTTTTAGGAACTTTTAGGAACTATGCGCTTAACTGCGCGTAGAAAAATTCATTGAAGCTGACGGGAGGCCAGACATGAATTTCCTTTATTTTATTTTTAATTATTTTCAATTTGGAAGGCCTCACATCTTTGCTTACTTATTGAATTCAATAGAGTTGTGGCAAGAGCTAATATTAATACTATTCGAGAAACCGGTCATCAGTGAAAAATATTGTATTAACATTAATGAACTAATTATGACCGTATTTTACCATCATTTTGTTAAGCAAATTAGTTTACGTTAAACTATAACCTTCAGCTAAAGGTTCAACTTTATGTGAATTAATGAGTTAAAGAAGATCCAACGCTTTTTGCAAATTCCAACGCTTGCTAATTCGTTCTAATTTCAATAAATTAATTCATCTTTCTAAAGAAGATGGATGATAAATTAGCGAAAGAGGAAAGAAAAATAAAAGCATTTAAAAATTTATTAAAGCATCGTTAATCATCCAGTAAACAGGTTCAGTTGACTTGTAGCTACAAATTAAAACAGAAAAAGAATTAAACTGAATATTTGAAAGGCGTAATTCTTTCTAAACTGATCTAGTACAACTTACTCTATAAAGCAGATTTCGCCCTTGCAAATTCCAATCCTAGCTAATTCCTGTGAATAATTTCAAGAAATAAATTGTTTTTTTCTGTCAGAAAGTTTTTTCCTTAAGTAGAAAAGCTCTTAACACTAACCTAGATAATTTAAAATTACAAATACTGGAAATACGCTGTAAAATTAAAGAGTTAATTTACACCACAACATTGTTAGTTGAGCTTCAGAAGGACATAGCTTTGGGGCCATAAGAAAAGCGAACCTTAAAATTAGTGTAAAACATAAAATTTTGTTGTAAATAGTGCGTTATTCTTTGAATTCCTTCAGGGCATCGTACTTTTCCTTATACTGTTATTCATATAATAGGTTTATAAATGTAAAGTTAAAGTATTCTTCTGCAGGGGCCAAGTAGCCCAACGGTTTTTATTCACTGGACTGCGGACTGGAGGATCCGGAATCACTTCATGGCATGTAGTGTTCAATTTCAATTTTACCCTATTGTTTGTCTATTTGATAAGAATGCTTTTGGATGAATAAATAAATGTAATTTTACAATTGCATTAATATAGAGGATACAAGATTATACTATATGTATTTACACATAAAAACCACGAATATAAGAACTACAACTAAAATTATTAAACAATCAGCATTTTATAAAATATATTTTAGAGCTATTCTTCCAAATCATCTGTTTCTCTCTTTAATTCTATCAAAACAAAAGACTCAAAAATGTATACACTTCTGTAAGCAAGACATCTTGCTAAGTAAATAATTAGAGGGAAAGGTGGGCACTGTATATAATATGAGACCCCTACTTATCATTTATAGCAGCGGTCGGCAACCCGCGGCCCATGAAGCGTTTTGGTGCGGTCCGCGGGGCGTGTTGGAATTTTTTTTTTGGTTGTCAAAGTAAGATTTTCCTTTTTTTTTTTTTTTTTTTTTTTGGTTGTCAAAGTAAGATTTTCCTTTTTTTTTTTTTGGTTGTTAAAATTTTTGGCCCAAGTGCGGCCCGCAGTAATCCCCACATAACATATTTGGCCCTTTTACAACAAAAGGTTGCCGACCACTGATTTATAGTATGGCACGCAGACATGCGGCAGCAGCCGAAACCTATAGTCATAGTTCGTGGATTCGCCGCTAGATTGGTCTGACTCAGTTCCAATGTGACTGTCGAGTGTAACAGGTTGGTTTCGTTTTTCGTAGTGAAGAAAAGTTTTTAAGGTATATATTTCCTTCATATTTAACTGATTTTTCATTCACAGAGTTGTTTTAAAATTCGCGGGTGCCTTACTACAAGGATAAGGAGTACAACACCATAATTTTAGTATTATTTTATTTTAGGGAATAGTATGATTTGAGGTTTTGTTTCCAAATATGGCGAAGGTTGTAATATCAGCCCCCTTATGTGCTCATAACAAGAAGAACAAAAACGAAAAGAAATGAAAAAGAAAAGGAAAGGAAGGCTTAAAGAAGCCAAAAGATGATCAAAACAAGCAGGAAAGGCATAAAAACAATCGAAAAGTCCTACAAAAAGATCATGGAAAAGGAAACTTAAACTAGATGACTTAGAACTAACTGGCATCCAGACGATATGAAGTCTATTGATTCAGGGGAATCAGTGATGGAAATGGAAACTGGCGTGGAAAATCCTGGAGAAGATGACGCTGTATGCCTGTTCTATGAAACGCTGGTTTCTGAAGACAAACGAGGCGAGCTTCGGGTGAAATGCCTTGTCTGCGAAATGTGAGCCCGTAATGAGTGCGCAGGATGTGAAAAACACCAGTATGTCTCTGACTTTTGTAAATAGCTGCAATTCAAATTAACTATGAAATTTTTTGTATTCAAATAAAATTTATTTTGTCATTTGCAATACAGTTTTAATTGTTTACAAGTATTTTTTTATATTATTACTATGGGGCTCATATTACCAACACACATCAAATTTTATAAAAAGTGTATTGCCCTTCAATTTTATTTTTAAATGGGCAACACCTAATACAACTGTACAAAATAAAATTAAATCAAGTAAGTAACTTATTAGACTACATTATTCCGTAAAAAGAATGGGCAAATGTATAATTATTATCGACTTATTAGACAAAAACAATATGGGGGCTCATAACACCACCTTTACCTCTATTATCTAAAGAAAATAAAAAAAAAAAAAGTGTGATTCTTATGATATAGAATTTATTTTGACACTAATGTATGATCTGTTTTCGAAATTATTAGTTTATATGATGAGAATTGTAAGCACTTTCAGAACTAGTTTATTTGATAGTAAAACATCTAATATATTTCTGATGGCAGATTCTTTTTCTTCTATAATGTTTTCAAGAAATCCTTTTGGTGACTCAGGATTACTTTTGGTCTTATAATTGCACCGTCGGTTTCATATATATTTTGATTAATAAATGTCATAAACATTAATAAAGGATAATTAAATTCTTTAATTGCCGTGCTGGCGTGGTCGTGCGGTCTCGGCGGCGGCCAGCCGTGGCGTCCAGTGCGCCAGTTCCTGGGTTCGAATCCCGGCAAGGGCATGGCTGTTTCAATTTCCTTTCCTGTGTGTCAGCCTCTTCTTCGCTTTCTCTTCGGTCTGACGTCATTCCGTAATGGCGTCCTGAGGGTTAGCTCTGGGAAAGCACCTCAGTATCTTCTCCCCTTGAAATTCTCGGAACAGAGATTCTGTTCCGCCCAGATCCGGCCTGGCGGCTGGCATCTGGCTCCCTAGACCCACACTTGGTGGAACAGGGCATACAGGCTACGTATGTAAATTCTTTAATTATCCTTAATTACCAAATAAATCTTGAAGCCTAACTAATACTTTGAATTGTCACTTTCATGGGGTCTTTTATTTTTATTCTTTTTTTTTTTTAGTTGAACAAATTAAAAGCTTTTGTATATTGTTTTAATAATATGTACATAAACTGCTGTTGATGCTATATAGTACTATACAAAGTGTTTTAATTTATGCTTTAATAGCATTTATAGTGAAGTTAATCGGATTTCTTAAGGATTTGTTTTTGGTTTTTAGCTAAAAACCTTATTTAAGTTATTTATTTTATTTAACCAGTCTTATGAAATCTGATTGTGATTCTTATTGACATTATAAAGAAAAAAAAATGTTCATCAAACCTCAATTTAAGTTCACGTGCGAGTTACATGTTAAATGGTTAGAAGGGAAGAATTTGTTTATCATTCGTACGGCGCTTCTCTTGAAATATAAGAAAATATGACTGAATCCTAAATCTGGGGTAAAAAAAAAAAACTTCGAGGAATGTCAGATTACACTATAAACTATTCTAATTATGAATTTATTTCTTTTGAGCAGTTATTTGACCACATTATACTCGGATACTTTCGACAAAAATTACTAGAAATGTCAACAAAAGAAGCATCTTTGGCGCTGAACATTTTATTGAAAGAAATAATGAAGAATTTTTTTCAACTTCTTTTCGATTTTGCTCGAAATCATGAACTGAATGGATAGAAATAAGTCTCTTGAAGTCTATTGGAAGTAAGTGAAAATGTTTCTCTTTCATTTAAAATCCGATACGACTAGAAAAATGACGACTCGCCGATTTGATTTTCGCTGGCGAGAAGGTGGCTTCTTTTGATTGGCTGCACGGAGATTGCTGCAATGTGATTGGCTGGACGGAACGGAAACTTTACTTAGCGTCCGCCTTCTCTGTCTGGGAAAATCTACCCAATGTTTGATAACGACGTTGCCGGATGACAACGGATATATGCGCCCTGGCTTTTATACGGCTAGTGCCACGTAGACGTTTTTTAAATGTGGATACGGGAGGAGCAGAGAATAGTAGAACAATGTTGGATTTAGTCACACATTATTGTAAGTACTGATATTGTTTATTTCAAAAGGGATTAACCGCTAAAATGACAATACAGAAGATTTAGTGAACTGTGTGTTTATACGAGAAAAAGTTTTCGTTTCGGAAATTGAAATTTTTCGTTACATTGAAAGGCTACTTTCCGCTTAGAGTCACAGGATAAACTAATACAGGAACTATAGTCTATATAGTAAGGATTAACTGAATTAATTTAATATCAGAAAAAGAAGTAAAAAATGGATATGTTTCTTGACAAGCTACCAAGAGCCGAAAGTAGGGCCTACCGACAACCTGAATTTACTACATTGTAATAGTGTGTAGAAGTTGGAACGAAAGAGGTGGAGGTGTTTAAGGCAAAGAACGCATTGAGTAGGTCTCTACCCTTCTATAAAGATCGAAAAGATTAACAGATAAAGATGATGAGCAAGCAGAAATAGAAAATAAAGATCAAAGGGAAGATCAAATACACAAGAAAGCATATTAAAATTGCTTCTGGAAGTAAAGAAAGATATTACACATATGAAAGAAGAGACAAAATTGATTAGAGAAATCAAAACTGAAAATGAGAGATTTAGAAATAAACTAAAAAGTCAAGTGTTGAAAGAGAAACATAAAGAAAAAGAACTGGATAAAATGAGAAATCAACTAAAAAATTCAAATAAGAAATTAATAAAGATGGAAGACAGAATGAGAAGGAATAATATAATATTCTTTGGGATAAAAGGAGGAGGAACAAGAAAATTAAGAGAATGTTGAAAATAAAGTTTTGTGTAATAAGCATCTTCAATTAGAATTAAACAGTGTGGAAAGATTACAGTGTGCGAAAAAGAGACGGGACAAATGTCGACCAATAGTTGCGCATTTATTTGATTGGAAAGAAAAGAATCGATTTTACCAAATAAAAGCAACTTCAAAGACACAAAGATTTTCGTCGAGGAAGATTTTTTTTTTTTTTTTGAAACAAGAGAAAGGAAAAAATTAAAAGAAGCAATGAAACAGAAAAGATTGAAAGGCAATACAGCAAATATAAACTATGATAAAATAAAAATAAGTGACAACAAATGTCTTACGATGAATGGATAAATAATATAGTATGGCCCATAACAAACGACACTGAACCGTTTTCAACAGAAAACGCTGCAACCGAAAGAATAATCAACGGTGGTTGTTGACAAATACATGTTCAGTGTGATCACCTTGACGCTTGAAGCTGTACTCGTAGCGTTTGTATAGGTTGTCCACCATGTCCCGGAAGACAGGTTGTTTTATTCCTTTAAGAGTGATTTTCATTCGTTGTTACTGTTACGGGGACGATGGTGCCTGTGTCAGTACACTTCCGGTTCGACGGAATTTATCGACGAAGCGACGGATAGCCTAACCTTGTTCGTGGGTGCTGGACGGTTAAAACGCTCCCGAAATTCCGTTGCAACTTGTAGCAGGCTAGATCCATTGCAACGGCCTGCTCCGTATGATGGATGCACAATAAACACTTTCTCATCGGTAGTTAATACCATTTTCACAGCAACACTGATGAATCTCACATCCACAATCATTCCTGTTCCGAATTCAACAATCGCCTACGTGTTCATCTCGCAGTGCCGCCTTTCATGTGGTGAAATTGTTCAGTGTCGTTTGTTTTGTGCCGTACTGTAGGAGGAGGAGTAAGAGCCGTTGAAGAAGATTTCAGAAAGAAAAAAAAATAAAATGGAGATAAAAAACGGAATTTTGAAGGCGCGGAGAATTCAAAAGATAAAATTATAGAAACAGAAGTCTCTCAACAGAGATTAAAAGTAAGAACAGAAAACAAAGGTAAAGAAAAAAATCAATGAAAACAAAGAGTAAAAAATAAAAGTAAAAAATGGAAAGAGGAACAAAAACCACTGGAACTTAAGAAGAAATTCAATAGCAGGTCTAAATTCGTTAAATTCTGAAACATGGATGATTTACTTAAAAATGACTTTGTTATCTTTGTTGAAACCTGATGTTTAAATATATAAAAATATATTGTTAAAAAATAGTAAATATAAATGGCTAGAACGAAAAAAGAAAAAAAAAATTGAAAGAGCAAAAGGAGGGATGTTATTGGCAAATGAAAATTGGATGTTATTGGTAAATGAAACTACTTTGGGAAAAAATAAATAAAACAAACTTAATATCCTACAATTATGGAATTGAAGGCATGGTAAATGTAAAGTTAAAAATTGGGATGAAATATTGAAGTTGATACAATAACTGATTAATGACTTGATCAAACAATTAGGAAATTTGATAATGAAATGTAAAGAAAACGAAGAGTTAATTTTAAGGCTTGAGTGACTGGAATGTGAGAATGGGAAGTGGTTAGAATCGGAGGAGGTGGAAATAGAGTCAATAGGAAAAAGGTCTTCCAAAAATGATTAATAAATAGTGAAGGTCATAAATAGTTATATTTCTGAGAAGAAAACTTATTAATTATTCTAAATGATAATTGTAAAGGTGATGAAGTTGGGGAGTTTACTATCCTAAATTACAAAGGTGCGTCTGTTATTGATTATGGGGGATGCAGTTTGGAACTGTTTCCTAAGATATTGTCTTTTTAAAGTGGAGGAATCAGATCATTTACCTTTAATGGTTGAGATTTTGGAGAAAGATAACAGAGAGGAAAAAAAATGGGGAAATTTTAATCGGTATCAAGAAGGATATTGGGACGACGCTTCGACAAAAGAATTTAAAATAAATTGTTGTAATCATTGGAAAAAAATAAATTTAGAAGAAAAGTAAGAAGTGAAAGAAATTTTACATCAGTTTAATAATAATATTCTGAAAAATGTAAATTCTGAGGTTAAATTTTTTCTATAAAAGAAAAATTATTTATGACTTATATGGAAAACAGGTAGGATTTAGAATGTACTAAAATGAAGGAATTAGTAAAAGATGTTCAGTCCAAATGGAAAAAAGAATGAGAAAAGCCAAATGAAGAAGCAATGAGAACGTTTACCTTGATTACAAATTGAAATTAAAGAGGTTAATTATGAAAAAGAAAGAATTATAGAGGGAAAAGGAAACTAAAAAAGATAAGATATCAATAAAGAGGGTGAAATTTGAATATTTCTGAAAAAATTCTGAAAAACGAATAATAAGAGGGAGGCTAACATTGAAATGAAAGATTAGGTTGATTATTTTTCAAGTATATTTGGAAGGTAAAAAAGTAAATGAAAATGAAATTGTTCAAAAGGATAATAAGTTTTATTCTAGAAAAAAAAAAAAAAAAAAAAAAAGAAGGGATTTTTTTCAATAGATGAGATAAAGATGGCAAAAAGAAAGTTAAAGAAATAACAAAGCTAGATGAGATTTCAAATGAGATGCTTAAGAATCAGGAAGATCATTTTTACCAGATAGTAGGAATAGAAATGTTTAAAAAAATATGGAATGGCGAAAATTTACCTCTCGCATGGAAAATGGCTTGGATTATGCCAACCTTTAAAGGGGGAGAAATTGATTCTGTAAAACAAAATGTATTATCGAATTGGTATAAATTTTATACAACCCTTGTCCAAATTACATTTAGAAAATAGGTAGAATAAAAAGTTATAGTAGGTGAATCAAGGCAGGTTTTCGGAAAAAATATTCAACAACTGATCATATTTTTATATTAAATGCAATGATTCAAATTCGAGTAACAAGGAAACCTATCGAACCCTAAAAATTCAGATTTTAATGAAACTTTCCAGAATAAAAGTTTGTGTTTATTAAATGAAATGAATCTTAGCTGCAGAATCCAAGCGGAAGTTGTCTAAAATGTGCCTTTAATATCCTCAAAAATCAATCGTTTTACCTTTCAAACATCAAATGGCGCTAATGATTTGTTTCTAACCAAGAAACCTAGAACTTTCCTATGCCTTTTGATAGCAAAGTAAAGTAACGCCATCTTTCGACTCCTGATGTACCCTTATTTAAAGAAGGTCTTTGATATACAGTTATGAAAGGTTGCCGTGCTGGCGTGGTCGTGCGGTCTCGGCGGCGGCCAGCCGTGGCGTCCAATGCGCCAGTACCTGGGTTCGAATCCCGGTCGTGGCATGGTTGTTTCCTTTCGTCTTCTTCTGTGTTGTGTCCGCTGGGGACCCGAAATCTGCTCTGTAGGTAGTGGTCCCCATTTGTCTTCTATATGTTACAGGCTATAGTTATGAAAGGTTTTAAAATTGGGAAAGATTCTTAAACGTAAATTAGAACAGAATCAGATATAAGCGGAACCCTTCTGCATGAGTTAGTTATGATATATAATATTGGGTGAGTGCGAAAGTTCTACCCGTTTTTGGATATGAAAATTTGCAATGGAATTGCCCTCACACATGACATTCTAATGACGCAAATCGTCTGCAATCAAATGTGTGGATGCCTCACATATAAATGTATCATGTCTCACAAAGTTAATCATCTCAAAAAAATTATCAGAGGGTGTAACATGGAACGCGAGAAGGAGCATATAAGACATTGTTTGTTATACGAGTTCGATAAAAAGAGTAGGGCAGCCGCAGCATGTCGCAATGTTTGTCAAGTTTATGGAGAGGATGCAATAGACGAAAGCACATGTCGTCGATGGTTTCGTAAATTTAGAGATAGAAGCTGCCAAGATGAGGCTAGGAGTGGACGGCCATCACACATTGGAGAGGACGATATTGACCAACAGACCGATCCCAACCATGCAAGAATTAGCGGAGACCTTCAACGTACACCTGACAACGGTTGAGACGGCTGGTTAAGTTGGGTTTTTCGAGCAAGTTCGATCGTTGGGTTCCACATAACCTGACAGCTAAGCAACGGGATGACCGAATCGCCACCTGTGTTTCCTTGCTTTCCCGATACAAAAATGACCCATTCTTGACACGAATTGTGACGAGATGAGAAGTGGGTTATGTACCGTAATGTAAAGCGTCGTAGGACTGTGTGTCGCCCTTCTGATCCGCCTGCATCGACTTCGAAAGCTGAACTTCATCCCAAGAAGGTGTTATTGAATGTGTGGAGGGATGTGCAGGGAATAATTCACTGGGAGGTCCTGCCACTCAACCAAACCATCAATGCTGCCTTCTACTGTCTACAATTAGACAGGCTGCATTCAAATTTGGTAGCAATGCGGCCAGGTCTCATCAATCGTCGCGGTGTTATCCTTCATCACGATAACACCAGGCCACATGCTGCTGTCATCACTCGCCAAAAGTTACTGGGCTTTGGTTGGGAGGTTTTACCCCACCCTCCCTATGCACCTGACTTGGCACCAACTGACTATCACCTATTTCGTGCGTTGAACAATTCCTTCAAATCAGAAAATCTTTGATGATCTTGATGCTGTGAAAACTGCCATCCAAGCCTTTTTTGACTCGAAACCGCCGGAATTTTACCGCCGTGGGATTCATCTCCTACCAGAAAGATGGCAAGAGGTCCTAGATAGCAATGGGGATTATGCACAATAATAGGTACTGAATTTATTTGCTCTTCTTTATGGGTAATAAAAACGGGTAGAACTTTTGCACTTACCCTATATAAAGACACATGATCGATAAATCAATTTCATTAGTAGGTGCAGCGTCGTAACATGATAAAAAAAAACAGACAGCGTGCGTTGAAATCTAACGAATTTTAATTCAATTTTATAAATTAAAAGTGGTGATGGCTTATTTCAATAAAATATTTTATGTATTGGTTCCATTATAAAACAATCTTCTCGATATTTGTTTTGATATTATTTTTTATTTCTATAATAGCTAATAAGTTAAAAAAGGAAAAAATTAGATATACTGTACTATTTTTATATCTGACAATTGCCTTTGATAAGGTACACCCATACAAAAAATGCTGGAAATACAAATGAAAGCTGGTTCTGGGAGAAAGATAAGATAGAAATATTGTCAAAATGTAAATATTTGGGTTATAATTTTAGATCTAATGGAAGTTGTACAGCTCCCATAGAGATGTCGAAAATAAAAGGATGTGTAGCTCTTAAAGAAGTACTCAATGTGGCAAAAGTATTGAAAGGGATTATACTACTCTCAATTATATTTTAACTGCAGAGACAGGATTAGTTAATTTATCTCATGAAAGTATAAAAAGAAGCATAAATTATTTAGTAAAAATGTACAATACAAATTAAAATAAATATCTTTTAATTTGTTGGGATGAATTGCAAAGACAAATCCAAAAATGATGTGAATATAAAATGGATATCAAATATCACAAAAAGATTGAATGAATTAAGTTTTTCAAGAGAATACTTAGATCTAAATTTGAGAAATGATTACAAGAGACTTATTTCAGAAGAACCTATTTGGGATAAAAATTGGCGTGAAATAGTTACAAAAATAAATAATTCTAAGTATAATGTTCTAAGTGGGGCCCGGTAGCCGAGTGGGTAAGGTTGGCTGCTGGCTGGAGGTGGCGGTTCGATTCCCGACCTCGGCGGAGGGCGGGAATTTTTCCACGCTTCATTCTCCTCCAAACGAGTCCTATCTCTGTAGAATGGGAACCGGGTTTCTTTCCCGGGAGTTAAAGGCGAGCGGGCGCTGGGCTGACCTCCCGACCTCAATCTAGTCCCGTTGGTCATGAAACGCCGGGAACCTTACCTTCCGCGAGCCCTGGGGCCTGCAGAGGCCTATTGTGGCGACCCTTTAACTTTTTTATAATGTTCTATATGGAGATTTTTATATCTCTAGGCTATATATTTATTCTATTTTTAGCCAAAAGGATGCCTTTACAGCGAAAATAATGAATTTATTCTAAATTTATACTGTAAAGTTGTGCCAATATCTTTAAAAAGGAGATAAAATGTAGGAACAAGAAGAAGAGAAAATACGCAAACATTGTTAAAAAAAAATTAAGTTAAAAAAAAATGAAAGGTCAAGATATTAAAAAAATTGCTTAAATCAAAATAAAACAACATTTTTTTCCCATTTGTTGCTGTAGCTTTTCCATTGAAAGCTTTTTCTAAACAAAGCACATGTGGAATTGAAACTCTTGAAATCAATCACATGACTATGCAAGAAAAAGTTGTTAAGATTTTTACCTTACCCGTTTACTCTCTCTGTCTACTTCATTTGTTCCGATTGCAAATTCTCTTTACTAATACTGAACTTATTCTTATTTTATAAAGTAAATGGGGACGGATCTACTCTTCGCAGCTATAGGTATTTCCTTGTAGTAGACTACTCCTTTTGTATCTTGTAGTAGACTACTCCTTTTTACTGTAGTAACAACTACAGTACAGTTTGTTAGTGGAACATTTCAAATCTAAAAGCAACATTCTCATAGAATAACATAATTGAAAACTAAAATATACGAAATCAATGAATTTCAGTAAAAGAAACTACATATGTCTTAATCTATTCAATCGTAATCGTAATCTATTAAATAAATAATTACTAACACCGATGACTGATAAGAATAACAACTAATAATTATTAAAAGAATTAACTGAGCCTGCAAAAATCTTACAATTTCACTCTTTCTCCATATTTAATAGCAATATAACATCACAGAATTACAGAACAGAAGTCTAATCGTAGATGTATCTGCAGAATTGAAATCACTGACTATAAAATTGCCATACATGAACAGAGATGATCTTTTTACAATCTTTTCTTAGAAGCTCCCAGAAAAAGCTACAATTATTAAGCAAAATCAAAGCAGAACGCTGGCCTGACAATCTGAAGCGGCAGACCGATTACTTCTCGAAAAATATATCGTCGCTGTCGATACTTAATGAGAGGCGTCAAACTGAAACCAAGCAATACAAAAATGCAAAAAACGAAATACAAATTAAGTAAAACATTTCCTGTTTTAATTCATTAAAAACATTCTGCCACCTATTCTGATGCATTGAATAAATGACTTACACATTTAATAAACATTAAATCAATGTTTATTTTCGTTTATAAGCCTAGAGAGGGGGTCGTTAATTTATATCCAACATAAGTTTTATTGTCGATGGATTTTGCTATGGAAGATTGAGTTAAAAGCATTTTATTCATTGGCAGTCTAACCTCAAATTGCCGTTTCTCACTTCAATGATAAGTTTAAGATGGCCTTTACTCTCTGTTAGATCACCGTTGGTGAAATCATCGAACTGAAAGAAATCATGCGTCAATATTTATTGAAATTTAAGACGGAAGAGATTCGGAATTTTTTCAAAGAAAGTGGTTTTTATTTAGATTCGTGTTTTAAGACTTAAATCAGTATTAAAAAAAAGAAGGTAAAAATGCCTTCACAGAAAAAATAAAATCTACTGTTTTGGAAACCAGAGATGAAATCTCAACAGAAACAAACAAATCAACAAAATATCAAAAAACAAATCAATGACAGATAATTAAATTGAATTTACTTACGCAGATTAGAGCATATTTCAATAAATTCCGAGAGCGCTATTGCATTTAAAAAAGCTGAAACGGAATTCTTAATTAAGTTTAAGTTGAAATGCTATAAAAACAGAATTTAAAAGAAACACAATCACTACTCTTAATTGATGCATTTTTTTAATTTCCTTAATTTTTTTGAATAAAATCATGAAAACAAGCTTTCTGCTCAGTTTGATGGACATATTAAGATTGGAATTAGTGAAATTCCGTTGGGCTTCGCGTTTTCGTGAAGGAAACCTATTGAAGATGAAAATAAAAACCCAATTAAAATTGCAATGCAATACTATTTACTCATCTAAATTAAGCAAAAGATAATATAAGAACGACCGCAAAGTGTACAAGAACGTTTTAGAATAAGCATCTGGTTTTCTTAAGCTCCAATAATTCTGCATCGTAATTCTAACTTCTGTTTCTTGTTGCTATTCTTTGGTTTTTTTTTTTCCTTCAGAAAAAAAAATCTGATTCAATTAGGCTCTGAGATAGCTGTTCGAGATTGCCTATCATTAGCAAAAGGGAATTAGATGCAAGGATTAGACAAACACGATACAAAAGTAAATAACAGAATAGAGATGAAAAAAAAATACAAAACGAAGAAGTTCCTGAAAGAAAGTTCCTTAAAATGTTACTCTCAAAAATTTCTTTAATATTTTTATTTCTTTTCAAATCACAAAATGACAAAACCAAAAACCTATATGTATTTCCAAATTCTAATATCTCCTGAATACAAACAGTACAAACTATATTTTCTCAAAAAATTAATTAAATCTAGATTAATTCTAAATTTCTTTAAATCCGATGTAATCTCATCAAACCAGGCATAAAATAATGGATTGGATACCAGGATTAATACCCGTTGATAACGTTATGACAGGTTTTAGATATTCTTGATTTAGGTTTTTTTTCAATTGCAGTTTCTTGGGTTGCATTTCTATTTTTGTCTTTGTTTTTTAGCATATTTTCCTAGGAAATGAGGCTCTTTAGATCATTCAGTGTGTGTGTATGTGTGTATGTGGTGCATTTTCCCTAATAATTTTGAACCACTGAAGGGATCTCTTTGAAACTTCGTATGTGTAAATTTAGGAGTACAGAAGATCTAGTTTTTATGTTTGAAGTGGGATCTTATCGAGAAATTAGCACCAGAAGGTGACAGAAATTCGTACAGAAAAAGCATTGAATCTAAACATTGGATTTCTAGCCTATTTCTATTAATGTTTCATATCCAGCTGTTTAAATCCAATGGGGAAGATGGAGAGCAAACACACACATACACACACAGACTGAGGGATTTGATTGTCCTCACTTTCTTAGAAAAGCAAGCTGAAAAAAAAATAAAGTAAATGATGCATAAATAATGTCTTGTGCAACAAATTTCACAATTTCATAACAAAAATAAATAGAAATATTAGATAAGCATTAAAAGAGATAAAAGATAAGAATAGAAGAAATGTGAACAAGGAAAGAAAATTTATTAACAGGATGAATACTGAGCCAAATACAGTATGTTCTTCATAACGGATGTTATGAAAATGCGAATTTCCTCCAACGCGAATAATGTTTAGGGAATAACTACAATATAGCGCGATATTCGCGTTTGTTTACTCGAGAGTCTATCAGGGAGAGAATCTAGGATGAACACATAAAACACCTACACAACTTAACCAATTTGCGAAGGAAATCATGGAACACATTCACAGCTGAAACCATCCAGTCACTGCATCAATTCACCGCGCATTTATTTTTTGTACAACTATTTTTGTTATTCAGCATTTGATAGCTTCAATAATTAAAACAATATCCATTTAACCTCCCAAAACATATCTAAATTCAAAGTCCAAATTCAAAAAAGCCCACCAGCGAATGCAAAAGAAAGCCTCAAGTATTTAAAAGAAACTTGAAATTATAAAACGGAAAGAAAGGAATGTGAGAGAAACAGGCATTACAGGAATTGAACTATCAGAAAGAAAATGAAGCAAAGTTGTGTAGATGGAACAATTTTACAATAATTAACAAGTAATAATCTTCCGACATCTATTTCCATCAACAAACTTCAGAACTTTCTTCAAGAAAATGTGTTGTATTTATCATAGGATTTGTCTATTTATTAGATATTTATTATTTGTTGTGTTATGGAACCTGAGAGGATTGAAACATGCAGCATTCCGCCAAGAATTTGAAGAAGTAAAAAAAAAGTCAAATAAAGTTTAGAAATTAAAGGTTGCAAATAACAAAAGCAGTACCTAAAAATATCCTTTATTTACAGATCAGTTCTTAACGATCCAACCACTGGCAGTGGGATGTGGTTTGGAAACTTGGTCATAATAAAATTAACCGTTAAATTATTACCAATTTATATGAAATTTGAACAAAGCTCGTTAAATTTTAGCGGTAATACCAGGTTTCATCAAAATCAGCCCAAGTTTTCATTTGTAGAGACATCTTCTCTACTTTTATTCCATTTCTGGTGTCTTCCTCCATAAAGCCTATCCACTGTCACATCGTTCATTAGCTACTTATTGTTCTGTCATACGTTATCTATTTATCGTTCCGCGGTCACCCTCTTCTCCTTTTACCTGATAGAGCAATTTCCAATGACTTACTCTTCGTACTATTCGACTGTGCTTAACCTGCTCCTATCACCTTTGAATTTTCTTGAGTTTCTCTGATATCATCCCTGCGTAAGTCAAGACTCTCACCACTTCATTTTCACTCTTTTCCCATCTCGTGTAACCATCTACAAACCTTTACGTTTCTGCTATATTCAATCTAACTTCCCATATCTTTCGTCTACCACATCTCTGCTGTACACAGCATCATTGACCTAGCTATCCTAGTGTACATCTGCCAAGTCAGTTTTTCTCTCCTGTAAGTCTAATGTGTGAAAAAATATAGACAATACAAAATAAAATTTTTTATTAATCTTTAAATCACGAAACAATTCAAAGAAAAAGAGATTTCCATCATTATCAAAACCGAAAACTACGTATTTATCCGCATAGTGTTGATAACTGTCAACATCTTCTGAAACATCTAGGTTAATGGAACTCTGAGATGACAACTTTCAAAAACTCTAATTCAAATCCATTTCAGACACTAGATATAGATATAGATATAGATATTTTGTTCTCTTGATTCGTGGCAGTTATTTTATATAGTGATCAACTTCCCCACTTGTTAATAAACAAAATATTGGGTGAGTGCAAAAGTTCTACCTGTTTTTGGATATGAAAATTTGCAATGGAATTGCCCTCACACATTACATTGTAATGACGCAAATCGTCTGCAATCAAATGTGTGGATGCCTCACATATAAATGCATCATGTCTCACAAAGTTAATCATCTCAAAAAAAATATCAGAGGGTGTAACATGGAACACGAGAAGGAGCATATAAGATATTGTTTGTTATACGAGTTCGATAAAAAGAGTACGGCAGCCGCAGCATGTCGCAATGTTTGTCAAGTTTATGGGGAGGATGCAATAGACGGAAACACATGTCGTCGATGGTTTCGTAAATTTAGGGAAGGAGACAGAAGCTGCCAAGATCAGGCTAGGAGTGGACAGCCATCACACGTTGGAGAGGACGATATTGACCAAGCCATAAGGAACAGCCCGAACCCAACCGTTAAAGAATTAGCGGAGACCTTCAACGTACACCGGACAACGGTTGAGATACGGCTGGTTAAGTTGGGTTTTTCGAGAAAGTTCGATCGTTGGGTTCCACATAACCTGACAGCTAAGCAACGGGATGACCGAATCGCCACCTGTGTTTCCTTGCTTTCCCATTACAAAAATGACCCATTCTTGACACGAATTATGACAGGAGATGAGAAGTGGGTTATGTACCGTAACGTAAAGCGTCATAGGACTGTGTGTCGCCCTTCTGATCCGCCTGCATCGACTTCGAAAGCTGAACTTCATCCCAAGAAGGTGTTATTGAGTGTGTGGGGGGGATGTGCAGGGAATAATTCACTGGGAGGTCCTGCCACTCAACCAAACCATCAATGCTGCCTTCTACTATCTACAGTTAGACAGGTTGCATTCAAATTTGGTAGCAAAGCGGCCAGATCTCATCAATCGTCGCGGTGTTATCCTTCATCACGATAATGCCAGGCCACATGCTGCTGTCATCACTCGCCAAAAGTTACTGGGCTTTCGTTGGGAGGTTTTACCCCACCCTCTCTATGCTCCTGACTTGGGACCAACTGACTATCATCTATTTCGTGCGTTGAACAATTCCTTCAAATCAGAAAATCCTTGATGATCTTGATGCTGTGAAAACTGCCATCCAAGACTTTTTTGACTCGAAACCGCCGGAATTTTACCGCCGCGCCGTGGGATTCATCAGTGGGACCAGAAAGATGGCAGGAGGTCCTAGATAGCAATGGGGATTATGCACAATAATAGGAACTGTTCATTTTGCGTTTATTTGCTCTTCTTTATGGGTAATAAAAATGGGTAGAACTTTTGCTCACCCAAAAGAAAAAAAAAAGAACTCTGTCCAGGTTCTCAATTATCTTACTTCAAAAAAAAGTCACGTTTTTGCTATCCGGAAAGATCATCTATATTCTTCTCATAGAAGAGATTTTTGTTAGTTCGATCTATATTACTTACTAGTGATGACATGACTACATACGACTTGTTTTTTGAATCCACTTTTTAAGGAAAATCCCTTTTAAGTCCATGTTTCAAATTTAGAAATGTTTGAAAATAATCTCCAATTCCATTATATTACTGTTATGCAATCAAAATACAAAATTTATTATAATGCACCGAAAGGTACTAATGTAAAGAGTGATCAAAAATTTTATACTGAAAAATAAATTAAAATAATTGTAAATACAATCGCAGAGAAATTGTATCAAGCGGAAAAGGTAGGATAAATGGTTATTCATCAAACGAAATTCTGATAACAATAAATATAAAAGAATGGGACATCGTAACTAACACAGCATTCTAGAGGTCATCACAAAATCCATCAACATACGTCCAAATCACTAAAGGAAGTGAGATGTGAAGAGTCTAGATAAGCATACATCAATAAAAGTAAAGACAAAAGAAAATCCATTGTCTTTCCACCGAAACTTGAAACTAATGCAACCATCAAATGGTTAAGATATCTAAATATTGACATACTACAGACATTTTTCCAAGTGCTGTACTGAAGACTAGAGGCTTGCACTAAGGTTGGGATACGGACATTTTATACATTTGAATATTTTGACATTCCTTGATTTCTTTTTTTTATGAATTTAAGAAGCTTTTTTTTTATATTTTTTCATAGTATGTGCATGTTTGCTTTAAAATATCGTAGCTTCCTTCCTTTAACAATTTGGATTTATGGTGATAGGGGAAATTCTGACCTCTAGAATGCTACAATAAAGTTATGAAGTTTTATTCTGAACCACCCTACATATTAATTCCTGAAATTCTAAATTAAAAATTGCTAAGTCCAAAATAAATATGTTACATTAAAAACTAAAACTTCGAAATTTGAACATAATTCACAAAGACGAGGTAAAAAATATTCATTAAACTTTCCCGATTTACAACTTCAACTTTAAGCATGTTTCATTATTCAGTATCTATTTTATGTAATGCTAGTCTAATGATTAAACCAGAAGAATAATTTAAAAGCTCACTTTTTTAAAATAATTTTCCTCGTGGAAAAGCATTTGTAAGTTTGTAGCCGGTCGCTACAATTTGCCTCCGTATTTTTCATTTGTTCAAAATTGATTAAATCCGCAAATACTTACTTTTACTCGCTGAAATCTAATTAAGTTTAATCGTATCAGAGCAGTGAAATTTTTTAAGTTGGATTACAAAATAAACTACTAGACTGATAAAACCTCCTGCTTGCTGTCAGTGAGAGTTAATTATTTCTAATGTTTGCTAAGACAATTTTTTGCAGTCTTCCAGCTCAAATTTCTGAGCAGAATACCAGAGAGATGTTTTTAACTATGCTAGACACAACTTCTCCTATCCGCAATTATACATTCGGAGTTTCATGAAGATCTTCGAAGATATTTTTATGAGTCTATATTTATTTTGTGAGGATCTATAAAAGATTTTTAAGATTTGAAGATCAACGTCCTGTTACAATGTGGATGCTTTATGATTCATAAAAATATAAAACGCTTTTAAATTTTTAAAGAGGAACATCAATTGTAGCGATCCAAGTAAATACCTTTCGTTTTTGAGACGGCAAATATGATGAAAGATTCGAACTTATTTAAATATTATCAATTATTAATATTTTAGCGAAATGTTAATACAAATGTTGTCAAGATCTTCGATGTTTTTTAGCAAAATCAAGAAGTTTATATTTCTCTTTGAAATATTTGTAACCATGTTAAACTTTTTGAATCTGAAATCTTTTGTTTACATTAATTCAGAAAAGGTTTTCATTCTTAAATAATTTACGTGGAAGGATTCGTTTAAGCCACTGCATCGAAATAAAAACATTGAGAATCTAACAAACTAATGCAGAATCAAAGATTTTTACTAATCTTTTATACAGGCATATGTAAGAAAATTGTTATCATTTTTTTTACGATATGTTTTATCTTTATTTTTTTTAATAAACTACGAAAAAAACCTGGTATGGCGTCGGTGAAAAATAAAATATCAAAAGAGCATTTCTTAAAGATAAACTGGTCAAAAATTAAAGAAACATCAATAGCAATAAAATATCAAACAAACAAAACTTTATAAGCCAATGAACTTCAGAAAATGTAAAAATCCTACAAAGATATGAGGAAAATCTTAAAAAAAAGGCTTTAAATAAACGTTAAAGTGGATGATAAAGGTAAAAGATCATTGTTATTTAAAAGTACGAAAATATGTGTAAAAGTATATGATATTTAAAAAGAAAATGAAAGCACTGGCGTCGATGATTATTAAAAATAGGATAACCAAGTGTGATTGAATGTGATGATATGAATATGATAAATATAATAGTTAAATATGATGACGTTGTATAAATCAGAAGTAGGAGGTTCTTGACTAAGTAAATAGTTAATCGTCAACCTTGTCCAATCCGAAGTCTATCAAAATTACATCTTGTTGTCGATACCTCGATATTTTCTCTGTAGGCGGTGATGTATGCTATGTAAGAATGCTATATATTTATAATACTGTTCTGTATTTTTGTGTTTATGTTATAAGATTTGTCCTAGGCTACATACGTTTATTATACTGTTCTATACTATGTAGATCCTTTTTTTTGAGGGATTTCCTCACTCCGGGATGAGATATTATTTCGATATTCGGCCCGGTGCCTCGGGCCTTCTTCGGTGTACAAATAACAATCACATTCACATCAAGGTGAGCGCAGAACTACAGCTTCCGTCGTTAGTTTCTCGGATAAGTTACCGTACTCATGTTGTTTATTCCGAGCAACTGGTGGCCGCACTGTGAGATGGAGAAGGGGTGGGAGGGGACAGCGAAAACAGAAGAGTCCTTGGGGACAATTTCTTAATTGCGTGAGGGGGGTGCGTGAGAGGTGGCGAACTCAATTGATCTCTCTGAATTCAAAAACACCATTATTTATATTGAAAGAAAACAAGAGTAACAGAGGGGAAGAATTTAAAAATTTAACAAAACATCCCGGAGTGAGGAAATCCCTAAAAAAAAAAAGATCTATATAGTATCAGTCTCACTCCTCCTTCAGGACCAAACTATACTGTTCTATATATTCGTTTTTGTGTTACACAGAAACTATTCTACATTTAGTAGAATACAAACCATATATGCGGCCGCACACCTGTACAAACAATCTAAATATTCCGAACAACGGCGCACGCAACGAAGCATTCTCTGAAGGCGTTCCGATTTCTTATCTTCCCGTCAACTGAACTGAAGCGTCCACTTTATGAGATCCACAACTTTCGTTTTACAGTTAATACAAATAAAGATACTTTAGTACTAAGCAAATTAAAACGAATTTCCTTACCATATCAATGCGTCTCTCGTTCATTTCAATCCGAACTGTGAGAAGAAAGGCGAACATCAGTTTATGTTTCTCGAACAGCGACCGACAGACATTGACGTACAAGTTAAAAGTAAATGCCTCGTTGATGTTGTTTAGTCGTTGCTCAACGTCATCTAAATAAGAAACGAATACATACTTTCAATCTTAAGGGAATTATTACTATTTCAGTCAAGGTCAACTTTAAAATTGTTCCGATTTCTCATCACTTAATAACTGTTTAAGATTAAGAATTCAGAAAAAAATGCACTTCCCTACCCTTAGTCAGTGTTTGTTAATTTAAACCAGATTCAAGAACTCGAAAGAGCTTCTTAGCCCTCTTCAGCTGGTTATGCATTGTTTGCTTTCGTCATTTTTGTTCACAAAAGATTTACATAAATGACATCCCTCAGCCTCCTAACAACTGTCACTGTTCAGAAGGTATGCGACGAAGGTATAGAACATTCACGTTCTTCATAAAAATGCAAACAAAAATTCCACACACATCGGCTCTGTAAGAAGGTTTTGAATTAGGACTATTTCGTTTGTGATATTATACAATTACAAATTCCTGCAACTTCTTTGTCTATTCGACTTAAGAATTTGTGGATGTATGTTAAAAACGAAATGGGTCCAAAAACAGAACACAGCATTAAACAACTGAAATACAAAAACCACAGAATGAATTTACAACAATTAACTTTCAATGTGATCCAAGAAACCATCAATCTAAGCCTGTATCTTCGGATGAAAATAAATTTACGGGAAGTAAAGGCTACAGCGAGCAGAAACCTAATTAAACTAATTAGGAAAGAGCAAGCGAAACTCGTCTGGCTGAACATAAAGAAAACGGTTTGCAAAGCTCGTTAAGAATAGAAAAATGGTTTGTGCCTCCATTTCTACTTCCAATCTCTTCTCCATACTCTTCACGTAACTACTTAAAATATTCCTTTGTATTATATATGTTAAGTAGTTAAGTGAAGTCAATATTTGGTTCAATTTTGCGACGAATTGAAAATCCCTTTCTAGAACATTCGTAACCACATTTGCAGCAGTAAGATCTTGAAATTGAGGCAATTTATTCGTCAACTAATTACTTTCATAGTAAAGTGAAATTACTCTTCATTGGAGGGATAAAAACAGTTCAATTTCACGGTGGCTTAGAAAGGATATCATTATGCATCAAGACAGTAACGCAATGACTATGTCTGTAAAGTATTTGATTAGGTTTCTAGACAGGTTGAAAGTTTCGTAATTGCCTTATTTCTATATTTTGTTTCTTTTGGTTTTCTTGTAAATATAAAAACAAAAGGAAATATAGAAGACATACTTTTCAAGTCTTAGCGTCTTAATCAAGAAAAATAACAATTTTAAAATATAAGAAGTAATAAATAATAAAGTATCAAACTAAAATTAATTATACTTATTTAATTTGCTTCATCAGAATCTTTTCGTAATAGTCGTATTGAGCTTATTAGAATGGAATAGTTCATTTACAACTTCCGTTAAATTTTAGTGAATTCTACTCAAAATATTTAGTTTTAAGCCACATTATATACTTCCCTAAGATTCATTTCATTGACCTCTATTCCTTTTGCAATTTATCTAGTCCTAAATGATAGCCAATATACGTGCAACAGCTTTACTAACATATACTTACGAAACACAAGCTAATTATAGCAATATTATTTTACAAATTTATGTTTTTGGCTGTTTTAAAGACAAAAAAATGTTGAAGCAATTCCAGTAAAGGCAAATTACGGATCAAGCTCCTTCATTTTTTTAGATCATCTTTAAGGTCAGTTCTTAAAACCCCGGTATGAATACTTAACTGGGAGAGAAAGAACTAGAGAAAAAAACATCTGACCTCTGTCGGGGATCGAACTCAGCTTCCTTCGCCAGCATCTCAGTGCCAACTCACCAAAGGGCCCACATTTTTTAAAGCTACAAATAGACTTATTTGCGAATAAACACAAAGTGAATTTGTGACTCATTTGAATCCCTTTTGTGTTTACAGACGGTCCCCGACTTCCAATGTTTCTAAGTACGATTTTTTGACTTTACGATGGTGCGAAAGCGATAGGCATTCAGCAGAAACCTTACTTCGAATTTTGAATTTTGATGTTTTCCCGGGCTAATATGCGGTAAGATACACTCTCTCGATGCTAAGCTATGTTATTCGGTAGGTAAGTGTATTAAATACGTTTTCCACTTAACCGGTTTTATCAGGGCGTAACCCCATCGTAAGTCGAGGAGCATCTGTATTTCTTTATCTTGTTATAACTTGTTTGAGACACACCATATATTGTTGCATTAGTAAAACAAAAAAAAGAAAAGGTAATAAAACATCTCGATAATCCTAATTAAAGTATTCTTAATCAGAGCTCAGAGAACAACGGGACATTCTCGAGAGTAAATTTTTTAAGAAAACAAATATTAAACAATAATAATAAATAATTCAAAAACTCGTCATCAGGGGAAAATGTGGCGCTACGAAAAAGAAAAAAAAATCAGCTAGGGATCTGTGAATGAGTGACTGGTAAAACTGTTAGACTTCTTACAACGGTATTGGCGCAGTTTTCTTTGTGCATCACCGTAACAATGGATTTTAATGATACCTATTCACTATTTTATTGTTATGTCATCATACAGTGAATACATTCTTCAATATCATTATCACCTACCTAACAATGGTCCAGAGAAATCTGAGAAAAAATATAGAACAATAAACTTTATTTGCATAGAAAGTTTAAAATGGCATCGCCACTTTAACCCCTGGGAATTTTTAAAATAATTCTTGTTTTACCGGAATCTCTTCCCAATTTAAAAATGTTCAAACAAGGCAGGACTGCATTTCTTCGATAAGTTAACGAGTCAATGGCTCTGAACAACTATACTTTATTTAGGATCTCTTAGTATTTCAATTACAAAGAAAACAGGAAGTTGATCTTACGAGATCTGTCTGAATCCTGAATGCTGCTAATGAAGATTCCTAAAAACCACTCGAGTGAATATTGATACATTGGGTCAACTTTGGCCAAATCACTCATGCAGAAGAAGAGAATCTGCGCCCTTACAGCGACGGGGATGTATTGCATTCTCGTACAATCGATCTCCTTCTCAGTCACTTCAGCGGCGGCCACCTTCACCTAATTGATAGAAAATATGCATAATTGTTAATTGGACAATTAGTGAGAGTGCTAATTAAGCAACGTTGTCGCCCATGTTTCACAATCCAAAGTAAAAAGACCAATTTGAATTATCGAATCTCCGTGAAACAAGGTAATGCTCCATCCTTGTGTATTACACTGAATATTACATAAAATACATACATACATTGAATATTATAAATGGAACAGAAACAAAAATAAGAAAAGCTTCAGGTTAAATGAAATTGGAACATACTGATCGATGTAAGTGTCTGTACAAGAGATTGTTTAATAAAAATCTTGGGACGCTATTGCTTTGGAAAATATAATAATGATAAGGTTTGAATTAAGTTCTGGAAATTTCCCAAAGTCCAAAAGAATATCAATATTTGACACAATTCATGAAGACATATTTTACGTGTGCTGATTATATTTAAGTAAATAAAAACGAAGAAATGACACACTAAACTAACTGGATAAA
>JAFIDM010009631.1:289811253-289836587 GCA_023159025.1 Thereuonema tuberculata | reverse complement strand
AATTTAATTTTTGATGTCTATATTCTCTCAATCTACGACTGCTTTTATAACCAGCGTGTAAATCATATATCTATGATATATTTTTATTTTTTATAGAGATTAGAATGTAGGCCTCGTGGTCTAATGGCTAAGACGTCTAACTTCTGAGCAGTATTCTACCTAATAGGAATAGTGCATCTTTCTTTCTTGACTCTCATTTTAATTGTAATTGTCACTTTTCAGTGGCGTTTGAGTTACAAATATTGATGGTTTTTGAGTTACAAATAGTGATTTTTTCGGTATTCCATCACAAAAAAAGAGTGCTTCTTTCTTTCTTGACTCTGTTTTCTTTACTCCAACATCTGCCCTACACACGCATTTATTTTTCAATATCACATAGAATTTGGTTAAGTAAGAATATTTAAAATATTGCAACGTTTCGGCAATTATAGTTCTAATTGTCAGTTTCGAATTACAAATAAATAATGGGAAATAAATAAAGAATCTTGAGATTCAAAAAAAAAAGGTTGAATACATTCCTTATTGATTGGGGAAGGGAAAGGAGATATAAGTCAAAAAACAATATGAAGAGAGTTGTAGTCCCTACGGCCTAATGGATAAGACGTCTGACTTCGGATCAGAAGGTAGCAGGTTCGATTCTTGTCGCGGATGTTTCATTGCAAAAATTATTTCTATTTTCTCACAGAAAATTGCGCCGGACAGACAGACACACAGAGAAATAAAAGATTTTAGTAATATAGATTCCCAAAGCTTTCATTCCCTAACACTAAAACTACGGCTCGTACAACAAAATGTCATAGAACATTTTCGACTCAAAATGATCTTTATAACCCGTATCTCTTCGCTTTGTCTACAATCTTCGAAACACCATTTACAAAATATCGATGGCTTAGCGCAAAAGTAGCGAATATCTAGTAAAATACAAAATTAGTTTTTTGTGGCGAATAGGTGTCTTGAAGAGCCTTCTTGTAGGGCAAAAATAGCAAATCCTTCAAAATGGCATATTTCCTGTGATTTTAGGACCTAAACTAGCGAAAAAGTACCCTTTTTTAAAAACTTAAATGGCAATAGAAGCGAATGTGCATATTCGCTACTTTGACCGTTTCATCTCTGCTGACTGAACACTTTTCTGTGATAAAACTAGCGAATGTGCCCGTATTCGCTAGTTAGTCCCTAGATGACGCCACCTGGTCATTGTCACCTTTTCACCTTCTCAAACCTTCTCACCTTGGATAAATTGTTAATGGAAAAATGTTAGCTTAAAATTACACTATCAAAAATTATCTAAGATTATTCTAATCAATTTCTAGTTTAAAATGTCACAAATTGCATGTTTCCATATGTTTTTGTTTCAAAGGTACTGAACAATGAAGTTTCAAAGCGATTTACCGCTTTGGTTTGGCCAAAATGTAAAGAATGGTATCCGCTTCGATTTCCGATCCGATACGTACGGATATTAGCTGATACTGATGCTAGTATTAGTCAATCCCTAACTATGAACGTAACTAATAGTGTAGTTCGCTGCCGTGCTGGCGTGGTCGTGCGGTCTCGGCGGCGGCCAGCCGTGGCGACCAGTGCGCCAGTACCTGGGTTCGAATCCCGGTCGTGGCATGGTTGTTTCTTTCGTCTTCTTCTGTGTGTTGTGTCCGCTGGGGACCCGAAATCTGCTCTGTAGGTAGTGGTCCCCATTTGTCTTCTATATGTTACAGGCTATAGTGTAGTTCGCTAGTTTGGTCAAGCATTTAAGGAGGTTGTGTGAATTTTAATAAGGAAAGAAGTGGCGAATCTGCATATTCGCTACTTCTTCCTTAACTATCTCAATGGCACAAACTTTCTGTAAGATCCAAACAATCGAATCGACCAAAACTGCTTGAAAAATGCAGCAATCAAATTTTTAACCCCATGCCATTGTAGTATACCCCAATGACAATATCTGTACCGAATATGAGACTTCCAGGAATTGTTCCTGAGCTTTGAGGGACATTTCCCACTAAATTAGCTTTTTCTCAAAACTTGCATCTTGGATATTCGCTACTTTTGCGCTAAGCCATCGATATATACAGGGGTGTTTCGGATATGTTTCTCAAAAATCTGTCCCCATAAGAAAATATGAAAAAATAAAAAAAAATACGATAAATAATTATAAATTCATTATACGAGCATAATATTTAATTTATCAGTTACAATACATGTTCAAATTGACACCCATTTTCTTTTAAACACTTTCCAATGCGATTAACAGAAGAGCTTTCCACATTTCTAAACATTTGTTTTTAAGGCTTCAATTTCTGTCATGTTATCCTGTAAAGTTTGAGAATGTAAAAAGTATGTGCCATTATTTTGTCGATGTCAAGGTTTTAGAACGGACGACATTTGTGGCCTTCCTTCGATACAATGTTATTTTGAGACATTGTAAAGACACTGAAATGTTGAACGAATTTTATCCGGAGTAGAAAGATCTCTCGTTCAAGCTTATAGTATTTAATTAACATGATCCCTCCCTCTTTCTTCAGATCTTGTCTGTTGGATCACTGATTACGGAAATTGAACCTAAATTAATTAAAGCAACCTAAATGGAAATTAAAGCAACAATAGCGGTCGGAAACAGATGCTGTTTTTCACTTTATTTATTTATTTATTTACCATCCTGAAAGTGTAGTCCTACTGTTTGGTTTTGTTTACGAGAACCTTCAGCGCTTTTGCGCATGCGTCAGCTCTCCTTCGATTTCATCAAATAGGGGTGAGGAGAAATAAAGAGGGGATGTTTACTTTTTATCAGTTTTACTTTACTAGTAGCTGCGTTCTATTTCGCTTTTCGGGAAAGAATTAAGGAAAGACTAAATACTATCGCAAAAATGCTCCTCCGTTATTTTTTTCTTAAATGCGAAAATGTCCAAAAGAATTTTGAAAAATCAGCGTATCATCCCTCTGCGGAGGAGAATCGCCCGCGATTGTGGGTCTCGATTTCGAAAACGAACAGTACTAGGTTATTTCTTAGTAGTCTGTAGGTGGTAATGTTTTGATACAATAGAGAGACTTGTACATTAAGTATCATATACATATAAATACAAAGATAGTTTTAATTAAGATACAATATTATTGATTTTGGTAACGAATTTATAGTGACTATAGTGAAATTTATTTTGTCTTCTTGCGATAGTTTATGGTATTGTTAGACTAAATATCAGGTTTCTAAGTATGCTTTAGAGTATATTGTGCAGGCATTCCCGCACTGATGATATGTTAGGTTCCAGACTATTGTAGTACTTCGAAAATAGTTGTAACTCGAAGCAGTGCATAGGCTTGTATGCTAGACTAATTTTGCTTTTCTATGTAGATTTCGAAATAACGTACATAATCCCTTACAAGGTTAGCATTGAAAACTGACGACAATAATGCAAGGTGGAAGGTCGATGTGAGCAATAGTGCACATCGATAAGGCATCAAAACTGGGAAAAAGATGTCTCAAGTCGGAGAAGGGTGGCCATTGAAAAGTGCAGTAAATGCGAAGTGACGGAAATCGGGGTACCTCTGGGTAAATTTTTCTAATAATGCGGGTCTTTCTTTTTTTGTTTTGCTAAATTTTCCAGATAATTCTGTTGCCTTTGGAGATAGTAATCTCCTTTTCAGCCTTGCTACATTTTTATTGTTAACAATATCTAACAATTTAACAATTTAGCAATTTAATTAAAAAGTTTGAGAATTCTTTTCTGATTTCATAATCCGTAATTATTTTGGGATTTTTAAAACTGAAGGTATAACAAAAAGTCATTGGAATTTAAACAGAATGATCACACGAAAGCTAAAATTATTGATTTACAAAATCGAAAATGCTTGTCGGCGCAGAAACGTGGGAGTCTTAACAAAATAAATTGAGAGATTATTCAATGAGAGCTTACTGAATACCTGGTAAGGAAGCTTCCCGAGTTCTGGTGCAGTCATGGAAAATGACGAATCAGACCTAAAGCCGAAATGAGAGCTCTACATCAAAATCCACTTCTTGTTACTGTGATCGGGTAAGAGGCCATATAATAAGAATGGATGAGAACAGAGCTGAGAAGAAGAGTTCTGTGGAAAACAGGAAGTAGGAAGAAAGAGAGATCGCCCCAGGAAGAGATGGATGGACGGTGTTGAAGAAGACTTATTACAATTGGAGTAGAACAGATGGAGGAGGAGGACAGAACGGATGGCATAAGAGACTTTAAAGTAGCCAAAGGCTCTTCAAAGGCTGTAGATTCATGGCAATTATGGCAAGATAGAATTCCTAGGAAATTACTAATCAGAACAACAAGTTTTTCAAAGAAGTTAAGCCTACTTTCCTTAAAATGTGTCTCTCTTTTTTCTTTTTTTTTTTGTAGTTTTCACAATTAAAAAAAGTATTTTCTTTATTTTTAAATTATAATATATGATGAAATGTTAGAAAACATTAAAAAATTATTTACATTAAAAATTTACTTTACTTCATTATTTACTTAAAAAACATAGATCAAAATGCATCAAAGTAAGATTTGAACTCTGAGCCATCATCGACGGAAATCTGGAATTTTTTTCTTATTATTTACTTAAATTCCTTAAATCCTATTATTTTTTTTTAATAATATCAGAGCACTGGAATTAGTGGATTAGCTATAAGGATTAATACTCATTATTAGACATGATTTGGTTGAATGATTTTCTGTGGATATTTTTGCAGTCTTCTCACTCATATTTCTCGACAAATATTAATGCACAAAAAATTTCAAGTTGAAACGATAGATTGTCTCTATCCTTAAATATGCATACCAACTTTCAAGTTCCATGGAGCAGTTTGAAAATTATTAGAGGGTCAGACACAGAGGTGTATTTACACGAGGGCTAAAAGGGCTACAGCCCAGGGCGGCAACTTTAGGGAGCGGCAAAAAAATTAGGAAAAAAAACAAAAATCCTGTACTATTCAATAATATTAATATTCAAAAAAACATTAAGTGTCGTATTATAAGCAGATAATGAAGGAAACATAAAAAGAAACATATATATATATTTTCATACTCTGAGTAAGTAAATTCTAACGAATAGACGAGTTGTAAATTAACAGTAACTTAGCTCAAAACTAAACATAAACATCAGTATAGTTTACTAGTGATATATTCAGACAGGAGGGTCAGGAGGAAGGGCGGCAAATCTGGCATAGCCCATAGGCGGCAAAGTGTAAATCCGCCTCTGGTCAGACAGACGTACACATATACACAGACTGGTGATTTGATAAGTCTTACTTCCCTGGGAAAATAGGTTAAAGACTGTAAATCGTTCTAAATTAATTTATTTTTGCTTTATTTCTTTTTGTTTAATATAGGAGTCCATTTCAAATTAGGGAAGTTTAGCCACCAATACCATTGATTGATTCCTGCGAATAACAGTTGTTACTAGAATACAATTCAGAATTAATTGAAATAGGGTCTTAAGGATTTTTGTAACTGCAAGGAAGCTACAAATCTTGGTCTAATATTAGAATGACTTTTACTATACATCAGAATTACGACAATTTTTTTTTAAAAATGCAATTAAGTCAAAACTAGCATGTCCGTCCGTCTGTTCGTCGTGATCATGTTAACTCAAAAACTGTATGTCCTTGAAGGCTGATATTTTGTAGGTTGCTGTAGATCGTCTCTAGAAATATTCTTAGTTATTTTGATATCTACCAATAGGTAAGGAGCGAAGGGCAAAAGAAAATTATCAAATAAGCAAAACATCAAAACATGTAAAGGGCGGTAACTCAAAATCTATATTACTGAAATCTTTTATTTCTCTGTCTGTGTGTCTGTCTGTTCGGCGCAATTTTCTGTGCGAATGGAAAATAGAAATAATTTTTACAATGAAATTTCCGCGACGGGAATTGAACCTACAACCTTCTGATCAGAAGTCGGATGTGTTATCCATTAGGTCATAGGGACTACAACTCTTTTCATATTGTTTTTTGACTTATATCTCCGCAATTGTTGTTTTGTTGTTGTTGTGCCCCAATGTTAGTGCAACACTGGAAAACGGTTTTTCATTTTTTACTGTCACGAGGAAGTCGACAAATTCAAAATGAGCATTATTGAACTTCAAAATAATGCGTTAACTGCTTTCTTTGGAATCGAGTTTTGTTAGATTATCTTAAATTTTATTTTCTTATTATTATTACTTTTAATAATTGAATTGTACCTTATTAATATATTTTTGTAAAAACAACTAAACTGATTGATTCACGTGTTTTTGGAATTTGTTTAAGCTTCCAACTGTTTTGTTTTGTTGTACTTATTCCAATTTTATTATGCTTGAAAAAGAGATGGCTTGAAAAGAGTCTTCAAAACTTCAAAATGTTGCTTTAACCCCTTTCATTGGAATCGATTATTCTTGGATTATCTCATATAAACCATCGTTTTATCATCGATAATCAATTAGTATCGAAATGGACAACGAGAGAAAGGATGAGATCTTTTCAAAGAACTGTTAATAATGTCGTAATCTCGGCCATTCTTGACTACAGGTAAAATTTGTCTGAAGTCTCCGCCAAAGAGGAAAATTTGTCTAGATTCACAAGTCATCTTCACTCGAAAGAATAGTCACAATCAATTCGTCGCCAGGAGTATCGTATATAAGCTATGATCTTCATTTAATATCTATATCAACCAACGTCATTCTAAATCAATTTCTTCTTCAAATATCTATAACGAACAATCTGTACACGGGAGATGGCCTAATTTAATAAAAAAATTTAAAAAAAAAAGCTGAAATTTTGCCATAGTGAATTTGATAGAAATTACACGTACAGAAACCGAAAACTAACAACTAAGGAATCTTGAAATCAAGACTGAAGATAATAAATAAAAATTATGTAGAAAGGCTGAAAGTTAAATCATATCCATTGGCACAATTAATTTTGAATCGTGTACGAAAGTTGGGATGCCAACTACAAGTAACTCATAAAACGAAAACATATATATAAGTCATGTCAAAGTCTATTACATTAAGCTTTGATTACTACATTCCAACAAAGTCTTTACAAAGTTAAGCAGCCAAAGTGGTAAGTTCTGGAAAACTGAATAAGGATGCTTTGTTTTTCACGTTCACGACAATTTTCTGAGCAGAATTTCTTATTAACGACTTGGACCTTTTAACACAATAGCTGACACCCATAAAACCTCAGACAACTGTATTTACGATTACCCTTTCCGAGATACTAAAAATGCCAAAGCAAACGAAAAGAGGGAGAAAGCAAATACAATGAAGTGAAGTGTGATAAACCTATAAAATACATGGAAACTTTCCCGAATTGCTGTTTTAAGATTATAAGTAAAAAGTCAATTCATATTAAGTTTGGCAGACATACGGTTAATGAATATACTACTTTTTAAGGGATGCATTAAAATAAGAGGTGTTTACCCTCAAACGATATTCTGGGTCTTTCTAGATACCAGTGAAATTGTAGACCTCTAATACTCCCTCCGAATTTATGTCTTACCATTGCCTTTCCCTATACCTTACCTTTTAGTTCAATACCAACTCATAGCCAGAATGAATGTCTTTAGTAGTCAGTTGTTTTCTCAGTGACTTGATGTAAATATTCTTTGGTGCCGTTTATGACCCCACGACACCTTATGTGTTACAATTTTTGCTCTCACTTTACTCATACATAATTCAGAGATCACTCAAGAACTACACATCTACTTCTCGTTTCGAATTTCTCAAAACATTAGCCAGGCAATCAACTGAGCCTTTATACCTCCATGAAAGACTTATATAGCTTCCAAAAGAACTCCGAATGGTAATTCAAGAATTTTGAAAAAAAAAGACCTTCCAAAAAAAAAAAACAACAACAAGTAAATCACAAAAAGGAAACTATGTGCATTGTGTCTTCGTTTTAGTGAGAAAACACAAATCAGTATTCTGTGTGAAATGCGAACTTTCAATCAGTCAAACTTATCACTCGTGGTATATAAAGACTGCTGTACTTGTAATAGGCATTGATTGTTTGTGAAAACAATATAAATGCAACTGAAATATAATAGTTTTAATTATTTTAACCTATTATATTCTAACTTAATTTTCCAAGTGTATTAAGGATTTGAAATAGTGAAGTTTGATTTTATTAAAGTGTGATTCCATGTATGGAAATTTGTAAACTTGTAAACCTTTATTGGAGGAAAATGAGGTAGTGCCCTTGAAGTGGCACTATTTTTCTACAAAGTCACCTTCGCGATTGAGTCATTTGTCACAACGTTTGATCCGTTATTCTTGCAGCCGCAAAAAATCAGGGCCCTGCTGTTGTTACCACTTTTTTCGAATCACGATGAAATTGCATGTGAAGCGTCGACCTGACATGTGCTCTTTTAAAATAGAAACAGACGAAAATCACTGGGAACCAAATCCGGACTGAATGGCGGATGTTCAAAAATGTCTCAGTAGAAACTGTGCAGTAAGTTCCGTGTGTTCCGTTGAACGTATGGTTAGGTATTGTCATGAAGGAAGATCACACCATTGTTCTTTTAATTATTTAATTAAAAGAACTATTGTTAAAATTTTAAAGTTATACCTTTTTCTGATCGACCTACGAATTATAATTCTGATTTTTCTTAAAATTTATTTTCAGACATTTCCTAAAATTATAGTAAGAGGGATGGGTATGAGGGCTGACAGCTCTTCCTGCAGAATTACTTCTCTAATAGCTTTGGTTGTACGGGTTCTTTTATTCCGGATTTTTTTCCCTTTGCGAAGGGTCTCTGGGTTCACTCATCCTTCTATTAAACACGGGATTTTTTCGGGAGCAGAGATTAACATCGGGCACCCACTTTTTTTTCCCAGTTCCGCCAATGACCGCAGGAGCCATTATTTTTACACTATTCAATCTCGATTCTTTAATTTGTATTAGACGGAAAGAAAGAGTAGAAAAGACAAAGCGCTCAGAAGTACGAAGCAACTGTTTGAGAATGTCACATGGGAATAATATTTATTAATATTATTGATAAATATTATTATAATTATGTTTAATGAATTTGTTTGCTAACCTCACGAAAGATGATACATGAATTAATTGTCTTATTTTTATAGTGATTTTTAACATCGCATTGGAACTCTTGAAATCTGTCTCTGTAAGCCATTCTTACAGATAACTGCCATTCAGCAAGAAATAAACGAGGTCGCTCTTTTTTAATGTTATTTCCCTCACATCTCTCTTATATCTTTCGTTCTTCTGAAGATGCTTAACTTTAGCTTCTGGGTTAATTTATAATAACTTCAATGCTTTTTTGTTAGTAAGATTACAACAACAAACATACATAAGAGCTTCTGAGAAATAGAAAACACAAAAATCGCTTAAAAGCATCTTTGTAAGCACTCTCTCCTAAATTCAAAAAGATCTAAAAGAAAGAAAAATCTGTTAAGATTGCATTTCAAACTTTGCCACGAAGAAATTAAGTAGAGTAAAGGATTCTCATCTCTTGATAAAAATAGGTTCACTATTTTCTAGAAGAGGATTTTTTTCCCGTTTACCTTCCTTTGATCTTTTCAAATTCAAAATCGAATGGATTCACGTTGGGTTTTCATTGAATCATCTTTAAATTCAACTATTTTGCAGAAAAATGTTGTTTCGTTATTATTGTCAATCATTAGCTAAAATAAAAAAAAATTAAATTTACTCTCATTCAGGGATGGAAAAACAGCTGCTCTTTGATGAATGATCTGTAAATGTCAGCATTTACTTTCAGTGAATCTTTGGGTTCGAATGACTGCTGGTGATCTACGATTTTTAAATAATTTGAGATTTTTAAGTAATTTGTTTTTCTTCAGATTATGAAAAAAAAATTACTCAGCTCAACAAAAAGGGTTTCCTTAAAAAGGCGAATCAAAACAGTATTTTGAGGTATAATCTTCAGTTTTCAGTAGGATGTCAAAGTCGTCATTCATAAGATAGCATCTAAATGGATGTTACTGTTACCAACAATACCGATAAATATTAATTAAGGATGACAGGAATGGTAATATCTAAATGTTTTCCTGAAGTCGGAAATAACATTAGCGTAGTGGCAGCAGTATCCCAGAAATGATCAACAAGCTGTTCTTCCGATTTCTCTACAAATCATATAATAACAGGTGAGTGTAACTAAACTTGGGCTATTCAGAGCACTCTGTAGCTGTAGCAAATAAGCAGATTGACACCAACATTTGTGTATTGCTATTCAAAAGAAGCCGAAAGAATTACACTAAAAAAAAAAAAAGTTAAAAAAAGTTCCCCTAAAAGGCGCTTTACATCAAAATACATGAAAAACAACAAATAAACAACAAAAATAAATAATAATCAACAAAAACAGAATCAAAAAGCTTCATTCTTTCCGTATGGGACATGCCTCCTGCACTGACTGTTTAACGATTTTAGCCAAGGAATACATAGTGAAGTTGAAAAATTTGCAAGCGATGAACAGTGTGCTCAACTGCTGACCACAACTGATCCCCCGTGATACTTCGCACATGTAGCATAATACGATCCTTTAGGTCTGGCAAATTTGCGAAATTTCCACGAGAAATCATATTCTTTAAATGGCACTACAACCAGAAATCACTTGGATTCAGAGCCGGAGAACATGATGGCCCGGCAATAGGATATGATCGACTGGTTATCCGGTGATCGGTGAAATGTTGGCCCAATGCTTCACGGTGAGTCCAATATGTGGGGACGCACCATCTTGCGTAAAAGTTGTAGACACAAGGCATTGTCGCTATTGTAATCGCTATGTTTCGTCGATTGCAATGATGTACTTTTCGATGATATCGCTCTAGATGGATGCGACATGTTTCATAGCGGGTCCATTTCTGTACCTCAGTTAACTGATGTGGCACCCACTTGGAAACAACCTTGCAGTTTTGCGTTTTGCCCAAAGACGAGCATGCAGATCTCCATTTGCCCAGTCACTGAATAGCAACAGAAAATTTATCTTTTCCCGATAGTAGTAGACTTATCGATGAGACCAGCCAGATCGGGATATGCGCTATTTCGAGTTTTAACCATGACGTAAAAGATACACTAGCAAAATTTTCAAATACGAAGAGACTTTTTTTTTATCGACTTCAAAAAAAGTAAAAGTCAATTCACAGTTTAGTTGTAAACACAAAACCAAGTGATCCTATATAATGTACTATCAAAAGTTTATAAATAGAGAAAAGAAAAATCACAACTAGACAGTAAATATGCCTTCGCACACTGAGCCAACATCAACGGAAATCCTGAACAGCTATTTCATCTTATTAGGAATCATCAGCAGAATTTACCCTTGATGTTTGGCTGAGTTGCGGGAAAGTTAAGCTAAAAGCATTCTCGGTCCCTGGAATGCGCCGACGAGATAAAAAACAATCAAATAAAAAAAATAATCTCTATATTGTTAAAAGCGACACTACTATTGACTGCCGTGTAAAGCTAATTTATGCAAGCCGTTGTAATAGAAAAGTTCAGTTTTCATCACGGTCTCCTCGGTATACCATTGCCAAACAAATGGGCCTCCTAAAGACTCCAAGTAAAAGCGATGCCGACATTGCATTCATTTAGTATGTCTAGACCCTTATTTTGCACCCATCAAGTGATTCTGAATGAGAGGCTATATTCGGTCGAGGGTATCATTTTCGTTCTTAGATTAGTCGATTCAGTATACGTAAGCCTGTTTTGTGCAATTCCTGCCATTTTGTAAAACAGTCAACCACCATCTAAAACGGAAAGTGGTCTGAAATGAAGTGGCAACTAGAGAGAGTACAAGGAGACATAACTCGTAGGATTCTAACTCCCAGTATCAGGTGTAGAGAGCGTTATATACACACACGAAAACCCTAACAACTCTTTCATAATTAAAGAGAAAGTAAATAAACATATCAAGGAAGAAGAGAATAACAGACAGAAAGAGAAGTGGCAGTGATGCCGCGATAGAATTTCTGGGTGTTTCTCTTTCTCTTCTCCCATATTCTCTTTTCCATTTTCTTTTTTTCCCCCAGGGCCGACCTGGGGCAACTCTGAGTGAATGACACCCCAGGCCGGATTTAATGTTGCTTCCTCTGCCCTTTCTCATTCACTCTCTTCCAATAAGAGAGGGGCTGGGTCGTGAGTCTCCCTTGTCAGATGTATTGGGTGAGTGCAAAAGTTCTACCCGTTTTTATTACCCATAAAGAAGAGCAAATAAACGCAAAATGAACAGTACCTATTATTGTGCATAATCCCCATTGCTATCTAGGACCTCTTGCCATCTTTCGGGTAGGAGATGAATCCCACGCCGGTAAAATTCCGGCGGTTTCGAGTCAAAAAAGTCTTGGATGGCAGTTTTCACAGCATCAAGATCATCAAAGATTTTCTGACTGAAGGAATTGTTCAACGCACGAAATAGGCGATGGTCAGTTGGTGCCAAGTCAGGAGAATAGGGAGGGTGGGGTAAAACCTCCCAACCAAAGCCCAGTAACTTTTGGCGACTGATAACAGCAGCAGTGGCCTGGCGTTATCGTGATGAAGGATAACACCGATTGATGAAACTTGGCCGCTTTGCTACCAAATTTGAATGCAACCTATCTAACTGTAGACAGTAGAAGGCAGCATTGATGGTTTGGTTGAGTGGCAAGACCTTCCAGTGAATTATTCCCTGCACATCCCACCACACACTCAATAACACCTTCTTGGGATGAAGTTCAGCTTTCGAAGTCGATGCAGGCGGATCAGAAGGGCGACACACAGTCCTATGACGCTTTACGTTACGGTACATAACCCACTTCTCATCTCCTGTCACAATTCGTGTCAAGAATGGGTCATTTTTGTACTGGGAAAGCAAGGAAACACAGGTGGCGATTCGGTCATCCAGTTGCTTAGCTGCCAGGTTATGTGGAACCCAACGATCGAACTTTCTCGAAAAACCCAACTTAACCAGCCGTCTCTCAACCGTTGTCAGGTGTACGTTGAAGGTCTCCGCTAATTCTTGCACGGTTGGGATCGGTCTGTTGGTCAATATCGTCCTCTCCAATGTGTGATGGCCGTCCACTCCTAGCCTGATCTTGGCAGCTTCTGTCTCCTTCCCTAAATTTACGAAACCATCGACGACATGTGCTTTCGTCTATTGCATCCTCCCCATAAACTTGACAAACATTGCAACATGCTGCGGCTGCCGTACTCTTTTTATCTAACTCGTATAACGAACAATGACTTATATACTCTTTCTCGCGTTCCATGTTACACCCTCTGATATTTTTTTTTGAGATGATTAACTTTGTGAGACACGATGCATTTATATGTGAGGCATCCACACGTTTGATTGGCAGACGATTTGCGTCATTACAATGTCATGTGTGAGGGCAATTCCATTGCAAATTTTCATATCCTAAAACGGGTAGAACTTTTGCACTCACCCAATACTTAGGTAATGATTTATGAAATTCGGATAAATTTTTTGAGTTTGATCCGATAAAGGCCTAAAAAAATATTAAGAATCGATATTAAAAAATAATAAATATCGATAAAGCAAAATATTGAAATTCATATAATTACGAAACAACATTCAAATAAAAGATAACACCATACTACTATTTTTATAGCCAGTTCACAATGTAGGTTTTTTTTAATAGTAACACAACATTTATCTGCAGTAAGCAAATGTTTTTGTGATGAACAGTGGTAAATTGTTGTTTGTCTTTCCTGCAAATGTAAATCAAGTACACACAAACTGTAGTTCTGGAAAACACTCTTTTTAAAATGCAGCTTTACGCAATTTAACTCAATTTTTTAAAGACATTTAGATTAAAAAATGAACTGTCATCTTGCTTTTGGTGTAAATTGAATTCATAGACGCGAAGTTTGAGCTAAAAACTCCGATTAAAGCGCTTGTACTGACAACTACTTCCTTTTTAACAACATTGAAGTATATTGAAGCACACATTTAACTGCTTCAGTGCTTGTCGACTACTAATTCATTTTAGCCTCGTATTTGATACGTAGCTAAACGGCTCAAAGTTAAAGACTCCACTCCCCAACGATATTATCTGAAAACTTTTCAATTTTGAATTTTTAATGTATTCTTGGATAAATGAATTGGATAAATTAATGTAATAAAGTTTGGAAAAGTTTATTCAATATTTGATTTTTAGAGTATGGCCTCAGAAAATTATTATACGGAAATTCTACTTTGATGTTGTTATGGAAAAAATTGCAGATTTATAGACGTTCTTGAGAGAACTTAAAATTAAGCCTACTTTAATGGAAATATTTATTTTATTCATTTATAACCATTGTCATAAAAGTTCCGGGACTAACACTGTAAATAAATAAATAAATAAATAAATAAATAAATAAATAAATAAAATATTCAACTTATTAACGAATGGTCGATGTTCCCTTCAAAGTAGTCCCCTACGCAATTGATACACTGCTGCCAATATTTCTGAAGGTTTTGGAAACAGCCTGAGAAAACTTCTTTTGGTATTCTCTTCATCTTATCCGTCGCAGCCTTCTGGATAGCTGCAATGTCCTTATGCTGCCCTCCTTTCATCTTTTTCTTCAGCCGGGGAAACAGAAAGAAATCGCACGGTGACATATCAGGAGAATATGGAGGATGTGAAATACCTATAATTTGATGTTTAGTAAGAAATTCGTGGACCGATAAAGCAATGTGTCGTCTTGCATTGTCATGCAAAAAAGAACCATTTTCCAGATGCCCACAAGTCAGGTAGGCGGCACCTAATTGCCTCCCGCAAACGTTTTGGAATATCGACATAAAAGGTTTGGTTTATTGTTTGTCCCTGAGGCACATATTCATGGTGAACAATGCCTTTGGCTTAGAAGAATGTAATCAGCATTGTTTTTGTTTTTGATGGTTGCCGCTTGACTTTCTTCAAAGCTAGTGAACTGGGACTTCTCCATTCGGACTTTGCAGCTTCGTTTCTGGGTGGTATTCGTAACATCACGTTTTATCCTCGTCAATAATGCTGAACGCGAATGTGGGATCATTCTTGGTCCTTTCTAAGAGTTCAGAAGCAATTGATTTTCGTTCTGTTCTTGTGTTAGCGTGTGAGGAACGATTCTTAAATTCAGTTTCTTTTTCCCCCAAATCCTGTCGTAACATTTAATGGCAGGCAAACCTATTGATACCAAATTCCTCGGATAATATGCGTACAGTGATATGACGGTCTTCTCGTAGCCTGTTCATGATGCGATCCACATTATCTGCAATATGCGTTGTTGACGGCCGCCCGCACCTTGGATCATCTTCCAGTCACACACTATCATGAATAAACCTCTTTGCCATTCAAACACACGCCCTCTTGATAAGGCCGGTTATCGTAGGCATTTTTGGAGAAGGTTCCATGTTTCATTGGTTATTTTCCCAAATTTAACATAAAACTTCGTGTTCACTCGCTGTTCAATCTCCACATCCATTCTTGCCAAGAGAAATGCGACCGCTGAGACAAGTACCGTGTTGTTATGCGTCGCCCTGCCACCTAGCGGAATACGCGGAAGCACTTTCAAGGCAGAACCCACGTAACGTATGACTAAATTAAATCATTCTGAACAACTGTAACATTACTGTTTCTGTAATATAGACTCAGTCCTGGAACTATTATAACTTGTAGGATTTTAACTCTCAGTTTGAGCTGTATAGAGCGTTACACACTTTCCATAATTAAACAAAAACCAAATAAACATATCAAGGAAACCAGGCGTAAAGTTGCTTCAGGAAACTCTTATTTATATTTAAGTCAAATCTGTAAAAAAACATCAACAAACAATCTGCGTGTGTTTCCCTAATGCTCAAAATGTTTTTCAAATTCAATTTTGACATCTCTTTGTACTAGAATATCCTGATACCTCATCCTAACTTGGCTTCGAGAAGTTATTTTCTAATATTTTATCGCAAGAATATCGATCTTTTTTATCACAAGATTTTAATATGATCTTAACTTTACAGAAAGCATAAAAATACAGGCTGCAGCAGTAATTTCGCTAATTTAGCTTTATCAGCTTTATACAATTCATGTAAATAAACCAGGCTGATCCTAACTTAGTCCCGTTGGTCTTAGGACGCTGGAGCCTTACCTCGCACTCTCCCAATGGCTACGAACTCTGGCAATGGGATAGTTTAAGTTAATTTGTTTTTTTCGGATTTGTATTATTTGTACTGGGAATATGTCCACGGGTATTACTCCTCCAACCGGACTCTAGGATTCACCCAGCCCTCTGTTAAATGGTTACCAGGTTTCTTACTTGATTTAAAGGCGGGCGGGAATAGGGCTGTATGACCATCCGACATGAACTAAACTTGAAAAAAAAAATATATAATCTACTGTTTGTGTTTTGCACTTGATACTGTTAACAGAAAAACTTTTCGTTGTGTCACAAAAACAAAAAATAAGTAAATAAATACATAAAATAAAAAATAAAATTTTAAGGAATAATATTTCCATAAAAGTAGACTTAATTTTAAGTTCTCTCAGGAACGTCTGTAAATCTGCAATTTTTTCCATAACATCAAAGTAGAATTTCCGTATAATAATTTCCTGAGGCCATACTCCAAAAAATACTGAATGAACTTTTCCAAACTTTACCAAACTTTATTACGTTAATATTTTCATTTATCTAAGAATACTTTAAAAATTTAAAATTGAAAAGTTTTCAGATAATATCGTTGGGAAGTGGAGTCTTTAATTTTGAGCCCTTTAGCTATGGGCCAAATATGAGGCTAAAAGAATTAGTAGTCGACAAGCACTGAAGCAGTTAATAGCTTCAACGTCTTCTTCAGTTGTTAAAAAGGAAGTACTGTAGATGTTCAGTACAAGCGCTTTAATCGGAGGTTTTAACTCACACTCCGCGTCTATGAATTCAATTTACACTAAAAGCAAGATGACAGTTTATTTTCATAACCTAAATGCCTTTAAAAAATTGAGTTAAATTGCGTGCATTTTAAAAAGTGTTTTCGGAACTATAGTTTGTATGTAGGACTTAATGTAATTGATTTACATTTTCAGGAAAGACAAACAACAAATTACCACTGCTCATCACAAAAACATTTGCTTATTTTGCAAGTAAATGTTGTAATACTATTAAAAAAAATCTACATTGTGAACTGGCTATAAAAATAGTAGTATGGTGTTAACTTTTATTTGAATGTTATTTCGTAATTATATGAATTTCAATATTTTGCTTTATCGATATTTATTATTTTTTAATATCGATTCTTAATATTTTTTTAGGCCAACATCGGATCAAAGTCAAAAAATTTATCCGAATCTCATAAATCATTACCTAAGTACATCTGACAAGGGAGACTCACGACCCAGCCCCTCTCTTATTGGAAGAGAGTGAATGAGAAAGGGCAGAGGAAGCAACATTAAATCCGGCCTGGGGTGCCATTCACTCCAGAGTTGCCCCTAGTTTTTCCAGAGGAAAAAAAGAAAATGGGAAAGGTGATATGGGAGCAGAGAAACAGAAACACCCAGAAATTCTATTGCAGCATCACTGCCGCAGCAGTGGAGTAGCGTGGCGGGGGCGGCTCGTCCCGGGCGGCACTTTTTTGGGGTGGCAAAATTTCAAATAAATAATAATAATATCTTATAATCTAAACTAAAAATGTGAACCATTTCTTTGCACCTACAGTAAGGACCGATTAAAATGTGCACGGAACTTTTACCTTTCGATAATTTCCCGTGTTTTATTTTGTGCTCGGATTTTCACGACGAATATTCAGCGAGAATTAATTCTTTCATATAAAGAATAGAGTTCAATATTGTCTAATAACACCTGCAACATCAGTCGTCCAATTCACATTGACTCAATTAACCTGCTACAATTCATGATTTTCTTTCAGGGCGGCACTTTTTTGGGGCGGCAAAATTTCAATACTTAAATAAGGGGCGCTGAATTTGGCCTATGCCTCGGGCGGCTGAAACCCATGCTTCGCCACTGACACTGCCACTTCTGTCGAGAATAATATCACCTTTTTTCGTTTTCTTTTTTGCCCGCCAGGGCCGGCCTGGGGCAACTTTGGAGTGAATGAAACCCCAGACCGGATTTGGTGTTGCCTCCTCCCCCTTTCTCACTCACTCTCAGAGGGGCTGGGTCCTGAGTGTCCCTTGTGAGATATCATTAATATTATTAGGCTGTTTTCTTAGGAGAGCGATCTTCTTAAAACTCAGTATGCATATTTACGGTTCCAAACAGACGATCTAACTTTATTTGAAATTTTTTAGTTGTCAAAAACAAAACAAAAAATAATAGCATGGAAATAAGAAATTTCCACAGAAAATTAAGGAAAATCGAAATATTGGATTCCCATGGAAGCCTTACAAAATGGATTTTTTAATCCGCTTATTCATCATCTTAATATCTGGGCTGGCTTCGATAAAATTAACATTTTTTTAAACCATTTTATTAAGTAATACGGATTTCAGTAATTGTTTTTACAAAAATGAGAAAATTTCTACTATTTGTTTTCAGCAGACATTATATTTAAAAAATGAATTATCGTTTATTATATTATATTCGAAATGAAATATATAAAAGCGCAACATTTAAAGAAAGTAGGTTTTAGGTTTTTACAGAAATATCTTGTTTTATATCCATAATGTAAAGGTCTTATTCATATAGAGGTAAAGGTGGTAATATGGACACTGTATATAATATGAGTCCCCTACGTATCATTTACAGTATGGCACACAGACAAGAGTTAGCAGCCAAAACCTATAGTCATAGTTCGTGGAGTCGCCGCTAAGTTGGTCTGACTCAGTTCCAATGTGGTTGTCGGGTGTAACAGTTTGGTTTCGTTTTTCGTAATGAAGAAAAGTTTTTAAGGTATGTATTTCCTTTCATATTTAACTGATTTCTCATTCACAGTGTTGTTTTAAAATTCGGGGGTGTCTTACTACAAGGATAAGGATTAGAAAACCGTAATTTTAGTTTATTTTAGTTTAGGGAATAGTAAGATTTGAGGTTTTGTTTCCAAATATGTCGAGGGTTGTAATGCGAGCCCCCTTGTGTGCTCATAATAATAAGAACAAAAACGAAAAGAAATGAAAAAGAAAGAAAAGGATGACTTGAAGAAGCAGAAAGATGATCAATAGAAGCAGAAAAGGGATAAAAAACAATCGAATAGTCCTACAAAACGATCATGCAAAAGGAAACTTAACCTAAACAGTTTGACTTGGAACTGACTCAAATCCAGACGATATTAAGTCTATTGATTGAGTGCAATCAGTGATGGAAATTGGCCTGGAAAACCCAGGAGAAGATGAAGCTGTATGCCTGTTTTGCGAATCTGAAGACAAACGAGGAGAGCTTTGGGTGCAATGCCTTGTCTGCGAAATGTGGGCCCGTAATGAGTGAGCAGGATATGAAAAAGACCTGTATGTCAGTGACTTTTGTAAATAGCTGCAATTCAAATTAACTATGCAATTTTTGTATTCAAATAAAACGTATTTTGTCATTTGCAATACAGTTTTAATTATTTACAAGTATTTTTGAATATTATTACTATGGGGCTCATGTTACCAATACACATCAAATTTTATAAAAAGTGTATTGCCCTACAATTTTATTTTTAAATGGACAACACCTTATATAACTGTACAAAATACAATTAAACTAAATAAGTAACTTATTAGACTATATTATTCCGTAAAAATAATGGGGAAATGTATAATTTTTATAAATTTATTACACAAAAACAAAATGGGGTTCATAATACCACCTTTACCTCTAACAATATCTATTAAATTTAATTACTTGGTTCGGAATTATTTTCTTAAGCACACAGTCAAAAGCTCATTGCACATGGATCCGAAAATCGGACGGCGGATCTAAAAATCGGACATATTCTATTTCACTTAAGGGTTTCCTTAAGTGAACATTCATTATATTTAATTTTAGTTTTATTTATTTTAATTCTCCGAAATGAATATTCGTCTTAAGGAAACCTAATCGCTACTTTTAAGATTATAAGAAGAAAAGTACAAAGACACAGAAGCCGTTGTTTGAAATACAGTGAATTCTCCGAAATTAATGTTCGTCTTAAGAAATCCTTCAATGAAATAGAATACGTCCGATTTTTAGATCCGCCGTCCGATTTTCGGATCCAGGTGCAATACGCTTAACTCGGCATTGTCTTAATTTAAGAGGACGGGAGATACAGAATCTGAATTACTGATAAAAAAATGAACCAAAGTAAATAATCGTCTGAGCATTTCAAGTTTCAGCTTCTGAATATAAATAGTTTTCGAAGTTCTTGATTACAGACGGATAACGCATTTCACTTTATAATTCATTGCTATTTTTTTTTTTATAGTCTTCCATATGGAAATGAGGTTCCAAGTAGATCCAACCATCGTTTCAGTAGTTAAACGATGAGACACTTAAACATACAGATTTGATTTGGAAAGTAGATTAAAATTTAAAATTTTAATCTAAGTAGACATAGTTCACAGAAATTTGAGACGGACTGTACATGTTTACAGACATGTATCCGTAAGGTTCAGTGAACGTAATGACATTTAATTTCACTGAATTGCCAAACTGCGGATTTTTATTTTTCTAACTATATTTAGGTGCATTGCTAAATACTTTGTACAGTCCAATTACGTTTGCTGAGCCAAATTTTACGACTCGGCCTGATCGGATTTTCATGAAACTTGATAAATCAAGAAATCAAGAAATCACTGAGATTTAGCGAAATTAAAATGACCTCCATTGCTCATTACAAAAATGTTCTTGAAGATCTGGAATAAATAAATGCTAAAGCTGATTAGCTAAAAAGAATTCAAGAATAGCACAGGAATAGACTCATGAGATCATACACTCTGTGTTTGTATCCGTGCCACCTAATAACTTTTGAACCGGTGAATAAATAGGCATGAGTAACTCGAGCACAACCGAGTGGTAAGGCGGTTGGCATGTCATGCGATAGATACATCCGAACCTGTGTTTGAATCTCGGTGTTTGGATGTTTCCTTCTTTCTTCTGTATGTATTATTCTTCCTTTCAACAATTAGTCACAATATTGTTCCTGATGCAGGTTATTCTCTGTCGCTCTTCTACCATTAAAATGGAACAATAATAATATATGCGATCAAAGAAACAAACAAACAAAGAAGAAAAAAAAAAGACTTTAAAAACTTGATATGCATATATTTGTAGATAAGAGACGATGTAACTTTGATATTTGAAGATTTTCCGTGTGGTTTCTTCTCGAGAAATTAACGTTTTTAAAAGAGACAAAAAATAAATAAATAAATAAATAAATAAACAAAATAATGTTTTAAGAACGAACGTATTCAGAAAAGTAGACTTCTTTCACGAACTTCTCGTAAACTTTGCAATTCTTTCCGTAGTAACAGGCAAGTAGATTGCTTTACACTGACTTTCCTGCGGTCCTAATCTGTAAGTCAAATATTATTTCAAGGAATGTTCCAAACTTCATTACAATACTATTTCTTTTCATCTCAGATGCAGTCACAAAGTCAAAGTTGGAAGTTTACAAATGTCAACAGAGACAGTGTTTAAATGAAGGACTGTTTTCTTTAATCTCTTTTGTTGTAAATCAATATGTGGCGAAATGAATTAAATAGCCGGCAGCCAATTAGCCTCAGTTTGTATTAAGTCTTTCAATTTCAAAGAATAAACTGTCAAAATTAGATCCCCAAAACTAGTAATACCATATTTACTCGCATAATTTCCCCTTTTTTTTCATCAATATTTTGACAAAAAAAAAGGGGGGTGGGGAAATTATGCGATGTTTTTCAATTTGAGGAAAAAGAATATGGTGAAAGTGTAAGGAAAACCATGTTAAATATTGATTTTTAAAGCAAGAAATGTAATTAACAACAATTTTATTAACACGCAACATTTAAAATATAAGAAATCACATCTCAACATTTGTTTTTTCTTCAAAGTACAGTTAAGCAATAGGCATGCACGGAAGTGTGCGCGACTGTGACGTAATTTCGTAACTCATGCAGCGCAGCCCGCCATCTTTATAGCTGCTCACTGCATGACGTCAGCATCAGCTGCCTGCTAATAGCGAACTTAACTTTATTCGCGAACTTCACGTTTTCACACATCACTCGAAATTGTTGTACTGATTCAGAAGGAGTCTGCTCTTGTACTGACCGGGGTGGGGGTGGAATCTTCCCCTAAAGTAGCGTGGGATAGAGAAATGCGATAGTAACGGTACATTGTCGCGTCGTCGTGAGTTGACCGCAAGTCAAGGTCATGTTGGAAACGCGTTGAAGTACAGGTGGGGAAATTATTCGATAAAAATAAAAATTGAATTTTGTAATCCACAAAAACTGGGGTGGGGAAAATACGCGATGGGGGAAATTATGCGAGTAAATACGGTAATTTAATAATTTAATAATTGTCTAGTAATCAAATTTACAATCTCAATTTATAAGGAATTGAGAGTTCATTTTCGTAGCCTACACATATAAAAATATTGAGCTAAATTAACCAAGCTGTAATAAATGTTGAAGCTGCATATTTAAAAAGAGTGTTTTCAGAACTACAGTTTTCGTGTATTTGATGTACTCATTACAACCACAGGAAGGGACGTACAAAGATTTGCCACTAAGCCCTGGTTTCACGGAACTATTAAAAACTGGATTCTTCGCATTTTCTCGTTTTTGAGCACCACGTGACCAGTCAGGGCGGAAGTCGGTAGCGCTGTCCGAGTTGTGACAAGTAGGTATACCGATTAAAGTCGTTTCCAACATGGCAGCTATCGTTCCCACCACGCCTCAACGACAACAACATACAGAATGGAGTGAAGGTGAAACTGTAATTTTACTGAAAATGTGGCGAGAAAATATTGATGATCTTAGGCGAATGAAGCTAAATCGTCGAATTTATGAAAAAATAAAGATAGAATTAAATGAATCGTACACGATAGAGAAAACCTGCGATGAAATCAAGAACAAAATTGATAATTTAATATGGAATTAAAAATTGATATTTTCGAGAATATGGAGCTGAAACATCATACACCTAAACATAAAAACAAACGTTTGTTTTTGCCCTTGCTGCGAAACAATAACTTTGCTGTTTGGCGCCATTTTGGTTTAGCACAGTACCAGGATGCATTGCAAAAAACTGGTTTTTCTTCTTCTCCCGTGAAATCACTCACGGTACGATAATTCGTTTAGGAATACCTCACAAACATACGTCACAGGACTGAACTAGTTTTATACATCGACTTCTTCTCCCGTGAAACCAGGGCATCACAAAATTGTCTTTGACAAATCGCTTACTACAAATAAATGTTATAATCCTATTAAAAAAATAAACAAACTGATATTGTGAATTGTTTCAAAAAAATAGTATTTATGATCCATCCATCCATAGTTTTCTGTCCGAAGACAGGTCCAGTTCTATGAAGGTCTCACATGGATCTCCTAGAAACACCTGAGGAAAGATACTGGGGGTGGTTTCCCGTTGCCTGCCCCAAGGACGCCATTAAGGAAAGACGTCAGACCGAAGAGAAAGTGAAGAAGAGGCTGGACAACACAGGAAAGGAAATTGAAACAGCCATGCCACTGCCGGGACTCGAACCCAGGTACTGGCGCACTGGTCGCCACGGCTGGCCGCCGCCGAGACCGCACGGCCACGCCAGCACGGCGAGTATTTATGATATTATACTGCATTTAAATATCATTTCATGCTTTTGTCTTGATATCAGATGACGTTTTATTTTTATAAATATTTTTGTAATCTTTATTCTTAAACTTTTCTGAGCGATTATCGGATAAAAATCAAACCATTTATCCGACATTTTATAAACCTTTATTATAAACCTATAATATAAACCCTATTTTATAAACCTATAATAGCAATCACTTTATTCATATATTTCTTACGATGTCGTAAATATTATTAATTATTTTTCTAGGAAAGCGAGCTTCTTGGAACTTGAAATAAACATTTAAGGGCAAGAGACGATCTGACTTTAAGATTTAAATTTTTTTCCGCATGGGTGTTGTAAAGAAATAAGAACGTGACAAAAATTAACACAAAATCTTTAGAATCGAAAGAGTGGATTTATATCGAAGTCTTAAACAATCGATTTTTTAATTCCCTTCTTAATTCTCTTAATATCGGCACGAACTTTAAAAATATAATAGGATTTTAAACCATTTTAAATAATACTGAATTAATTATTTTTTCAGAAAGTGGAAAGTTTATATTCTGTTTGTATTCAGTAGATATAGTAATTTAAAAATTAATTGAGGATTCTCTTTTGCATCATTTTCATTATTTAATAAAGAAAAAACAAGTATGAAACCTCAAGATTCAAACAAAGAAGGCTGTAAGTCCTTTTAGGAAATTCTTGTTTTTATATCAAAGATACGCTGTTACTTTGTTATTACTATAATAGCAATCACATAAAATAATTGCTTGGTTCACAATTACTTTCTGAAGTGCAAAGGTAAATCATAGAATTATATGCAATGTTTTAGGTTAGGAAGATACAAAGCATAGCATTTTCATAATTGTTCACAAATGTAATACTACTCACCGTTGGATATCTTCTGTTAAAGTTACAGTCTCATGAAACATAGTTCTAGCAGTGATTGATTATGAACGATGTCAAGCTCATTTTACTTCGTAATTCAGTGCTGTTTTTTAGCGACATCTACAAGGAAGCTGAAAGGAGGAAAGCTCTTATGCACATTCTGTCTGTCTGTCCGTCCTTCTATCACCATCTTTACAGCCCAAACTATAAGGCGGCTACACTCGATTCATACCCTATTCTAATCCTTACCACTTGTAGAAGTGGGGCAAAATACGAGTCCTATCTTTACAGGAAGTCACCGAAAATGAAACATGTGCGTCGTCGCTATTTATTGTTTCGTGTACAATAATCTAATTTTTTTGCCTTATTTTTCTAAATTCCAAATCATTAATATCATTTAACTACAATAAAACAAATGTTTAAAACCAGAATTTCCAAAGTAATTAAAGTCTACTCTCCTTAAAATCTTATTTCTTAAAATTTCTTTTTTTATATTTTTTTAATCCTACTTTTCAAATTTGTCCAGTAAAATAAGAAAGTCTAAAAAAAAAAAAAAAAAAAAATAATTTTTTTTAAAAATCTACATTTATTTTTAAATTATAATAAATTCTGAATACAAACAATACGCATTTTAATTACTAAAAATGATACAATATACATCCTCTTCTTATCAACGCTATATTTCGCAGTTTTATTTCTTTTAACTGCTTCATCAGGCCTTCTTATATTATATACATGGAAAAAACTCTTCATAAAATATAATAAAGAATCTGGTAACAATATAGGAAAACTCTTGGGAATATATACAAC
>JAFIDM010009631.1:289777803-289806253 GCA_023159025.1 Thereuonema tuberculata | reverse complement strand
TTGTATATATTTTATGCTTTTAATTAATGGATATGTGTTTTTAATCGTTAGCAGTTTTAATTATTATATTTCAAGTTTTACATTTACTGGATACAAACAATTAGTTTCATGTTCTGAAAATTTAATGAAACCGTTAAGTCAAATTGCGCGCAGTTTGATACAAAATTTGACTTAATAGAGTCCATATTCATTGCTTAAGAGAATGAGATTTACAGAAATAGGACAGAAATCCATTGTTTAAATTCCAATGCTTTTCTATGGTAATTTTTAATGCCTTTTCCCGCCAATTTCTCGACAAAGGACCATTTGGAAAAGATTTCAAATATAAAGTTAGATCGTTCTTAGTCCTGAAATATGCATTTTAACTTTTAGGAAAATTCATCCAGCAGTTCTAAAGTTATGAGGCTGTAAACTCATGTAAACAGAGTGATAGATTGATAAGCCTTCATTTCTTTTTGGAAAGAAGGCTAACAATGTACAAAGAATCAGCATTTACAACAACAATGGAGTTTATGTATTTTGGATTTGGAAATCCTAATTAGTCGAAGAACGATACTACATCCGAAACGGCAGTAAAAAGAAGACGATCGATCAATGTTTACAACCAATAAGACATGACTAAACTACAAACTAGTTACTACGCTTCTAAGTAGATAAATAAAAATTTTATGTTCAATTCCAAAGAAAGTTCTTTGCAAGTAACAAATGACTAAGATGAACTTAGCATATCGTAATAAGGATTTTAACTTTTATGATATAATAAAACGACCTGCTTGGCGAATTTATTAGCAATTTACGTGCTTGGAAGACAAATATAAGAACCCCATTAACAAATGTAGCTAGAGGAAAACTCCGACATTCTAATCGCCAAAACAATCTCGAAGTAATAAAACTGTATCTCCTTTATTTGATTAAGAGATTCAAGAAAGTCGTGTGCAAACAATGCACTACTGTTAATTACAGGTAGAAAAATCCTTCAATTCAAAAGAAAAAGAATATTTTTCCATCTATTATTGAAGTACATGTAAACATATATTACAGTGAAAGGCGTCCTTATCTCATTAGGTGATAGGAGGTATAGGTTCCTGCGATTACCAGCTGAACATGACAAATTTGAGATCGGAGATCAGTCAGATGCCCCTTCGCATTTAAACCCCAAATAAAGAACTAGTATCCATTTGCTGATGAACCGTGTGACTCGTCTGCAAGAGAAATTACTGAAGAAAAAAAAAGTAAATCTTCGACCTCTGCCGGGAATTGAATCCATTTTACAGGAAAGATACTTGATTCTGAAATAGATATAGTGCAAATGTGAGCTTATTTCCTATTAAAAAAATCTTTGATTGTGGTTTGCCGTGTGTGTATGCTACTGTTATAAATTACGACATTTTCAATGCGGTTCAAGAAACTATTAACATCAATTGATACTCCACTAGGAGCAATACAAATATATTTTCGGAGCAGTTTTAGTGCACTGCCCGCTATTTCACGCGCCTTTTCTTGAATGATTGGGTCATTTAATGGCACTGATGCATCACGGGACTGATGAATCCATTCAATTAGAATTTCCTCGGCATCTTCACATTTTCCACACTACTTTTTTACGTTTGCAACCATCCTTCGCTGAATTGATAATTCCATTCTTATTTTTTATTATTGTTCTCAGACTGGATCAGGGTATTCTTAGATTCTGCGAAAACCTTCTGATTTAGTGTAGAATTCTCGTCGTACTTACGAAGAATTTGCAATTTTTCACTTATAGAAAGGGATTTCCGCTTCAAAGAGTTCGAAGATTCCCTCCTACCAGGGAAAGAAAAGAATCGTTACAGTGTTACATTTCTTTTCGATACAAAATTTCCGATATAAAAAAGCGCTACAAGCGGGATTTGAAGCGTTATAAGAGGGTAAAAGTATAGAGAGTTATATAGAAAATTCCAGGGACCGTACAAAAGGAGCGTTAAGAACGGGATAGTGCTATAAGCGGGAGCGTAATAACGGGGTTTTACTGTATATCGTACTAAATGGATAATAATTGGATGGTAACAAACACATCAACTTTCCGATTATTTACAATATATTGAAACGATAACAGCGTAATAGATAACAATAGGCATTCATAAATGTATATTAAAATTCTGAAAACCTTGTTTAAATAAATAGTCATATCGAATAATCATTCGATATAATAAAGTAATATCATCAGCCGCTTCATTACGCAAATTGGCTGATGGTGTTCAATTGTCTTCGCAGTTGTGAGATAGCGGAAGGGTTCTAGAACTTAAGACTGTAGAAGATATTTAGATATACAAGCAAGAGTGAAGGAGGTATCTAACAAGGACTCGAACTCAAAATATTTGTAAAGATTTCGCCGAGTTACCGAACTGGAAGTTACGTTACTCGATCATCCCTGCGCATTCATGATTACTATACTGACTTTCGATTACAACAGTCCACCAGAAATCAGAATTTCTCATTGCGGCAGAATGGAGAAAGTTGTTTGGTATTTGCATGTCGTCTCCATAATTTTTGTATTTTCTCACTTTAGCAGTATGCAGAAACGTAAAAAAAAATGCAGTAATCATATATTACTGGCGGAGCACAATTTGAAACTTTGGATTGACTATGTCTCATCCCATTGCTATCAGGAAATTAACTTCAATATATGTTAGCAGATAAATATTGAGTATACAAAATATCATAAACAATACAAAAACTGAAAATTGAACTGAAAATTGTCCTGTAAGGTATACTTATACATTAATGGTGTATCTCTTATGTAGGTGCTGATATTTTAATATTACACTGGTCTACATCAATTTTGCTGACTTTAAGATAATAACTGATTATTATTAATTTGAGGGTGCTGAATCAAAAAATCATATTCATTTTGCACAATCACGTCAGAATTTTTCACAAATGAAGACTTAAATATTTTCCTTTTTGCAGATTCCTGTATTAAAGTAGTGTGTACTGAACCACGAACTTCTAGTTGAAACTTTGTTAACAGCATATCAGAAGATCGGAGTAAATATGAGTGTAAAGGTGCATTTTCTGCACAGTCACTTAAATGTCTTTCCCTCAAATCTTGGTGCTGTAAGTGAAGAGCAAGGAGAGCGCTTCCACCAAGATAGAAAGACCATGGAACAAAGATATCAAGGCAGGTGGAACACAAACATGATAGCAGACTACTGTTGGTGCTTGCAGCGTGACATCCCAGATTCCAGCTACGCCAAAAAATCAAAGAAGCGAAAGTTCTTTTATAATTAATATACTTCACATTGTGTGTATTTTTAAAATTAATAATTAACCAGTCCCAAGAAACTTATTCACAATTTAATGTTCTTTCAAAAGAAACAACTTTAGCGGTAATAACAGTAACAAATATGCTGCTGCAACTCATAAACATTATAAATGTCAGTAATTGTACTTTGTGAAAAATTGTGACGTGATGGACAATTTATGACTGCATATTCGTAATCAGCGACCTCAAATTATATAAAATCAGTTAAAACATCGTAGTCAGCAGAAAAAAAAAGTTCCTATGTAGACCAGTGTTATTAATTAAAAAAATGCTATTTATGATGTTATCAAGTAACATGCAATTAATCAATTAAAATAATTAAAAATTATGAGTTTAATTACTATTAAAAATTTAATATAAAATACTAGTTGCTATAATGAAAAATAATCATGCAATGATTAACTATCTAAGTAGCAAAATACACGTTAAATTTCAAAATTTACTATTTTAACATAAAATGGAATAAATCCATCCTCCCCGTCCCCTCCAAAAAAAAAAATGCTTATTTCCAGGATTTATGAGAAACTTTTACAGCAGAAAATTATAATAAATTTAAAAAAAAAAATCAATGTAAACTAAAAGATGAGCATAAAAATGATTCTTGATCAAATAAATTAGCTACTGTTCTCAAAATGAAAGTTGGCCGGCGGAAGTTTGAACTGCGCAGCCTTTCCGGTAGCTGATCAATTATGTTTTCCTGTCACAATGGACGACGTAGTCTGTTTTCACTGAGAAAGACATGTTAATAGCGCCTAATTAAAACTTCTCTCGACTATTTAGCGTTATTTCAATACCAGTTGCTAACAATAAGTATTTATATAAATAAATAAATATATATTATTTATAAATACAATGCTCTTTTGCAAAGTAACAAGCGTTTACCATGATGGCGGCGTCCTGTCATAAAATCAGACGGAAGTGCCTGACCCGAGTAATCGATGATACATGCACAGATCTCACAAAAACAGGGCGGCCATCTCTCATTTGGAGGACAGTAATCGTTTATTTTAATTTTATAAACAAATACTCCCTCAATGATTATAACTAACATCTTTAATAGCAATAGTTCATTCAGCGGAGTGCTTAACTTCTTCGGACAAATAATCTGAAGTATAGAAATTTATTCATTCTAACCTGTCTTACATAGAAATCGTTAATAAGAATTATCTTACAACAATAAGTTGCATTTGTGTATTTTGAATTTTGTAAGTTAATTCTTATTTCTATGTAAGATAGTTTAAGAGTTAATAAATTTCTCTATCTCAGATTATTAGTCTGAAGGAGTTCAGCAATCCGCTGAATAAAATTAAAGATATAAAATTAAAGATCTCTTAAAGATATTTGTTCTAATATTGAAGGAGTATCTGTTTATTAAACTAAAGTTCAAATGCTTATATTTACATTTTAATTTCATGTTTAGATGTATAAATTATTTTAATTTTCCAAAATGTTATTATATCGCTAGTATATAAGATGTTTTATACAGTTGTGAGTTACAGTAAAAATGTTGTGAGCGACATCCATTTGGAGATAGATTTCCCAATTTTCAATACATGTTGCCAGTGGATCGCATTTTTTTTTTCTTTTGAGAATTTATAAAAACGGAGACTTTTTATTTTACTTGTATTGTGACATCTAGGTACGCAACAATTACGTACTATGATACTGAAACAGTGAAAGCTACTATTATCGCTACGTTAAATCTTTGAAGCAATCCCAAAAGAACGCAATGAATCATGGGAAGCGATTGCAGCGCTCTGCCTTTCCAGTGGTCGATTGAATCGCACATAGAAGACACTTTTGAAATATAAGTAATTGATAATCTGCCAGTTTTGAAATTTTTCTTTTAAGATAAGCCAATCTGTATCGACGATTCCTTTATCTCCAGACAGAAAGATAACGACGACGTACTTAAAGTAAATTTTACTACTTTTTTAAGGAAAAAAATAATTTTAAATTGTAACTTACGTTGGTGCCAGAGTGAAATTGATGATTGTGACTTTGATGGACACTTCCGGAGTATAGTGAGGATTGGGGAACTGGGTGGTAATGTAGAACCGGAAGTCCTTGTGGTATGGAATCGTAGTATCACCCAATTTAATAACGAGAGTGCCACCCTGTGAGAATATCTGAAACAAAATTAATTCAAAATAGTTATTATACGTATGTGTATGTGTTGTATGTGTAATAAGAGACAGTTTATTTAGTTTATTTTAATAATAAAGCAAACCTATCTTGACAGAGAAACAGTTGATAACAACTTATAAAAATGTTAATACAATAAGCAAAAAACAATGAGAAAACTCATGTTCCCATTTCTGAAATATGTAAACAGATCATTAATTTGTTTTGAATTTGGAAATGCCATTATCATTAATATGGTAAAAGATATTATGCAAAACCTTTTTAGCTTTTTTTTTGAGGGAGGGGGGGGGGCTACTTTTTTAGTTGAAAGCGAAACTGAGTATGTTGTTTGTGTGTTTTCTCCTCATAATTTAAGTGTTCTCAAGACTCGACGGATGACCTGATATTCTCGACACTTGGCTTGCATGTATATGAACAAGAGCTTTTGCCATATCTGTAATCGAACGCCATTATTAATACCGCCTTTATTAATATCGCTTCAGTTGAACTTTTCAGCATTCCCAATTCCCTTCATAGAATTATAAGCGAGTCTTAACTGAAGCCATATTATGAAGCAATATTCCACCATATTTGCTTTGTGTTTGTTTTCAGTCTTCAGCTGCAATTAGCTACACTTGACAGTCTCTCTTTACAAGGAGAGAATTTTGACAGTTAAATAAAGTTGCATTAGTCATTAAATTTAACAGTTAAATAAAGTTTCATTAGTCATCAAAATTTACACAACACATTATTAGTATTACAATTTGATATAAAGTTTTAACGTGTTTCTTAAATACAATTTAAAGACAGAGCCTGCGTGGCTTCCTTGTTAATCCAAGGAAGCCACGGAGGCTTCGAAAGTTTTCCTATACAGTAATTTAAAAGTGTAATTTAAAAACATTACTTATTTTTCAAACCAAATGTGTGTTCGGCATTAATTGTCTTTTATATCCCTTAATTCTTAGTATTAAAAAAGAGAATAATAGAAGAGTCTTTTCGAATTTTTAAACAGAATATATTTATATATATTTTAAGTGAATTTTGTTTGAGGAATTTGAATATCCTCTGATGAAATCTGATGGATTTACAATCTAATGAATTTTACATTCGTTATCTGTACGCTGTTTGACTATCAAGTGTTAGAAATTCTCGCTCAATTTTTGTTAGATTTAACATAATAAAATTTATTTATTCTTTTATTGTGAATTCTTTTATTGTTAGGTTCTGATGAAAAAAATGAGAAAATACAACATTCACATTAAATCGTCTGATATGAGCTTTATTTTTTTAGTCTGTAAGAAATATTTCGAACTTATTTTCAGGGAGGGGCCATGGGAAATGTAAGAAATCTATCGAGCTCCTTCAGGAAACCCTTATAGCCTGTCCGCTTCTGCTAATTTTCTTTCTTTCTTTCTTTCTTTTTTTAATCTTTCACAAAATCGACTCACTAGGATGTCGTATTTTGGTGAATTACGGTACGAGATTAAATATCTATTATTACTATTGAATTCTGTTTGTAAATTAAGGTAATGATCGTGGTTGAATGGAGACAGTAGGAGCTTAAGGATACCAGCGACTATCCATCAGCGGGAGGAAATAGTGGTGGGGAGGAAGTGGAAACTGGTGCTCATGTGACAAGTACTGGCTGAACAGCAAGAAACTGGAAGCAAAAACAACTGAGAAGAATCCCAGATTCCCAGGAGCTCCAACTTGGTTTCCCCCACCATTAAACAAACACTTACATCTAGAGCACAATCTACAGCAGAAGAAATGTCGAACACACTGGAAGTATAACCTCGCATTGTTTGAACGAAAAAATACTTCATAAGACAAGCATTCATCTTTTTCATTTCTTTCTTTCTTATAATTTCGAGATTGCATCTTAATTTCTCTATTTAAAATAGTAAATGCTTGAATTTTTAAATTCATATCAATTTTCCTGTAGGAAAGTGAAGCAAATCATTCAGTCTGTATGTGTGTGTATCACCCTAATAATTTTTGAACCACTGGATGGATCATCTTGAAATTTGGTATCCATATTTGAGGACTATGGACAATCTAACTTTAATATTTGAAATCTTTCCAAAAATGAGTCCTTGTCGAGAAATGTTCACGAGAAACCGACATCCTATTTCTATTAATATATCATTGTCTTTAAAAAATGAATATTAACTCTTAATCTACTAAATAATCCGACTTTTGTATTCAGTACATTTTACAATAGGAATATAAACAAAGTCATTTCGTTTTTTGCCACGACTAAAGAATAAAGAAAGCAAGAAACGTTAAGAAATAATATTTATACTTCTTGTTAAATATAAGGTTAAAGAAATAAAATTTCCTAAATATGTAAATTATGAACACTGTTCTGTAATTTTCCATTCTACCGGTATTTCTAATTTCTGATCCAATGATACAAGTAATGTAGGTTTCTGTGTGCGAGCTGGAGGCGACCGGTTTAGGGGACTTTTCCAAGGGTCAATCTGTATGTGTGTGTATATCACCCTAATAATTTTTAAACCACTGGATGGATCATCTTGAAATTTGGTATCCATATTCGGTACTATTATTTATTATTATTATTACGTTTTTATGTTTCAAACCTTGGGTTTCCCCAGCAAAAACAATATGGCGGGTCAAGGACCAAAGCACATACTGCCAAGTGTAAAGATGTGTGCAAGAATGATTAGGGATGTATGCTTGTGTCCATAAATTTCCTAACAATGCGTGTAGTGTTGAGTACCACAGCCTTCTGCAGTTGTGCATAAGTGATTTTGTGAAGTCCTAGTGTGCTGAGACTGTGGTGCAATGTGTGAGGCACCAGACCAGTGGCAGACAGAACGATGGGTACAACACGTACTCGATCCTGCCTCCACTGCTTCTGGAGCTCGTGTGCTAGATCAGTGTATTTACTGATCTTGTCTGCGTGAGTTTTCTGCATGTTCTTGCTGATAGGCACTGCAATATCAATGAGATAGGTATTATTATTATTATTATTATTATTACTATTATTATTATGTTTGTATGTTTCAAACCTTGGGTTTCCCCAGCAAAAACAATATGGCGGGTCAAGGACCAAAGTACATTATTATTATTATTATCATTAACATATTTGGTACTAGGGATTCGCTCAACCGTCCTCCATTCTTCTTTAAAACCAAAATAGGTATTGGAAACTTCCCCGGGTTAAAGATAGACGACCTCAACTTACTAAAGTTGAAGGAGATTCTCAGGAGCCTGCTATCACCTAGTATCTCCTAATACCTTCCGAAGCCTGAATGGCCTTATAGGGGAGATCTTTAACCTTTTAACATTTATTTCTGTTCTTACTCTACATTTTCCTTCACAGTACTTTAAATTTAAGACTTTTGTCTTTTCTGGTGAGATTATCTTAACGTATTCAGAAGTATTAGGTTGTTCGGAACATACTGGCCGATTTTTCGACTCGGTTTTAACAATTGAAAGTAATTGCTATTTTTGCAGTGCTTATTTTAAATTTTTACATGCTTAATAATTGATGATTATCAATTGATTGATAATAATTGATGTACTCTTTAATAATTCTCCTATAATTTCTTTCAGAGTACAATTTTGAACCATATAAGCCATTAATAACGAAGATAAGAAATGCATTTACTTTTCTTGCATGAGTTCAAACTCGGGTCATAATGCTTCCCAAACAGCCGCCAATATCAACAGAGCATGGGGAGAAGGGTCCACAAGTAATCGGACAGTACGAAGGTGGTTTCAGAAATTCCGTAGTGGCCTTGAAGATGAAGAAGGTAGAGGACAGCTATGCACTCTTGACAATGAACTTTAGAAAGCAATATTTGAAGAAAACCCATGTCAAAGTGTCAAAGAAATGTCTGAGGCACTTGATGTCAGTATTTCAACGGTATCGATCATCTGATGCAAATTGGTAAGATGAAAAAGCTCGATAAATGGGTCCCACATGAGCTCAATAGAAATCAGAGAGTTCGGCGTTTTGAAGTGTGTTCGATAAGAATTTCTAATGATCCATTTTTTGATCATTAGATATTGAATAGTGACATTTAACCCACTCACTACCATTTTTTCGAGCATTTGGACACTGTTTTAGGCAACAAAACTTTCAAGAACAAAACTGAGGTGAAAGCTGGATTTAAAGATTTCTTAGCATCAAAGCCAGTGGATTTTTATGGACGAGGCATAAATGATCTTATTCATCAATGGGAGAGATGCACAGATGTTCAGGGATTATACTTTGACTAATATTAACATACGCAGTGTAAAAGTTTTCAAGAATAAATATTTGTTTTTGCCACTATTTTCCGAACAACCTAATAAAAAGATTTGGACCAAAATCATCAGCAAAAGAGATTAAAGAATTTTATCTCTCTGAAACTTGAGCTATACTTCTTACATTCGTATAGTATTCTGTGAATATATATACAGAGCTCGATAGCAATTAATGTTAGTTTCCTTGTACAGGGTGGCCGCGAAATTTCCATACTTCCTATTATGTTATTAAGGGATACAAGAACTTCCCGTGTACCCTGCTATTACAAATACTATCAGTAAGTATCTGTTGATAGTCTATCTCTTAAAACTCCTTTATTCTTATTATGAACGACATTTAGATTGAGACTAAAACAGAATCCAGATGTAAACAGAAGAATTTATCTCTTGTTGATTCCAGACGCACTTTATGATGACGATGATGATGATGATAGCATATGTTACAAATGCTTTAAGAATGCGACGATGATAATTTTTTTTCTGTTAGCTTTTGATCTTTAAGGAATTAAAAACTTTTAAGATTTGAAGTAAAATAACTACGGGAAGCGATTTCTTGGAAGAAAAAGTGGTTCTATATGTATTGGATGCACCCTACCAAAAGTCAAACTTTCCCATACAGATATATTCAAAAGCTATACAGGTCATTTACTATATAAAGAGAAGCATCATAATCTAAAGATGTAGGGTGGCCGGGAAGTTTCCGTACCTCTTAATTTAATAATAACATAATAAGGGTTACGGGAACTTTCCAGCCACCCTGCAGGAAGGTTTCGCGACATATACACAATAATCTGACCTAAACCAGACACAACTATTGCCAAAAAAATTAGCGCGAATAATTGTCAGAACGAATAATCCCGATACAACAAAACTCAATAGACTACATCGTCATAGTTAGGTGTGCCACTGATTGTAGTCGGGCTGCGATTGCCCGCTGAGAACTGCCACCAGGGGCATTAGTATCGCTACATCTGTGGTCTTGTGAACGGCCGTTATATGATCGTTGTGTGCTTTATAGTCAGTGTGATTGTGGAGTACAGGTGTTTCACTCCTTAGAATTCGACGCAGGTTTGAACAACTGGCAAGAGTTTGAGAGGATAGTAATGTTGGACTGCGAGAGAAAGGCTGGTCATTCCGTTGACCGCCACCTGAACCATTATTACTGTACTGTGCGACAATGTTGGGAGCAGTGGAGATGCGAGGAACACACACGAGCAGAAAAAGGCACTGAAAGACTTAGGCAGTCAACATGAAGAGAGGATTGTGTCTTCAACCGATAGGCACGAACTGATCCAAGGGTGTCTGTCCACCATCCCGAGATATGTAGCGGCATCACTAGAAACAGCTATGCCTATCCGCAGGATTGCAAAGCGACTTGCTGTCCCTTTAACACCTCACCATCGGCGGATTCGTTTGCAGTGGTGTAGTGAGTGTGTGCCATGGACAGGTATGAATGTCAAAGAATTGTGTTTAATGACGAATCCAGGTTTTCTCTGGACACGGATAACTACTGTATTTGATATGGAGAAGCACTGAGTAGCACACAAATCAGGACTGCATTGTTGAGCGATACACCTCCAGGAATGGTGGCATCCATACGATTCTAGGACTCCTCTGGTAGTAACCAGGAGAACATTAACTCCGCAACGGTACGTTGAGGAGATTCTGCGGCTTCATGTGCTTTCGTTCATGAGTGGCTACAGCCGTTCATTTTCCAAAACGATAATGCCCGCCCCACATACAACAAGGGTTTTCCCTAGACTGCCTCAGAGCTGTCGCTCAATGAACATAAATGGGACTAGCTCGGACGGCACCGTCGGCCATCACCGGGTACAGCACTTTAGTCTAAACATAAAAGACAAAGGATACTACAAAGCAGATTTCGGGTCCCCAGCACAAAAGACAACAGCAAAACAAAGACAAACATAAAAGAATAAAAAATGAAAAAAAAAGAGTTCGCAACAGGCACAGTAAACGGGTACAGTACTGTGCAAATTAATTGGGACACACAGGAAAATTAGACAAATGTCTAACATGAATAGTTATTTATTTTACATTTTAATAAGAAATGTGATTTCCATTCCCTTCTTTCAACCTATTAAATATTAAATCAATGAGTTTCCGGCACATTTTCTTCACTTCTGGGTTCCAATACCATATTTTAGTGTCACCCTCTATCTTATTTGTTTTGGTGGAGCAGCGCATCTTGCGGATCAGAGCCCTACAAAAGCCCCACAACATCTTGCGGATCAGAGCCCTGCTGCAACAGCCCATCACCGTCAGAAACAGCCTCTGCATTATTGGGATCAGTTTCGTCTGTAGCAAGCGACGTATTTCGAGCTATCCATCATTTCTTCAATGGGGTGAAGGGTCTCTGATCCGTAAGCTGTGAAACATCCCCAAAACATTATCTTTGGTAGATGCTTGGGTGTCTGCTGGATGTGCTCGGGTCGAAGAGGTTCCCCAGGTGAGCGCACGACGAAATTGGACTTTACCCATGAACTCCAAAATGTTTTTCCTCAGAAAATATCACTTTCCTCAACTATTCCACAGTCCAGTCTTATATTTCTTTACCCAGGACAATCTTTTCTTCTTCGTGGTGAATAGCAAGTGCGCGTTGGTCCCATTCCAGAAGTCGAAGCGCACTATCGAGGCGTCAACATCGACCCCATGAATTGCAGTACCCTTTTTATGTCTCCGCTTGTCTTTCTCGGGTCAGTGACGCTTATCCTTCGAAGCAGAGCACCATCCCTTGGTGTTAGTCTTCTTCTTAAGGCCATACCTGCCTTTGCGCACGGTGTCCCTCGTTCCAGTCTCGTCGTGATGCTGAATAATGCCGGAGACCGTCGATTTTCCCACATTCACTAGAGTAGCTTTTTTCCGAACTATCGTTGAAGTCTTTTTCCTCAAGAAACAATTTTAGACCTTTTTCAAGAAATAACATCCATTTTGAAAAGCTTTTAAAAAAAAACAAGATCAAGCAGGAAGATGTTTACTCGTGGAGATCTCGAAGTAGAATGAGAAAGAAAACGCAGTGGCAATAGAAACTGATCATAGACATGCTAGACTCTATTTTCAGCAAGTGTAGATATGTACAGCCGAGCTCAAAATGTTTGAAAACAGCGAAAAATAAATATTTCAATCTTGTTCCAATTAATTTCCACAGTACTGTATAAGCGATCTAGAGCGGCAGTTACAACAGCTATAGGAAGATCTTCCGCAGGATAACATTAGATGTCATTATGACTGTATACCTACAGTATCCAAGCTAGGAGCGGTATGATGCAATACTAAAGATACTGTTGACCTGTAGCGTTTTGCCCGAATAAATGACCCATGTGGTCTGGAAATGTAATCAATTTTTTTTTCATCATGATTCTCGTTGCCTATGTCAAGTGTCATTACATTCCGACTGCTGCTTCTGGTGCCCTAAATTTTTCGGCAGTAAGTGTATATAGGGCACACGGAAAAGTCCTAAGTCACCTAAATAACTTTTGAACGAAGATAGCTAGAGTTAGGGAAATTAAGTATTGGTATAGGAAAGCGACAATGCGGTATCAGATGAGACTGACGGCAGCGCCCCTAGAGGCAAATTGTGGAAGTTAGTAATCCTAGCAACTATCTCGAGAGATCAGGGAAAAAAATAAATGAGAAAGTTGTAGAGCATCACCGAATTAGTAGGAAATGACATTTTACAGAAAAGAATCGTGCAAATAGAAGGCGGATTGACATCAAGAGAATACACATATACATACAAGCGCACACATACACACAAAATATTTTTTTTTCCAACTTCAAAGTCAGAATACAATTACACTTAGCAGAAAAATCGCACAGTTGCATTTTTTTACTTTTATTTTTGGTATTTTCCAGGCGATTCGCAATTTTTCTTTGAATCAAAATAATATCAATTTAAAGATCGTTTCATCACCTATCCAATGATACCACTTAAGTGTGTATTGTCCCTTCAAAACCAAGACAATAAAACAATAGAACACCCCGAATGCGCTCGTTCCAGGTAGCGCTAGTTGCTAGACTTGCCACAGGAATAACAGGGTTAAGTTTAGGTAACACCGCATCATTTGCATATCAACGCATCAATTTGCATTTCAGGCTGAGAAGGAACTCTCTCATACACCTTCATTCATCACAAGAAAATGAATACCACCTGAAGAAACTGCTCAAATTGTTGCTCAAATCGAAGCACGCAAAATCAAAGTCAAGTGGCTCGTAAATTGAACTTGAGCCGGTTTTCTGTACCACATGTATACCAGAGATATCGAGAAACTGGTGGTTACGTACGACGACTAGAATCTGGTCGCCCCTGTGCTACTTCTCAACGGGATGATTGCTTTCTTGTAACGAATGCATTGCGAAATCGTCACTTGAATGCAGTTGAACTGGGACAGCAACTTCAAGAAGCTCGCCATATCACTGCTAGTCGGTGGACAGTAAGAAGAAGGCGCCCAGAAGGAGGTCTGACAGCACACGGACCAGCAAACTGCCCAAAACTGACCCCAGCCCATCGACAAGCCCGTCTCCAGTTTGCTCGAGAGCATTTAAACTGGACAGTAGACCAATGGAGGAATGTCCTGTTCTCTGACGAAAGTAGGAGGTGTCTATATGGCAACGATCGACGTGGAAGTCTATAGAAGACCTTCAGAACGATTCGCTCAGTGCTGTATCAGCGAACGATTCTCATATGACGGGGGTTCATGCATGTTCTGGGGAGGAATTTCCTTAGAAGCGACAACTGAGATTGCTTTCATCGCCGGGCCGAGTAGTGGCTCTCGAACAAGAGGACTGACTTCCCAACGTTACATAGAGGAAGTACTGGAGGAGCTTGTCATGCCATTTGCGGGATTTATTGGCGAAAACTTCCAGTTTATGCAAGATAATGCCAGATCTCACACCGCAGCAATTGTAAGCCAATACTTACAAGACGTGAATATCCCGGTTATGGATTGGTCAGCTCGTAGCCCCGATCTCAATCCGATTGAGAATTTGTGGGACGAGCTAAAGAGAAGAGTTCGGGCAAGAAGTATCATTGGATAGGTGATGAAAAGATCTTTAAATTGGCGTTATTTTGAATCAAACAAAAATTGCGAATCGCGAGGAAAATAAAAAAAAAAGTAAAAAAATGCAATTGTGCGATTTTTCTGCTCTCAAGTGTACATTGATCAAATTCAACATTGAGTTATCGAGCTATTGTTTTTCCATGGCCGCAGTTTGTTTGAGTTTCACAAATTTTCAAACGATTATATATTTTCCATTTGATTTATTTACTTTTCTTTAGGAGGAACTACATTTCAATTTAGGAACCGTACACAAAGACAGTGTAAATATACACAAGTCCAGAGTTTTGTTCGTTTCTGTTTGCTGGTTTATGTCAAATGTCAATTCACTCCGTTACCCGAAACCAAATATACTTAGCATTACATTGACTTTTGTTCTGCGGTCTCTGTTCTATCAGATTACATAAGTCTGAATAATAAAGTTTCAGGAAATTGGAACATTCCGTATCAGTAAAATTATTGGGAAAACTTGTTCCAGTTCAGCACTTCAGAAACATTTATTTTATGTCTGAAATAGTACAGATAAATGCTGTGTTTGTGAAATACCGGCTGGCTTTAATTAAAAAGCAATTCCGAAAATCCCTTGAAGCGTACATTCCTTAAAATCTTGCGTTTTCTTTTCTTTCTTTCTTTTTTAAAAACAAAATTGTAAAACTAATACACAAAGCCGGATTTTTTTTGTATTAAAATATCTGTTGAATACAACAGGGGATTTTTTTTTTCATTTTCTAAAAATCAAAACAAAACAAAAAACAAAACTAACGGCGATATTTAACTAGTCTGAATCCAAGTAATTTTAATCTCATGAGAACCTCCACAGTCATTATAGGATTACTAAGAGTATTAATATCGCTTTGTTTAAGACAACATAGTAATCCATTGTTTAGGTTTTAATACCCCATTCAATGGGACAATTTTTGTCATCTTCTCGAGCTGATTTCTTGGCAAGACCCATATGGGAAAAATTCAAATAAAAAAAATAAAAACAAAAAATAGATCATTACTTATTCTTAAATATGCATGCCAAGTTTCAAGAAGATTCATCCGACGAATTTGGAATTGTTGGGGATCACATATGCGTAGGATGATTGATTTGGTGATCTTACAACTAAAAAAAAATCAGTAAACAACCTTAGTCGTTGAAATAAATTTAATGTGCCGCAAAATTAGTCTAAATAAAACAAGAAACATTAAATTTATTTCAATTAAGTTTCTTAGTATTAAATAACCTGCAGTCCTTTCTTTCTTTATTAGTTGGGCAAGTTAGCACAACATTTATTATTGTTGTTTATTGCTCTTCGGGGGTCACTGCTAGGTGTGACGGTGGCCTTCATATGTGATCTTGCCTTTCTGGGTCTTTTATCGGGGAAGGCGGAGATCGGGCTGATGAGTCCCCTGTAGGACGAAACGGCCGTTCCCGATTCCTTCCCGATAATCGAATCAGAAAGGCAATTTGTTTAAGTTGGTGTGGACCTTGTTTCTTGTTTTATTTAAACCTTCGTCGTCTTGCTTATAACAGTATTTATAACTTCTTCTATTAACTATTTAGTTTATTAAAACTTCACTGGTTTTTCATTTTCTTTTTTTTTTACTTTTTTGTAAAAACGTTAAATCTATTAGCTAATCCATTCGCGCGGTTTGATTGATCAAAATTAATTCCATTTAGATAACATTACTTAAGTAATGGAGATTTAATATTTTTTATTTTTTCAAAAATGCTGTACAGTTCGTTTGTATTCATTAGATGTTAGAATTTAAAAATAATTGTGTGCTTTTCGTTTTTATTTTCACGCCTGTCTTTTTTTTTTTAAAAAAAAAGAAAAAAAAATGAAGAAGACAACAACAATCCACAGTTTTAGAGTAAACACAAAACCAAGCGACTCCATCAATTTACAACCTATTGAACTCTTCCATTGTTAAAAGTGAAACTACTATTGATTGGCTTCGCAAAACTCATTGATTGAAGCCGTTAAACTCCAAGAGTCAAGTACAATGTCAATAGAGACATTCATTTAGTATGTCTGCACCCTGCTTTGAACCATTCGGGCGATTTTGAGTACGTGATCAGTGGCCTCGTTAACCAGATTACGGTCAAAATCGGTCAACGGCATCATATTAGTTCTGAGCACAGCCAATTCAGTAAATGTAGACTCTAATTTTATTCAATTACCACTATTTTCTTGACGGTTCAATGACCACTTAAAACCGGAATTTCCTAGCTAGGAGAACTCTTGGGGTTCCCACTACCGGTTCGTGGAGTGAAGGCGATTAAAGAAAATATTCTCATGCGTTTGAAGCCCCGTCGACGACACACATATATACGGGAATCCTAACAGCTTCTCCCTAGGGGATCGCTGAAAACAAGGAAATTTTAAGAAATCACATTTTAAGGAAAGTTCTTTCAACGTCTCGTTTCTCTCCGATAGTTATGAAACCAAGTTTCGTTGCTATATTTGTAATGGTATAGATCATTTTACTTCAGTAATACGTAGTTCCGGTGAAACCAGAGACCTCTGGTAATGCAGTGACCAGTTTCTTGAAGGAGAAACAGACGATTTAATGCTTTCATGATGAAGAGTTATTTAAGGCAACACATTAAGCCGAAATCCTAGGATGCATTACTATTTAAACAAGAGTAACTTCTATCAAAGAAATGATATCAAAGGAATCTGATTTTAAAAAAGGCAAATGCTAACATTTCGTTGGGGAAAATAAAAAGCAATAAAAATTTAACCAATCTCAGAGCGAATTCTTTTCGAGAATTTTGCAAATGAATAATTCCTTGAATTTCACGACCTGCTGGAGCATAGAATATCTGAGCAGCATTTGAAGGAGAATATTTATTAGGTTATAAATATTTACAATTGTAAATAATAATAATTAACAATTGATAACCGGAAGTTCAAAAAGAACTTGAAATCTCTTTTCTTTGAAAGTTGTATTTCATATTTATTTATTTATTTATTTATTTAAATATTAATTTGTTTGTAAAAACGAAAAAAAATGAAATGCCTACATTGTTTTTCAAATTATAAGTCGTAGTAAGTCAATGTGGTTGTAAATAGAAAGTCATGTAGAGTATATTCTATAGTATGTCAGAAATCATACTATATTCAAATAAAACATCACTAAGTCACACATATGTTCAAAAACTTTTAAAGTTTGCAAAAAAAGATAGGCAGTAAATACATTTCTATAATACGGGAATAATTCCATTCATTTCATCAGTAAAATATAGTTGTCTGTAAAAAAATTATTATATTTCGTGACAACTTTCGAATACCGCGTTGTAAGAGTGCTTAAAAATTTCTTAACAAAATCACTAGCATAAGAACTGAAAAAATGGATGTCTTAAGAATTAAGAGTTAATCCACTCATTAATGTTCTTAATGGTTGTCTAATATATATCAAATTGACTATATACAGCGCTGCATGAAGAGCGGAGCGGTTGGAGCGAACGCTCCAGGGCCCCGCGACCAAAAGACTTTTTAAAAATTACTAAAAAAATCATTTCAACATAAAAGTTTAAAAATTACAAAAAAAATACTTCAACATAAAAGTTTTAAAAAATGACAGGAGTCACTTCTGTATAATTTAGATACCTTTTTGAAAATGTTGAGGTAGGGCCCCATCATAAAGATAACGTTAGCCCTTTCTTTAGCTCTGTCTTTAGCTAACGTCTTAGCCCTGTTGTCAATTTAGTCCACGTTCTTGCGAAAAGTGCATTTCCAAGAACTTATCCAAAATTTTGCATCAGCAAAGTTCTGAAAAGAAAGTCTTTTCAATACTACTGTGTATGTCCTATTTTTATATTACATTTCGAAACTAAATAAAAAAAAGTTTCTGAGTACTGTAAATTTAACAAAAAAATACTTTTTATTAAATGTTTTTTACAACATAATCCAGAAAATTTCTTCTTAAAAGCCGTAGTCAGTACTCAGTAGATTCGTTTTGGTTCACAATAACTAAACCTTAAAATTTTTCTTTTTTAATGGGACCCCAAGAAAACATTCCACTTGAATATTTTTCTTCTTTGATTGCCTGTTCGTACGCGGATCAGGTCAAAACGGCTGGCCTGATTTATTAAAGATTCAACATATTATGTATTTATATAATAATATTTATGTAATATAATTGAATATATTATTTCTATTTCTATAATAATTTTTACATTTATATAATGCTATCCTTCAAAAAGAACCTCCGAATTCCCTCGCTAGAAAATGGTGGACTGATTTCTTTAAAACTTGGTAAGAAATTTATTTATTGTACAACTTACAATATAAATACAATTATTTTTGTCTTCACCCCTATTCCTCAAAACTGATTCCGTAGCGCTGTTTGCTTAGTTCCCACTATGAGATAGATAGCTGATCATTTATCATTATTATTTATTTATTTATCATTTATCATTATTTATCATTATTTTCCGATATCATTATTTGTTGATAGGTAAGATCAGGGCCGGATAACATTCCACTAAAAAATATGTTTGAAGTACACTGTCTGACCACTTTATTAGGTACCTAGTAGCGTGTTCAAAACAACCTGAATTCGTCAAGGCATGAATTCCATAAGATGCTGAAAACATTGCTGAGGTATTGTGTACCGGCGCATTATCCTGCTGGAAGTAGTCATCTGCATGAGGATAAATTGTTAACATGTACGGTTGCACCTGGTCAGCTACGATGTTTAGGTACGCTCTTGCATCCTGACGTGCCTCCAGAGGTATCAATGGACCCAACTTGTGCCAGGAAAATATCCCCCACAACATGACACTGCCCGTACCATTTGTGCACACAGCACGGGTTTACCTAATAAAGTGGCCGAACAGTGTATGTCGTGCCATTTAACTACTGGTGCATCTTCAGAAGAATTTCTTATCAATATAAGATTCCCATCTCCGATATAACATCATTCAGGAAACTAAATTCTTAAAAATGGAACATTCTTTAAAATGTTAGAATATGAAGAATCATCATCCGTTCGTTCTGAAAGAGATAATCACAACATTGTAATACAATGCTCACAAAATTTAGGGGATATTGCAAAATGAATGTAATATACCCAAAAAACAGAGGCATTTGAGTTTATTTATTAAAGAACATCATCAGAGAAGCAAATAACACGAAAATGGGAGTTGTCTGAATATGCAAATGTGACGTTAATTTGCATGTTTGTCCACAACCCTGTATATAGAGAGACTGGCGCAGCTGGATTATCTCCACTTTCCTGAATCAAGAATCAAAAACGAGTGGCAGAATCGTTCAGTGTCACCTGAAAATGCCCCTGCAACGTGATTTATCCGAATCTGAAATCATAGGGCGTCTTGAAGCTGGCCAAATTCGGATGACCGTGGAAGAAGCGATTACCTCCTAAAGCGTGATTAGCAGACTGTGGAATCGCTTGAGAGGGACTGGCACAGTACGAAGAAGATCTTCGCAGGGCTACCCATGTGCCACCACTGCAAGAGATGATCGCTACTTGACGCTAATAGCACGAAGGAACCGGCGAGCAATGCGACTGAGCTGCGGGGACAGTTTCTAGCTTCTACTGGACGACGCGACGGCTGCGTACTCAGACCGTGCGAAATCAACTCCTTCACGACAGACTGTATGCCCGGCGACCAATGGCAAGCATTCCGTTAACTGCTGAATATCGTAGAACCCGCAGAAGGCTGAAATGCATCTTCCTTGGATTCGTGAAGAGTGGTCCACGAATCAGTGATGAGTGAAGATTCAGCCTGCAGCCCGGCAATCGCCGTGCCCTGGTGTGGACGTGCAACACGGGAGAATCCACGTTTTATGCAAGAAAGATATTCCTTTGGTGGAGGTGGATTAATCAGCATTGATGGTCGTATCGATCAACATGTTGTTAGAAATAGAACGGTGAACGCTATAAGATATCGGGATGATACCCTACAGCATTTAGTGATATCCTACTCCGGAGCAATTGGGGGACAACTTTCTATGGAAGAAAATTCTCGCCCCACCGTGCGCATCTCGTCAACAACAAGCTGCAAGACGTTGGAATCAAGCGCATGGACTGGCCTTTACGTTCTCCAGACCTGAATCCCATCGAACACGCTTGGGATGCACTAGAAAGATGTATTGCTAGTCACCAATCATCTCCCATTATACTTCCTCAGCTGTGTGCGAGTGGCCACGAATCCCACAGGAAATGCTGGACAATTAGATCCTGTCTATGCTTCATCGCTGTCAGTGTGTTATAACAGTCTCAGGTGACGATACACCCAACTGAATAGTCAATGTGCGACACGTTTTTCACGTTGACATGCGAATGTCAACCTCGTCCATGTGTCACATCCTACTCAATCATGATAAATGGATTCTGCACCTCATTTGCATGTGCAGACAACTTCCATTTTCGTGTCATTTGCTTCTCTAATGATGTTCTTTAATAAATAAACTCAAATGCGTCTGTTTTCTGGCTGTATTATAATCATTTCGCAATATCCCCTAGATTTTGTGAGCAGTGTAATTTAAATTATAAGATGATTTATTTTTTTTTGCACACACAATGTTTACTTTATTGTAATATAATAACAAGAAGTTCGAAGAACTTAAAGCCTACTTCCCTTCAATGTGACTTATTAAATTTTTTAAAATTATTTTTGAAGTCGTGAAAACAAAAAAAACGAAAAACCTACATTGACTTTAAAATTCTAATATCTGCTAAAAACGAACTGTACACATTTTCAAAATAAAAAAATAAAAAATAAATGAAGATGCATTACTTAAATTGTTGAAAACTGATTAACTTGAATCACATCAAAACCGAGCCCTAAATAATGGATTAGCCGGAAAAACATTAAATTTCATTCTTTAAAACAATCAATTATTAATAGAAATAGGATTTAAATCCATTGATCTGATAAATCTCTGTTCTTAGGAAAATAGGCTAAAACTCACCCCCCCCCCCCAAAAAAAAAAAAAAAAAAATTGTTGATGTTAGCTCTGTCAGTCCGCTAAAAATTAGACTAGCAATTGCCAAGAAAGGGGATCATTAACAGCGGCTATTTACAGCATCTCTGATCTTTCGAGAACACAGATAAAGATGCAAGTAATAATTTAGAGGCCAATTGAATTTGAACTTTAGCCAACCTTGACATTTTCTTTTTCATTTTTGTTGTTTTCTTTAATAAATTTTGGTTTCTTATATAGGCTGTTTCTTTGTGCATTTCAGCTCGTATGAATAATATTCAACATGAAGTTTTCCTTCATATCTTTTGCAAACGGATGATTTGATGCTTGATATTGTTTAAGCAATCTGATTTTGCATTTGATTTGATCTTTTTTTTCAATTTTTTGGCTTTTCACAGGTTAGTTAATAATACTTGATATTAATAAAAGTTTAGACATAGCATACGAAACAATGACAAACGTTTAGAAAGAGCTCTTTAAAAAAAAAGCCGCAATTTTAGTATCCTTTATAAAATAGAGAATTCTCCAAGAGGGTTTGTTAAGAAAACATTAAGGTTGAAATAATGTTCAAGAAATTCTTTACCATTTTTTTTTCATTCTTATTTGTACTATTTTATGAAAAACTTAACAAAGAGAACTGAATGGTAAGCTACTTAAACTCCATTACCTAAAAAGAAAAAATATAATTTAAGAATTCAGTTAACGATTTTTTTTTTTTTGAACCGCTAGAGGTATTGCAAACATATTAATGAAAGAAGAAATTAATGAAAGAACCTGCTTTCCTGAAAATATGCCGGGCTTTTTTTTTTTCTTTTTCACTTCTTTTTAATTTATTAAAGTCGTCGGTTATTTTCTTTTTATTTATAATATCAGCTGAATACAAACAGTAGAGATTTTTTTTTCATTTCGGGAAAAATTTAATTAATTCACAAATAAGCTACTCACATTGTAAGAGTTCAATTAATTTTATCTTATTAGAAATCAACAGAAGGGTTGCTAAGTGGATTAATATCTTTTGTTAAGACATCGATAGAAATCCATTGTTTTGAATCTAATGTTCTTCGTTGGAAACTTCCTGGGGCCTTCTGGGCTACCATCCACCCGGAAAAAAATCAAAAATATGAAAATCTGATCATCTGTCATCCTTAAATCTAAATGCCAAGTTTGAAGAAGATTCATTAAGCGGTTATTTGGGTGGGGAGGATTTCCACCCAACATCACAGACCGACAGTAGGTTAAAAGATCACATTTTTTTTTGCATACTGTATCACTTACATTATGTTATAAACCCTACAAGTACTTTCTAAATTAAGAGTAATATTTACCTGTTTGGTAAGAACAGAATCCAGAGAGGGATCTAATTCCTCCCCGACATTCTCCATGAGTCCAGGCTTCCCAAATTTTATGCAATTTTCCAATTGGCGAAGGATATCTTTATCCGACATCTTAAATACTCGGACACCAGCTTCTTTTTCCTAAATTCGGAAAGACAAAATTTATTTTTATAAAGACGAGTAATCTAATAATGCAATCGCCTTTTGAACAAATACGGAATAGATAAATACATTCTTTGGATCACCCTGTAGTCTTAAATGTTCAGTATAATTTTATTTCATCTTTATAATCAAATCTGGGGGCACGGCAGTGCCCCCGCCAAGACCAACCGAAGACAGGAAGGGCACTCCGTACCTTTTCAGGAAGCGTTTCGTCGTATTTTCGAACCCTCATAGCATCGGCCTGGATAATACTAGAGAGCTCAAATTTTCAGGATAAGATGCAGTTAGCAGACTAATGAAATACGCTAAGTTTCATTTATTTAGCTTTTATACTTTGGATTTTATTAATACCTAAAATACGTCGATTCCGTCACTCACTAACTGACTGACTGACTGACTGACTCATGATCATCAAAACCTCTAGGGTACTTCCTGAAGTCCTAGAAAGCTGAAATTTGGTATGCAGGCTAGAATTAGCACACAAACAACAACAAAATTAAGAAATCCGTAACTTTCACCCTCCAACCCCTCATAAAGGTGGGGGGGTCTGGTTATGTATTATCGAACCCTCATAGCTGCTGCCTGGATAATACTAGAGAGCTCAAATTTTCAGGATAAGATGCCGTTAGCAGGCTAATGAAATACGCTACGTTTCATTTATCTAGCTTTTATTCTTTGGATTTTATTAATATCTAAAATACGTCGATTTCGTCGATGATTCACTGACTGACTCATGATCATCAAAACCTCTAGGGTACTTCCTGAAGTCCTAGAAAGCTGAAATTTGGTATGCAGGCTAGGTTTAGCACACACACAACAAAAAAAATTAAGAAATCTGTAACTTTCACCCTCCAACCCCTCATAAAGGGGGTTCCGGTTCTTTATTATATAACAATTTCTGATAGGTATATCCCACCCAAAACATTTCATGTAAAATACGTTGCCAAGATGCTCATAAAGGTTACACTGTTAAAAAGTTATCAGATCTCATGTAGAGCCAAGCCCATCACTCTACAAGACCTAACTCTAAAAACCCTACTATCTTGGTCAAAAAGTATGCCTTGGCATACTCCATATTCTTTACATAACTCCATGGGATGGTCTGTGCGACAGCCACGAAACGGCCAAGCCATACTTTTTGACCAAGATATAGGGTTTTTAGAGTTAGCGCTTGTAGAGTTAGGCCTTGTAGAGTTAGGGGCTTGGCTCTACATGTGATCTCATGTCTTTTTAACAGTGAAAGCGTTATGAGCATGTGAGTCTTGGCAACTTATTTTACATGAAATATTTTTGGTGGGATAATTTTATCAGTAAATTATTCGTTCTTATTCAAAGAATAATAATTATTAATCAATCTACTTATATATTTGTTTAAAAGTTATTAGGAATTTTCATTCTTTATTTTTTTTTTAATTTTAAATATCTAAGTTAATATGTGAAGCAATCTATTGATTCTATATTTGTAATATTACATACGCATGTAAAAAAATTACAATATTTTTTTATATAAATTTGTTTATTAAACTTTACACAAATATTCAGAATCGGCTAACAGGAATTGTTATTTATACATTTCTTTAGCTGGATTGTAACTAATACATAATATATATATATATATATATATATTATATATATATATATATATATATATATATATATATATATATATATATATATTATAAATATATAAATAAAATTTCTTTGAATAATTTACGTGCGTTGATACGAATTAACCAAGATAGAAAGGCCAGACACACAAAAATTAATGAAAATTCATATATATAAATTAATAATTACAGACGTTTCGATTTGCTACATATTACAAGTCTTTTTCAATGTGACCATTAATATTAACAAATAGTGGAATCGCCGAAGCATTGACTGCAGCACTTGTTCAAAAATACCAGGTTTAGTACGGATGGTGTTACAGAATTCGTTGACGCAGTTCATCGACTGTATCGATAGGTTTGACGTACACGAGGCTCTTTACATGGTTGCAGCAAAAGAAGTCAATCGGATTAAGATCTGGCGATCGTGGAGGCCATGGGACGAGACAGTCACAACACTAAAACGACTGTAGCGCCGTACCGCTGCAAGACAAGGACACACAATACTTAATGAAAACTGTTTGTTTTCGTACCCTCTATCTACTGTAATCTTCTGTAACATAAATTCGGAAACGCCCAGTATACAAATTTTAATTGACAATAGTTACATTGCAAAAAAGAAAATCGTTTCAACCCCTGTGATTGCGAATCACGAATGGTTCTCATTGGACGTAGACTCGTTGTTTACCTCGATTTCCCTATCCCTCATTGAAGCAACGCTCAACCATATTGAGGCTAGATTCTTGAAACAACATGGTGTTCTCTCCAACTTGTTTAGGTGCATAACTGCACTTTTCAAGTTACAGTTTTTTAGCTACAATAGTTGCATATATCGCCAAACTCATGGGCTCTTTATGGGTTTGTCCGCATCGGGCATGATCGCGATATACATTGGTATGGTATACATTGAGGATATAGCTTTCACTATCTTCGACGCCAGTTATATCACCATACCCACTTACATGAGGTATGTTGATGACCTTATGTGTTATGCTAATACAACTGACGGATTCTTTGTGTCTGCTACTTTCTCATCTATATATCCGGACATTGTGTAAAGAAGAAAGGGAAAGTAACGGATGTATTCCATTTCTTGATATTTTGATTTCCAAGGATTCTGAAGGCATGACGACAGCTATGTATCGGAAACCCACTCATTCTGGGATAACCTTAAATTATCAATCCTCCTGCCCGATTTCTTTTAAGACTAATATTATTAGAATGGCTGTGATTAGAGCTTTCTCCTTATCCAACAGGATGATGAATTTTGAAAATGAACTGTATGTACTAAATAACCTTTTCTTAATGAACGCGTATCCGCAATGCTTCATATCTAAGAATATAGTTTCCAGTTTAAGGTCAATTTACAATAACACACGACTTCCTGCTAATTCCATGGAGAATCGAGTTAATCCCAAATACATAGCGATTGATTACCATCCGACCATCTGTCCCATAGTTAAACGTTTTTTAAAGGATTATAATGTTGTCCTTACTGCCTCACGTAAACACACCTCTGCAATCCTCACTAAGAGAAGTCTGAAGATTTTGGATCCCTTTCTTGAAGAAGGGGTAGTGTACTCCATCCCGTGTCTCGATAATGATTGCATATATATTGGAGAGACGGGCCGGAAGCTAAGGGATCGTGTAGCTGACCCCCGAAGAGCTTTGAATAGAAAGGACTTAACTTATAGAACTGTTACCCATTTGCTCGAAATCGGCCATTCATTGGATTTGCAAGGATCTTCCATTATGGCACGAGCGAGCAATGTTCACTTACGTAAATGCACTGAATCATTATTAATCCTCACTAATGATAAATGCTATAATGACCAAATTTCCATAAAACACATTTAGCAATATGGATTTCCCCATTAAATCGAAGGACCTTATCTATTGACTCTATTGATTTCAATAAATTTGAGGAATTTATAATCATTCTTTCATAGTGATATGATTTTCATTTGTAATTTCATGTTTTAGTGCCTTCAGTTGCATCTAAAACTTTTTGCTCATTTGTTCTTTCAGGGCGCTGTACTATTATTTTTTCCGAATTGTTTATTTGTGTTTTTCTTGTGAATGTTAATGGTCACATTGAAACAGATTTGTAATATGTAGCAAATCGAAACGTCTGTAATTATTAATTTATATGAATTTTTATTAATTTTTGTGTGTCTGGCCTTTTTTCTGTCTTGGTTAAATAAAATTTCTTTACAGCAATAAAAATACTACCATGACTGGCCACCAAACACACCCAATTTAGAATGTATCGATTCCTTCTTCTGGGAACACATGAAGATCTTCGTTTGCGAGACTCCCATTGAATCCCATGAAAACCTTGTCGGAAGAATCGATGTCACTGCGCAACGGTTCGCGAAATGCCGGAAATTTTTCAAAATGTACGGCAATCAATGCTTCGACGATGTGATGCATATATTGCTATTGCTGGCCGCAACTTTCAGCACCTTCTTTGAATAAACATGTTCACACTTGTTTTCATTCTTTTTGTCTTGGTGCTCCATATCTCCTTTCTAGCCCCTGCATTAAATAGCGCTCTCTAGTACCGAAGGTTGCTGTCAGCGGACATACATTCATAGACAACAAAGATTTGTTATGTATAGCCCAATTAAAATTTGTATACAGGGCGTTTCCGAACTTATATTACAGAAGAATATAGTAGATAGAGGGTACGAAAACAAACAGTTTTCATTAAGTATTGTGTGTCCTTGTCTTGCAGCGGTACGGCGCTACAGTCGTTTTAGTGTTGTGACTGTCTCGTCCCATGGCCTCCACGATCGCCAGATCTTAATCCGATTGACTTCTTTTGCTGCAACCATGCAAAGAGCCTCGTGTACGTCACACCTATCGATATAGTCGATGAACTGCTTTAACGAATTCTGCAACACCATCCGTACTATAGCTGGCAGTTTTGAACAAGTGCTGCAGTCAATGCTTCGGCGATTCCACTATTGTGTAGTATAAGCGGTGGGGAACACTTTGAACATCTTCTCTAGCACTCCAAATAAGCAGGTGGCAATGGTCCTTCTATGAATGATTGTCTACCAGCCACAACATTAAACGACTGTAATGCCATATCGGTACACACATTACTTAATGAAAACTGTTTGTTTTCTTAGCCTCTATTTACTATATTCTTCTGTAACGTAAGTTAGGAAACACCCTGGTTTAAAAAATAATTTAAACGGGAAATTTGTGATGTATGTGTGTGTGTCTGTTCGAAATGTTTAGCATACTTCCCAACATGCTACAAACTTGAAATTTCGCACGTGGATAGGTTCCATACTGTAGGCAATGTAAAAAGTTATATATAAACTTTTTTATTATTTTTTGGGGGGAGGAGGAAGGGGAAATGACCATGAAGTATACAGCGCCAACCCGCAGTACACATGAATTAAGCGGAGAAGGCGACAACGAGCTGGGAAGTCGTATATTCTCCGATTTCGATATAAATTTGCTAAATAAATAAAGCTTTTTTTTACGTTACTATGCAAGGCTTCCGGAGCAAAGCGACGGTACCCGGCTAGTTACATATATATATATATATATATACACATAACCGGCTAGTATACAGATATATTGTGACGCAACAAGTCACAATGTCTCT
>JAFIDM010009631.1:289744049-289768141 GCA_023159025.1 Thereuonema tuberculata | reverse complement strand
AAACAATATTAGGAACAAATTTAAAATAGTTAATATTAAAGAAAAAATTATTTATAAAATAATTATGAATAACATCTATAATGTCAATAGGGAAAAAAATAATCAAAATAATTAAAAAATAACTACTTACAATTAGTTAAAAATCTTTTTAATCTTTAAATTGAATAATAATTTTGGTGTAAGATTAGATAACTATTTAAAATATAGATTATTCAGTCAAATTAATTGGGAAAAATATAATTCTAAAACACTAAAAGTAAAAAATGTTAAAACTTTATTAATAACTGATGTAATTGATGACAATATAACTCTATATTTTTAACTTTTAACTTTTATTAAGTTTCTTTTGTATTAGATAATTAACAAAGGGATGTTTAAACTGGATGATGTTTTAATTTTATAAGCAACTCTGTTCAGATAAGAATTGATTTAAATATAGAAAAAGGACTCAAATAAATCTTACATCTTCTTTAATCATCATTCTATATTTCGTCCTGATTAGAGGACTTCTTCAGGAATCTCAAATAAATACAAAATACAATATAAAAAGAAAGAGAAAACCTTTCTCTTCTTATGAATACAAATGATAATAACAAAGTATGATAACAAAGCAAATTTAAACAATTGTACCATATTACAAATTCTTTTTAAATAAATGCTTTACGTTAATACAATAATATGAAATAATCATAAATTCAATTAAATAATCAGAAACAAAACAGAACATTTAAATTGAACAGACACGTAGATGTGCCCATAGATATGACAATCAATTCTTCACTTTAATGTTAAAAATTCTTTAATTTTCTTGTCTTTAATTAAAGATTTCTTAAATAAACTTAAAGATACATCGTTCACCTTCAGAGATTTGTCTTAACGTGTAATTGTATTAACGTAAAGCATTTATTTAAAAAAATTTGTAATATGGTACAATTGTTTCAATTTGCCTTTTTATCATACTTTGTTATTATCATTTGTATTCATAAGAAGAGAAAGGTTTTCTCTTTCTTTTTATATTCTTTTTATATTGTATTTTGTATTTATTTGAGATTCATGAAGAAATCCTCTAATCAGGACGAAATATAGAATGATGAGTAAAGAAGATGTAAGATTTATTTGAGTCCTTTTTCTATATATATGTGATAAGAAGAATTATAAAGGTTGTGATATTGATTTAAATAACTTAAAGATGATTTGAAATGTTAAATAAACATTAATAAAAATAATTATTGATTGACTTATTGTATAAATGTTTAAATATCATGTAATATTTTAATTCATTTTTATCCTCATGCATTTTTAAAAGCAAACTTTTACTTTGAATTCACATGGTCACACACGTAACGCAGATTTTTAATTTTCATTTATTCAATTATTTATTAAATTTAAATTTTAACTGTGATTTTAGATGGTATAGTAAATAAATTATTACCATATTTTTTAATTTAAATGTGTGGCAATAAAACTCACAGAAATATATCATTTAATGTCATTACTCAAAATTTGCTTTTTTTCTAAGTCACACACGTAACGTTTTTTAAAAAGCTATTTAAAAAATAACTATTATATCAAACTGATAGGTTTCTGCATAAAAGAATATGGTAAAGTGTATATTATTTTACAGAACGTTTGTTTGGATTTTTAAATAAGAAATATATTGAAAAATCCTTGATTAAATAGAAAAAACAAAAATGTTTTTCAAATGTCACACACGTAACACGGAATGGCCCTACAATACTGATTGAATTGTAGCGAATTTATATTAAATTCTACCTTACTGTTAAAAGTTTTATTTAGATTCCGTATGTAATTCTTAACTTTTAATACGATCATATTTATTCATCAATTACTTTTTTTACATTAATTTTAATCAAAAAATAATGTTAAATAAAGGCAACTCTATTGATTTCATTCTGTACGGATAACAATTTATAATTCGTTAAACTTAAATTTTAAAATTAACTTACTTAAAATTAACTTTTAAAATTAATTACTTGATTAATATTTAATTTCAGTAGAGTTGGTATGAAAATATGTTGACATTTTCTTACACCACGTTTCCTACATGTTCAGTTTACCCGAACCTTCACGATAAAGTGCAATGTCTTGGTGCAAATTAATCAAGATGCCGGAAGTCATGTCGTAAATGCGGACATTCCAAAATTAAAACATTAATTGGAATGGTAAATTAAGATGGATTTTGTGTTTAGCAGAAACATCCTGCGAGGAACGTACAATCTACTAAATTTAACATAATCAGAAGGGCGTGAAATTGGATTTATAGGTATCAATAGCCTCTCCGGCGGTAATGAAATAGATCAAAAGAAATCAGCTATTTTTAGGCTATTTTCCTAGAAATGTAGGCTCATCAGAACACTAATTCTGGGAATGTGGTGTTATTATTCAATCATTGGATGTAGCTTCTTGAAAGTAAGTATGAATATTTAGATGTCCAGAAATTTATTCGAAAGAAATTTGTTCGAGCGGTAATTTGTTCGAACGAAAACATATTCGATAGGGAAATTTTTTCGAATCGAACATTTCCTAGTGGGTGTTCGAAAAATATTCTCTATAACAATTTTGAATATTTATCTAAAGAAAATACCTTTATCATCGCGTAAACAATTCTTAAGTTAGTTATGTGCAAGGAAAGTGATTAGTATTTCATTAGCGATCCCTGGTTTAAACGATTACTTTACTTAACATTTCCAAAATAATCTTTTAAGACGCTGCTTGGAATGTAAGTAACCATAATTAGGGTGAGGATCATTATTATAATAATCCGATCCCCATTATCTCAGGGTTACCGCCGAAATCGACGTCGGCAACCACGTTTTCCCATGTGGAACTGCTTCGAATCCGTGGTAGACAACCTACCAAAAACCAATAACTCAATAGAGGGATGGCATCGCCGGTTTCAGGGGCAGATTGGGGCAGAGCATCCGACAATTTGGAAGTTTATCGGCGCATTAAAAAGAGAGCAGAGCATAAATGCGAATAGAACAACTAATTGCAGGTCAAGGCATGCAAAATGGAAGAAAGAAGTATAAGGACAGCGCGGTGCGGTTATTAAATGTTGTAAATAGATATGTAGCGGGATGTGATATTGTTACTTATCTGCGTGGCGTTGCCAACAATATTTCATATTAAAATTTATTGGATGTATATGTATCGATAAAATACTTCATTACATAAAATTTTACTATTGATCTTCTCTTTCGAATATTTTTCCTTTAGAACATTTTTCCATTCAAACAAATTACCGTTCGAACAAGTTACCGTTCGAACAAATGCCCTCGAACAAATTACCGTCGAACAAATTTCTTTCGAACAAATTTCCTGGATTCGTATATTTAAAGACTGCAAAAGATCTTACTTTTATATTGGAAATATTTTCCAAGTGAGTTTTTGGCGAGAAATTAAAAGACAAAAGCGACAGAAATTCACATAAAGAAATCATTAAGCATTAAACACTGGATTTTTATGGACATTGTAAATCATGGGTATTAATCATTTGAAGTAATTTTCAAAACGATATTTGATGTGATTAAATTAAACTGATTTAGACAAATTAAATAAGCGATAAGGATTTGATTCATTTCTTTTTCAAAAAATGGAAACTTTGCTTGTTTTCAACAGATATTATAATTTGAAAATAAATATAGTCTTTTCGTTTTTGTTTTTTTAACGACTTAATAAAGAAAAACAATAAAGATATTTTAAAGAATAGTATTGTAAGAAAAGTAGGCTTTCATTTTTTTTTTCAGGAACTCCTTGTTATAAAATTTTGGAACGAAATCTTGAAATCTTTTGCTGCTTCAGTTTTACGATTGAAGTAGCGATATACGGGAAGCTTTACAATAGGCAATATTTTATTCTTACATTTTGTGTTTTAATAAATTACTGAGTGAATGTGAGAACTCTTAACTACTCATCGATCAAAATTTGTTGTTTTGTCAGTAATGCCTCACGTCAAAACGACTTGACTAATTTTCTTAATACTGGTACGATTTTTATTTATGGGCAACCTTAAAATATTTATAGGATTATTTTGCTCTTCAGTCCCATACCAAATAAAGTGCACTCACTGTTTTGTAGTAACCAAAAAAAAAAAAGCGACCTCATATAATAAATTTGCAATCTATCAAAAGCTTGTGTTGTTAAAAGTATTGATTGGCGCGAAAAACTCATTTATTGAAGCCGTTGTAATTCAAGGATCAAGTAAAATTTTCATCACGGCCTCCTCGGTACACCACTGGCAAACAAATGGGAATACAGGAGAGTTGTTGGCACCTAAGCATTCCCAGTGGAAGTTCATTTAGTAGGTATAGAACCACATTTTGTACCATTCGACGTTTCTGAATAGGCTTGAACCAGAAGCGGCCACACTGGGTCCAGGGTGTCGTATTCGATCTAAGCATAGTCGATTTAGTGTGGATAGACCCCAATTTTATGCAATTACCACTATCTTCTTAAATGGCATCTGAAATCGGAAGTCGGACTTTTTTTTTCTTAAACCTCCAGGCCGTGGGGACTCCACTGATGTACGACTCCCTGTTTGGGCTTGACACGGGAGAGTCGACACATATAGACAGATACGGAAATCCTAATAGCTCCTGTCCACGCAATCTTTAAAAATACCTACATATCTCCGCTTTCAGTTAAAGTTTTCTATTAATTTTTCTTAATGATGATGCTATATATAATTACATACAATTACCCTTAAAAAAAATCTTCGTTTAAAAGCTTCACAAAAACTTAAGGAAGGCGATTTCCGAACGCTAAGGTTTGATCTCCGCTCTTCGTCACTACGCAATATGTAACCATGCATTTCCTTATATATTTCTACATCACAAACTAATTTTTACTATTAACTCAAGATTAACTTAACTAATCGTGAAATAGTATGACTATATCATTGTAAAAGAATGAAATTCAATACAGCTTCACTTTGTCGTACGGAATTTTATTCGATATGCACATTAAATAGAGAAAATAAAAGGTTCCAACATAAAGGAAAGTAGGATTTAACTTCTTTCAAGAACTTCTTGTTTTTCTTTAAAGTCGTTAATTTAATACAAGCCTCAGTTTATTTTTAGATTATAACATCTGCTTAATTATTAAAAAAAATTTCCGTTTTCTGAAAAACCAAACCAAAACTAAATCCACATTATTTAATTGAATTACCTAAACCTAATTAATTCTAATGCTATCAAAGCGTGCGCACGACTATTATCGGGATAATACATAAATTAAGATTTACTGTTCTTCTAATTGCTTTTCTATGGGAAATTTTGTTACCTTCGCACGCAAATTTCAATAACATCTGCATCAGTTGTTGATAAGTTGTATTCTTTAATTTGAATCTTGTTTTTTTTTGCATTTTTACTTCCTAAAATTATGATAACAAAATTCAAAAGTCTTTACGAGGTTACCGTTAACAACAAGATACAAATCTCAAAATCCATTCACTCTTAGACAATAACATTAAACCATATATAGGAAATTTCATTCTTGTTTGAGTGATATGCGCAATGGGCCCTTATGCAGTATTATAGTCTTCAAATAAAAGATCGTATAACAAGAAAAAACCTTTATTCTTTGCCGTCAAATTCTGCAGACTGCTTAAGAAATGACGAATAATACCCTTCCGCCTAGGATATCAGATTCATCCTATAAAATTACTATTCAATTTAAAAAGGATTAAGTTCAACACACAAATTAAAAATTTTAAAAGGTTATATTAACATATTTAAAAGATTATTGGTAAACGGCTGATTGAGCCAGTGGAAACGTAATCTTTTAAATGTGTTAATATAAGGTTTTAAACTTTTTAATTTGTGTGTTGACCTTAATCCTTTTTAAATTGAATAAGTAAATCTTTATTTTAATAAAGTTAAGATACTGTTTGCCTGTGAATTAAAACAAAAACAACTCAAATACTCAATGAAGGATTTTATTTGTTGTATTATCGCCACCGATTCTGAAGAAAAATGATTTTATTGTTAATTATATTTAAATTTATTCTTTATTTAATTTTTATGCAATTTTGGAAATTTGTATAATTTCGAAAGAATGGGATCATTTCTTTTCGAAGGAGTCTTTGATTATCGATCGTGAATTCTTTAGGCCCTTATCACTCTTGGCTTAATTTTGAATCAGCTTAATTTCGAATTAAAAACCTCGTGAAATGTATGAGACGATCATTTTCCAAATTGAAGTAGAAAAAAAAAAAACCTTTAAAAAATATATTTGTTCTCTATATCATCTTGAGAAACGTTCTCAACGCTATCTTTTAATCTCTGCATGTTTCTTTTTCTTTGCTTAAAATGCAATATGGTTTTACGTAGTTTTTAGTCGGGAGCTATTTACAAAATTTCAAAGATAAGATTTACGATTAAAAAAATAGTTGTAAAGCTTTTGAACAGTAACAGGATTTTGCTTTTAAGATATTTAAAACAGTTAAATTTGTATTTGTCGATTTTTTTACGAAAAAACCTTTTTTGCTAGGATTTCAGTGTAGTCAAAGTTTACTTTTCATCAATGCCAGAGATTCTGTTATATATTTACTTAATATCCTAGCTTTATGCAATTTAGAAGACTTTTTAGAAATCTGTAAATTTTTTGACAAACTTCTTTTACCATATTACGTTTTGTACAAACGACACGTGTCTTGACAAAAAAAGTTGGTTTTAAGTTTTTCGATTTTCGATTTCGAATATACAAGCTATATCGTTTCTACTCCTTAAATATGCATACAAAGTTTCAAGAAGATCCATGTAACAGTTCAAAGATTATTAAGGATAGGAGTGGGCAGACAGACTGAGTGATTTCCATGACTATAATTTTCTTAGGAAAATCGGCTTAAAAAGACGAAATATCCATCGAAAAGTTGGTTCTAAATCAAAGTGGGTTTATAAAATTACCTTATCTGTCACTATTTTATTATTTTAAAATCGTTTGATATTTAGATAAAAATTATGTTTCGAAAAACTCAAATCCTACTTTCCTCAAAACGTTATTTCTTGTAATTTTTTTTTTTAAATTTTTTAACTAGCAATCAGCAAAACTTTGGGATCACGTGAGCTTGGATTCCGAGGTCATTTTCTCAGTTTCGTGACCTTCGTGAGTGAGTGTGATGTGAGTGGGTGACAGGGAAGCCGACTATTTAGTCTTTTAAAATGAACGGTTTAGCAGTTGACCTTAACTCACATGACTTACGGTTGACCCATATCGATGAAAAAGGAAATATAGGCATCCTCAATAGTATATCTAGCAACATTTGAACGCAATCCTATGTTTTCTTATATATATATATATATATATATATATATATATATATATATAGATTTGTGAACAAAATCTACATTTGTAGTCGACTTCTAATATCTGTTGAATATAAACAGTAAAAAAATTTCCATTTTCTGAAAAAAATTAATTAAATCAACAATTCTTTCTTAATATATGTAATCGAATTAATCTTATCAAACCAAGTGCTATGGATTACCTAAAACGATTAAATCCTTCAGTTTAAGACAATGAAATATTAATAGAAATAGCTAGAAATCTACTGTTTATATTTCCAATGATTTTCTATGGCAATTTTTGTCGCTAATTTCTTAACAAAGAATGATTTGAAAATATTTAAATTATAAAAGTTAGATTGTCCCTAATCCTTAAATAGGTATACCAAATTTAAAGAAGATCCATCCAGCGGTTGAAAAGTTATTAGGGACACAAAGACACACATACACAGATTTAGTAATCTGATGAGCCTTACGTTCACAAGAAATTTGGTTAAGATAATGCACATTTTGAATACAGACTGTAGTTTGTAGCTTCAAAGCAAACGGTACTTCTTCTGACAAGTGCGTTGAGATCCGCACAAAAATGTGCTTAGAATATAAATCGCTCATGCCAAAAACAGTGCACGTTTTTGCACGAGAAAAACTGCACGTTTTACAACGAGAGACATTTGAATGATCACCTATTGTAAGCCACGACCGTAATAGTCTTCATAAATGTTCTCCAGCATGATGCCATCAAAATCTTGTAATACTAGGCCTCGACATTTTGGGTGGAGATGGTTCATACTTACAATGACTTGAAGGTTCCTGTTGTTCTGGAGATGTTGCCCGTACCAACTTCAGGGTACGTACTCTTCCGTCCTTCAAAATCACTATATCTATCCAGCATATCTTGCTGCATTTCTGCATCATCCCCATTCTATTTCTTGATTATTATGCTATACAATATATTCACGAACTCCATATCTTCGACTCCGATTACATTTCTATATTCAGCAAGTCGCAACTTTGCCTCTAATATTTTGACAACATTCATGGGTTTAATTCGCCTCATGATACCGTTATATACTGTTTACACTATAACCAACAACCGAACACTCCAAAAGACGGCCTCCTACTGCAGGTATACTATTCACACAACTAGATTAAGTATTTGTTAGTGCACCGTCGGATGGTGCTTTCAGACAACAGCTGAATTTTGTATGCGAATGACTGTTTTTGGGATGACTGTTTCTGTCATCTGTCACTGTTTTTGGAATGAGCGATTTATATTCTATGCATATTTTCGTGCGGTTCTCAGCGTTGGAGGTCACGCACAGAGTAAGAACTGAATAGTACTAAGTTAGGATACGAAGTGCAGAAACTTACCTTGTAAACTGGGATCTGACGTCATGGGTACCTCGTATTCTTTCAAGAAGTCAACCCAAAGAGTCATCATTGAAGCACGATATTCACCCTTTAAAAGGAAAAAAGATAATACATCAGTAATGTGAAAAAGCAGAAACTGTAGATGACACAATGTGAATTCACAATGTATTATGATGACCGCCCTCACACTATCACAAGCCTTAAACTGCGATTGACATTTTTGAAACACTTTTTTGAGTATCTTAAGAAACCTCCATTTATAAAAATTTTGTGACAGTTGAAAGACATTTTGAAAGCAAACGATCTGTCTATTATTCACTCAGATTATAGAATGCAACAAATTGAATGCAACAAATTGGTAACGGTTTTTATATAAACTGTGATAAAAAAATAAAGAATGTGCTAAGATTTGGCTACGCAGTCCCAATTTAACTCACTTGATGTTTTGTAGAATAGTCGCTAACATTTCGAAATCAGAAATTTTGATAAAACTTGATACACTACAAGTTTATGAAGAGTTAACGAGAAAGTAATCAGGAGTGGGGGAAAATTAAAAGCCCTTCTGTGTGTTAAGCCACTCAGCAGGGAAGAGTTATTATGATTCCCGTGTGCTTGTGTGTAAAACACTTCCACAATCCAAAGAAGGAGTCCCATGAGTCTTATTCGTTGGATTTCCCTGGCTTTGAAGTTTGGGGAAAAAATCCGACTTTTGGGGCGGGCCACTTCCGGTTTTAGGTTGACATTGAGTGGATCAGGAAAATGGAGGTAACTGAACAAAAATGACGTCTATCTATACTGAATTGACTGTTCTGAAAACGAAAATGATATCCTCGACTTAATGAAGTTACTTACTGAAGAGTCGTCCGAACGGTGCACAATAATGCAATAAGGATTGGGCCTCTTGGTTTCCGTTTACTGTCGAGCTGTGAATTGAATTTTTTTTCTAAATACATCATTATTTTTGCAATAATAAAAATAATGTAATATTGATGTTTTGTGGTACTAAAAAAAAAAATACAATTTTGAGATGTTTACAAATCAATGAATGTAAATAAAAAAAACAAAAAACAAATAAAAGTAACTGTTCAGTGGTTAAATGCCATGTTTTCCGTTAGTTTACTACTTGAAGTCAATTTCAACTTATTTTTGACGTTTTCCTTTTTTAATGTTTTCAAAATTTCTTCCAACAAAATAGATTTTATTCTCGTTATTTGCCTTTTAAGCTTCTAGAAGAAAAGCTTCATTAGTTGATTCATTTCAGCAAATCAAGAAGAGTTTTTGTGAAACATACTCATTGAAACTTATTGAATCAAACTGGCTAATTTATTTACTCTTTTGCTATAATTTTGAATGATGAGCGTACAATTTCAGCATTTGTTTTTAACCCTTAATCAAGATGTTATTTAGTCCTTCTATTCTTTTATGAGTGGTAACTTCCCGCAGAAAGTCCGCTGAGACTCAATCTCAAATGAAGATAACATTGACATTTGCTGTTAATGACATCCCAATAAACTACCACAGCTTGAATTCCGGAGTTTCAGTCAAGGTTATTGACCTTCAGGAACAGTACGAGTCAAGGCTCTTTTAATTTTACCACAGCAGGGATATTAAAACCGAGCGGTTTCCTTAATAGAACTGACTTAGGTCATTAAGTGTGAACGTCAAGCACTAGTGTTATTTATGGAACATGGAAATTCTTTAATGTTAAAAGAATAATTTATGAGGGCGAAAGGCTATTCCTCCCGGAAATCTTCCGCCGGTCTTGTAAAACTTCGTAATCTAAGAATGACTAAATTTTAATTCCCACTAATTAAGAATTATGTCATGTGTTTAAGACAATCAGACACTTACATTGCCACAGAGTAGAAGACTCATATATACTCTATCAAGTTTATCTTGATACTTAGCTGTAAGTAACTATTCTCTATTTTGAAAAATTTTCAAAACTAATCTCTCTCTTTCTATATTCGCGATATCCTTTGACATTATTGCCGCCAAGAAAACCTTCACAAACTATTATGTGATCAACACCCTAATTTGAACTTGTCTTTCATCTGATTCGTTGTCAGTTTTAGAAAATTTTGCAGTTTCTGTTAGAGCAAAATTTTCCATTATTTTTCCAGAGCGAAATTTTGTAATTTCCATGAAGAGCATACCGCGAACTTCCATGAATAACTGGCTTCTTTTGAAACAAATATAGAACTGCTTTACTAATTGTTAAAATTAAATTCGTTGAATTTAGTGAAGTGGCAAGAATAAACAATTAAATTTTGAACTACTTTTTTTGATAATACAATTTTTAAGCCAACCAACACTAGACTTGCTAATAAATTTAACAAATATTTTTAATGAAATACATAACCTATATATGCAGTATTTAGGTTAGGTATTAATTAATTAAACAAAAAGCATTTTATAACTAGGTGTATAGTGTGTAGTATAATTAATAAATAAATAAAGAGTAACTCATCGATACATTAACGGTATGACTTCAACAGTCGAAAAGATTAGTCCTAAATAATACATAGACCTTTCTTTACAAATTTCTCCCTATTTATGAATAATAGAGTTAACATTTTATACAGCCACTTTGGTCATTCAGACCAAAGCCTATTAATTAGCCTATTCTTCTAGGAAAGTGAGGCTCATCAAATCAGTCAGGCTCTGTACATGTGTGTGTGTGTGTGTGTGTGTTCCTAATAACTTTTGAACTGCAGGACGGATCTTGAAAATTTATATGCTTAATTAAAGACTAGAGACGATCTATCGTTCTGATTTGAAATCAATTTCCAAATGGTCCTTGAGAAATTAGCGCAAGATGCTGACAAAAATTCTCATAAAAAAAAAGTATTATAAACAAAATAATTGTGTAACCCCCTTTTTTTTCCAAAAAGGCATTTCTGCGCTCTTAAGATATGATTAATCAACAATTTAAGTAGGTAATACGGATTTAATTAATGTTTTTCTTAAAAAGAACATTTCTACTGGTTGTTTTCACCAAATATTATAATTTAAAAATAAACCAAAGCTTTTCTTTTGAATGGTAATCAACCTACATACTTACAGCAAAAATTGAAGTTTCCCTCCACAAGAACTTCTGAAATAAAGTTTTTCGAGCTCAAAAATGCATTCAGAGTTTTATAAAATCTCTGCGTCTTTCACTTAGAAACAACCTCATACCTCAACTCAAAAACTAGGTTAGTCGACAGGCCTCAGTCACTTGTCAGGATGCCCAGCTACTACGTTTGCTCTGGATTCCAGAGGCTGTTCTGTTGTGTTTCTTTCTTAATTTCCTGCGTTGTCCTTTTCCCAGATCCGGGTACCAGAGTCTTAATTAAACTTCCGAAGATGTTTGTTATAATCATATTACGTTTGTTACATTAAACTGACCTTAAATTTGCGTTCGCCACAGTGAATGATGAATGGCAGTCAACCAACAACAGCAATATAATCTCAAATCTACTTAATCCATTCCTAATCCTTTCTTATTGTTCAAATTGCTTGATTCTGATGCCATCAATGAAGGAAATACATAGGCTTGCGTTTATTCTTTCAAGATTGTAAATGAAATATTACCAATCAACTGATTTTCCATCAATTAAAATCTTCAATAAAACTTACAAATTGCAGTAAACAGATTTCGATAAAAGTTGTAACTTAATTTTTTTTTACTAGAAACTTTTCTTTTCATCAATTTTCTCTTTTGCTGCTGTTGTACCAGATACTTCTTATTTAATGGGAATTACATTTGGGTCAACCTATTTTCAGATAACTTCAATTCAGAAGCCTGAAAAAGAAGGTTTGTGAAGGATAAACATTTTTTAATTACTTGGGATAAAGAAAGTTTCGGGATCGTTCCATTCCCATCATCAAGTTGAAGAAGTGTCCAAGGTTTAAATACGCATGAGGCGTGGTTAGAATGAGAGGACTGCTACATCATGGAATGTTATACTATCGAAGGTGATGGATGTAAGAAAGGTTTAAAAAAAAATAAAAAACTTTCAAGGGAAGGAGGAAAAATTCTTCTCTCCCTTCCTTTTCCCTTTCCTAAATATCTCTATTTCCTTACAATGAGCCAACTATAAAAGCACATGTATGATTAAAATATAATAAAAAGTTAAAAACTCACGACGTTTCAGGTTTCGATCCATGGAAACCTGAAGAAACCATGAGTTTTGAACTTTTATTATTTTTTAATAGTCCTTTTATAGTTGATTCGTAGTAATATAATTTTAACTGCACGTTAAACTTTTATCATCTCTATTTCCTTTTCTTTTGTCAATATTGTCAAACCAAATATGCAGAAATTTCGGGAATGTTATCGTTATAATTATTATTTTTTATTATAAAACACGATTCGGCTATAAGACGAAGTCGTTGTCCCCTTTTCAAATTTGATGTCTAACCAATTATTTTAGTGTGTTGATGCATTTTTATTTCATTTATACGTAAACACGTCAAACTTTTTTTAATACAGTCACTGTATATATACAAACACTATATGTTGAATGATATAAGGAACATCTCCATCCATGTATTCAGGAACACAGTGCCATCTTTCAACAGGATAACGCACCTTATCATTGGAATGTAAGAGTTGTTACAGCTCCTATAAGATTGGTTGGAGGAACACGATCAAAGAACCTATTCACATTCTTTGAAACGACAACGAATTTGTCATAATGCCTTGGCCCCAAACTTCCTTGACTGTAATGCAATTGGACATGTAATATATACTAGATATACTAGAACCGGTAAGAGAACTGCTGATTCTCCCCCTTGGAATGCGCGCGAACTGACGGAGTTACCACAGAGGATGTGCGACACCCTGCTGAATCTGTTCCTAAAATGTCTATCCATTCTGAATTTTGATTTACTAAATGATTTTGAAACTACTAAAAGATTTTGAATTACTAAATGTTCATTTTCATACGAAATTTTTTATTTATTATAAATGTCCAATTAGTGAAATGGGCAAGAGAAGAGATCAGTTCACCGAATTGGCAGAAACTTTGCTCAATTCATTTGCTGCTGGAGGCCGTCCTGCCTCTTTCCGGCATGAGATCAACTCTGTTGGAATGACTGCACTTGACTGCAAGTCGAGTCCGACGATTTGGAAAATGCTCTTCATAAAGCTGATGAGATTTTTGCCAATACTTCGAGCTTCGCCATAAAATTAACATTATGGCTGCAAAAGTAAACTCAGATATCATGCAGTTATAACCGAACGTCAACAGAGAATAAGTGGCATGCTGTATCTGGTTTCACGCGATCGTTGTAATAGTGACCTCACATGAACACAACAGTATTCTGCCATACTTCTCTCTTAACTCTCTTCTTCTTATCATATTATTAAAATATATCACAACTCCATTAAAAATATATTTATTTATTAAATATATTTTATTTCAAATTTTCGGAAAAGCTTCGTAATTCAAACAATTAGTCTGAGACAATTAACAGATGTCTACGTATCACAACATTACATTATCATGTTATTATAACGACAAATTAACGACAATAAGAAATCATTATAAAGACAATAGTACTTCATTCCTTTAAAACAAAGCTTTCTTAACAATCTTAAACTATTATTTCATAATTTTAGTTCTTCAAATGCAATAAAATTTTTACTAATATACAGGATTTTACTATTTCACTTGCTAAAGTTGGTAAATTACTATCTGCTTCAATTCCTTTAATCCTGTTTAACTTATTACTTTCAGTATTCCTTCTGAAAATGCTTTCTATTATTTTCCTTAATTAAGTGTCTTTTTCCATACATAACAATTTTATCTCATCACTAACTCCATTAGTAAACTAATCCAGATTACTGTAATGTTCTATTAATTCAGATTTCTCACTTTGCTTTTTCATTATGTACAGTATACTCACGATATCTCAAAGTCGAAGGGACGCTAAAATAAATTCGAGACAGCGAGTTTTCGAGATAACAAGGTCATAACCAAAACGTAAAAATTCAGGTAAAAACACAAGATACGGAATAATATTCTAAAAATTAGAGTACTGATAGATGAGAATAAGTATAAATATATAATGACAGTTAACAATCAGTCTAAATATAGCAATGAGAAATTTAATTTTTAAAAGTAATCGAAAATAATTACTTTAATTTGAATAGAATTAGTAAAATACAATGAACTTACATTGCTAGAATTTCTTAAAAAATATCTATTGTTTGCTTCGACATAACCGCAATTTTTCCGGAAAAATTCATTTTTTACTTTGAAAAATATTTGACATAACAAGGTTTTGAGTGAAAACTCTTTGACACAAGAATTAAAATTAACATTAGATAAATATGTAATATCAAGGGGAAAAATAATTTTTCGACATATCAAGGTTTTCGAGATATCGAGAGTATACTGTAATTAACATGTTCTAACACTCTCTTATCGTTCTTTTACTCTCTCCCATAGGAAAATTATCACAATTTAAATATTCCATCTTATACATGATTCCCATATTATTTCTTAATTCACTTCTATTTAATTTGTAACGCAAAACATTTTTTATTTTGTTCTTATATCAAATATTAAATCAATTTTGTATTTCTTATATATCTTTTTAATTCAAACTACTACTATTTAAATATGGGATAACTTTTCTTTCACTTTTATTTTTCTCTATTTTTTTATCTTCATGGTATTATATTCATTTATTGTTTTATTAATGAAATATTCTCCGTAATCAGTTTGTCTTAACATAGTTTTCATCTTTTCTAATTCCATTTCAAGATCCTTTTCAACGCTTGTTGTTCTATCTATTTTATAAACGAAATTTTCGATTATATTTTTTTTTTATTTGCATTCCGTGCGCTGATTTAAAATTTAATATAAAAGGTGGTTACAATAAAGTTGGCCTATTTAGAGCATCCTGCAGCTGCAACTAATAGTCGGAGACACACATAGATTACTATTCAAAGGATGCGCTCTATGAGTCAGCAAAAAAACAAACAAAAAAAACCAATTAGTTACAAAATTGTCCGCTAGAGGGCGCTTTTTGCTACAACAATGAAAGTAATTGTAGGAAAACATTAAACGTGCAATGCTATAACAACGGTTTTAATTTAAATGTTTCGTTTTCTTTATTGTTAAAGTGGTCCAAATGTCATCACAATTGCATAGGTTAATCTTTATGCAAAGAGAAAACAATCTGATTTGCATAGACACAAGGAACGCAGCGACATCGGGCTGTAAATAATCGGTATAAACTGAGAACATGTTATTAGTAACAGCCGCGATGACGATGACTTTACAAGAACGTGCGTTGATGGTCAAGTTTTATTACAAAAGTCATGGTAATGCTGTAGCTGCGATTCGTGAATTTCGTCGGGCTAAAAAAATACGCTATGGACCGATATCACCATAAGATGTGAGAAAATATTTGGAAAAAAAATTGAAGAAACCGGATCTTTAAGTGTGCAAAGTGGCAGAGGACGATTGTGCATCGGTGATCACGTGATTGAAGACGTTGTCATATCAATCGTTCAGCAGTTGTTGGAGAATGCTGCAGGTTCAGGTAGTGCCCGAGCCGTATCACGACAATTAGATCTACCCTGGAGCACAGTCAGAAAGATCCTTAGAAACTTAATTCATTTTTTTCCATACAAGATCAGTCACAGACAAGAACTGCTTCCAGGCAACAAGGAGAAACGACTCACTTTTGCATTGACCTCTCTGGCGAGGATGGAAGTTGATACGTCGTGGCCACGGGGCATCCTATGGAGCGACGAAGCACACTTTTATTTGAATGGCACTGTGAACACCCAAAATTGTGGGCCAAGGAAAATCCACATGTTTTCCATGAAATGCCTCTGCATTCTCCCAAGCTTACACTCTGGTGTGGGCTCACATCCAACTTTATCCTGAGTCCTTATTCAAATTACTGCTAATGGTCCTCAGGCATGTTCCGTGACTGCGGCTAGATATCGTAACATGCTCCAGAACTTTGTGATACCCCAGCTGCAGGAAAGACAATGTCTTGATTCAACTCTTTTATGCAAGATGGTGCATCTCATAATATTAGAAGATTTCACCAAACTTTGTTGCGTCAACACTTTACCAATGATCGAGTAATTAGTCGCATATTCCCTACTGCCTGGCCACCATGTTCTCCTCACCTAACTCCATGCGATTTTTAGTTGTGGGGATATCTAAAGGATGTGTTGTATCGTGAAGGAATCGCAACAATAGCAGAAATAAAAGGCAGTATCACACTAAATGTGCGAACTATCACGGGTAATCACCTACGGTCAGCGGTTGAACATACAGTTCATCGTTCGCAAATGACACATTTGTCAGGGTGAACATATTGAGCAATATCACATGATTCGTTCAAGGGTCTGAAACTGTTTGTGGGAAATAAATGTGTTATTCTGTTTTCTTGTGTGAAAACATTCTGTTTTCGTTTTCAGTCCGTATAGCTGTGGAAGCGCGTTCTAGCGGACGATTTTGTAACTATTTTTTTTTTTTCCAGAATCGTTCAGCGCATCCTTTGAATAGAATGTGTACAACTTTTGGTGTCTCTCCGACTATTGGTTGCAGCTGCAGGATGCTCTAAATAGGCCAACTTTAATTATAACCATCTTGTTTATTCCTGTTTATTCTTCTTTCACCAAACTAACATCAAGTAAATGTAATATGCCATTTTCTTTTTCCATTTTAAATTTAGTATCCGAATTTCTGATATTAATATCTTTATAATATTCTGTCATACATGACGAAGCGAGCCGCACCCTTCAAACTATCCAGATGGAGCAGGAATGCCTGCAGCAGTGAAACTGCATTTCTCTGACATGGGTTCCTTATCGAAAGTGTCCATTCTGATCATTCCTATTTATAATAAAGTTTGTAATATGCATTCATTTACCCGACGTTTAAACTTCTATCTATGTAAACAGATACTGTATATCCAAATACACTGTCCAAGAATGGTTCTCATGATGATTCTACTACGTTGTGAAAATGAAGTATAAAGAAACAAAGTATGACAACGAGACTGAATAGAAACAATGTTACAGGAAATAAGACGTTCGTGCACGAACATTAGACATTGCGGGATTTCTTTTTTTCTCTTTATTTTTTTGTGTAAATCGTGAAAATAGAAAATAAAAGCCTTAATTCATTTTTATTTAATATCTACTGAATACAATAGTTATTTTTCATTTTCTGGAAAAATGTATTATATCCGCATTACTTATTTCAGCTACATTCAACTCATTTTAATCATATCTAAATACGCGTAAATTATAATTGCTATAAAGGATTGCTATAAAGATTTAATACGCATTATTAGATATCATTGTTCTTTTGTATGGGAATGTATGGGAATCATTTTCATGCGTAATTTTCAGGCAATGATCCATATGAAAATGCTTTCAAATAGAAAAATTAGATAATCTGTAACTAGTTACCAAAAATGCCAGGTTTCAAAAAGATCCACCTACCGATTCAAAAATATACACACACACATCTCATGATTAAACGATCCTCACTTTTCTAAGTAGGCTAAAAACGATATCGGGTCGACAAAATAATCTGATCTGGCTGTTTTGCTATTTCAGAGAAGGATCAGACGTATCAATAAAAAGAAATAAGTTTGATTAGTTTATCTACTCCTAACAAAACTGAAGTGTAAACTAAACTGAAGTAAATATTGCTATTATATTGTCGGCTATAAGGCTCACCTTCTCCAAATCGTCAGCTTTTGTAATACTGAGAATATTCTGAGAGTCCTTGGAAGAAAATAAACTGCCAATGTTTTGGGATTTTATTAAGCGAACTGCTCCCATAAACCCTGCTTCTCGTACACGGAAAGTGTTGTAACTGGCCAGTTTTGAAGTGCATATCACGATTGCAGGCCATATAAAAGAAGAGCGCTAACTACGTCATTATGAAACATGACTTAACAGAAATTGACTTTGACGAGGATTACAGCTATTGAGAATGATGCTATTAACTCACCGTGAAAGGACCGAGATAATTAACAAATGCCGAAGACACAACGACGTCACCCACGCAATTGTTAATTAGATAATCGAGGTTGGCGATGGAGTCCTGCCATCTCACACGTTCATCACTTAATCCTTCCAGTAACTGAAAGTGAAAAGTAGGATAGAATAATGAAATTAAAAAATTCATTAAAATAGATAAATTACAGAAAACAATAAAATAGATAAATTATTATATAAATTAGATAAATAGACAATATTATTTTATTTGCTAAAGCAGACAAAATAGATAAAACTAGGTATAGACTCAGCTATCAGCGCATAATGGGGACAGAGCATATAGAGCTGAAGCATAATTTTGTAAACGGTGGAGACCAATAATCGTGGTCATATTTTAAATTGGGCCGTATGTAAGCGTTGTAGTAAATTTTAATGAAAATTAAATTAGCCGCTCTATTGAGGGATTTCAAGTGTCATTTTGAGGGATAGGGAAAGTAGAAACCAAAACAAATGGGTCATTGTTTTAAGCTGGATTAAAAGTAAGCTACGTATCTAATTTTATGGAAATGTGTCCGGCCGCTTAAAAGTAACCCGTACAAACAGAAAATGAACAATTAGATGAAGAGACAAACAATAATGGAGACAAACAGAAGAACAAAATTCATAAGGAATAATAAGATTCAAAGACTCAGTCAAAGAAATGAAATAGATAAAATAAACAAATTACACAAATTAGAGAAAAATAGACAAATTTTCAAAGCAAAAAAACAAAGCACATCGTTGTTTATCAATAATTATTTAACTGAAAAAATCTTGCTACATAATAAATAATTATCCCTTTTAATTATTCCTTGTTGCTCAAGTAGTGAGACATTTATCTGTACGTTGAGGGAGCCATTGGTGGTTTGGCCTTCAGGCGGCTTCACCTGGGCTTCTAAAAAAACGAATAACGGTTTTTATTCGAGGTTTAAAAGACGGGTCAGCGTCGGCCTCACTTCCAACTTTAAACTTCGTCCATGGTGATTGCAGAAGCTTACCTTCTGCACTGCCACCCTCAAAGAGTGAGAAGGTGTGCACCAGGCTTTTGCTAACTTTGATGGTTGTCAAATCTCCCAGTCATCAACTGATGAGCCGTTAATCTTAATCAGTCTCCAAATAAAACTTGTTGTGCACCAAACACATGTAAACGAAACTTCACTGATGAGTCCTTGATAGCGTATCGTGTTTCTAAAAGTGGCTGTGATTGGTTAATAATATTAATCGTCATTTCCGGATGTCTGTTCGTACGCGAGCAGTCTCCATTGAGAAGAAAAAAAAAACATGGACAGAATTTTTCTCTTGAAGACACGAAATATCAAGGTAAGAACCTTCACAGGAATTAATCGTATTTAACATTCTTTTCGGAACATTTAATAGGAAAAAATACAACTAATTCATCGTCAAAATCATAGCAGTCGGTTTCAATCGGAGCCGATGCCAGCCATCTTGATAATTGAACGGCGCATCGACTGATGAGAGTTGACCAACAATTTCAGGGATGGAAAATCGGCTATCAAAAATTTGACGACTCATCAGCTTTATAATGACTGTTAAACCTAACGAACGTTGGTGCACAGAAACTGTTGATTGAGGAGAGATTTGACAACCATCAAGTTAACGAAAGCTTGGTGCACATCGCCCTTAGTGTTTTAAATTTTAACTTTTAGGGAGACCTATCAGAGAAACAAACATACATCAGTCTCATTAGATACCTCATAATGGTCTTAAGAACGGTCTTAGTGAATCACGTGCGCGATAAGAACACGAAGACTCTCCCCCCCCCCTCCCTCCTTTGTTGCATGTAGAGCTGTGAAATCACAACCCCCCTTTGTTCATCCGTGAATTTTATGTAAAGACTGACTCTGAAGTCCTACCCTGTCTGCTCGGATGACTCTCTCTTCTGTTAGTTTACTGGTAGCCTCCAATTCTTCTTTCTTTCGAACGCATTCGTCCAGCTTGTCCTGGAGCTGTTTCAGACCCATAACAACACCATTTAACTTTGCTTTGGCTTCGTCGAGGACTCGAGTCATCTCCGCTAGCTCTGCTTGAGCAATCGCCATCGCTTCCTGAAAAAAACAGAGGAAAAAATATCAGCGATATTGAAAACCTAAGGATGACCAAAGCATAGCGTCATTACTAAATAAATCAGAATATAGATATTGATCGTTGAAAAACCCTCTAGTTCAAGTTCCTTAAAGAATTTTCCTTATAATGTTCTTCTTAATTTTTTTATTATTATTTTTCAAGACTAAAATAGTCTACATTTATTTTCAAATTAAAACATCTGCTAAAAACAAAAGTTATCAATTTTCTGACAGTTTCTGACAGAGTTACTTAAATCTGCATTATTTACTTAATTTGGCTAAATCGGAATAATTTTAATTTATATCAAACAACGCGTAAATTAATAAATTGGCTAAAAGCCTGATTAAAAATATCGATAGAAATCCATTGTTTAGATTCCAATGCTTTTCTACGGGAATTTTTATCTTCTTCTTGCGCTAATTTCTCGCCATGGACCCACTTGGAAAAGATTTCAAAATAAAAGTTAGATCACGTCGTTAAATATCATTTTTCAAGTTGTGAAAGATGAATTTGGAAACACAAATACAACAAAATCGCTCCATAACCCATCATCATTATAGTATTTCAGGAAAATAATATTAGCGGTTCAAACGTTATTAAGGAAACATGCAAACCCACACATACACAATCACAACTGCTTTTGTCCCACTTTCCTACGAAGAAGATTAAAAGATTACGTTCATGCAATAACGACATCTTACTCTTGTACGTTTTAGATTCGGATATTTGGATAACATTTTCGTTATCACAATTTTATTGAGAAACTATTTTGTAGAAACTTTGGGATGGAGATTAAGTAGACCAGCCTTTCTTGACCTGTCTAATCTTTCTAAACTGTTTCTAACTGGCAAATTCCTTCAGACAAGTTATTTTTGCCATGAACCCTCAAGCCATTAAATAAAAAAAATAAAAAATAAAACACGCCTCTATTACTGCAAAATTAGGCACATTCGAGTGCTCCTCAATGGTTCACGAACTACCCTTTCGAGTTTACGTTACGATACGGCCTAATAGTATCCATTCTGCATTCAATATATGAAACACATAAATAACGAAAATCCCTCCGCAACCCATCAACTAATGTCTTTAATGATGTCTTCAGCTTTATTATTATGAAGAAGACTTCACAATTTATTCTGTTTCGCCATTACATCTAATATAGACAGCAAATGAACGGATCGGATAGCATCCTGAATTATGGCGTTCAATGATTTCTAGTATCCTCTTTACTTTCTTATTTTACTATTTCAGAGATTTTCAAGAGCTTCAACATCATAATTTATATTACAAACTCTATTATAGTGGTCTAAAATGAGTGCACACATTTACATAATTAAAGAGATGATTAAGCCCACAAGGCCAAACTCCGCCAAATTTGGTATGAACACTATTTCAGCAATGGGATTTTGATTTCTAAAGAAAAACAAAATAGTTAAAATTTGGCCCCCAGGGGAAAAACTGGCGCAGGAAGCTACATGTGTAGAGAAAATTGGGTGTAATATATAAAATTTACAATCAATAGTAATTTTTATTTGGCATCATTTACAGATGTGATTCAATACGTTTTCTTTGCTACTGTTCCAATAATTGCATTTCTGAGAACATTAGAACGCAACAGATTTTCAGTGGTTAGCCTCACGTACAGCGTTATTCGATCCTCTAACGTTACTAAGTTATCCACGCCTCCTTGATATATCAAGCTTTTCAAACATCCCCACAAAGTCACAGGGAGTCAGATCAGGCGAACGGCCTGGTCAGCTCTTAGGAAACGTTCGACTAATTATTTTGTCTTCTGTGAAATGATGTCGTAAGACTTCTTGCTGTACACCAAATCTAATGTGAGAGGGTGCTCCATCCTATATAAATATGGTGAATCCGACGCATCCACACTGTTGAAGTTTTGGAATAACAAAAATCAAGCAGCATTCGTTAATATCTCACAGCAATGACGGAGAAAGTCACGGGACCGTTTGATGTTATTTCTTCAAAAAAGCGCGGATGATGAACGAAGCAGTAAAGCCACACTTTCGATGAGTGCAAAGGAATCTGCTGAGACACAGGATTCTCCAACGCCCAAATGCGGCAATTCTGTTTGTTTGCAATTCCATTAAGATGCAAATGTGCCTGATCACTCCATAGGATCTTATAAGGCTATGCATCCTCGACTTCCATTCGAGCTCGAAACATCAGAGAAAAGTGCAGACGAGCTTCCTCATCTTCTCGAAGCAGTTGTTGAATGTGGCTAATCTCATATGAGAAAAATTTCAACAGTTTACGCATAATTTTCCACACCATTGCATACGGCATATCGTATTGCCTGAATAGTGTCCGTGGACGCGTGTGCATCCTTTGGTTCCAGTGCAGCAGTTGCAACTGTTTCAAGTTGTTGGTTTGATGTCGGTTTGCGTCCTCGACTTGGCAGCAGATGTAATGATCCCATATTTTCAAATCGTAAAATCATTTTTCGCAAATTTGTGATTGTCATTGGACCTTTTCTTAAATTCTTCAACATCCGATATTCCCGAGGCGCAACAGAAGCAATATTGTTTTTTTGATAGTAAAGCACGATCACGTATTTTAGCGTAGCAAAGGTTTAACATCAAATCATCACCGGGCAACCAAAGCACATCAGTCGGACCTAACACACACACTGTTCGTTTTCATCGTTTTATATCCTTCAATCTATAACGTCAGGTTACTGCAATCCGTGCTTCCAGCGCCATTTTTTTTAACTACTTTTTTTCTTTAGAAATCAAAATCTCATGATCTAAATAGTGTTCACACCAAATTTGGTGAAGGTTGGTCCAATAGGTTTTTGGTAATTGGGCTCTAAACACTTCCTGTTTAATTGTGACCACCAGGTATAATAAATACACGATGGAGACAGTAACCCCTCAAAAACTAAAAGCAAGAAAATAAAAAATAAGAAGATAATGTGGAATTTAAATCCTTGGGCAGCACTCAGGCTACCACAAAAGGTATTTCACCACAAAAGGAAAAAAACATTTATAAAGAAATAAATAATAAACCCTCTGAAGGGTAAAACAAAAGCAATTGATTCAAATAAGAATGCCTTTTTGAGTCGAGCTGATACTCTGGGACGGCCGTTTCGAGCTTGGCTCTCATCAGCCAGAGCTAATCAGTCAGTGCAAGACTCAAAAGGCGTACGAGGGGAGGTATTATGAAATCACGATGGAGACAGTGACCCCTCAAAAACTAAAAGCAAGAAAATAAAAAACAACAAGATAATGTGGAATTCAAATCCTTGGGCAGCACTCAGGCTACCACAAAAGGTATTTGACCACAAAAGAAAAAAAAAA
>JAFIDM010009631.1:289698267-289743949 GCA_023159025.1 Thereuonema tuberculata | reverse complement strand
GATGGAGACAGTAACCCCTCAAAAACTAAAAGCAAGAAAATAAAAAATAAGAAGATAATGTGGAATTTAAATCCTTGGGCAGCACTCAGGCTACCACAAAAGGTATTTCACCACAAAAGGAAAAAAACATTTATAAAGAAATAAATAATAAACCCTCTGAAGGGTAAAACAAAAGCAATTGATTCAAATAAGAATGCCCTTTTGAGTCAAGCTGATACTCTGGGACGGCCGTTTCGAGCTTGGCTCTCATCAGCCAGAGCTAATCAGCCAGTGCAAGACTCAAAAGGCGTACGAGGGGAGGTATTATGAATACACGATGGAGACAGTGACCCCTCAAAAACTAAAAGCAAGAAAATAAAAAACAACAAGATAATGTGGATCCACATTATCTTCTTGTTTTTTGTTTTCTTGCTTTTAGTTTTTGAGGGGTCACTGTCTCCATCGTATATTCATAGTACCTCGTACGCCTTTTGAGTCTTGCACTGGCTGATTAGCTCTGGCTAATGAGAGCCTAACAAGCTCGAAACGGCCGTCCCAGAGTATCAGCTCGACTCAAAAAGGCATTCTTATTTGAACCAGGTATAGTACGAACCAATGATAATATGACTTAAGTAAAGAATTTGCGTTGAAATTTGAATTTTCGTAAACGTTATGGATGTTTTGAAAAGAATAAAAACTGTATTAATATCGGAGAAAGTAGTTTTTTTTTGCACGATTGTATACAAAATTTTAATTAAAGCAAAAAAAGGAGGCTTTTTTTTATCGAGATACAGAAAATTATGTTTTTTGGTTAGCTTTCGAGTTACTTCAAAATTCCAGGTAATTCTCAAAATACGCATTGTCTCATAAAAGAAGATCTAAACTCAATTTGTGGAGACGACCTAAATATAATTTGCTTTTAGAAAAATTCAATTTGGAAGTTGCATTTTGCATTCTTGACTGGAAAATTGCGTTCGGAATATTAATTAAGATAGTTTAATTAAGTTTGTCGATGTTCATCAGAAACTCCTCCTAATGAGAATTTATATAAAAAATATAAAATTTGCTATTGAATTATGTAAACAGAATGTAAAAAAGGATGTTACCTTCTTGGGACCAACCACCCTCAAGACGTAATTGTATTTATGCATGGCTCTCACCCACTGACAGATAGAAGTGCAAGCCTTTGATACCTGAAATAATAAAAAAATAATCTCTCATTACCTGAAATTATTGCTTCTTAATTAACACTTCTAGCATATATATAGTAACAATGTCTTAATATAAAGCAGGGCTTTGGAGCAGACCAAATTTGTAATTGCTCCGCTCCAGCTCCGCTCTGACATCAAAGTACTTGCTCCTTGGTCCGCTCTATGCTCCAAATACTTTTTTTTAATTTTTCATTACCAAATATCAAATATTAAAACAAGCATTTCTTTAAAATAAACTTTAATAATTATAATAATGAATTCTATAACCGCGGACAGTAAGTCATCTTTCAATGTCATGTGTCATATCAATTTTAAGGCAGAAAATAGTCGTTCGACAGTGACTTGTGTAGTGAGCATACTCGATGCAACTCGACCGACAGCTTTAATTCGGAATGGGTAACCTTCACTCAATAGATTCACGCTGATTTTATTTTGAGCATACCAATACCATCGATTGCATGTCAATCTTAAGAGACAATTCCTCTCAAAGTCTTCTTCATTCGAATGTTGCATTTCTGAAACTCTGACGTTTTGCCAACTTGTTCAGCTCATTTTCAAAATCATCATCTTCTGAAGAATCGTCTGCTGAAATAGAACATTTCCTTTTATGTGATTATTAAAACTTGCTACTCGATGTGGCTGCTCGGATTCAATTGTTAAGGCTTCCAGCCGTACACTGTTGCCTCAAATCAAATCATTTAAAAAAATCTAAGACAAGGTAAAAGTTTTTTCGGGAATAAAAGAAGGACTTTTATCCAAAAGTCCTTCTTTTGATTTTATCGTTTGCGACGAACTCAGTAAAATCCTATACCGGGGATCTACTTAGATTCCAGCAAGAAAATGGGTGTTTTGGAAAAGATTTATTCACGTCACATTTATTTTTTCTAATTTGTCTTCAATTGTCTTGGAGAAATTTTGCAAGTTTTTGCCACTGCTTCATGAAAACTCCCGCAATTACTTGAAGGTTATTGTCGTAAAATTTCGCTTTGCTGGGAGATCTCTTATGTTCTTAACTTCGTCCCATTCGGATTTAGTTAATATCAATTCTCTGGATCACACCGCTGTTACTTGTTCACAATAATGCTGAAAAACAAGAAAACAATCAATCACTGCAAACGTTGAACCCTTACCAGTCACAGTATCCAGGGGTTGGGTTAGCCCATGTCATTTTAAAAAACTTGCTGCGAATGTTTAGGGTTCGTAATTTGATAACAACTTGTCATATTTTCCCTAAAAATTCCTTGGCGGGTTCTTTCTTCAACCCACGCTATATTGCCAAACTGAAGAGTGAATACCACACCTCATCAATTGGAGTTTCGATGAGCAGCCATGTTAGTAATATAAGGCTACGATCCTCAACCCATTTTGCAGGGACATCATGTCGACTTCTCGGCCACCATTGTCCTTTGTTGCTTCCTTCAGTGAAATAATTTCGGTTTTATTATAATTATCAGAATTAAAAACGGTTTCACTGTTGCTGAATTTTTTTACAGCAATGCTGCGTTGTCAACACAGATACTCAAATTTTGAGGTAAATATTTAAAAAAATTGAAATTTTAAATTTATAATAATAAAAAAAAAATCTGGAGCAGTGGAGCAGTCAAAAACTTGTGTGCTCCGGCTCCTCACTAGCTCCGGGTAAAAACCTATTGCTCCACTGCTCCGGGCTCTGCTTCGAAGCCCTGATATAAAGTCCACAGTCTATCTCAGGTTTCTGTAGACCACTGTTACGTATCTATTGTTATTGCACGTTTTTTTATGTTAAATCATTGTAATAATGCATTTTAATTACCACTTTTCATTTACTATTACGACGAACTATCAGAAAAAAAAGGTTAAGTCTATCTCACTTAACGATGGACCACAGAATTTAAGACCTGCTTTAAGATTGATTAAGATTTACCTACTTTAAGATTTGTTAGCACTAGTTAGTTGCCAATTTATTAGTTACGTAAGACAGTTATGCATCCGTCTTCACATAACAGACAATTATACTGAGTGGTATATTTATATTTTTGTCCGTTTTGTATATTATCCCATTTCACTGAGCTAGGTGTGCTGAGCGGATCGGACTGATGAGAGGTCAACAAAACTCGAAACAGTATTGTCTCCGATTCCTATTACAAATATCAAAAATAGCTCATAGTCCAGTCATTAGATACTTTTTGGGTGCAAAAGGTTGAGGAGTCTTGAAATTTGATAGAAGTATAGACTTGGGTGCCCTAAGTTTAACCTCGAGCGACCACCGCTCGCGCCGCCATCTTGAAAAAATGGCGCCAAAAATCAGTTTTTGGCATATAACTCCGTTCCTATAGGTTTTAGAGAAAAAGTTTCTTATTAAAAGTTGGAGAGGATAAATGTTGCTACAAATTTGCTTACATACATTTTTTTGTCAGACTAATAGTTTCCGAGTAACAGGGCCAAACAGCAGAACGATTTTTTTGAAATTGCAGAAAAGCGGCATTTTGAAGCTACGTTTTACCATTTATCCGCCAATTAGCGTACCTAAAGAAGTTTCATGCAATAAAGTAATACAAACCACTGCTTCTATCAACTCGTTTCCACACCACCCACGAGGTAGAGTTGAGCTGCGCATGTTTTTTAATGTGATATCGCCAGGAGGCCTACTCCACGCTCCAAACTTACATTCGAGTTTTCTGTCGTTTTGCTCTACGTGATGTCCCTGGTTTACTATGTTCACTCTCTTTAGAATCTTGTTCGTCCCCCGTCTTCTCCAACGCCCACTCCAACGAATCAAGAATGTCATCAACTTCGTATGGGTCTTCGGAATCGGAATCCGCTACCAAATCGGGAATGTTTTCACATGCTGTACCATTACAATACAGACATAGCACCAAGCACTTTATTTATTTATTAGACTTATTTCACTTATGACTAAAAATTTGAAAGTCCTGAAAATAAGAAATGAAAACCAAAGACTGCACATAAATAAACGATTCACGCCTTTTGAGTTTGTCAACAGAGGGAATCGGGAACAGTCGTTTCGTCCTTATTAGGAACCCATCAACCCTATCCACCCTACAATGATGACAAACCCAGAAAGGAGAGAAAAAGAAATGAAAGTCACCTTCATTCCCGGAAAGGACTCCGCACAAATCATTGTTACAGCTCCGATGGCTTTCTTTGGAAATGTCTGTCATTTTCACGTGCATTTTTCTCGACACTGACCCGCACGAAAAAAATACAAAAGGTCAAAACGATAAAATTTAAAAACAGTTTACCGATTCCAAAGATATTATGATTAGGAGAAGAGGACACACAGATAAACTTATTTAATAATTCTCACCAGCAGCGAAAATCAACAAAAAAAGGGTAGCCGAATCAATTACTTGATCGACTGCAAATTGCAACCGTAGTTATCTTGAATTGTGATGCAAAAAGAATTTTGTCCTTGATTAGTTCAGTTTTCTTTCTATTAATGAGTTGCTTTTCGATTAGGAATAACAGTCTCTGTAAATAAACCTTCAATTCAGATTTATGAAACATCCAAAAAAATAAACTAAATTCGAAAGAATAATAGATATCAGATTTTTAAGAAAAGCTGAAAATATTTTATTATGGGGTCTTAAATGATGGAAAAATGAAACATTTAACTGATCTTCATGAACTGATTTACTCATAGAATGAGAAGGTATTTATCTACAGGCTAGAGATACAACCAGGAATTTTATTTGATGGTTTCTCCTCTCGAAGGATCGTAGATTCACTCAGCCCTCTATAAAATAGATGCCGAATATTCTCACTTTTAATGGCTGAACTGGCGAATTTCGCACTGAACCCCGACATCAACTTCGTCCAGTTCGGCTGTTGATCACAGTACCTCTTAGAGCCTATCCCCCAAAGAAGATATAGGAATATACTTACAATATTTCCACAAAGTTTTTCTTTTAAAAAAGAAAACCATTTCGCTTTTGATATGCATTATATTTCTGAAAGAAATTTTCAATAATCTGATACTCAAAGTAACACCATGCTATCATTCTAAAATGAAATATTAATTTGATACAAGAGAAATGTAAACATATGGATTTCTATTACAAATTAACAAAGGAAAACTCAATAAGCTTCGGTTCCCCACACATTGAAAGGTCATGGGTTATGTTACTACGTCTCACGATGGCATTAAGTGAATGGTGTGCAGGTTGTTTTTACCTCACGCTACGATATTTATAGCAGTAATCAATCTGCGGGATTAATTTTTTATAGCAAAGATTTATGACTGGACTTTGATTAGGTCGCTACGTTACGGTAATGAGGCGTTAAGATTCGCGAAAGGAATGTAGAAAACAACACAGGTAAAGCGCCAGTAAAGAACAAGAAGTTTCTGATGTGCTTTATCACATATTTTAGAATTAGTCAGCTACTTAGATCCCTCATTCTTTATAATGCTGAACGCATTAAAAATTGAAAGCACCTTTCAGTAATTTTTTTTACGAGGAATATCTGTCATGATGAAAGGATCATAATGTAACAGAACTTGGCATTAATCTACTATCTACGGCCAACAGAAGTCAATAAAGAAACAAAGGCTCAGAATATCGAATTTTTTTTTGAAGCATTCAACTGCTTACTTTATAATAATATTTATTCAGGCCTCTCGGGTCTGATGGTTACCTTTTAAACGAGGAAGATGCTGTAATCGAGGAAAATGTTCGTACAAACAATAGAATTACCAAAATTTTTAAACCATTTTTTTTCGCAAGACACACGTTGTAATTGTAGTCATAAGGCCACTTTGTGATATGGAAAAAGGAACATTATTTGGAAGGAAAATACTCTGGACAACTCATAGGCGCTTTCGGATAAGTAAAATGAAAACAGTTAGAAAGAAAGATTAAATTAATTAACAAGAAAATCGAAGAACTGATAGCTTACTTTGCTTACAATGGGATTTCGTAATTGTTTTTTTAATGAAAATGAGACAAACGAAAAGCTTACGTTGATTTTCATATTTTCAAATTCTAATATCTGCTTAATATAAGTAGTGTAAAATTTGTTTGTTTTTTTTCCCATGAAAAAAAAAAAAAATTCTCATTATTTACTTAAGTTATCGAAGTCAGATTAACTTTAATCGTATCAAATCGGGCACTACTTAATGGATTACTTAAAAGGGAAGTAATTGTCTAAAACAATGAAGTATCAATAGAAAATAGATAGAACTCCGTTAAATAAGTTTTAGTGTCTTTCTATGGGAATAGATTTGACCTTCTCGATTTAGTTACTGAAAAGGACTCACTAGGAGACGATTTCAAAAATAAAAGTTAGATCATCTCTAGTCCTGAAATATATAAACTACGTTTCAAGAAGATTCGTAAGTTATTAAGAGAGGGACACATACACATGCAGACTCAGTGATGTGATAAGCCTGCATGTAGGAAAAGTAGCTTTAAAATCAGAAAAAAGTATGCAATTAAATGTATTACCTTTGCGATGGCTTCTGGTGTAAAATTCGGCTCATCAATATAGTTATTAATTTTCTTGATTACATCGTCAGGAATGTTGTCCTGAAGAAAGAAATTGTTTAATAATAATAATAATTTATAATAAATTTATGAGAAAAAGACAAATATTATATCGAGTATGTACAAGTAAATAAAAATGAAAATATATCAAAGATTAAAAAATGTAATGATGATACAAATTATACAAACACTGATTAAACTAATAACCTTAACATTTACTTATTACTATTTATTTTACTTAACTTTTAATTTTACTTAACTTTTAATTTTTGTAATAAGACACTAAATTGTAGAAAACAATAACTAGATAACAGGTTATATCGTACAATTCTAAATCTTGTATTTCTCCTGAATGTATCTCATCATCTATTTTTTTATTAACACGTTTTTATTAGCTCGCTTTCTTGTCTGTTTGTTCGATACAAATTTTGCAATTGATTTTAAACTAACTTCCCGATGAGCTAGCGACTTGAAACTTTAAACATAGCTCAGAACTGGATGACAATGTAATATTAACTCGCTTTCTTAACATTAACATTGTGTGTTCGTTAGGGAACCCTAATTTTTCGGATGACAGGTCGGTGCGGCGCTGTGTTGCCGCCGCGCGCTGTCAATGCTTTTATAAATGGCCGCTTGGAGCTGCTACCCAACGCAACGAAGAGAAACTCAAATAAACCTGAAATTTACCACATGTCTCTGTGATAATCTCATCAAAATGTTTAAAATCGATTGAAAGATTTCATACACACACGATTAAAAACAGAAAATTATTATTTAATTTTTTTTTTTTTTTTAATATACCACGTTTTTTAAGACGGACTAAAAAGTATAAAATAATTTTCCCTAGCCCCATACAGATTCCTAACCTCATACAGATAGTCCTTTGTGATTGTAAATTTTTAATAGCTACGAAAATACATTAAATTTAAGATTAAAAACGAAAAACGTGGGGCGCATGCAATAGATAATTGAGATGATATGGATGGAGTGTATATTATAAATGTTTATAAATTTATTATATTTTAAACGTTTTTGGGTTAGGAATCTGTATGGGGCTGGAAAAATTATTTTATACTTTTCAGTTCATCTTAAAAACGTAGTGTATTTAAAAAAATATTTTTTACAAATAATTATTCTTCGTTATTTTACTGTATTTCGTTTATATACTAATTTAGTATTACATTAAAAAAGTAGTATATAGAATATATAGTATATTTATGCTATATAGAAGCAATAAGAAAAAAAAAGTTACTCAAGCAAATAATTGTTGAAAATTAATACGTATGCTATTTTTCATATTATCAAAAATAATATTTTAAATTTAGATTATAAATTATTGTAACAATATACATCAATTTTTTTTTAAATATTTGATAAAAATACTCAAATTGCTAAGTATTTTTTACCATTTTTGTTTTTACAGTACCACGTTTTAAGTCTTCACTATTTTTTTTAACCATTTAAATTTTTTTACGTTAGTTTTTAGTTTTCAGATGATATATACAAACCGTCCCCGCTTAACCTGTATTCTTTATCTGTGTACCAGCAATTAGGCATAAGTGGTCAAATAATTGGGGAATGCCATTGAAAATTCCCAGTCTTTATGAGCTTCCACCGGCGCGCCGCGGAATAAGGTAATATTTTGTGTCACCATGTGACTACGCTATCCACACGACACTTCAATGCTCATGTCCAAGCCGGCGGTTTCTTTCTTTGTCTAATTAATAATTATTTATTTATTATCTTTTCAATAATTTTATTAATAAAAATCCAATTTATGAACGTGCGGCATGATTTTGAATTATATCAAATTTGAGCTTGATTATCTTGCTACAAAATAATTTTAGATAAAAAAATAAATCCTGAAACAATTTAGGATTCATACCTATAACTTAAAACTCTTCTTTCATCATCACAATATTTCATTCATCTAAGCGAGGAACTTCATCAGGTGTAAAATGAAGAAAAGAACTAATCTTAAACATTTTATACCTGATGAAGTTCCTCACTTAGAGGAATGAAATATTGTGATGGTTAAAGAAGAGTTTTATTAAGTTATAAGTTATTGAAATGGTATTATTACAGAATATCTTAAGAATGTTTATGAAGAAATTTAGGATTTTTTTTTTTTTTTTTTTTTTTTTAAATCACAAGTCAATGATTAATAGAAAGCAAGTTTAACGTCCGTAATCATTCATAAATGGAGAGAAAATCGCCAACCGGACAATGAAATATGCTTTCGCCCATTGAGCTAACATCACCGAGAGTTCTGTACAATTGTTTCATCCTTATTATGGAATCATCAGCAGAACATAATCGTTGATGTTTTGGCTCGGTGCGCGGAAGCTATACTAAAAGCATATGAATGATTACGGACGTTAAACTTGCTTTCTATTGAATTTATCAATTTGCCTTTTTGTGATTAATTTCCTTAGTGCCTTTCAGTGAGAGGACAAGGGGTTAATATTTTGGATCTTTCAGGATCATTTTTTATTTTATTGCTGTTTATCCCGGCGGGCCACTGCCGGGACCGTGAATGCTTTTAGTATAGCTTCCGCGCACCGAGCCAAAACATCAACGAGTATGTTCTGCTGATGATTCCATAATAAGGATGAAACAATTGTACAGAACTCTCGGTGATGTTGGCTCAATGGGCGAAAGCATATTTCATTGTCCGGTTGGCGATTTTCTCTCCATTTATCAATGATTAATATTAATGATGATGAAACACAGTCAGGCCCATCTGAAATTCACGTGTAAATTATAGATATATATAGTCGGACCTCGATATAAGGTCACCCGCATACAGGATCACCCCGCACATAAGGTCACTTTTCTAAAGTCCCGGCTCATTGAATAGGAATTATATGATATGGATTATCGGATAAATGGTCAGGTCTTCAATACCATAATCGCATATAAGGTCACTTTTGTCTGTGATTTCAGAAATTTTCACGTGTCTGTGTTAGATGCAATTTTTTATAATCATAAAAGTTGGAGCTTGGTATCAAACGTCAGAGTTGATGATGAAATTGCTACCATATCTCAAGCTTCGATTTCCGAAATTGTTTCGGAAGTTTTAGATTCCAATGCAGTAGAAAGTGAGGATAACGACAGTGATACTGAAAGTGAAGCGGTGACACAAGCGCTTTTTTACGAGCCATGAGGGAGCTGAAAAACATTTTCAGAAACTTCAAAACTTAGAAAACATTGTACAAAAGATGAAACCAAAATCGCGACAGTCCTGTATTATGGATTATTTTAAGTAAGGTCAGTTGTACATCAGTACTTTGCTTGATCGTACTAGTACTATTTGCATACAAGTTTATTCCGAAATTTTTTAAAATTTTTAAAAAATAATTTCTTTCTGATTCCATTAATTTTAATTGGTTCAACTAAATTACAAAAAAATATAACCTAATAAACTGATATTTTTGTATGTATTAAATTTTTCAAAGAATTATACTGTATTTATATAATGCTTATTTATTGACAAATGCGTATGAATCGGTTATAAGGTCATCTCGCTTATAAGGTCACTTTCGCGGTCCCAAGGGGTGACCTTATATCGTGGCCCGACTGTAAAAAAAAAATTATCAGTAATTTAGCAAATACGTACAAATTTCAATATAAAGGTGTAAATTTTCACATTTATATATACATACTGGGTGGTTATAATTAAAGTTCCCCACTTCTGCGCGGTCTGAAGACCGTATTACTGCACGGATAGTAATGCAACTTTGTGTATAAGCTATGTAGAGCATGGGGAAGAGAATTCCACCGAAAAAAATTACTTCAAAAAGTTGCCACCAGGTGAAAAAGTGGCGCTGCAAGATCATAAACAGCCGGTGGGAATGCAATATTTTAATGCTTTTAGAGTGACTGTTCAATATGCCCACCGCCTGCGTCGATGACATGCTGGAAGCGCAGGACAGCTGCTCAACAGTAGCACGAAGTGTCTCTCGTGAAATGTCTCCAACATGACAAAATGATATTGGCTTTCAGTTCAGGCAAGGTGTCCGTACGCGTCCATCATAAACGACGATCTTTTCGAGTTCCCCACAGCCAGAAGTCACATGGATTATGGTCTGGTGAACGGGCAGGCCACGCCTCTGGAAAGTGTCTCGACAGAACACTATCATCGCCGAAGCGGGCACGAAGAAGTTCCTTTACTGGATGACCAATATGCGGTGCTGCACCATCTTGCATGAAGACTGTTGTCTATAAACACCCGCGTTCTTGCAAGGCTGGAACCAAATGCCGTTTCAAGAGTTGACAGTAACGTGCACTTGTAACAGTGCGCCGGACAGGATCTGTCTCAGGTGTCATCTCCTAAATAAAATATGGAGTCACAATGAAATCCGTGGTGAATCCACACCATGCAGTCACGTACTGGGAATGCAACGGCTGGGAATGCACCACATGGGGGTTTGAGGAACCCAACACGCGACAATTCTGCATGTTCACAACGCCATCTGCGAAAATGCGCCTCATTTGTCCACAGAATGCTCCAGGGATATGCATCGTCAAAAACCATTTCCGCCAATTAACGAAATGCGAAGTCTGACCGCGTTTGTGGATCTTGCGGCTGTAGCTGGTGCAGTATCTGGATATTATACGGGTACCAGTGAAGAATGGACCGCAAAATCTTTCGCACCGTAGACCATGGAATTGTTTGTAATTCACATGCTACTGCTCGCGCACTGGTCGCTGACTACGGGCCACTGACGCTCTGTCAGCTACTGCTACTGCCACTTCATGGACAACGTCCTCCGCAATCGGGCGGCGTCCTCTTCCTGGCAGCACACCTAACTCCCCTGTCTCTTCGAATTTCTGCATCATCTTTCGTAAACCCCTTGCCGTCATGGATCCTGTTCGCAATCCCTTCAAACAACGATATTCTTGCAGTGCTGTACACTATTGCTGCTGTTCTGGTAATAGAGCTTCACCAGGAGGGCACGTTCTTTCTTTCCCAATGGCATGGTGATTTCTGCAGATTGGTCGTTCACAGACGCATTGTGCGTTTCATACAGCGCCACTTTTTCACCTGGTGGCAACTGTTCGAAATAATTTGTTTTTCGTTGGAATTCTTTTCCCCATGCTCTAAATAGCTTATACACAAAGTTGCATTACTATCCGTGCAATAACGCTGACTCCAGACCGCGCAGAAGTAGAGAACTTTAATTATAACCACCGATATATATATATATATATATATATATATTGAGAAACCCAACAAACATTTTCCACATGATTTTCTATGAATCATTGTCCTCGCTTAAGTAGATTCACTTAAGAAGGTAATTTTTTTGTTCCAATCATCCACCTTAAACAAGGGTGGCATATATATACTTATTTACAAAATTAAGCATAATATTTAAAGTAAAACGTTTATACAATTTTAGAATTATATGAGCTATTAGAAACTCAGTTTTTTTTACTCGAAATTAATTCATCAAATACTTTGACTAACGAGAGGTAATCCTACGAAATAGATATGTCTGGAGATAGGAAGCTCAATAACCATACTAGTTTAAGAAGTGGATAAACAAAATTCCTGTTGTGAATTAATTCTAAAAAAGTTAGGTTTTTATTTTTGCGCCGGCTTTATAGTAATTCAACACGAGACAAAAAAATTCGTGTTATTAAATTCAAACTTCAGGCCCTTGATCTTATATAGTTGACGTCAGATTTCTCTGGATGCTCTAAAAAAGTGTTTTTTTTTCCCAATGCCCGTGCTCTTGGCACTTACACTTTCGGCCTCAATAATGGTAGAAACTATGAATTATTGAGCAGAAAAATTATTGCCCGGGATACATCATAGCAGGAAGTTCACATTACACTTTAGAAACAGACAAAACTTCTGAAAGACGAAAGTTACATCCATGCCGGCGCCGGGATTCAAACCCAGATTCACACATATCAGCCTCATGGCAGCCGTTGCCTTGATTCCCCAAAGGATGTACCTGAAAGGCGCTCCAAAAACATTGAAATGACGCAGCAACGGCACGGTTTGATTAATATTATTTTCATTTTTTTCTGAAGAAGGCTCAATTACCGATCCGAAATATTCAGCGACATTAGCTGCATTAGGAAAATTCGTTCTTCACTCTTATATTTTTATATGGTAATTAGCAAGGTCAATATCGCCCTTAGACCTGGAGCCCTTGATCCGAACACCAGAGCTTCGGAGGACACCGTTCATAATGGGCACTAAAAAAAAATTAAGATGAAAATGAAATACGAAGAGCAAAAGTTCTTAAAAGAACTTAAACCCTACTTTCCTTAAAATGTTACTTCTTAATTTTTTGTTTGTTTTATTTTCTTTGCTTTTAAGTCGTGAAAATGGCAAAAATGAAAGCCTACATTTATATACAAATTACAAAATCTGTTTAATATAAATATATAAATTTTCCATTTTAAATAAAAACAAGGTAGTGACAGTGATTAGTAAACCAATCACAATGCTTCGCAACGGCTTCTGATACGTATAAGAAAATAGAATAATGCTATCTCAAAGTTAAACCATAACAGCTTCCAGAACTAGTTGAATTTATGTTGAATTATTGCTTTAATTTCCTTATTATTATAAATATGATTGCTGCAATGCAAAAGGCGCAATTGTTGCGATTATTGTAATTGTTGTGATTGCTGCTGAGCTATATTATAAATATAATTATAGATTGTTGCGAATGCAAAAGACACAATTCTTGCGATTGTTGTGATTGTTGCGATGGTTGTGATTGTTGCGATTGTTGTTAATGATAATTTAATGTTATTTTAATGATACTTGTCTTAATGATACTTGTTGAAGTTATAAATGTGATTGTTGCGAATGCAAAAGGCGCAATTCTTGCGATTATTGTGATTGTTGCGATTATTACTAATGATAATTTAATGATATTTTTTAATGATACTTGTCCACAGAAGGACGGACAAAGTCAGGTTACAAGGCTTCTGTATCAGAAGCCTAAAAAATAATTAAATCCGCATTACTTATTTGTCTAAATCAGGTTAAATTTTAATCCATATCAAACCAAGCGCAATTGATTAGTTAAAAAGGTTAATTCCCATTGTTTAAAATTGTTAATTACCATTATTTATATTTTAGTTGTTTGTTTAAAACAATTAAAATATTAATAGCAATTTTCTATGGGATTTTCTGTCGCCTTCTCGCTGTAATTCCTATATAACGACCCACTTGGAAACGATTTCAAGTATAAAAGTTAAATTCTCTTAAATATGCATATTAAATTTCAAGAAGATCTATTCAGCGTTTCAAAAGTTAATAAGAGGACATACACCCATATATGATAAACCTCATTTTCTTAGGAAAGTAGCATAACAATCATGACTAATCTGCACAACAAAATGAATGTTATTCTTATTTCTATGGGATACAGGAACATCTGAATACATCTAAAGTAAATAACCAATTGTCACTTAAATGCCCCTAGATTTATTGCTAGCTGTCTTAACTCACTTTAAAGTCACTGAATATGATGATAAATGTAATAAGTAAATGAGCCTAAACAATGCGCAACAATGATGTTCTTGGAAGAACCTTATGCACATACAATCTTCCTCAATACCGCCGTTTCATCCGTGTATATCTTTTCTCTGTTCATTATTCTAAATCTTTATCTATAAATAATTATATCTCCCATGCGCCGTGGAATTTCGAACACATTTTTTAAACAAATATTAAATATTAAATGAAATAGGCTAGATGATGCACCGCAAAAAATATTTGCACAGGTCCCAGTAAACCTTTGTAGCGGCCCTGAGCAAGGATACTCCGTCAGATCAAAGTTATGCAGTTGTGACTATTCCACCCACAGTCTATTTCAGACGCTTACGTAAGCTTTCTTGCAAGTAAATGACCGTATAAAATTTAAATAAATAAAACTTAAATAGATCTAATTGTTGCAGTGACTTACAATAAAGCAGACCACATCAATCACCGTTAGTCATCTTAAAAATGGTCTAGAGAAGTGGTATTCAGCCTTTTTTGTTCGAGTACCCTCAGATACAATTTATCTTTAGCTACGTAACCTTAAGGCTATTGGTACATATTTCAAAAGTATTTAATTTACCTATAAATAGGTCCTTCACTTATTCGACAGGTAAGGGACTAGAGCACCCTTACAATTCGCATTTTGGACGCCAAAAAACATAAATAAATATAAACGCACTGTATATCAATTGTGAAAGGTCAATAACACACTACAGCACAATGAACAAAAGCTTATCTTCAAATATGTTGATTCCTGTATATGTGGACGAAAAATATATATTTGAATGATACGCGTCGTCGCAGAAGCGCGAGAAAGATCGTGGAAACAGATACAATAGGTGGAAAGAGAGAATCACGCATGGAATATATGGGTGTATAACTGACTACAGATGAATTATAACAACTGGTTGTAATTGAAAAAGGGCGAAGGAGGGGATCTCGAAAAGCGAGGGACGCCTATACATAAACAAAATTCTAAGGCCTAGGGGAACCATCTAAGATAACTTATATAATTTACACCAAAAGTTTAATATTTTTTAATAATTAAACAAGAACCTTTAACTTTTACGAATACATATGACTTATTTCCTATCGTATAAAAAATATTAAATGAACAAACGTACACCTAAATTTACTTAAAATAACGAAAACTATAACAGAAAATATTCCTTCAGTGCATTGGCAGATTTTTTTTTTTTTTTTTCACGTATCTCCTTCGATGTCTTTTCGTATCTTTAGGAGTACGGCTACTCCAAGTTAGTATCACTGATCTACAGAATTCACAAACGCACTGTTACACTATCGTGATAAAACTTTATATTCATGTATTGCCTACCTCTGTTTTCTTCCTATCTGTTTATGGAGTATTGATTCAAAGATTCTGATCTCATTAGAAAATCCTTGAAAACAAGATTTTTGAGATTGAAGGTGGAATTGCAAATAAAGATCAATAAAATCAGACAGTCTCGGATTTGCTGCTTTGTTTACACAAATCCAAATGCTTTGTGGGAAGCAATTAAAATGATGAAATCAGAATTCCTCAAAAGTCTTCACGAAATATTTTACAGTTGCTGACTGCGAATGCAAGGTAACGATTCCTTCATAATTAAATTTCGTTAATAAGTAAAAAGAGATACCTTTTATGAAATGTTTTAATGTATTCCCCTTCCTCCATTTGCTCCATTCGGAGTAATTAGAGCTCGGGGCTGTTTTCAGTTGGATTCAATTCTTCCCCTAATTACAATGCAGAGATCTCAGTGCGCTAATGTACTGAAGCGGAATTCATTCATGTTTAAACTGCAAATAGTCTGTTTTGTTCGAATCACTCAATTACACCAGAGTTTCAAACGGAATCTTATTTAACCCTTCTAATACTCTCCTTGCGTAGATTTTTAGGACGGAAATTGGAATTCATTTGATTGGATTCGTTAACCCACTTCAAAGGAAAGTGAAGCTCGCAAAATTAGTCAGTCTGTGTTTGGGTATTGTGTTTGTTACTTTAATAACTTTTCAATTCTTCTATGGATTTTCTTGAAATTGCTTCGGCAGTTACGAACAAAGCACGATGTAACTTTACTATGTGATTTTTCTATGCGGGGCCTTGCCGAGAAATTAGTGCGTCCCACAGAAAAGATTAGTCGAAAAAAGGATTTCTATGGTGTCTCAACTCGCACTAATTTGCGAGTGGTACGACATGTTCAAAATCAACTGGATTTACATAATTTAAGAAAGTAATGAGGTTTTTATAAAGAGTGATTCAAAAGTCGCGCCACTTAGGACAACTCCGTTATTTGTGCAGATATCGAAAAAACGTTATAGAGCAAAATTGTTGGGAATACGTTTTACATCATGACCTTGATGTTGAATTTTTATTTTTTGATTTATTTCGGGCATCAAACAATGTCCCTGTACATAATTCAGGAAAGGGTGGAAATGATTCTTATCCATGCTGCAGGAAAGAGTCTCAGGGACTCGTCGTAAATGGTGTACGGATATGACAGTTTAAGTCATTGATTTGTTTGTGTTTGTTTCAGTTTGCCATTTTGACAGTCATTTTGTTTTGTTAAGTTTGTGATTTCAAGCAGACTATTAAAGTTACCCAATAATTAACCTGAATGGTGAATCTTACGTCGCAACAATTAAGCTCATGATTTAACACAACGTATTTCCAATAATTTTGCTCTATATCGTTTTATCGGTATCTGCAGAAATATCGGACTTCTCCTATGTCGCGCGACTTTTGAATCACCCTGTTTAACGTACGGTTACATAAGATGCTGGTAACAGTTAAAGTTGTCTTCTCATAAAATAATGGATAATTTTTAGCCTATTTCCAAAGGGAAATGAGGCTCATCAAATCAGTCAGCGTGTATGTGTGAATGTCCATGTGAATGCCCTAATAACTTTTGAACCCTGGTTCGTCAAACTTGACATGCAAGTTTAAGGACAAGATACGATGAAACTTTTATATTTGAGTTTTTTTTAAATGAGTCTATGTCGAGAAATTACCGCGAGAATTTGACAAAACTTCCCTTATAAATACTTTAGAAACTAAACAATCGTTTTCTATAGATATCTTAAGCAATTGGAATTAATCCTTTTAGGTAATCCATTAATATGCGCGAGGGTCGATACAATTAAAGTTAATCCTGTGTAGGCAACTTAAGTGATGCAAGTTTAATTAACTTTTTCAGATTTGTAAGTATTTCCATTAAGAAGATATTAAAATTTAAAAATATATATAGGCTGTTGGGGTTGTTATATTCCCGACTCCAAACAAAAAAAAAAAAGGAAATATTAATAAAAAAATAAGAGTATGTTTTAAGAAAAGTAGGCCTTCAGTTCTTTCAGACACTTTCTGCTGTATTTTAAGATTAATTCATTTCATTATAGTAAATGGACGAGAATGAATATAATTTTTAATGCCCGCCCTACACGTGCTTTACAGCAGTTGTGTCTTCTGAACTCTTTTTTTTTAAAAGCAATTCAACCTACACAGTATTCAACATTAACAAAAATATATTTAAAACTTACAAACATAGGAGCTTTCAGCACTTCTTAACGAAAGCCATTGTCAAAAGAATAACAAACGAGGTGCCAGTATTAAATTTATACAATAAAAACATGAGACAATAAAAAAATAATATAATTGGTCTAAAAATTTTAGCAGTGAGATAAGTCCTCTTCCTATATTGGTTGCCAGTTATCAATCTCTGATTGGTGTGATCGTTGAAGTTCGTTAAAGATGTCAACATCTTACGTCATACATAGTTCTTGGATGTTCATTCTAGCCAACATAGTCTGTACCTTTTTCATTTCCTTTTCTTTCCTGAAACGATATCTAAAATTCTCTATGTAATATCTTATTGCAATGTTAGGTAAACTGGGTGCTGTGCGGTGACAGTAAGGAAATAAAGTAGGCCTCCTTTATCCCGCTTTAAACTTATTTTCTTCTTGTGCAAGTATAATCGGCTTATTAGATTTGATGTCGTGATTAGTGCTATAAATATGCTGCGCTATATTATAACCCCACACATTCCCTTTACTTATGCAATAAGCTGAAACAACGCTTATACAACCACAGAAGTTGCGCAAATGCAGGCAATGTGTGGGGTTCTAATAATCACACTATAGGCATTTTTAGACCAATTATATTATTTTTTTTTATTGTCTCCTGTTTTTATTGTATAAATTTAATACTGGCACCTCCTTTGTTATTCAGTTAACAATGGCCTTCGTTAAGAAGTGTTGAAAATCTCTTATGTTTGTAAGTTTGAAATATATTTTTATTAATGTTGAATACTTTGTTAGGCTGAATTGCTTTTTTAACATTTAATATTCTACACGTTAAATTTTTTAACTTAATTTTTTTTTTAAAGATCGATTTTTCTTTAAAGCAATTAACGTGTGTAAGTTGAATATTGGAGAATTTAGGGCCACCACACATCTCAATTAGAAATAAAAGGTATGTACAATTAAAATACGAGTACTTTCGAAATGTTCAACATTTCTTTGTCAATTTTTCTTTTTAGATGCACATCTAACGACATCCGCTGTTTTTAGAAGTTAATCAACGAAAGCAAAAGAAAACATCAAATTATTTATTCTTTCTGGAGATGGACTAAGATTCTTTAATGATATACCTAGATATCAATGTAGAAAACCCGTATTAATATAATTAGTTTCCTTAAAACTAAGGAAATCAAATTTCTTTCTGTTTTTATAGTAAAAGTTATTCTACTCTTGTATTCTTTACTATTTTATAAATTGTTAATTGAAGTCATTGAAACACGAATTAACTTCTAGGTCAAAGATAGACTTTTGTTATTCGGTAATGTATGTAGGCCTATACTAGTGTAAATAAATTCCCGCATTTGAAAAGGAATGCTATGGAATTATTATTAGCTAATGATAAATGAATGGTCAATGATTTATTTCTTCCAGAAAGCCTAATAAGATTTAGATACATTTTCATTTCCTCTGTATGCCCAGGTTCTTCATTCGTTCTTAATTATTCTTCCATGTCTGTGGTATCTGAAAATATTCCAAGAAGAAATGCCATCGAGTTATCATCTCTGCTAGGAGATTCAGTCTGGTAAACAGAATGCTATAAGTGTATTGATGCGAAAAGAAAAACAACCATGATTTTCTTTCGATATATATAAATAGCAGAGATGGACTTAATTAATAAATTATAATGTATTGACTTCCGTCCGAAGATTCGTCTCATGTTTTGTGAACATCGATTTTTTTTTGAAAAACTTGTAAGTGAAAAAAAAAGAGAGCTTAATATTAAAACTCCAATCTTTTCATTTCTTCTTTTCATTTCATATTTCTAGTTGAAGATAGAATCTTGTACCATTATTGTGCAAAATTTGGTTCTGATAGGTCAAAGTTTCCTGCAGAATCAAATAAATAGGCTTCAGGCAGACAAACAGGCATGCACTTTTATACCCGTATGTAAGATAAAAATTGAGAAATACAAATACAGTGAAACTTGGATAAATCGAACTTGTTTAAATCGAAATTCTGGATAATTAGAATTTTTTGTTCGGTCCCTAGAATTCTAAATTAAAATAATGTTAAAAAAATCGTGGATAATTCGAATTTTATTTTGGATAATTCGAATTTTTCGTAGAATTGTCTTTAAAATATTACGGTAAAAATTGTTCCTGAGACTTTTCTCAGCTAAGATACATTATTTATTTTAACGGTCTTTCTAAGGAAAACAAAAGCGAGGGTTGAAATGTCACTATGTGGGGATTTCCGAGGATTTTTCTGTCCACCTTCTGTTGTTATCCTCCCCCCTCCCTTCGAGTCACGTGCGCTTCCTGCGAATGATTTAATGTGGTTATATACATTTTTAGTTTTTGTGCTTGTGCTTTAAGTATTGTTTACATGCTCTTACTATGCCATTGTCAAAAACTAAAGCTCCTTATAAGTCATTAACATTAGCAGAAAAGGTGGCGGTGATTAAGGAAGTGCAAAAAGGTCTTAAAAAGAAATCGGAAATCGCCAAGGAATTTGGAATTCCATCCAACACGTTATCGACATATTTGAAGAACAAAGATAAAATCTTGAGCAGCAAAAATGATAATGGAAAAAATAGAAAAAGAACGAGAGGACCGGGCAACCCAGAGGTTGGAATCATATGCTAGGACACAAAGATTGCATTCAATGAAGCAATTAAAAATATCTATTTTTGTTTTTTGAAAGTGATGAATAATTAAGCTAGTAAAAAATGTTTGATTTAATGAAAAAAAATATAGCAGTATTCTTAGATAAAGTTTATGTGTTAAATCTTTGATCGTGGAGTTAATCTTTTTTATTTATCTCTTCTGTTTGAGAGAATATATGTAATTCGAATTTTTGGATAATTCGAACTTTTTTTTTTTTGGCGCAGCTTAGCCGCAGCTGCTTTTGCGCCATAAAACACCAACCAACCAACCAACCATTCGAACTTTTTCTCTGGTCCCTTCAGCTTCGAATTATCCAAGTTTCACTGTATATCTCGAGACCTACGACCATTCACAGGTAAGACAAAGGTCCCATAAAGCCCTTCACAAACTCTTTCGTATCGCATCCGACAACAGTCGTAGGCGTAAAGCGTGTTTCGCAGCCTACGAAAACCGACCTTGAACAATATTGAAAACCTGAAATCCCTCGGCCGGCTCACAAAAAACCTCCGAAGCGCAGCTTAAAATCTCGAGATTTCGTATATTTTAGGAAATTCAACCAGTCAACCAAAAATAACAACTAAAAAAACATAATAAAAGTAAAAATTAATGAATTAATAAGAAAAAATAAAGAAATAAATTACTAAAATCTAAATATATAAAAATGAATGTTTCTTTCTTTCTTTCTTTTTTTGTCCTTTATACACTCCTGGGCCCTTTGACCTATCTGGACCAAACTTTGCAGAATTACCCTTTAGGACAATCTTTTGCTGTCAATTATTCTATTAATAAGTAAAGTAATTATAACAGTAAACATATCATTCTTGTTTTTTATAAGTGAAAGTATTATTTCCTCTACGCTAATAGATGTAGTATTTTTAAAATTATTAATGATTGTGTAAAATTCTGAAAATAAAGGCTTTTCTAAAGTCATAGAGTTAGCAGTATTCCATTTTGAGTAATCTTCATTTAAGATAGTTTTTTTACATTTGTTATCTATTTTTGAAGTAATGTTACAGTAATAATTAAAAAATTTATTTGCAATAATTTTTTCGTTGACTGTTTAATTAGTACCAGTTGACTGTTTAATTAATTTATTTAATTCAACATTATTGGACTTAGAATTATTTTTATCCTTTCCTAAAATATTATGAATCATAAGCCAACACTCCTGGGATGAGTTTTTTTTGTTACAAAATTCTTTATAATAATAATTTCTTTTGTTTTTTTAATTACAGAATTTATTTTCTTTCTAATCTTTTTATAATTTTGTTTATATATAATATTAGTTGGATTGTTTTTTATGCTTTCTGTAGAGTTTATCTCTAATTTTTATTTCTTTCATTAAGCTTTCAGTCATCCAAGGTATTTGTTTTCTATTCCTTTCAATTTTTTCTATAATACTTATTGTTTTCTTTTGTTTACTATCATTTATGTTTTCTTATAATTTGCTTGAATAATATGTTCGGATTCATCAAATTCTCTATAGCATTATCATTCAATAAATTTTTAAAATTATTTATTAGTTTATTTTGATTATGTTATTAAATTTTTCTTTGTTTCTGCTGTATTATGTATTGCTTTAATTAATTTCTCATTATAAAAAATGTCTATAGCTGTAATGTAATGATCAGAAATGATTTCTTTACAAATAATTCCTCATGTTTCTACTGAATTGTCATTAAAAAAAATATGATCAATACATGTGTTTGTTTTTTACCAATAATGCTTTGTTGACTTCTAGTTATACCATAAATACAATTATTATATCCATTAGTTAAAAGAATTTTCGAATAGTTTAACACTGGATTACTATTCTCCAATTTGAATAAATCAATGTTTAAGTCACCCACTATAAGAGTTGGAATTCTATTATCATTTTTTTTCTTTAATATATTATGTAATTCTTTATTAAAAGATTTAATACTTTTAGATGCTGGTCTATAAATAGCTAAGATGTTAAACTTTATTTCATCTTTATTATCAAACAAACTTAAGAAACTATTCTCAAAGTAGATGGTATCTATTCTAGTATTGGAAGATAAAAGGTTTTGTTTCACGTAAATTATAATACCGCCTCCTTTTTTTATTTCTCTAATATGAGCTTTCAAAAGTTTAAAGTTTTTTATTTGATACATATTTATTTCACTCTTTTTGTTTACCTCAGTTAAAATAATGACCTTAGGTGATGAAAAATATCACTTAATTTACATAAAAAAAATTTCCAATTAAGTCGTAGGGATCTAATATTTAGATGTAGTACTCTTAAAATTTGTGAATTATTATTTTTTTCAATTAGTTTCAACCATTTTTTTGCATTTTGCACTGTATAAGTTATTGGTTTCAAAATATCTTGAAATTTTACAGTCATCCATTTAAGCTTTGTAATTTGTTAATTATTCTCTTTTGTTTTTCTACTTCTCATTAAATTAACTTTTCAAGATCTGTAATATCTGATATTTTCACAATGTTAAATTTTCACAATGATTTTCTTGCCATAATCTTTCCAAATTTTACCCAATCATATCTGTAATTCATTTCTTTTGCTTTACATTTTGACATCCACAATAGTTTTTTTTCTTTTTTGTGTTAAATTTTCATTAATATAAACAGGACTGTTATCATTGTTATTGAGAACACTATCATTTGCTAATTTAATTTTCTTACTTGATTCTAACCATTCTTTTTGGGTTTTTCTGTAAATTTTACAATAATAGGTGGGATTTGATCTTTTTTCTTTGTCAATACTCTATGAACTACATCAACTTTACTTACATTGTGTTGAATTTTCAATTTTCTTTCAACATTGTCTATAATTTCTTTTAGATTTTCTTCTTCCTTCATTTTCACTCCATGAAACTCAATGTTGAAAGATCTTGATCTTTGTCCTAATTCTTCAACTGTGCTCTCCAAATGCTGTATTTTTATTTTATCTTCTTCACTTTCTTGTTCTAACTTTTTAATTTCTTTCTTGTTAATTTCATTATCTTACTCACATTTTGTTTGCTTGACCTTTAAATCATCATATGGATTTGATAAGAAAACAACAACTTTCTTCATATCACTTAATTCATCTGTTATTGTCTTCAGTTTATTGTTTATTTCAATCAATAGATCTCTATTGGTTGGATAATCTTCATTGTCATCATCTTCATTAATTGATTGGGATCTGTCTTTAAAATGTCTAAATTGAAACATTTCCAGTTCTTTCTTTTTTGTTTTGTCATTGCTTTATATATGCTTGAAGGAATAGAGCAAACATAATGGTATTCACTTTTACAATGTTGGCATAGAATTTCTTGTTCCGGTAAAGCTTCTTCACATTTGGCACATGTGGATCCTTTGTGTGACATTATTATTATTTTTGGCTAAAACGGAGAAGAGGGTACAAGCCAATCGCAGTGTTCGGAAAGATACGGGGCGGAGCGATCCGAACCGTTATTGCCATTAATTAGCCTAAGAAACAACTAACATGCTAATGAGTTCCGAAGGAACGAATCGTTGATTCAGATTAGCTGTAGGTTCCGTTAAGTTAGGTCTGCTCAGCTGCAGATTGTATCTTTTGGTAAATTTCGAAAAAATTTTGGCCCTTTCTAATTTTTTTCTGATTCGGAAAATAGTTCCAAAAGCGGCCATTACCTCGAAGGCTTGTACCCTCATCTCCGGTTTTACCTTATTTTTTTTCTTTAAATTTTGATTAAAAGAAAACAACTACTTATCAATCAAAAATTCCTTAAAAAGTATCACTCACTTTTCATAAACATCTATTTGTTGAAGGATAAATGAACAACAAGGGAAGAAACAAACAGAATCGCCGTTCTTTGTTCCACTCGTAAGTAATGGTGGTATTTAGAAAAACAAAAATACAGATTTTCTTCTAATCAAATTGAGGAAAAATTCTTCTATTTAAATCCCAATTGTAGTTCAGTAATTGTCTATTAGTTTTACAAACAACTTGAGTCTTGAAAAGAGCAAAATAAAAGGGCGTGAAGTGACCTGTTGCGTTTCCCTCACTTTTTTCACCAATCAGAAGCTAATGGCGTCAACGAAGAAACCCCGCCGCCATAACCTTCAAAAATTAACTGCAAATCAATACTTAAAAGAAACCTTTGGTACTACTTCTTCTTGTAAGTAGTTATACGACATCCAAAATATCACAGCTAGAATAAATTTCATTATATTATTCAAAATAAAACAAAAAAACCTTAAAAATCTGAGGAGGCAAGTAGGAAGCGTCCTACCTGCGCGGAATCCTGCGCAATAATAATAATAATAATAATAATAATAAATTAATTAATAAAATTATAAAAAATAAAAATAAAAAAATTAATAAAAAATAAATAAATTAATAAAAACTAAAATACATAAATAAATAAAACTAAAAGAACGAAATGAATGTCTATGGTCACGGAAACAAAAATGCCCGACCGATGAAAAATAATCTTTTGTAGCTATTTGACAGGACAGTGAATTTCTCTGCAACGTTTCTTGCAGAAAGATTTCCAGCGACCAATTCGAATGGACGTTCAACTTTGTCACAAAATGCGAAATTTCAAAGAGTTTTTCCCTCACTCAAAATCCTTCATGATACATATCGGCGATAATAAAAATCCAATTTTCAATAAAACTAACAATATTCCCTGGCAAATTCTAATGCATTAAATGAAAATTATTTAACTAACAGATCGTTTCATATCAAAACGTAATTTTGCTGTAATTATAGAAATTGTATAATAACTCGTCATTCACATGGGCGAAAATTCCGCGTTGTTTAATTTTGATATGATTGATTACAACGATAGATCGATCGACTAGTACGATTTTGAAATGTTTGCTCAAGTCTTCATTCCCAACGACAGTAAGTATCATCCCATTTTCTGAGAATCTGTTTTCCATGTGAAGCTACATTTCAGAATTTTTTTTATGAACCGGCAGAGTGATTTCGGGTTTTCGATATTATTAATTGGTCAGACATTGTTTCGTCACATTTTTCATTGGCTGTGAAACACGCCTACGTCCCTGCGTATCTGATACTAGGCGTTTCCGCTTAAAGAAACGGACTTCGCTGCCTGCGATATAACATCAATGTGTACAGTACTTATCAAACCTGTAATACTGTAAAATACAATATTTTACAGCTATAACAAACAGCAGTGTTACAAATGTATGTTATACTGCTTGTGTTATTGTTATATATTATTACAACAATATTAATATATAGGGTGTTACAAAATTCGTGTGTAATATTCAAACCACGTGTAGGGGCATGGCTAAGGATCAATATATTCCTAACGAACCGCTAGGCGCTAGATGGTCCTAAAGTGAGCCTTTCCGGGAGAACATAACCTTTGCTACACCATAAGAACTGTTTTGCAGGCGAGCCTACACATTGATTTGGGGGTGCTTTTTTTGTATGTTTCATACTGAATTGTTTGAACTGAAATAAATTCATCTGTCTACATCTGGATAATGTTTTAGTCTCAATCTAAATGTCGTTTGTGATAAGCATAAAGGAGTTTTAAGAGATTCACTATCAACAGTTACTTACAGGTAGTATTTGTAATAGCAGGATAGCCGGCAAGTTCCCATACCACTTACCATAATAATAACATATTAAGGGATACGGGAACGTCCCAGCCACCCCTGTATACTGTAACTCGTAAAATTGTTTGTCAATCATTTTTCAGATATTGTTTTTATTTACTTGTTTTTTATTTATTTTTCGTATTTAACCTATTAGTACACCTCAGTTCTCAGATATTGCTATTACTGTTTTTTTCTATGAAAGTTAAATAAGCTGTAAATGATAGCTAATAGTTCGAAAATCCATAAATTGTAGTCAAATTTTGTAATTCAAAATGATAATAGGTATTTTGTTTTTTAGTATTCTGATGAACAAACAAATGCAGATCTCCACAATCTGTTCTTCATTCAATTGATTACTCCGCCATTAGTTGTAGACATAGGATTTGCCTGGAAAAGTCTTCCCCTTCTTACTCTTGAATTCCAATTTCGTCTGCGACTTTTTATAGCTGTATGCACCACCTTTATAGGTCTAATGACAGCTTTTCGTTAAAACTTGAATATTTGATTGCAATTATCTGAAATCGACTGTGACTACTAAAAATAATATATACTGGGACAGAGAATACATGGTTTATGATTTTTCTAACAAAATCAGTAAATGCGAATACATACCTTATCATATTTAAATAACATATCGAGGAATTTTCCTGGATCCTGCAACAGTGTCTTTCCCGGTTCCCAGTAATCAGCTATTTTTTGTCCCGGCTTTTCACCAGGAATCATCTTGGGTTTGATTCCTTTCATAATACAGACGGCCTCCATGACGAGCCTCACGCCCTCTGGTGGATGTTGCATTGCTCGCATCTGCACAAGAAGTTGTTAAAAATCATATTAGAATACACTGTTTATTTCGTGCACTTAAGATTTTTTAATACTATTTTATTATTAAAAGCCATTACAAAGATAACTTAGATTAAACTACATTGCTTTCGACATAATCCCGATAACTTACAAATACTTATTTTAAAAAGAAGGCAATGACAAACGTAAACTTTAAAGGCAGATCACTGAGCGCTTTTAATTGATTTTTGATTTAGAGTCTGGACCGAAAAGAGCCTTCTATGTAGAGAATAGTTCGAACATACTGCAAATAGATGAAAAGAGTATTTAGAAATGTTAAATGCAGAAGAAGAACTAAACGATATTATAAAAGCGTCTGCAAATAAATGTGAACATTATGTTTATTATCACATGCTTCAAAAATTCTTACGAAAATTATACGTATTTTGATGAACTGAAAACAAAGATTGAAGTACTACTATCAACGGATCAATTTGGCTTCAGAAACAGATGAGGAATAAAAGAAGTTCCTCATCTGTTTCTGAAGCCAAAGACGAATAATAGAAAAACAAATGAGAAAACAAAAAAGTATACAGCATTTGTTCTTATTGAAAAGGCCTTTGATAATGTAACATGGAATAAACTGTTTTGTATTATCAAGAAAACAGGTATTAAATATAAAGATAGAGGAATGATATGAAGTCTGTATAAAAATGAAACATCTATGATTAAAAGTGCACCAACCAGAAAGAAGCAAAAGACAAGGATATACAACAAAGGTGTACGATAAGGACGTACATTATCTCTTATATTGTTCAATGCATACATTAAAGAAGCAATTGATAGAGTAAGAAACACTTCTAATATTGGAGTCAACACATACGGCAAGAGAATAGATATGCTAAGATTGGCGGATGACATTGCAATATTGGCGAATAATAAAAAGGATTTGAAGTGTATTTTAGACGAAACATTAGGCAGAGAGTACATACGAAAATAAACAGATATAAAAAATTCTTGTATGTACAAAAAAGAAGGTTGAAAGAAGAGATGAATGGAGAACTGCTGCAAACCAATCTAGAGTGATTGATTACCAGAGATAGACACACACACAGACCTAACCTCCTTGTTAACCTACGTCATTAACTCTTCTGACATCAAATGATGAGTGAAAACTAAAACCTGAACAGAAAATTAAGCCTTGACAGTTGCAAAATACTCCACTTTGTTTCTGATTGGATTTAGGAATTCAATCTAAGCTGAATCGTCGATTCTTATCTCTAAAGCAATGGTTTTTTAATTTGATATAAGCATGAATATTTTTTATTCTTGTTTTATGTTCAGATTTCAGCCTTCAACACCAGAAGACTGGAAACAGTGTATATAAAAGTTAATGGCTGAAACCCTCATTACATAATTCTTGCTGAAGCGCCATTATTACGACAAATTAACAAATTTAATTTAATTTTAAATTAAATTAAAAATAATAAATTTTTATCTACAAAAGATTACAGTTCATAGCTGGATTACAGTCCATTTTATAGGCTTGAACCAAAATTTTAGCATCTGACCGCAGATATTGGTAATTTCACAACGAATTCCGAACAACGAAGGGCCAACGAAAAGGTCCCATGACTATTACAAATTTGCGAAACATGATCTCACGCTTTGAAAATTCCGGATCTTTACAAGTGCAACCAGAACGCAGACGCAAACCAGTATCAAATGACGAAATTGAAACTGTTGCAAAGGGGAAGCGAATGCTGCACACGGATCTAGCAGTGCTAGCAGTGCTCTACACATGCAACTGGATATGCCGTATTCAACTGTATGGAAATGCATGTGCAAAGTGCTGAAGTTTTACACTTATAGGATTAGCCAAGTGAAACAACTGGTTCAAGTGCATGCGGAAACATGCCTACATTTCTCTCACCTCTTCCTAGCTGGGACGGAAGAGGACGATGCATGGCTTTGGAACATTCTGTGGAGTGATGAGGCGCATTTTTATCTCAGCGTGACTGTCGGATTTGGGCTACGGAGAACCCTCATTCTTTTGAGCAGATGCCGTTGCATCCACTGGAGATCACAGTGTGGTGTAGCTTTACCGCCTCCTTCATAATTGGTCCGTACTTTTTCGAAGAACTGCAACCAACAGGACCAGTGACATGTTCTGTCACTGCAGTGCGATATCAACAAATGCTGCGAAATTTCGTTATTCCAGAACTTCAACACCGTGGATGTCTTGACACGACTGTGTTCATGGAGCGCTCCCTCACATAGGATTGACATTGCAGCAAGTCGTACATCAGCATGTCACCAACGACTCGCCTCGCTCGTTCGCCTGATCTCACGCCATGTGACTTTTGGTTGTGTGGGTTAGTTGAAAGCATTGATTTACGAATGACACGTTGATAGTTTGGCAACATTAAAGGACCGAATACTGCTTCATGTGAGACAAATCTCTGGAGATTTGATGCGGTTCGCAGTAGAATCTACGATCCATAGAATGCAGATTTTGGACAACGTGCAAGGACAACCGTAAATATATTGAACCGTAAGTGTAACTGATTAACAATAAAACCTATTTTCAACTGTGGCTTTTATTTTCTGTCTGATTAGCTGACTTACAGCGCCAGATTTATTTGTGGTGGCTCCGTTCGGAACTAAAAATTTTTTTCTGCTAAATCGTAATCCCATGGTCTGAATAGTATATACATCAAATTTGGCTTTTTTTTGGCCCAACAGTTTTTTGCTTATTGCGCTCCAACACCACCTGTTTAATTATGACCACCAGTACATAAAGAAATAAATGTGTAATTTTAAAAATATTATAAGATAACTGAAATATAAGATAACACTTGCTAAGATGTAAACAATGTAACAATGGTCTAAAAAATGTAAGACGAACTGTACAGACATTTATAGGAAATAATGACATGTCTGTTTAGTAGCAACAGATTACATCAGATACCCACTGATTTCCATTAAGATAAATTAGGGATATTATAATCGCCTGACAAAAGCATACTCCAATTTGACTTATTTTCAGTCTAAGCTCTATAGACTGGGCAATGAGTATTACAATACACATTCGCTTCCACCTTCTATAATGAAAATAGCTTAGTTTTATGAAAAAAGAAATAATTCCACAGTTTTCCTCATTTATCACTTGAGCTACCGTCAACGGGAATCTGGGACAGTTGTTCAGTCCTAATCAGGACTAAACAGATTTACCTTTATTGACGGTCAACTCGAAGGCAAGAAAGGCTTTTGGATCATCCGTTCCCGGGACTGTGACTCCACAAACAATAAGAAAATCACTGTAACCAGTAGAATGTCAAAATCTCGGCCAGCTAATTGTTGTAGCTAGGCACAGAATGCATTTAATAAAGAGACAGATTAAGACAAGGACCCACGTGGTCTTAATGTGGGGATTAGTTTAACATATACAAACTGAAACATTAAAATAGAAATGATGAGATTGAACAATTTTTTATTCAAACCGATGGCAAATATGGTTGATGAGTCCTAATCAGAACGAAACAGATATCCCACCTGCTCTTTGACGTAGCTGAAATTATTTCCACCTAAACTAGCTCTGATTCAAATTAATTTGCGTAAGTAAATGTATTTCATGTTTTGATTTAGCAGATAACAGAATCCTATGAGAATTTCATCTAACTGATTCCATTAATGGATAATTATACACGATAGTGATCGTCTCTTTGACGATTTGTAGTTCTCCAATTTCAAACTGGTCAGTTGAAAGCACTATCATTGTTTCCCATTCTTCTGTTTCGATCATTCGATTATTTCAAATAAAGTATCAGTTGAACGAAATCTCGTTAATTTGCTGTTGTTCTTTAACTGGGATTCCCAAATCCCAGTACAACTCAGGCAAATGGAAATTAATGAAGTTTGTAAACTAAGTTTCATTCCTTGATATTTATTACTAATTTAATGCACTTCTCTCTTTTTAATGCGATGTTAAAATGCATTTATGACAGATGGAAGGCTGGTCCATCATTTATCATTTGCATCCATTTATCATTTACAGTGAATTATTTTTTTTAAAAAAAATTAAAGGTTCCGTATTGATTCCCTTGATTGTTCTTATTAAACTGGACTGAAATCTGGCTGCATTGTTTTTTTTTTAAACATTTTTGTTAACGGAGGAAAAAAATTTGTAAAGTAGGATAGACAGAAATACACGAGACTAAAGCGTGTTTCACAGCCAAAGCAAACGAAACATATCCGACCATGAACAATATCGAAAACCTGAAATCCCTCTGCCGGCTCATAAAAAAAAACCAAAAAAAAAAACCTCGGAAGTGCAACTTAAAATCTCGAAATTTCGTATATTTTAGGAAATTCAGCCGCTCAACCAAAAATAAAACAAAAAAAAATCTTCACTTCGTCCGAAGAGCCACAAAATAAATATAAATGAATTAATAAAAATAATAAATTCAAAAATTAAAAAATTGATAAAAATCGAAATAAATAAATTAATAAAAATAAAAAAGAATAATGAAATGAAAAATAAATAAATTAATAAAAATTAAAGAACTAAATGAGTGCCCATGGCATGCTTCATAGGAACAAAAAATGCCCGACCGATGAGAAACAATCTTTTGTAGCCATTTCACAGGACAGTGAATTTCTTTGCAACGTTTTTCGCCGAAATATTTCCAGCGTCCAAATCGAATGGACGCTCTACGATGTCACATGTTGCGACACTTCAAAGAGCTTTTTTCCTAACCCAAAACCCGACAAATATCAGCGACAAAAAAATTCCAATTGTCAAAATTAACAATATTTTCTGGCAAATCCTAATACAATTTTAATTCCTAATTTTAAAGCAAAAGATTGTTTCATATCCAAACCTAAATTTGTTGTAATTATGGTAAATTTGTAATAACTCGTCATTCACTTAAAGTGGAGCGAAAATTCAAAGCCGCCATGTTTAATTTTGAGATGATCAAAACAATTACGACAATAGATCGACCGACTAGTACGATTTTGATATTACTCAAGTTTTCATGCCCAACGATAGTAAGTATCATTCCGTTTCTTCTTGTGAACCAAACTTCCACCTGAAGCTGCGTTTCGGAGTTTTTTTTTATGAACCGCCAGAGAGATTTCAGATTTTCGATATTTTCATTGGCCGGACATGTGTCGTTCGGTTTTTCGTTGGCTGAGAATCACGCTTAAGAGCGGTCTCCACCAAACTTTCGTTAGCATTGAGTGAGCGTTCAAATCTCTCTTTAATCTACATTTTCGGTGCATCAACATCGTCGATCAGTAAATCACTATCGAATCCATCAAAATTTAGCTGCTCAATTTTCTTTTCCAAAATTAAAAAAAATCCCATCAACATTAGAAATCAAAAGACTCTTGTGTTTTTAAGTAATGATATCTGACACATAGAAACAAGCAAGCTTCGAATCTTCTGAAAACTGATTCATTTCTTACAATTACAATATCCAGTTCATATTCCAGTAACACATGCTTCTCGTATTTTTTTTTTATTGAAGGTTATTCATCTTCTAGACCAATCAATATTGAGAAATTTTCAATTACAAAAGATTGGTCATCTCTTTTCCATAAATATGCAAAGTCAAGTTTCAAAAAAGATCCAGTCACAGTTTCAAAGTTATTAGGTGAAGAATACAGATATACTAATTTTAGAAGCTTTATTTTTCTTAGAAATGTAAGCCTAAAAACGATAAAATTTTTATGAGCTGCACAATATTAAAAAATAAAGAGATTACTCAGTAATTTGTAAATTCGACTGAATCTCATGAGATTAAAGTTTTTAAAAAAAAATCTAAGTTGGAGTTACAATGAAAAATAAAAACAATAAATATTTTTTATCAATGTATATACATTTTAAGAAATTATTGGTAGTGAATAAATTGTAATTATTTGATATTTTTTTTTTAATTATCAGTTGTACAAGGTGCTTCAAAAGAAATGTTCAAAAATTCTTCCTGAGGATCAACTTGACCCCTCAAAAATCCTATAATCCTAAAAAATCTCCTATATCCTATAAACCCTACAACCCCCCTCCCCCCCAAAAAAAAATAAACCCCACAAAACTCATGAAAAACAGTAAAAAGAAAAATTGTATTTTGTACTGTTACTGTTGTGTTTGATAAAAAAAGTTATGAAAAGTTATGAAAGTTATGAAATTAAGAATAATTAAGGTATATGTATTATCAACCGCTTTTTCGACACCAATTCAATCTTATTAGCATCTCCTTAATAAATAATAAATAACTACAAAATTGATATTCATGAGCAAAGATAATCTTTAAACAAAGTATTTATTTTTGAAATACTAAGAATTTGCAGTCCAATCTTATTAGCATCAACTTACTAACTACAAAATGGATATTTATGAACAAAGTAAACAAATTATTTTTGATTACTTCTAGGAAAAGTTACATTATTCAACAAAATTATATCAGAATTGCAGCCTGAAAATCCGGAGCTTTAATAAGTTTATTCTTCTGTCGAAATTTAACGAGAAATATAGAAACTTAAAACAATGAATTACAAAAAAGTGGATTATGAAATATACACTTTGTGTTTTAATTAATGAAAACATTATCTCGCCTATTCTAATGCACTGAATAAAATGCTTTCATATAAATTAATGTTTATTTTTGTAAGCAGACTTAGATATTTTGACATTGATTTTTACTTTTTGATTCAAAGTCTATTTCGGAAATTGACATACATTTTCTTTGATAATGGAAATAGCCATAGAAGGGTGTAAACTAACACCGAGTTTTAAAGCTTTTGATTCACTTGCAACCTACTCTCAAATTGCCATTGGTATTCTTATTTAAATGGCAAGTCTAAAACTGCCTTCAGTATAACTCGCCATGCAAATCATTAACTATTCAGCAGACTCTTGTTAAAATCATAATAAGTCCTATCTTTCATTAATTGTAATAAATGAAGTTATTTATGTACCTATAGGCTAAAACTGTCCTTCATTGGAATACTTTTTTGTCAAATAATAAACAATATTTAGTTAACAAATTAATTCACAGTTTTGTAATAAACACAAAACCAAGCGACCACGTAATTTGCATTCTACCAAACGCTTCTGTTTCTACAATGGTCTTTCAGAGTGTTGTTGCTGCCCATGCATTCCCAGTAACTCGGAACTGAAAGTGGCCACATTGGTTAGAGGATATCAATATAACGTTCTCAGTATAATGTATTCAGTAAAGATAGACCCCAATTTTGTCAAATTACCACTATTTCCTATTCCGGTCAGTGACCACTTGAAACGACAAGTAGCTTGAATTTTCCCTACACCTCCAAGCCATGGAGCGGTATGGGACCATGGGGCTCCGACCGCATCAATTCGTGTGGCACCCATACATCGAGCTTCTTCGTGAGACCAGCCTTATGCAAATGATTCCAAACGGTTTTCTGGCTCATCTTAAGTTCCTGGGCATTGGAATAAGTGCTCATGCCAGTCCGACTCGACGAATTCCATGATTTTATCCACATTTTCGACGATATGCCTACCTGAACGTGCCTTATTTTCGACGTCCATATTACCAGATCGGAATCGTTGGAACCATCGCTTTGCTGTTGCATTCGATACTGTATTGGGTCCATAAACAGCACAAATTTTTTTGGCTGCCTGCTTCGCTTTTTCACCTTGATCGTAGTGGTACTGAAGAATGTATCGAATTTTCTCTTTTTTTACCTTAAATTTTGGAACTCTCACAAAACTGTCAAAGAACTTTTTGTAAAGTGTTATGTCATCTTTACGGCGCAGTATAGAATGACCAGATGCGACGTTTACATCGTGACCTGTGGCTCACTAACGCCATCCAGCGAAAAACGCTCAAAACTTTTTACTTCTCCTATTATTATACATAATTATAATTGTAACTTATTTTATATTGTTTTTTGACTCATGCTTCCTTCCCTTTCCCCCTATTAATAGTGTGTTGAACCTGTTTTTTGAATCTCAGATTGCCAGATTTGTTGATGATTATGTTTATTGCTCCGCTCTTATTGATCATAGCGTGATGTTATATAGCCTATAACCTTTCTCAAGCAGGCTCTCTAACGCAAAAAGAATTTTTCAAATCGGATTGGTAGTTCCTGAGTTTAGCGCGTTCAAACATACAAAATCTTCTGCTTTATAATAGTAGTTTAGATTTGAAGGTAGTCCCACTACACTACTGCAAACTTGTCTAAGAAGACCTGTCGGGGTCTGAAAACCTCAGGTGATTTGATATTCTATTTTATCTGTTACCAAACATAAATAATTATGACAAAAGACTAAATTTTTAGGTATACTATCAGCTTTGCTTCGCGTTGTTGAGGGCTGAGGATGCAGAGGTGGAGGTCGATTTTTAAGATTGAAAGCAAGAAAAATCGTGCTCATATTCAAGTTGGACTGTAACAAGCCATATATAAATTTTAAGAAAACCAGTCCAGTCGTTTTAGAATGATGAGTGTCCAAACAGACATCGCACATCGTCATTATTAAGAGCAATATAAAAATGGCCATAATTAAAGTATTCTATTCCGGATTACTTTTGACAAATTATTGACCCCTTTACTAATGAATGGATTAATGAAGAGTTTCAGGTCAACAAGGAAAGTCAGTAATATACACAATAAACCATTAAACAAAGCATCACCCGAAAAACAACACTATAATAATAAAACACCAGCCCATGCACAGACACACACACACAGAAAATATACACATATACACATGTATACAAAATCATAAAACGCATTAAAAAAGGATTACTGCAGGCGGAATGCCACTAGAATTAGGAAATAGACTACTCCATGCATTTTGAAAAGGAGTCAGTGAAAAAAAAAAGTTCGGAAATCCGCCAGAAAGAGGGTGAATGTGACCGCTGTACAAGATGAAATGCAAGACAAGAATATCAACAAGTGAAGAACTAAGATAAATTTTAGATTTTTATATTTGCTCTTTTTTTAAGCACTGAAACAGAAACTGAATTGACCTGAAATTTTATTTTACGTTATCATCTAATTGAGCATCGAAGTGAGTAGTAAATTTGCATTTTCCCAGCAGCAGAGAACTAAAATGCCTCAGTTCGAATATCGCAGGCGTGTTTTGTACGTTTACTCTTTAAAATGTGTTAAAATTAAAATCTGTCCGAAATTGCCGTACTTGTGAAATTGTTTTATCGTATAGCTGCAATGCAGCAGCAGCTCTGCGTGAATTTCGACGCTGTAAGAACATACGATAAAGGTCCTTTACCAATTGCGAAGGATGATTACAAAATTTACGAAACTTGAAAGTTAAGCCTGGAAGTAAAAAGAAGTCTTCTTTCCCACAGGTAGCAGAGGAAGTAACAAATGCTGTAATCGACCGATTCATGAATAAAACAGGAAAATAGCAGCTCAAGAGGAATATCGATGCAATTGGATACCCCTTATTGCACTGAGTGGCAACCTCTTTTTCTTCTTCTTGCTATTGCTATTATTCATATTCGGTCAGCCTCCAAAAGCACCTTCAAGGAGATGATCCTGAAAAATGGATGTCATTTTCTCTTCAGTTTTGGCAAGAATGGAAGTGGAAGAATACCTAACCATGGAAAATAAGGATCATTTTTAGACAGTACTATTCAAATAAGAATGCCTTTTTTCCATCTTGTATTTCCATCTTGTAGACAGATCAAATTTCCATCAAATTTCATCCTAGGCCACTCTTTTTTTGAGGAATTTGTACCTCTCAGGAGCAGCCAACTGTTCCTTTACAGCACAAAGATAGCACTATATGCTGCACGGTTTCTTATTCGTCAATTGTAGAAAAGAGATAACTGGGTGAGATGCAAAGTGGGACCCATTCTCTTATTGCACGACCAATACAATATGGAGCTGTTAAGACATCACTTTACTGAAGAAAGGCCTCGAATATTCTATTTCCTAAGCTCATTTCCGCTTGTTAGTTGGAGGTACAAAGAGTTCTGAATAGGGAAATTTTAATTATGGCCACCTGGTATATGGAAACTTCGTATTCACTTTGTATTACGATACAAATTAAGTTTTACATGAATTGCATCGTGAGTATTAATAGAATCGTACTTAGGGAACTTCCGTATTTCCTTCATCACTGAGATTCAAGACTCAAAAACTTCTACATATGTGTATCCCGGACAGCAAAAGACAAATCGTCTCTTATGACAACGGCGGTTCATTTGAAAATCGATGCTGATAATGTCAACGAGTTGCCAGGAGCCGCAATCGTATTAAAATTCCAAAGCAAAGACCTTTGACGAAGCTAATGAGGAAGTGTAATGAGAACAATCGTGATAGGTGATTTAGGGATGTCATTTAGCGTTCCTGAAAATATTGATTCCAAATGAATAAATTGCAGCAGAAAGCGCAAAGTTACATTGATGTTATGTAATCGGTTGATCATCCGATATGGCTTTCTTTATGTAACTTCCCGATAGAAATGATATTCATCAATTTCATAGGAAGGGAATTTAACTTTAAATGAAAAAGTTACATTAAAACTTTATTTCTAATGAAATTTATGAAATTTAAACACCATCTTAACTATATTAAAAAAACTTTGATACTATAATGTAGAGTCTTTTAAAATAATGAATCCCAATAAAAGACATGAAACTAAAATACATAGGTATTTTGTCGTTTAGATTAAAAACATAAATACAGGACGTGTCAGTCTACCGGTAGACTACTTTCAACTGTGCTGCTAACGGGGAGAGATGGGTTTAAATAGTATCGAATGATGTTATTGGACAGTTCGATGTTGATTGTGGGTAAATTGGCGATGTGCCAGGATTCACGTTAGGTTAGGGAGAAGACAGCTGTCGCCTGATCTATTATTTGAATTTGATCAACAGCGAGCTGTCCAATAATATCATTAGATACTATTTAAAACCCATCTCTCCCCGTTAGCAGCACATTTGAAAGTAGTCTACCGGTGGACTGAAACGTCCTGTATTTTATGTTTTTAATCTAAACAATAAAATACTTATGTATTTTAGATTCATGTCTTTTATTGGGATTCTTTATTTTGAAAGATTTAACAAAATAAGGTTTATTGTGTTGTTTCATTGTAACAGTAATTTAAAAAATCCATTTCTCAACCTTAAAGTCATCTGCTAATTAAATTGTCATGAATATTAACTTATAATCAAACATACAGTACTATCGAAATAATAAGTTTAAAAAAATTACAATAATAATATATTATTTGTATCAAAAATGAGGATCTATATTTTAATTGAATTCCCTTATTTTTATATATTTCTGTATTAAGCGTCAACTTGTACTTATTTATTTACAGAAAAAAAAAATTCAAAATACGATTTATTTCGATATTTTGGTTACAGAAAACTGCAGAAACTAGATCCTGCAGTTACTTGCAGTCTCCCCCACAGTCCCTGGGCGGGACTTCATTCGCATTTGTGAGAAGGACGGCTTTAATATCCTCATTTACAAATAAAGCCTGCCGTCCCTATTGGAAACTCAAGGCCTGTGGCTCTATGGGGTGGAGGGAGCTGTAATTGCGGCCAGCACCGTCCGCCTCATGCAACTTCAATAGAACCCCAACTTACGCGCTTCCGATAGCAGTTTTGGTCACAATTTCAAGTCACAGTACTATCGCTTTTTTGCTACATCTCGCTTTAATTATTAGTTTACTACCATTTATTTTACTACCGATGCACTCAGTGAGAAAAGCACTGAACTGCGGGCTAGAGTAGCTGGGTTCAATTCCTCAGCGGAGGTCGAGTATTTTTCGCAGGTTCTTTCGCCTCGTGATCCGTTTATTGTTCTTCCAGGCCTTTTTAAACTGAGGGCCAGGTTTCTTTCGCAGAGGCCTAAGCAGGTCGATTATTAGCCTCTGAAACATCCGGAAACTAGATCTCCGGTATCCTTCACCGTTTTGCCATTACTGTACCGTTATTTCTTAGCTTCTGCTTTTTAATATTTGAACTATAATATTGACAAAATAAAAACAAAAAGAAAAATATGGCGAATCTTTTGTCTTCCCAATTTACATAAAAGGAGAGTTAAGAACGGTAGACCAAAGCCAATAACATCCATTCATAGTTATAATCACCATTTAAAAAAAAGATGAGAACTGTTGCTTTCTAAGAAACGAAGCTAAAATTAGTGAATTAATAATCAATTTTTACCTGACAATGAAAAAAAATTATTGTATGATTATAATAATAATGATAATAATTTCTTGAAATATCACATAAATTATTTCTTGTTTTTAGTGCTAATTTTATTCTGCTTCTTATTTATATATATTGCTCACAAGATTTAGGGGACAATGCGAAATGAATGTAATACATCCAGAAAACAAGATGCATTTGAGTTTATTTGTTAAAGAACATCACCAGAGAAGCAAACGACACGAAAATGGAAATTGTCTGAAATGAGGTGCAGAATTCATTTATCGGGATTGAGCAGGATGTGACACATGGACGGGGATTAACATTCGCACGTCAAACGTGAAAAATGTGGCACAGATATTGTTCAGTAGGGTGTAGCCTGAGACTGCTACAACACACTAACAGCGATGAGGCATGGAGAGGATCAAATTATCCAGCAGTTCCTGTGGGATTCGTGGTCACTCGCATACCAGCTGAGGAAGTATTATGGGAGGTAATTGGTGACTCGAAACACGTCATCCTAGTGCATCCCAAGCGTGTTTGATGGGATTCAGGTCTGGCGAATCCATCCGCTCGATTCCAGCCTCTTGCAGCACGTTCATGACGAGATGCGCACGGTGGGGGCATGCATTATCGTCCATAAAAAGAAAGTTGGCCCCAACTGCTTCTGCGTAGGGCACCACTATAGGCTGTAGAATTTCATCCCGATATCTTACAGCATTCACCGTTCCATTTCTAACAACCATGGATGTCGATACGTCCTCCAATGCTGATGTCTGCCCACATCTTCATTCCACCTCCACCAAAGGAATGTCTTTCTTGCACAAAACGTGGATTCTCCCGTATTCCACGTTCACGCAGATCAGGGCACACCATTGTCAAAGCTGCAAGCTGAATCTTCACTCGTCACTGAAGAGAACCGTGGACCACTCCTCACGGGTCCAAGGAAGATGCATTTCAGTCCACTTCTGCGGGTTCTGCGATGTTCAGCAGTTAATGGAATGCATATCATTGGTCGCCGGGCATACAGACCACTGTAACGGAGTCGATTTCGCACGGTCTGAGTATACACCCTCGTCCAGTAGCAGCGAGAAACTATCCCCGCAGCTCAGTCGCATTGCTTCGCCGGTTCCTTCGTGCTATTAGCGTCAAGTAGCGATCATCTCTTGCAGTTGTGGCACGTGGGCGGCCCTGCCCTGTACTGTGCCAGTCTCAGTCGGAAGCGATTCCAGAGTCTGCTAATCATGCTTTGAGAGGCTCCCATGCTGCTGCCATTGTCATCTGTGTTTGGCCAGCTTCAAGACGCCCTATGACTCTACATGCTTCAGATTCGGGTAAATCACGTTGCAGGGGCATTTTCAGGTGACACTCAACGATTCTGTCACTTGTTGTTGATCCAGGAAAGTGGAGATAACCCAGCAGCGCCAGCCTCTTTATACACGGTTGTATAACATGCAAATTAACGTTTTCCATCATATTTGCATATTCAGAGAACTTCTATTTTCGTGTCATTTGCTTCTCTGATGATATTCTTTACGAAATAAAATACCTCTGTGTTTTGGGTGTATTATATTCATTTCATAATATTCCCTAAATTTACAATTGGTAACTTTGTAAGAAAATTTTTTTGTTACTTCAGCGTCATGTAAAATGAACAACAAGGATTGATTTTTTTTTATTATTATTTTCAAATTGCATTAAAACGACGTCAGATCAATGACTAGAATGAAGTTGGTGCTTCCACCTGTTTGTTCAATCAGCAAATTTATCCCGAAGGCTTTATATGTTGCTATGCTAAAAGGAATTAATTACAACACTTTTGAGAGATAAAGATGAAAACATTTAAAAGGCCAATAGAATCGAATTCGGAAAATGGAGAGACTAGCAAAACCTTATTCCATATTTTGAAGTAATCGAGCCAGAAATCCAGTTCTATTAACATCATAATAACCTGTCAGGCATTCCAATTCTGCAATTAATGTAAATCGGATGAAAAATAATCCGAGTGAAGCAAAAAAGCATATTTAAAATTGGAGCATGAATTGATTTAACAGGCTCTTTATTTAATCGCGTACATTCAAGAATAAAAATAAAATAAAAAAAGAAGAAATCCGTACGTGTAACCTAGTCAAAAATAACTACACTTGGCATACCCATGATCTCTTAATCATTCCAGGACTTAAGTGTGTCGAGAGAGACAATGGAAAATGTCGTCTCTCGATCAACCGATTGCTGTTTTAAGCCAAACAAAGCACGTTATTGCTAACGTTAATTCTTATTTCGAAAAGGAGAAATCAGCGAAACAGGATTAATATCTTATTAGAAAGTTAATGAGCGAACATCAGCTGCGACAGGAATTGGATTAACATCAATGAAAGCTATTCGCCGTGAAGCGAAGCCTGCAGCCGAGTATTGGACTAAAGACCATCTGGTAGAAACTGCAGTAGAAACCATTAATTATCTCGGTAACTAATTCTTATGATTCATACAGCAGTTCTTCTGAATCCGATGAATCTATTTCCACTTTTGAATCTTCATTTCAATCCATAGATTAAAATGAACTTCATGAAACGAACCTAATTTCATATTATTCTTAACAACTGCTGCGTGAATCATAGAAATTATATCTTATCATATATAAGCTACATAAAAATTCTACACACCAAAAAAAAGGCCACATCAAAAAAAAAAAAAAGCTTCCAATGCTGTCACCTATTATTTTCTAAATAAAATTAGTTCATTTTCACCTAACAAAAAAATAAGTAAATAATTTATTTAACAGTAATTGTCAAATATCAATGTGTTATGAATTTCACATTAGAATCCTTTAATAACTGAATCTAAATGATAATACTTTCTCAGAAATAAAATAAATTTTAGAATTTCTAATGTAATTTATTAAAATACCAATACTAATGAATAATATATGCCTCAATTAAATTCCTATTCAAAAGGAAACAAACAATTGGTAATATACTATAGTTATATTTTAATTTTTAGTTACCATTATTTTTTTTAAGATTTACATTCTATATTGAATCAAATGAATGAAAATAAATACAAATTAAAAAAGCCAACTATATCGACACACATAAAAATATATATTATTTACAATAAAATAACACGTACGTATTCGGAACCCCTAATTTTAGGTTCCTTTATCAAGTGAAATGAACCCCCCTACCTTACAAGTTTAAAAAATCTCTTCCCTAATCGGGAGTCGTCAGAGAATGAGACAGGCATGAGTGCTTCAATGAATAATCTTAAATAACGTTGTCCCCTGGCGGACAATCGCTAAACGACTTGGCGGAAATAATTCGTCTGCTTCAAAAAAGGATGCGCGCCGTGTATTAAAAAAAAGAAGAAAAAAAAATATAAATAATCAAAAGTCACTGTTTTACAATCCATATTCCAGCACGTTCGTGGTTGACAAATCCTGATTGTAACTACCCGTGAGCCTAATCATACCAGATTCAAAGCCTTAAATATTTTCTTTTTCTTTTTCCGTAAATCTCAACATTGTCTATGTTAAGGGAATGGCCCATTCTTTTGCAATTTTTAAAATTGCAATTTATATATTTCAGGATATTTTTTAGTAGAATATTAGATTCATTTGTAAACCATTGGTGTATTTCAAAGGAATCTATTATAGCAATTAAAGCAGTGAAAAATCTTTATTTCGCAGGATTTCAAGAACAAGGTTTGGCATGCCAAGAGATTTAAGCAAACAAAAAACTGCGCCATGATGCAACGAAAGGTTGAGAATCTGTGTTTAAGTGACTTCACGAATTTCAGTTGAATGGGCATAGCAGTTAGTAATAAATAATCATTCCAGCTACTCTTAGACATCTTTTGTTTAAAAACGGAACTGTTATAAGCTGTTCGCGAATGAATGTAAAAAATAATGTGATGTGTTTATTATTGTAATTTTTGTTTATTAGTGTATCATTCAAATATTTTTTGGTATCAATCCCGATTTTGAATCGATTTCTTTTTATTCATGTTTTCAATAACTGCTATCACATGGACTTCCAGCTATGATTAAGACTTATGGTTATTTGTCATATATGGCAAACTTCATTTGTAGCGGTATTTAAAATAAGCGGTCACAACTTACCTCCACCACATCACTCTTGTTGAGAGCTTTAAGGGAGAGCAGCGCCATGTCTAGAGCTGGCAATGCTTCTTCCAGGTCCCTCTGGGCATCGTCAGCAATGCCCTGAGTTATATCGGCTTTTCGTTTGGCTTCAGCTTCTTCCTTCATCACATGGAATTTCGTAATTTCAGCTACTTTCTGAAATTGAAGATATAATGATTTTTTTAAAAGAATAATGGAAAAAAAACGACTTTTTTTAGAACAAGCAAGTAATGGATAGAAGTTGATTCCAGGAAATAAATCCAGAAAGGAGAAGGTTTCTCAGAATGTCAATCTTTACATAGACTTAAATCTCCATTTTCTAAATGTGAAGCTTAACATTTTTTAACTTGATTAACTTTGAAATTATTATTAATCATTGGGAAATTTAAAATTAAATTAATATATTACACATAAAACTAAATATACATTGAGTTATCCATCAATGGAGATTGACCTTGCAGCGTAAGATGTCCATCGTAAGGATTTGGGAGGGATAATCCTGCTTATGTTTTTAAGTTGGATCATAAATAGGAAAAGCACCAAATTTCAATCAAATCAGCCCAGCCGTTTTAGCGAGGAATTTCGCGGATCATTTCTGAGGGATAGGAAATGTGAAGACCAAAGTAAAGGTGTCTATATTTTAATTTGGCTCAAGTTATGTACCGCGTTTTATGGAAACCTGTTCAGTAGTTATTTCTTGAAATGCTTACAACGAAGAAGAAAATGCTGGTGTAGAATAGTAAGGTTTTCATGCTCAGTCAGAAATTATGTGAGTTGATTGGAGAATAAAAAAATAAAAAACCTATTATTTCGGAAGTATTTATAGAAACTACTAAAGCTTGCCCAAACTTTATCAGTTGGTTTTTTTTTATTTAGTTTTGTTTTGTTAAAAGCCGTTACTGTCTTCCATGGTACGTTCCACACTGCAAACTATCCGTGCTTCGTGAAACATCGTCCATCGTCGCTGGAAGCAGATGAGGTTGTTTCTTTGTTGGCAAGCGAATGTGAACGTAAATTTCATCATCGTCATCATCCAACTGAAATACGCATCCCCCCGAGATATGGTTCGAATAATACGCAAAAGCTTTGCTATGAAAGAACTCTTGCTCCAATTGGACCAAAAAGTTTTTTTTTTTTTCCAAGTATACAAAACAATAATATGTAACAAAAAATGTGTTGTTCGTCTGGGAAATGAAGATTTTTCTGCTTATAAATTCAGAGCATATTTTTTGTGTTTGTAATGAGAGAAGGATCTTATCGTTATTTTAGCCTTTGAGTTAATAATGAATGAAGGATCTTTTTATTAATATCAAACGGTTCCTAGAAAATAAACCTTAATAAACATATTTAAAGAAAACTTTAAAACTGCTGCTGCTTTTTTTTTCTTAAAAGTATTTAATTCTTAATAAATTTGACAAAAAAATTACATTAATGTAACCACTCGCAAATAGCGGAATTGAAAGAATTCCTGTTTCTATCTATCTATCTATATACATATATATATGCAGGGTGATTAAAAAATGATTTGAACGATTTCAAACATTTCCTGTAAAATCGCTTTTGCAGGTATGATGCAACGAATAGTATATTTGGATGGAGCACATGTTCAAGTTTGTTTTGTATATCTCAGAACTGTAAATTATGACCTACATTAGGCACACGGCAACTGGAAACCTGAATTACGCAGTCCTGGGTAACGCGACAGCAGTAGGTCATTGGCTGTTCCGCCGTATAATAAACGATTGCCTCTACCGCTCGCCAGGTGGTGGTGTTGACAAAATGGTGTTCACATTACACCATTACTAGTCATCTGTGGGAGAGCGTAAAGGCATTTGCAGTGGTGTCAGATCCACCGAAATTGGACTATGAATCAATGGGCCAATGTGTTGTTCTCCAATGAGAGTCGATTCAGTCTGCAATTGGATTCCAGACATCAGTTCATCTGGAGTGAAAGGGGTATGGCGTACTAGCAGGAAAATGTGTACGAAAGATATCGATATTGTGGTGCTGGGGATGATGGTTTGGGGCGGCATCATGCTTGATGGTCACATTGAGCTACAGCTACTGGAGACTGGCACTAGGGCAGGTGACCGCTATTGTAAAGAAGGTATTGATCAATATTGTTCATGTTTGCTTGTTCCGTGGTGTCATTGGTGAAACATTTCTTTTTATGGATGATATCGCCAAGCCTTATCGAACCAAAGCAGTGGAGACACTCAAGGAGACCGAGGATCCATCGAATTGAGTGGCCTGCACCCTAATCCAGTGTTTCTCAACCTTTTAGTACATACGACCTAATTTTCAATCACAATTCTCTTCGCCCCCCCCCCCCCCAAAATTTTTTGAATTTTTTCAACCAAAAAAAAAAAAAACCTCCAATCCTATCTGTTCAACCAAAAAAAAAAAAAAAAAACCTCCAAACCAAGAATTTTTTTCTCGATATACTCGCGCCCCACAGGATGAGAAACGCTGCCCTAATCCCTTTGAAGCCCACGTATGGGACATTATGGGGAGATGAATTGCAGCACCCAGCTCCTTGCCAGCAAACAAGCAGGGTCTCATCCGTGATCTATATATGTGATCTATGTATAAGGGGCATTCAAAAAGAAACGAGCTGGAGGCCTAGGAACAGAA
>JAFIDM010009631.1:289617074-289698257 GCA_023159025.1 Thereuonema tuberculata | reverse complement strand
ACAAGGCGGTGAATGGCTGTCTCGTAAAATTCCCGGGGCTGCATTGTGAATCAGTTCCGCAAGTACTGCATGACATCGTCGTCCGAGGTGAAGGTTTGCCCCTCAGAGCCTTTTCTAGGGGACCAAAAAAATGGCGTAATCGCAGGGAGAGAGGTATGGACTGTATGGAGGGTGATCGAGAACCTCCCACTTGAATTTCTGCAAGAGTACCGTGATATGGGGCCTTGCATTGTCGTGGAGCAGAATGACCTCCCAAGCAAGCTCACCTGTGGGGCAAACGATTCATTTCGGACGACGATGTCATGCAGTACTTGCGGAACTGATTCACAATGCAGCCCCGGGAATTTTACGAGACAGCCATTCACCGCCTTGTGTTGCAGGGGGACAAGTGCCTTAACAGCCAGGGCCAATACTTCTGACATACCGGTACTGGTTTCTGTTCCTAGGCCTCCAGCTCGTTTCTTTTTGAATGCCCCTTATATATATGAGGTGTATAGAATCGAAGTCAGCTAAATCCATTTTAATTATTCAATAAAAGAATAACCTGTCATTGTAGGCGTTCAGTGTGCTATCCATTGAGTTCTAATTCCTACTCTAAGTATTTTGAAGCTTTCTTCATACAATGTTACCACCTTAAAAAAAAAAAAAAAAAATTGTAAAATTTCAAAACATGGATTTAGCTGCCTTTGATTCTAGCCCCCTCATATATATAAATATCCGATTATTATTTCATTGTGAGTTTTCAGTTTATTTGTAATATAATTCTTTACTGTTCTTTTGATAGTTTTCTACTAAAACCACACATGAACTTGCATGCGAAAGGCCATAATGAGTATTGCAAAAGGCTGCAGGTTCTCCACCCCTGATTTAGAACAAAATTAGCTAATAATTGTCTGGTAAATTTGACAATTACCTTCAAAGACATGAAAGAATTGCTCTATTTAATAGAACGTGTAAAATATCGTTTAAAGAGAATTTTAAGTAAAATACTCTACCACTTAGTTGGTGATCACAAAACATAATACTATTCACTTTAAATATTGATCATATATCTGAGTGTTCCAACATAAATTATCTTCATTTCTTCGAAGATTATTCCCATAGGCATTACAGGGCATTTATGCATTACAGGGCTTTTTCCCAAGAATTGAAAAACTGTTTTCTCTAGGTAGCTGAAATTTAAAAGGGAGATTGATGGCGGAGTGCACCAAACTCCAGTTAACTTTGATGACTGCAGTTTGGACGGAGCTAAAATTAGTGGGGGGTGCTGCTCCAGAAAAATTTTATCCCTTGTTTTAAAAGTGTGTGAAAGGAAACAAACATGTATAAAAAGAAAATTTATTCAGAAACTTGATAAATTTCTTTTTATACATGTTTGTTTCTTTTCACACAATTTTAAAACAAAGGCTAAAATTTTTCTGGAGCAGCACCCCCCACTAATTTTAGCTCCGTCCAAACTGCAGTCATCAACGTTAACTGGAGTTTGGTGCACTCCGCCATAAGGCTTTAAAAAGTGAGTTTCTTTTTGATTTTGCTCAAAAATTGAAGCAAATAGAAACTGTGGTAGCAAGAAAAATAAATAATATATATTATTTATTTATTTTTCCTGCCCTCACAGTGTGTATATATATATATATTTGCTGTCGTCAAACACTGTTTAGGGAGAGATATCGAGGGCATTTTCTCATGGTTAAATAACGAAGACAACCCATCACCGTAGCTTTGGATTATTTTGGCAACTTTTAACTTTTTTGTATCTTACACTGTTAACCATATGTATCCATTTCCGCCATTATTCAATTTTTTTTCGCATATCTCTTAATGCCTTCTCCATACCCCGGTTGGGAACCACTACTATAACCCATTCTGATAGCATGCGTTTTCTATATTCTAACTTATATTTAGGAATGGAATTAGAATATAGGAAAATATTGGAAAAGATATATGAGTAATCAAAATCTGAAGAAATATAAGCCTCAACATCTGAATGGTGGTGGGTACAGAACGCACCGAAGTGCGAGCTTCGTAATCGAAGCATCCGAGTTCCAGGGAGAGCTAGTGTTCCCAAGATAGCGAACCCTTAGCAGACTCCCGAGAATTTCAAGGGAATTTTGATACTGAAGGGTTTCCCTTTTCCTTCCTCAGGACGCCATTATGGAATGACGTCAGACCGAAGAGAAAGTGAAGAATAGGCTGACAAACACAGGAATGGAAATTGAAATAGCCTAGCCACGGCCAGGAATCGAACCCGGGTGCCGACACAATGCCCGCACGGCAGACCGCCGCCAAGACCGCTCGGCCACGCCTGCACGGCTAACATCTGAATAGATCAGCCTAATTCCGTTCTCACTGACGGAGAATTATTCGAAACATCTCGAGGGAACCCCTCCCCCCCCAAAAAAAAACAAGGAAATGTAACGGTGTGTAATGTTCCTTTTTTTAATTACTTAAAAATATTCCGTGACATATTCTGATACATTAAAAATGAATGTGTGTTTTTTTTCAAAACATTGTTTTCGTAGGATTAAATTTTTAATTAGGTGTAGGCTCAGCTTTCTATCTAGGAGTGGCAACTAAGCGTTGGCGGACCCATTTGAAGGACTAAGGGAGAGGCGACGACCATAAAATATACTCATATTTAGTTGGGATAAACTGCACATAAGCATCGTATCAAATTTTAAAGAAATCCGTCTAGTCGTTTAAAGGAGTAATTTCGGAGAGTTAATTGTGAGGGATGATGGAAACCAAAAGAAATGATCCTATGTTTTAAGCATAGACTACATAAACTACATACCAAATTTTTATGGATATCCTTCCAGCCGTTGTAATAATTGATGCAGGCGCAAATATACAAATGGACAAAAAAGAAAAAACATGTTCAAAGGGAATAGAAAGACTGTGGTGCGAACACTCCATAAATTATTAGAAACGTTTCGTGATCATGTAATTAACCATAACTGAAATGAAAGTGAAATGCTTACAGATGTTCATGCTCTAACGAATTCGAGCTAAGCTTATTTAAAATGTAAATATTCTTATTCACTTCTAGTGCTATGGTTAATGTACATCGGGAAAGGATTGCCTTGATTGAAATTATAGTCATATCGTTAAATTCGGTTAACGCTAGAAAGATTTTTATTTTGTTGTATTTTCTATTAAAATGAAGGATATTGGACAATAACGAAGGTGAAAATTTTGAGCCTTATAATAGCGATTATTTCGAACTAGTGAACTTCAACAACAATATCGTTTTATGGCCTTCACTCTGAAGACATTACAGTTTTTTATTTATTATTTTGCTTCACTAGTTTTTCATCATTTGCTGCCAATTATTATCTTTATTTTCGACCATTTTCAATGCATTGATGACGACGGATTTTTTTTCAGTTCTTTCAGTTTTCTTTCCTTTTAAATCCAAAAAGCTAAGCTTAAATGTTTTGCAGTAACATGGTAAGTAATGCTATGTCATACTATGCTGTGCTATGTTGCACTGTATTTATTATGCTACATTATGCTATGCTCAGTTAGCTTAAAGCTATAGTATATTATACCATGATGTACTATACTGTGTTATGTTAGAAAATGTTAAGTATTACACTGCACTAGCACTTAATATATGTTGAGCCATGTTATACTATATACTATAGTATGCTATAAAATGCTGTACATGTACTGTTATATTACGATAAACAACATTGTGCTATGCTATTCTGTGCTATCTATCCGAGGTTATGCTTTATTATATTTATTTTCGTATAGTGCAATGTAGTATTTTTTAGTATAATAATACAGCATATTTAATATTACATTAATACTAAAGTACCGGGTGGGCATAAAATAATGTGAGATGTTCAGAGCCCTCTAGCGAGGAATGTATTGGACGAATCGTAACATTCGGTGGACGTACAGAGTGGAACATGCGGTTTCGATTTCTAAAAAAAAAAATAGTACCAAAAGTCGCCAACAGGGGAAAATGCGGCGCTGCAAAGGTTGCAGTACGTATGAGTAATGAATGAGTAATTGCCAAATGACACAGCAAACATCAAGTTTCGTAAGAATATAGACAACGGTTATTGGTAATTACAAATAAGGTTCCATATGACCACCATTGTGATGTTCCACGAGCTGCATGCGGTGCACGACATGTTCCACGGCGGCTCACAACATATCGGAATGGATTTGTCGCACCTGTAATGTAATTCGATCTTTCAACGTCGGGATATCGGGGACATGTCCTTGATACACAATGCTTTTAAGAAATCCCCACAGCCAAAAGTCACAAGGATTGAGATGAGGCGACCTCGGTTGCCATGCTGTGGGAATAGACACCATTCAGAGAAATGGTCAGAGAAATGTTGCCGCAACACGTGCTGTACCTGACATCCGATGTAGGGTGGTGCACCATCCTGCATGAAGATGGTCGAATCGAGACATCCTCTTTGCTGCAGTTTTGGAACCACAAACTTCTTTAGCATATTGGAATACCGTGCAGCATTGAGGAACAGGTAACTGGTCCACTTCGATGAGTTTCCTCATAAAAATAAGGACCGATGATAAACGATGATATATATATAATATCATTCATATTTGTATTTATTTTGGGAAGTTGTAAGTTCCATTTTTATTTGTTTTTTAGTTGTTTGTAATCTGAGGATGGGATACATTCCCGAAACATGTCATTTATAAACTTATTTTGTTGGATTCTTTTGTGTGTATGTATTTTATTATGATATAAAGATACACACGATGAATGATGTTATTATGATAAACGATGATGTAAAGCCGCACCACACTGTGACTTTCGGCTAGTGGATAGGCATCTGCAGACCCACGTGTGGATTAGTCGCAGCCCAAAAGCGGCAGTTGTGTATATTAATACAGTCGGACCGCTATTTACGAACCTCTATTTTGCGAATTTCTCTATTTTGCGAACTTTTCTTTGGAACCAAGAACATTTTGCTAATACCTTCGTAAAATAACCTCCAAATAGCGAAGTGCATTTTCTATTTAACGAACTTTTTCGTAGTATCTATTTTTTTTTCTTCTTGAAATGTTTTTTTTTATTAATATTCCCTTAGAGGAAATGAAAGAAATGTGGATACAACTGAGGGAAAAAGAAGAAATTGTTCATGATGTACTGATTGATGATTAACTTTCACTTGATTTTAAAGTTGAGACCTCGGAAACACTAACTGAATCGGATATTTTGGACAGTGTGAAAAATAAAACAATACAGCAATGAATAGCGATGAAGATGAAGATGATGAAAATGGAAATCATCATGATCAACCTTCGTATGATGAAATGCTAAAATCATTTGAAACAATCCGATGCGGATTACAATTTGAAGAAAATACTGAAGGGATTTTTGGTGCATTGCAAAGATGCGAGACGTACTCTGAGCGAAAACACTTTTTCAAAAAAAAAGACTCACACAAAATTAATAGACTTTATTAGTAAAATTTAAGTACGCATGTAGTAATGTATGCTTTATGTCATTAAAATTATTACGTTTATTAATAATATTAATTGTTTATGTATTTTAAATCTGTTTATGTAGTTTAAAGTAATTTTAAAAGGTGAATCTCTATTTAACGAATTTTCCCTATAACGAACTTTTTTTCGGGATTTAACGACTTCGTTAAATAGAGGTCCGACTATATCACCGTTCAAATAAAAGTGCGCTTCATCACTCCATAAACTCCGCCACGGCAATGCTTCATCCACTTCCATGCGCGCTAAGAATCTTAATGCAACAATATATAAACATAATATGTATGCAATAAATACTATTAATGAAACGTAACACATTTCTTCTTCTTCATTAGCAATATTTCACAGGCTGTTACTTTTTCCTGCTTCGTCAGGCTTTCAAATACATCGAATATCTCTTACAAAACATAGCAAAGTTTTAAACAACATAGAACTAGTCATGATAAGGAAGCATCATATATAGATTGTTCATTACAATAAATATGCTTCTTAAAACATACAAATTGTTCACCAGGCCCTATGAGAGGGGGGTCCAGCCGGAACATTCGTCCGAGGCCCGAGAGCTACAGAGGGGCCCGTGATTTAAAATAGGACCGTTTTGCAAGTCTAAGGGGGCCCAAGTGGTAAGGTGACTAACCGTTTAAAACGTTTTTTTTTTGATTGAACAGATAGGTTTAGAGGTTTTCTTTTTGGTTGAACAGATAGGTTTATACCCCTGAAACTGAAAATGGCCACCTTACAAATGGGTTTTGTACCACCTTAAAAGATTTCTCTTGGAGGCCCTGTTGTTCACTACAATAAACAATAAAGATTCCAACAACGTAGAACCATTCCTGTTAAGGAAGCATCATTACAATACATACAGATTGTTCATTACAATAAATAAATATGTTTCAAATAACATAGAACCATTCATATACAAAGATTTACAAAACAAAGAATTCATTGTTTTAACGATTCGTCCAATAAATTCGTCGCTGGAGGGCTCTGAACACGTTACATTATTTTATGTCCACCCGGTACTATACTGTGCTGTACAATACTGCATTGTACTTTAGAAGAATATACGATATACTAGTACCTTGTGCTATTTACACTGTTTTCAACTATACTACGTTATGTTAAACTATACTGCGCTGTACTGTACTGTGTTTTATGGATTTCTGTTATATCTATAATATGGTATCCTACAAAATGCCACCCATTGAATTTTAGTTACTCCTTTATTATTCGTTTTTCAAAATTAAACTAAATAAAACTATGAAAACTGAGCTGTTTCTTAAATAATTTTTGAGTCTTGCTTAGAACATAATCCCTTATCCCTATTATTAAGCGCGGCTTTCCTGCATTACTTTGTTTCAACAATAACATTAATTCATTCTTGGCGTTAATGGAAGAATCTTCGTTTGAAAAATGAGATATGATAGGTACTAGATGTTTACCATATTAAGAAAATCCTCAGAAAGTTTCGGATATGAATATCTAAATGGAAAACAACTTTTTTGCATGTTGAACTAATGAAATGTGTTTTAATCCCCTTCGTTTCATTTTGCCTCTTTGCTTATTCAGAATTTTCTTCTTGGGCTTTCTCATTAAGACACTGATTAAATTCTAAATTGGAATCTCTGCCAATCAAGCAAAAGTCACTTTTGGTAATTACAGTATTTCGAATATGAATAATATTACGCCCTCAAAGGCGTAATGAGGGCAATGTTCCATTTTAATTTTCTAGATATTAAAAAAAAATGCAGAAAAAAAATCAATGGCTTAAGAAGCATCACATCTCTGCTAATTTCCTTTTTGTAAAGTCTCTATATCTTGTGTGCTTTCCCTCAGCGTTAAAGCTACTCCGACTAATTGAAAATCCCTGTTATTTAATAGTCGTTATTGTAATTAAACCTCATTAGAAGGCTTATCTCATACCACCGGCTTTGAGTCCGGAGGATGAAAATAGCCCTCGCAGTCACCTACCGTGTCCTCAGCAATTTTGACCATTGTCTCCTCGGTCTCGATGGCGGCTTCCACCAATTTGGGCTTAAGTATCTCCATGTCAATCTGCAGCTGAGCAACTTCTGTAGCTGTTGACAACAGCTGTAAAATAAACAGATAAATTAATTTTTCATATTTTCATAGAAGACAATAAAAAGTACGAAGAACTTAAAACTTCAAACCGAATGCGATTTCGTTACATTTTATTTTCAAAAATACAAAAACTAAAAGCTACATTTATTTTCAAATTATATCATCTCTTGAATATGAGCAGTGAAAATTTTCTATTTTTCTGAAAATAATAATAATGTCGGCCCGGTGACCAAGTGGTAATGCGGTTGACTGCGGCGTGGATGAGCCGTGTTCGATGCCCGACCACGGAGTAGATCGAGAATTTTTTCCACGTTGAATTCTCCTTCAGAATGGTCCTAGGGTTCACAGAGCCCTCTGTTAAATGGTTACCGGGTTTCTTTCTTAGGTACCGGTTTTCTTTCTCTTAAAGGCGGGCGGGCGTCGGGCTGACCATCCAACTTCAACTTATTCCCGTTGGTCACGAAATGCTGGAAGCCTAAAGAGTTGGAATTTTTTACCAATACTTTTTTCTGCATCTTTTAAATGCAGAAACTGTAACTGGTCATTTCTGATTTTCTTTTTAGAAACTAATTGATTAAAAAAAAAAAATCATTAAGCAAAACCGGATTCTTTTTTGATTTTTCAAAAACTATGTACAGTATTCTTAGTATCATAGTTTTCAACGATTGTCAATAAATATATCTTCTAAATATTTTCAAATTTTCAAATATCTTCAATTTATTTTCAAATTTGTAATTTAAGAAGTATAGTATAATCAGATCTACAATTTATTCATTTTTTACATGAGAGTCAATAAACTATTTTTGGACCAGAGGATATTTTGTAGATCTCAATTTTGTATTTTTAGAAAAAAATGAATAAATAATGTAGCTAAACTCCGGTTATTATCATAAAAGCTCATTCTCTAATTTCTAAAAAGACATCATTTTAATGACAGAATTTAGTATTCTTAAGAAAAAATATTGACCGATCATACATTATGTATGTAAGATTTTTTGATAATTTTGATTAATCTAATTTCCTGAATATCCACCTACCTTATCCAAGCCTGTCTTCATCCTCATCTTAGCATTTCCTAATTCACTTTTCTTAATTTGTAGAAGCTTTCCGAACATTGCTAGCAATTCCAAGTAGCTTTTTGGAGTTACATAATTATGTCGATTCAATTCCTGTTTGAACTGGGCCGAATATTTGCTAACGGACAAGTGCATAGCCACCAGCACGTGCATCTAAAATAAATACGTTAATTAAAGTCCCAAATTTAAATTTTGGATTTTGGATTCCAGAATTTAATAAATTCATATTTAAATTTGCACTGCTGAAAATGCCTTATTATATGGATTCATAAAGCTAACAATTTCATCTCTAATATATATATAAAGGAGGACGTTTGTGGGTTTGTTAGTTCGCTATACACTCCTAAGCCCTTTCACCTATCTTGACGAAACTTTGTAGAATTACTCTTTAGGATCCTGCGGAAAAAACGGGCTACCTTGGAACCTGACAAACCACCCTCAGGGGTTGAAAAGGGGTGAAATCCGTGAAATAGCGCCATAAATGCATCTAGTGGTGACAATGAGAACTGCACAAATATTGTTGTGCAACAATTGGACCTAAAATATTGTTGTGCATAATAGCGACGGGGCTTTCGGGATAGATATAGATTTGTAATGATCAGATGATTTTCTACGAACTGGGAAAGCTTTGAAGTGATAGGTTATGATGTTACAAAATTCGAATAACCTGTAACTAGGTGCAGAAACGGGAGGGAGAAAGGGAGAAAATTGGAGCTATGTAAAGGATCACGTCTTTGTTCCCGTTATAAGACCATCGTAATAAGACCATTGTTATAAGACCACCAGTTACTAGGACCATCGTAGAACTGGTCTTATCGAGTTCGTGATTTGAAACATCACCGCTGATAGGTTGGAGCGTGTGTGTGTGTGGTCAGAACTGAATTATCGTGTCGATGTCTGGAGAGTGACACTTGGCGCCCATATTGAGTAAATTAATGCATGTCTGTAACTTGTCTGTAACATTCTTACACAATGAATAAGGTGTCGTCTTCGTATCTCATTTGTACTAAGTCGGGTGATTTTTTAAAACCCCGACAATCATTTCGAATAACCCTTATTATAATAAGTGGTAAAGAATATTTATTAATGGTGGTGAAATTGAATTGTTATAGGAAGGCTACAGAAATGGACTTTCCGAAGGTGGATTCTCCGTCATTGTGAAGAGATGTAAAGAACCAGGGATTTATTAATAGTCGTCGAAATGATGGACATGTGATATCTAGGAACAGAAATATGGCTCTAAAAGATCGCGGATGTACACTGAAACGTCTCCGTAATCGTTCGCAGCGAACTGTTCCTCAACCAATGTACGACGTGTGAAGGAAATGGCTCTCAAGAAAAAAAACCCTACATTTCTCCTTGGCTATGGCTATTAACCCCGGGAAAACCTGCAAATGGAGAGGCAACACCAAAAACGAGTTCGCAAGCTTACAGAGCGGCATATGGCTGAACAATTCATAAACGCTCGAAAACTATATGAACGTTATCGTGCAGGTGGAAAATTGTTGTGAATCTATCTGAAGAGTGGATGTACCTAAAAGACATAAACAAATATAGGGCAAGAACAGAAAGACATGACACTGAAATAAAGTAACCTAACCGTACCTCGGTTCCTAGTAAAATGTCAAGCACCTCAGGAATGGATTACCACAACTTTCTATTACTGAAACAGAGCATCGCAGATTGTCGACCTACAACGGTGGAAGGCCTTTGGAGAGTCTGTGTACAGACATGGGATGCAACACCTCAAGGTCAATTAAACCCAGGCTAACCTCAGTGGAAATTGCGATTTCGAGCTATGTTTGGAACAAAGGACATGACATTGAGCACAACAGATGGTGGAGGAAAGGATTGTCCTAGCACTGCAAGCATTTCAATTTTTTCCATCTGAACTGATTCAACCCTTTATGCTTCAAAATGGTTGTTAACGTATCTGATACCATTATAAAAGTTCAGGATAAATATAACGAACAACGTGTTGGAGCGGATGCCGAGAATTCATTATTAAGCCGAGAGTTTCCTGTATTATTATTTAAAGCTGAAAATCCACTGGAGTGATCTGCTATATTTGGTTAGGACTCTTATCTTGAGACTTCAAACTAAAACATTGTAATTATTTCTCATCAAGCTGAGCCTCATTGATCCCTTTACCGTTGTACGTCCCAATAAATTATGATACTATTTCCTCAAATGTAAATAATTTATTAGTAAAATATAGTTTGAATATAATCTATAGACCTTAGGTAATCTGAAAGTTGCAAAAATGTAATCCTATGATGTTTACTTTGGTTAAAGTTCTTAAAGATTTAAAGTCTTCATTCTCTGCTTACAAATGAACAAAGCCTTAAAATGTTATTTATGTATTTTAAGAACCTTGAACAAATTGGAGAAACACGGCAGAATTTAATAGAAGCAAACAAAAACAAATTCACTTCAGTTTTATAATTTTAGGATTCATGACGTTCTTCCATCTTTAGATCAACTTAGAAATAATCTGTATGTAATATTTTCATATCTAACTTAAATAAAAGGAGACCGGACTGTAGACTAGTATTTCAATATAAAATTTACTCCTCCTTTCTCATTTTCAGAGAAATGTATCTTTTTACAACTTTATTGTTTGTAGTAGGACTTCCGTCAGTCACGTAATATTGCGTAAATCCTTAATCTGAAATAACTTTGAAGGAAGTGAAATGTAAAAACTCTCTCTCTCTCTCTCGTAAGTATTCGTCAATTTAGCATTGTATAAAAAAATAATAAAAAAGATCCTGAATAACCTGTAATCCAATTATTGCACGTCAATAATTTTTAAATAAATTAAAAAAAAATTCTTGCACTCAACAACTTCTTTAAGTAGTTCTAGTTTGAGAACTGATGAACTGTAGTTTTCTTTTTCTTTGCTTTTTGGGAAAGCCATTTTCTCAAACTGAAATTTATATTTTTAAGTTTTTTATTTTCTCTCATCTATTTTGATGATATTGTCAAGAATTTATTCTTTTCTGTTCCAAAGCTCAGTTATTACGTTGATTTATTGCAGTCTAGTAAAAGTACGAAGACAGAAAATCGATCAGGCAACAGGAAAACCACTGAATCCAACAAAGCTTTCAAAATAGAAGATATAAAGAAACAAGGTAGGGAAAGCGATTAGTAAACCAATCACAATGCTTCGCAACTTATTATTATAAATATGATTGTTGCGCACGCAAAAGACGCATTTGTTGCGTTTATTGTGATTGTTGTGATTGTTGTAGAACTGCATTATAAATGTGATTGTTGCGCATGCAAAAGGAGCAATTGTTGCGATTGTTGTGATTGTTGTGCTTAATGATAATTTAATGAGATTTTAATGATACTTGTCTACGGGACAGACAAAACGGAAATATTAGTCTGCTGATCTTATCAGAAGACTAAAATCATCACAAGGTGGCGACCCCCCAAATTTCTCGTTTAAGTAGAATTTTCATGACTTTTATAAGTAACTATCCGAAAGACCTGTTCTTTGCTCGGATTACAAAAAAGAGTTGTTGTGATGTGGATGACGAAGAAATTGAGATCACTTTTTCAGTAGGTAAAAAAGTCCAATATGTAGTTAAAATTAATATTACCGTATATGCTCCAATAGAGGCCCCCGGCGTTTATTTGCAAAACTAGCTTCGGTTCCCGGCGCTTAATAGAGACCGGCTGCTATTAGAGGCCGGTCATTATTAACAAAAACCTTCAGAACGCAATATTTTTACACATAAATACCGGCTAATATTACAAACAGCTACTTTATTTGAATTTCACATGCTACATAAGACAGTTAAAGATAAATGGCTATTCTATCTTTGCTGCTATTTGTCGTCGAATCCTCAATGACGGGCGGCCGTCTCACCGGAAGTTTCTTTCGCGTATTCCACCGCGCAAATCTTAAAGGCAATGTCAAATGACCGTTTCGCGGCATTTTGTAAGGCAATGTACCGTAATGTATTACGTACCACTATAAAGATACGGACGCTTACACTAGTACCGGTAGGCAAATATCAAAGACCCGACTACTATTAGAAACCGGCTACCATTTGGCCGTGTCCCCTCTGCAGCCCGGCGACAATAAGAGCCTCGGCGTTTATTGGAACATATACGGTGTACTGCTATTTTGTAACTCCTATTTCATAAGTCCTAGGTATGAAATTAATATCGAGATCGGAGAATTTAAGACTCCCACCCCTTTCTGTCCTTCTCCATACCCCTATCGCTTCAAACCTACCCCAATTAATAAAAAAAAGCACGTGATGATTACAAAGTAAGGTTATATTGTAATTTTGTAAACTGAAAACCCCGTAAAGTACTCTGCAGTAAAGTTTGTTTCCCCCTCCCCCTCGTTTACATCCCTTAGGATGCGAATATCGAAAATTCGTCGATGCGTTGATTTTGACAAAGAACACTCAAGCGGAAACTTCATGTATAAAACTGAAGCGGTTTCGGAGAAACTTCAACAAAGTTAACCTTCCCCCTCCCCCCACCTCCCATTTACACACTTTAGGACCCGAAAATAGAAAATTCGTCGATTACGAATCTTTCCGAGATTGACAAAGAACATTCATAGGAAATTTTGTGTTTCCCACTAAAGACGTTTGAGGAGATATGTGTACTCTGCAAGAAAGTCTGCACCCCTGTTTACATCCCTTAGTCCAGATCCGGGTTTTCGTTTTTTTTTTAATTAAGAACATTTCATTAAAATAAACAGTTAAGAAGAATATTATTTATTTCAAAATAATTAAAAAAGAAAAGAAAATTCATTATCATAATAAAGAAGGAAAGTAAAAAATAGGAAAACAAAAGTAAAAAAAAAATATTGCCACCAGGGATTTGAATCCAATAACCATGCCTCTATTTGAAAATTATACAAAAGTGATGGGATTTAATTAGGGGAAGCGGGATATGTTTCAAAGTTTCAATTGTAGATTGTTATTTTCGCAAGATTCTAAAGAGTAATTCTGCCAAGTTTGGTCCAGATAAGTCAAAGGGCCGAGGAGTGTAAAGCGAATAAAGACACAAACAAAACAACAAATGACCTTTATATATATATATATATATATATATATATATATATATATATATAGAAAGAGAAAGAGAGAGAGAGATATAAAATAAAATCATAAATTTAAATAATAATAATAATGATAATAACATAAAAAAAACTAAAAATAATTATAATAAATAACTTAGGAGGAATAATATTTGGAAATACGAATCTAAATATACAACACGAATTAGATATGAAATACAAGTAGACTAACAATAAAATAAATGAATTAATTTAACTAATTTGAAAACACAGATCTAAATATAATAGTCAATTTTAAAGTTTCAAAACAAAATAGATATTAGAATAGTGTTTTGTATGTTTCTATTATTATTTTCCTAATGATTATTCAACGAAATCGTGTGAATCATTAAAGAAAAAATATCTTCTTTGACTTGGATATTAAATAGTCCGTCCTATTTCTTAACATGCAAAACCAAATCTATCCATACTTTCGGCAATGCTATCTTAAAAGTAGAGATATGTATATATAAAAGTAGGGATATGGTACTTACTATGATATTGCATTATATAAAATTATGAGAGAATTTTTTAATTCATTTATTAAGTATGAATTTGAACTTACCACTACTTCCCCTATCTCTTTGCCATAGTCGAAATCAGGGCAGTCGTTAATAAATTCGGTTGCCACTTGTTCCAAGGCTTCTACAGGCCATTCCGTAAACCAGTTGATAGTACAGCAATTCACGAAAGCGGGGAACATGCGAAGACGAGCACGGAACACTTCTCCAATGGGACTGAAAACAAAATAAGGACAAAAACAAGTTAGGGATAGCGATTAGTAAACCAATTACAATGCTTCGCAACTTATTATGATATGTCTATGGAAATATAATATATATTGCCTTAATTTCCTAGTTCCTATAAATGTGATTTTTGCGAAAGACGCAATTGTTGCGATTGTTGTTGCGATTGTTGTCATTGTTGCTAATGATATTTTAATGATATTTGTCCTCGACAAAACGGGAGTAAAGTCTTCTGATATCAGAAGACTAAAAAACTTGTAGAGTTGTTTCATGAACACTAAATTGTTTGCCATTCTTTAGGTTCTAATTATTTTCTGTGTAAATCTTTGTCCCTTCATGAGCTGATTTTACGACAAGGACTCAAACTGAAACAAAAAATCAAATATAAAAGCTATCTATCATCCTTAAATATGCATGTCAAATTTCACGAAAATCCATTCAGTAGTTCAAAGTTATTAGAAAAAACACACAGAGCCAGATGAAGAGATTTGATGAACAATTCTATTCTGGGAAATCTGTTAAGAAACCAAACTAAAAGGAAATCTGTAAAGATTGAACCAGAAGTAAATGAGTTCTTATACACTATCTAAACAAAAGCATCCTTTTATTTGAGTACATTTCTCCTGCTATGACCAGTCTCAACTCTCTTGAGGACTTTCCCTCCAGTTATTGAAAAATGGATGCAGAATCTTGTCGCCCGCAAAAAGAGACACAATGAGGATTGAGGTCAAGTTTTAGGAGGGTAAGTGACAATCATTGACTTCTAAAGCCCATTGCACATGGATCCGAAAATCGGATGGTCGGATCCACGAATCGGACATATTCTCTTTCACATGGCCACGAAACTCTCTCTGACGTCGTCTATACGACATGTAACATTGAAATCGTTCGTATAGGCGACGTTTCGTGGCCATATAAAAGAGATTATGTCCGATTCGTGGATCCGACCATCCGATTTTCGGATCCATGTGCAGTGAGCTTAACTCCAACAAATCATTCGTCCATAAACCTCGCTTTATGTATGAATACAGTTGAAACGGTTATGCCCCGAACTTTCACGAAATTGCAGCGATGATGCTGAGGGGGGAACTACAATATCTTTAAGTATTACGTGTCCTCATTCACTAATGGGCCTTACTCCTATCAAGAGAAATATGAGTAATTGACCTGAACTGCTTGTTCCACTATTCATTTACAGTCATTTACTACCATTTGTTTCTTGCAAATTGCAGATTTTAATTATATCCTCCACTAGAGATATTAAGACCTGAATATTCAAAAAATATCAATGATAAACCATGTTTCAAACCTTATATGGGCTTCGTTTTACTCTAGCAAATCTTCATTCTCTCTAGTAGTAAGGAAATACTGTATAAAAAATTTAGTTATTCCTTACTTTATTTTTTAAGGTATAAAATGGAATAAAACTTTCAAGGCTTACTTTGAGTTTAATGTAATTAAAAGATGACAGTGATTTAAAACATAGATTATTTTAAAAGCAGCAAAATGGTTTCGGCTCCAGGTCTGTATCTAATTCAGTTTTCTAAATTTGGTCAACATCAAAAATTGGTATATGCTATTTTGAAAACGCAGCTCAAACAAAGTTGATGGGATTAATAATGCACTTACAGTAGAACATGTTTATTCTACGAGAATTTGTATAGAATGATACATTCAGGTTTCATAAATTCACTGATAACACACTTTTCAACTTGGAATTGGGACTATTTGATTTGATGTTATGAGTACGTTATATCCAATTTATAATATTGCGTTATTACTGTGATATTAATTATTGAAAATAATTGTTTAGTTAAGGACTAAATTCTGACATGCAGTGGCAAAGCATAGTATGCTCCTGTAACTCAAGCAGTCGTATTATACGAAGATGGCGCGAATTTGAATTTTGTTGACAATTTTAAATGAGTCACTTAACACAGTAAAACTCCTTTGTTATGCAGATAGGGGAGGGGAAGACTGTTTTCAATACTGATATTGATTTGAACTCCAAGAGAGTTATAAGGTCGCCGTAGGTGGATTTAAAGTGTTCGACTGCTGCTGAATGGGGCCAATGTTAATACAGCAGCGTTGCCCTAATGGAATTGGAAGATACCGTATAAGAGAAAAGCCAACAGCACATTCCGATTGGAAAGGAAGTGGGTCTCCGAAACAAATGTTGTCGAAGGAAATAAAGCTGAGGTGATGCTCTCTTTCAAATCTATTTACTCCTGCAAAAAATTGTTTGGCAATGGCGCTGTGGAAATAACAGTTTTTCATCAATTCTTAAAGCACCAACTTTCCAAGATTGATTTTATTTATCTTTTTATTTTATTTTTACCTACTTTTGTCTATTGCAAGAAACTGTGTAGGATTTCGAGAAATCTTCTTTCAATATATTTATAAGCTTAATCTGAAATAATAAATACTATTAGGAATTAAAAAAAGTTAGTTGTTATTAATACGTTATTGTTTTTATGATAATAAAAAGCCGTTATTGTTTTTATAATAATAAAGAAACGTTATTTAATTTTGTGTTTAATTTTTCTAAATTCAATCAATATATTTCTTTCAGTGTCATACTACACAGACATAATAACATTGACGGAAATTCATTTACATTATTTCAATAATAAATGAGTGATACACAATTTTTACAATATCAGAGAATGGATTTATTTAACACAAGGGCGAATATAAGGGTTGGGAGCCGAGGGGGCCCGGCCCCCCCCCCCCCCCAAAAAAAAAAATTTATTAAAGGTGCCCAACCACCCTTTTTTTTTTTGATTGAAAAAAAGGATTTAAAGGGGTTTTTTTTTTTTGTTGAACAAATTGGTTTAGAGGTTTTTTTTTTTGGTTGAACAGATTTTTTTTTCTTCAATTTATTTGCGTCCTCCTTTTCATTTTACAAATTACCCTCTGAATATGAGCAGCAAATACAATGTATATGGAGTGTCTACTTAAAATTACTTAACCTAACTTTATATTAATCTTCCCCCCCCCCCCCCCAAAAAAAAATATATTCTATATTCGCCACTGATTTAACATAATATAATAATTTTTAAAAAAAGTTCAAATTCTAGCCAACGCACATGATAAAACTATAATGAAAAAAAATTAAAAATTAAAACTAAAAAATTAAAAACATGTTAATAATGGCCAGACTAGTTTCGGCCTAATTAATAAGCCAGCCTCAGTGTGGAAGATCATTGGTAGGAACAGGCTTTTTAAAGGTCTTTCCTCCAATCACCGTGTCGATCAATCGATGCCTGGCAAATTTAGCCAATTGTCGTGATATGTAAAATAGTTGTGTCCGTTGTGAAACGCAATTGAGCCCCTGGTGGCGATCAATCCGGCGTCCATGGATACGATCAAGCAAGAACGGAGCACATGTTGTGTTGTTTGTAAACATTGAGACGCCCTCTGGTGTAGCTGGTTAAAAACATGTGTTTACAAATATGAAGATCTAACGAAGAGCTCATTTCACAAACATCAAGTCTCTAGGTTTCTTTTTAAAACCATATTGATAAATGTTTCTTAAAGAAACACAATCATTGATACAATGGTCATTAGTCACAATAAAAAGATTCTTTGCACTTCCTTATGATTTCCGAATTTTCTTTAATGAGAATCCTAGAATCACTCAAATTAAAGGTATGGCCCATTTTTTGGCAATGCTGCACAATGTTGTACGCCATATTTTTGTTGCGAATGGCCCTTTCGTGCTCATCTATACGGGTACTAAGAGCCCTGCCGTGTCTCCTATGTAAATGAGGCTACAATCGGAGCAAGGAATGGAATAGACCACTCCCTTGAACTTATCCTTATCCTGTTGAACGGTTTTTTTACCCAACAAGCCTGTAGTATTACGAGATGCCGCAGTAACCAGGATTCCATACGTCTTCAACAGTCCCTTGATTCTTGGATAAAGATGGGGATGATAATCGATAGACACAAATAGGTTGTGATTAGCTTCTTTTTTGGCCAGATTGTTATAGATTCTAAAGATGGTGTTCTTTGTGTGCCTAAAAATAAATTCTTTCGGATAACCATTTTTTAACAAGTTGTCGTGGATAAGCAGCAACTCACAATTGAATATGGTTTCGGAACTAGATAAGGCAAAAGCCCTCCTCACCGCCATAGCCACGATGTTGATGATCGCCACCAGGGGCTCAATTGCGTTTCACACGGACACAACTATTTTACATATCACGACAATTGGCTAAATTTGCCAGGCATCGATTGATCGACACGGTGATTGGAGGAAAGACCTTTAAAAAGCCTGTTCCTACCAATGATCTTCCACACTGAGGCTGGCTTATTAATTAGGCCGAAACTAGTCTGGCAATTTTTAACATGTTTTTAATTTTTTAGTTTTAATTTTTAATTTTTTTTTCATTATAGTTTTATCATGTGCGTTGGCTAGAACTTTGAACTTTTTTTAAATTCACGTTACGCACGTTAAATATTTAGTTTAATAATAATTTTTAGCCTAAGAATGTCAGCCTAAGAAGGTTAGTCAGTTTGTTTGTGTATATTTTTTTCCCGTAACTTTTGAACTGCTGAACGAATCTTCTTGAAATTTGGCATCCATATTTAAAGACAGAGAGAACTTTTATATTTGGAAATTTACCCATTGGGTCTTTGGCATGCATAAAAGGACAAAATTTCCTAAAAAGTTTTAGAACGAAAACAGTGGATTCCTATGCATACAAGTTTCAAAGGTTCTAAATAATTTTATTAATCAACTAACCTGCGCGTGCTTTGATATGATTAAAATTACTTCGATGTCGACAACTTATAAGATATTTTTTTTTCAGGAAATTGAAATTTGTGCTTTTTTTATTCAGCAGATGTTATTTAAAAATAAGTAGACTTTTCGTATGCATTAATTTCACTTGGAAAATAAAACGTCATAAGGAAAGCAGACTTTACTATCTTTAGAAACTTCGTGTTTTAAACCAATTCCGAGGTTCTTGCTATGAGACAAACACAGAAAAAAGAAATAAGTAATATCCAAACTAATCAACGGCTTCAACTACGTCAGACAGTCAAACATAACATTAAGTAAGGTTCTATATAACAGCGCTTTACCTTTAACCTTAATAAGTTAAATATTACATCGATTCTATTTTGGCTGTCTTCTAGACTGAGTCCATTATTCTTGAAAGCATTAATATACATAGACTTACAGTAGTTATATTTAAACTGATTCTTTGCTTCCAGCAAATGAATCAGCTAACTTTAGACTGTTTTAAAAGGTCAAGGAAGTTTGCCAAAAGCGTCAATTTATTTATTCAATATCATTTGGAAAGTATCAGTCTTGATAAGGATTTAATGGTACTAGATTTCGAATTACTGGAATTCGAGGAGCAACGTGCAAACATCTGTAAACTTGGAATCAGGTTTCTTTTCCGGGAGCGAACAATGGATTGACCACCCAATCTCAACTGTAGGTCGGGAACACTTAACCTGATAATATAGGAACAGTTACAAGATGTACATCTTCGCTACGAAAGGAGTCCGTGACATCCGTTATATTCAGTTCTCAAAAATTAAATGCCAATTAACAGAAATTATCATTTTTGAAGTATGTCTTAATTTCTCAAGACATAATTTTTTTATGCAGGCAAAGACAACAATTCAAATATTTTTGAGTTTTAATAGTTATTAGTTAATTAACCAATCACGTGAATCTTCACATGGCATCGTCCAATTCCGTAGTATTTTTAACCACTTAAACTAGTAACTTCATCGTTCAGATCTCGTAAATTACGAGAGAAGCAACAGGATCAATGAGAGAATGAAATAGCAGCTTTGGTTGCTGAATTAGCTGGTGTGTCAACAGTGAGTATTAACTGCATCAAGAGAGAGTTCAAACAAAAGATGAATGTTTCAACATTCGAAAGTTGGTTGGTTGGTTGGTGTTTTATGGCGCAAAGGCAGCTGCGGCTAAGCTGCGCCAATTCGAAAGTTAACATCCAAACAAGGCTACAGATTTGCGACAGTTACACAATGGCATGCTTACGGAGGAATGTTCGTAGTTCCTTTTTTTTTAGAAATGAAATACTGAAATGGTTAGAAGTCAGGTAAAAGGATTTACATCTCGAGAAAACTGCACTTATCCAACCACCGGAAGTGGAGGTTATAGCGAAGAACGGAATTCGCCGAATAGCATTAGAGTAATGGAAAAATTAAGTTAATCATGACTTTAATCGTGATTAAAGAAGAAAATTATGTGTGATATAGATAGGATGACAGGAACGAAGTTGAAAGTCTGCAATTTACTATACAAATCCCAAACTCCTATTGTACACACGACTCCTATTGTAGTATCGGCGCTGAAGTACCGCTCTAAATAAATTCAAGGAATCATTTGAAAAACGACTGTTTCAGGGCCAACAATTCTATATGAAAGAGGATAATTTTGTTTTTCTATTCACATTAAATTGTTTTCAAAATAAAGATTACATTTGTTTAAAAATATATAATATTTTTTTTTTTTATTGGGCGTAGGGCCGTGGGCACACCCCATGTGAGCTTTTATCCTTCTGAATGTCTCGCTCTAACCCTAAAATGGTCAGAAATGTTTAAATTATTGTTTTCTATTTTAAATTTTCACAATTCTTCAATTGCCATAGAAGAAGAGAAAGAGAAGAAGACAAACACAGGAAAGAAAATAAACGTCCAAGTCAACGCCGGGATTCGAACCCAGGTGCCGGCATATCAGCCTCGTGGGAGACCACCGTCTAATCCACTAGACCACGCCGGCACGGCAAAAATATATAATATTATAATACAGTAGAATCCCGAAAACTCGGCCTAATGTGGAACGAAGGGTAGCCGAGTTTGTGAAACTGGCGGGTTATCGGGAAAGGTGTTAAAAAAAGAATAAGTACGATTTTTTTCGTCATGAAATACTTTTATTTGTTGCTTGAGAATACAACACTTTACAAAGAATGCTGTAACTCAAACTTAAACTGTCCAAATAAACTTAAGAAAATACCTAATACATGAACTGTAATTTGTAACGGGTCTGCGCGCGGGCCGGGGGTGGCCGAGTTATCCGGATTGACGGGTTATCGAGTGCCGAGTTTTCGGGACTCTACTGTATACCAAAAGTCGGAGGGGTTGAGATACGGTGTCCTGAAGACCAGCATTACAATGCCGTATTCACAACATTACGAGTAATACTCTACATGCTGTGGTTGAGCATGCGATGTTGCGATATATTTGGCATTGTTTCCATTGGATTTCCGCTATCAGCTTAAATGTTAGAAATGTAACCATCTCATTTTAGTTGTCAGCTATAGCTTGATGGGTAAGGCTTCGGACCCATATACTGAAGGATGAGTCGAATCCGTATATCTTCTTTTTTTTTTCTCTTAATCTTCTTTTTTTCTCAATGTCCGCGTTGGTTATTTTTCTTCTTACTTTCTTAACTTGTTTTTTATTTTTCCTTACGTTAATGTACTTCATTATTATTATTTTTAATTTTTTTATATATTTATTGGTCGCCTTTAAATTTATAGGTTATATTCACTTGTTTTTTGTCTCTATCCCTTCTCTCTTTACTCCTCAAAATTAACTTTTTTTCCCACCGCTGAATGCTATGCGATAAATACCTGAATAAATTACTACTTTATTTAACAGCCAGTGAGGAATTAAAATTATCCAAACTACTAATATGACCTTTTAGGATTATACTTCCCAATTCCCTTTTAGCCAAATTTGAACTGTTCCTGCAATGTTATTCTCTAATTTGAGAAATCGGAAAGTAAATACAGCATCTGAAGAATATAAATACAGCAGCTAACCTTATTTAATTAAAAATGAAAATGGATTTGTTTAATTGTGGATCTGTTTTGGATTGGATCTTGTAGAATCCTAAAAGCATTCCTGGCTCGTGTTGACTCTTTTCGAACTGGGGATAGAGCATATTAATTAAATGAATTAAGTCAACCAACAAAAACAAGAACTTAACGCCTTCTTTCCTTTAAAGGTTAAAGTTTCGTTTCTTTGTTTTCTTCAGAGTTGGGAAAACAAACGAAAAGCCTCCACTTTCTTACTAATTTTATTATTTTCTAAACACAAGCAGAACAGATAGTGTAATATTTAATGTGCGTGAAATAAGTTTTAACAAACAGAACAAATGTTCCATTTTCTCAAAAACCTTGATTAAATTCGCATTACTTAAGTTGTCTATCAGGCTGATTTTAATCGTATCAAACCACTTACAAATTAATGGATTATAAAATCCAGGAATAAAATCCATTGTTTAAGATAGCGCTAGAAATCCATTCCAAAGCCTTCTGTTGCCTTCTTGTGCTAATTTCTCGATGAAGATCTATGCAGAAAAAATTTCAAATATAAAAGTTGCATCATCTCTTGTCCTAAAATATGCATATCATGCTTCAAGACAATCCATCCAGCGCTTCACAAGTTATTAGGATATCACACTACTCATACACAGGCAGACTGACTTAGGGTTACAATTCCTAGGAAAGGAAGCTAATATCTGTCGAATACAAACAGTAAAAACTTTCCATTTTCTTAGCTTAATTAAATCTCATAACTTACTGAAGTAACTTAAATCCGATTTCTTTTAATCACATGATCTTATGCGGAATTAATGGATTAGTTAAAATAATTAACATCCATTGCTAGAATTATTTTTTTCGTTTTAATGCTTTCAATGGGAATTTTTGTTACCATCATGCGCTGATTTCTCGACAGGGTCGCACACGAGAAAAATTTCAAATATAAACATTTCAAAGTAAGGTAAGGTCGCCAAATACCGCACCCGGCCCTATTTCCGTACCCCTTGGTTTCTTGAAAACAGGCAGTGCCCTATGAAATCCAGTTGCGAGACCAATTAACAGGTCACGTGATTCGGCCATTTGGACTTGAGAAGGAAGGAGCTACAGAAATTGTCGCCAGCTGAAGAAAAATAAAATTATATCGAAAATGTAATTTTTTTCCAAAATCTTTGCAGTAACGTATAGTGAAAGGGTTTGTCTATAATATAGTTACCTATATTTTTAGAACGTTTTTGTCAAAGATTTAAACGGATTCATAAAAATTTTAGGTTACATCTTGTAAACGTTTTTTTTTGTTGGTCAAGGAAAAATGTCAAAACAGCCTAATATCGTACCCAGTGGTGTCCCCAATATCGCCCCGGGTGCGGTATTAGGCACAACATTAGGAATGATTCATGTGTTTTCAATGACAATTTTTTTTAATTTTTTTAATTTTTTCTACTTGAGATGCAAAAGATCATAACATAGGATTCAGATGCTATGATTAAAGCAGTGAACGCAATGAGAAAGAAGGAGATGGGTTAAAAAAGGGCGGTAAAAAAATTCAATGTGCCTAAATCCATTTTAAAAGACTATGTTAAAAAAAGCGAAATGAACTTTTGGGTAAAGCTTACCTGAGAACCTGAGAAACTGCCATTAATGGCTGTAAAGCCACTGGAATATTTCCATTCCAAAACAAAAAAAAAATTACGGATGCTGATTTCCTAGCAAAAGATCAACAAGCACAAACTACTGAAGATCAGCCATCGACCATAGATGATTCCCCAACTGTAGGAGATACTGACCCTGCAGCACAATCAAGACCAGTCCCAAATATCGAGCCTTCAACGTCAACTAGACATGGACGTACTATGCTTGTTAAAAGATCTCCTCATAAAAAACAAATAGAAGAAGCAAGAGAAAATAAATAAGACAGCTCAAAAACAAAAAAGTACAAGAAAGAGCCTAACTTGATAGTAAAGATAAAAGCTCAGCTGCCAAAAAAAAAAGACATGTTCGAAAAGATAGTCTTCGTCGGAATACGAGACAGATGAGGAACCTCCATTGGTTTCCACAGGCGACGAAGATAGCGATGACAACGATGCTAGGTTAGCAACCCCTTTCTCTGAGAAGAACTTTTCGGAAGATCGAGGTGGAGAAAATAGGATAAGATGCACGAAATGTTTTACTTGATGCCATGAAAACTGTGCAGAAGAAGGCGAAAATCCTATGTTCATTTGTGCTACATGCTTGGAGAATTAATATAGAAGAATAAAACTTTACTTTGTGATAAAACATGATTTTGTAACTTTAGTATAGAAAATAATTAAAAACATTTGCAGTACAAAATTTGTTCTTACTACATTACTTATGTGTTCCTAATACCGTACCCGGGGGGGACATTAGGAACACACAATTATAAATTTGAAAAAACTATTATTTAGGTTTCGAGCTCATCGTTCAATTATTTGCTTAAAAAGCGTAATATTGTTTCTTTTTATTAATATACTAATAAATAAGTAATCAAATGGTGTTTTTTTTTAAGCTTTATATGAAAATTTAGAAAAATTACGATGAAAAAACAAAGTGGGGTGCGGTATTTGGCGACTTTACCTTAATAAGAATAAGAGTGTACAATATAATATTTGAAAAATTTCAAATGTAATTAGACGGCCTTTTTTTCCCATAACTAGGGAATGCAAATTTCATGAAGATTCATCAAGCGGTTCAAAAATTGTCAGTGGAGAATGCGACAAACAAACGCACACACACACAGTCTGAGTGATTTAATGAACCTCACTTTCGGAAGAAAGCAGGCTAGTGATAAAAAAATTTAACAGATTTTAAAAGAATATTTTTAATGTGTTTTTTTTTTTTAAATTTGCTTGCGTTCCACTGTTTCAATATTTAGTCAATAGATTTGTTTATCTGATTATCTAGTTTTCATTTCATTGAAAAATTTTACATCACAACTGAGCGGCTTCATTTTAGTATGAAGTTTACAGAATGACATAGGAATGTCTTCTAAAAGTAATTACATTAAAACTAGCCTATATAAAAAGCATGAGGTAAGGATCCCAGCGTCCACGACCAACGGGACTAAGTGTAGTCTGCTGATCAGTCTGCTCGCCTTTTACCCCCGGTACCTGTTTGACATAGAACTGGGTAAATCCTAGACTCGTTTTGAAGAGATTTAGATCCTCAACAAAGACTTCGACGCAATCTAGGATGGAAATTAGCTGCCCCTTCCGGGATTTTTCAAAATCCGTTTGAAACTTGAACTGATATTCAATAAATTTAAGCTTTCTATCAAATTGCCTTTTCAGGCGGTCCTCAATATAAATTTTAGTTTTATTCATAAACATCACGACCAATTATAAACGTATATCGAACATCGACTTCTCATGTATTTTATGGGAAATGTATTTCAGACGAACTAAAAAATTCGAATTTCAAAGGAAATGTGTACAAATAAGAAATATTTATCTTAATGTGCATTAAACTGTAATACAGTGTAACTTTTTATAATTGTTCACTAAAAATTAGCGATATCTGTATAGTTTCCAAAATGTATATATTGTATTAACATTTAAATATATGTTTAATAACGAAACATTTATTTAAAAGATTATCCTCCACCATAAGAGTTTTGCATTAGAACAGCTCCCCAAACAGCAAAATGGAAATAAAAAGAGCCAAAAAAAATCCAGAAACGAAGTTTATTACACTACACTATATACGATACACTATACACTATATCACGATTACGATACACTATATCGATTAAAAACAAAAATTGATTAAGAACAAAATTAAATAGTAGTAGTAGTTATCTTAATAAAACCTGCTGTAAGGCAAACAGAAAGACAAACACAAAAGTAGAAAAAAAAAAAAAATTGTTCGAGAAATGATTTCAGTATAAACCATCAAAAAAAGAACAATTCAAAACCAAGATTAAGTTGGCGTGTCAACTTTTGAATACCTTCTCAAGATCCAAACATGGCTATAACTAAGACAGTGATAGGAAATATTATACATGTAGGGGAGACCGGGGCCAAGTGGACCTAGGGGTAGAGTGGACCGTTGACTTTAGTAATTCGTGTAGACGCTAGAATGTGCCAAAAATCAGATAGAAGGTTGGTGCCATTGTGGCGCTGCTACCACAAAAGCGTCAGTGAATTCGGCTTATTGGTGACAGTGAGGTGATCGATTGTTTTGTTTTTGTTCAGCTAAGTAAATGTTTAGTGTTGTTTTTACTTTAATATTGCCGTTCAGTGATGCATTGAATAAGGCTGGGCGAACACACGGCGATATTATGGCAATATGATTGGGACAAGTTGCCGTCAACTTTATCAAGCGCGAACACGTAGTTTCTCCTGAACCAATATTGGTTTGAATATCGGTGGTTACGGCGCTTCGTGTGTCACTAGGGAGCCCTAGTAATTACACACTAAGTGCGAACGCCTTATAAACACACCACACGAGCATAAATGCACTGGGAACAATATTCCCAGCAATTGTACGACATCGGTTTTATTTATACAATTTATTTGCGAATAAAATGGGAGCTGTATGTATGTATGTATGTTTATAGGGATATGCTTTAAAACGCACTTCCTGTTCATCCAGGATACCCTAAGGATTTATTAGAGTTTCTCTCTTAATCCAAGCAAGTTTTAAGAAGTTTTTAATTTTATTCAGATCTAATTTTCCCTTGAATCCTAATATGTGATCCAGTAATTCATCCTCTTCCCAGTTATTTGGGTTTATGTTAATATTTTTTAAGAGTTCGGTTCTCTCTTTTCCGAAGCATGGACATCTTAAAATGAAATGTTTTAGAGATTCCGCTTCATTTTTATCGCAATTTAAACATATTGGCCCCTTTTCAGACCATTTTTCTGTTCTTTTATTTAGCGCCAATGATCCCGTTCTGCACTGGAAAAGTAAAGAACTTCCATAGGAATTATCATAAATATTATGATATAGGGGAGCCCTTTTATTTTTAAACCCTAATGGTAAAGTTTTGTATTTATTAATAGAATCAACGAATAGTTCTAATTCTGTACTTTTTACGCATTTATTAATAAGATGGTGCCATTTTTTTCCGATTCAATGTTTATTCTAATTTCTTCTGTTTCGTAATATTCTGCTAAATATTCTAATTTATCTACCCATTTGCTTTTTTCTGTTGTATTTTCAAACACCTTTCTAGACCATCTATTTTTATTCATGAAAGTCAACCTCCCCAGATATTTTAATTTGCTTGAAGCTTCTCTGCTAAATAACGATGACCACCCCATTTAACTTTGAACTGCCGTAGTAGGTGTCAAATTGTTCCCTCCTATTAGTTTTCTTCCATTATAGTTTCGTTACCATATGTTAGAACAGGCACAGCCAATGATTTCCATAATATTCTACCTAGTTCTACTTTATTGTAGCTTTTATTACATATGCTCCTTATCCATCCACTTAGTTTATTTGCTTTAGCTATTGTGTTGTTTGTATGTTTTTTTAAAGATTTGTCCCTCATTTGTTATTAATATTCCTAGGTATTGATATTCATTGGTTTCTTTAATTTCCCGATTATTAATTTGCCAGTAGTTTTTCTCAACTACATTAAAATTTATTACTTCGCTTTTGTTGCAATTGAATTCCATTTGAAAATCTTTTGCGAAGCTTCCTGCCGTATTTAGTAGGCTCTGTAAATCCTTTTTATTATCTGGAGCTATCCAGTGAAAGCGTACCTGCGGTTAAGCCTAAACGTGTTACGAACGGACGGAATCGATCGAGTATTAAACGCCTTACCGCGGTAGAAATCCATTAAGATTCTTTCATTATCAATTGACAAAATATTATTGTTTGAATTATCTTTTTTGGGCCGCCCATGTTGCAGATTTTAAGCCTTCTCTCTCACAAAACATGTCGGCGGGAGCGAGTGATTTTCCGATTTCACAAGTCCCGCCTTCCTCTGACGTCAGCATTGTCACATGATTTCATCCGTTCATTTGATTCGCTTTCGTACCAGCAATATTTTGAGCCAACCAATATTGGGCCAATATTGTTCCTTTGGTACGTACAATAAAATTGGGGCAATATTGTTCAGGTTGGGGCGATCAAATTGGGGCAAACAGTTGCTAGCGATCAAATTGGACCTGATTGTCCCAAAATATCGCCGTGTGTTCGCCCAGCCTAACACAACCGTAATATGCATATTAAAGGCGGCAATCTAAAGATCATTTTAAGCTATAGTATGAATTGAATACTTAAAGTAGTCGATAGTTACAACTGAAGGAAACGCCAAAATGGCGATGGGGCAGAGTGGACCGAACGACACGGGGCACATTGGACCAGTGGTCCACTCTGCCCCGCTGTTTTTACATACATTATATTTTTTTTCTATATTATATATTTATTAGGCCTATTATATTACATTGTATTATATTATTACATATTATATTTTTTTTTATTTTTTTTGTGTAGGCTATTATATATTGTTTGTAGCCTATATTATTAAAGGATATTACCCCTTTAGTAATTCCTCTCAACAAGTACCGTAATAGGGGAAGACTTCGTGCGAAGGCATCTTAATCTTCGAAAATAGCCAATTTACACATTTAACTGTTATTAAATTCTAATGAAAAAGTATGCAAACTGTCACGTTGTGGAATTGGCAACATGACAAGATTAAAATCTTGGTCTCTGAGGGAATATATTTTGATTTTTAATAATTGTATTGTTGTAATTATGTATTTGAATTTTTGTATTTGGTAAAGTCTTGTATATTATTATTGTGATATTTCTTGGTTAAATATTATTTTAATGGTTTGAGCTTATTTAGAGAACAATTTGTTTGAAAGAAAAAGAAAAACTTCGAAAAAACAGTTGTGCGTTGATTGAGTGATCACGTGGTTTTATCTGTTTCGTTTTCCCATGGGAACAAAAAGAGAAAAGTTAAGTACACTCTGGCGGGAAAAATCAGATCAGTTGATGAATCTGAAACACACGGTCAAAAAATACACCCAATCAGTCTAAACATTTCAGGAGAGGGAGCGTATTCTAAAACACACACAATTACATCCCTAAGTGAACTAACACAATTTTCAGTAAGTGAAACTCTAAATTAAATATAAATTCTATACACACTTTGTTACATTAGAAAGCATTAAAAAATGGCATAAATAACAATATAATCTTAATAATCTTAATAGAGATCAAAAAAAGGTCAACGGCAATACTGACGGATACACCAGTAAAAAAAGCTCTGCAAGAAGAGCGACGAAAATCTAAAAAAAGAAAAGAAAGAGTAGCAACGAAAAACATGACTCGGCCAACAGTCTCTAAAAGCAACATAAACAAAAAAACAAATAGAAGCAAAGGAAAAGGGATAAAGAGGAAACAATTACAGATTATTAGTGATGATGAAAATGATGAAGATGCTGTGCGCCTCTCCTGTTTGAAGAACTTTAAAAAAAGCAAACCATGGCAGGAGTGGATTCAATGTACGCAGTGCAAGAGATGGGCCCATATTTCCTGCGTAGCCAGTGATATTCGGGGTTTATTTTACGAATGCTTCAACTGCAAAGAAGATTTCTCTAGTGAAAGTGATTAATTAATTCAATGTAAACCTATTTGATATTATTCATTTACGACTTTCAACTGCATAATGATTATTTTAAATTTTCACTTGAATATGTAATACCTCAGGTAGTCTATGTTAAGTTAAACTTTATTTCATGATATCCTAAATGGCATATTATTTTATATTCAATAAAAATCTTACTTTAAATGTTGTTATTCTTACCCGGACCAACGTGCCCCATGGGGTGGTCCAGGCTGCCCCGTGGTCGGGGCAGGTTGGACCATTCTACCATTTTTGCTTTGCGAATTAATACCAATTTTATTTATGAATATAATGAAATGAAATCAAGTATTTACATTCTTGAATAGTTCCCGATTCTGACAAAAATAAATGCAATGGAAAATCTCTTAACAAAAAAAACAAAAAAAAGTGGACCGCTCTGCCCCGGTCTCCCCTATATGTAATTTACATTACGTGATAACGACGGTTTCGAAAAAACACGCGTACTGATACTTTTGGGCCCCTGAGGACCCAATCATTATCAAATCAACAGGATATCACCATTGGTCAAATTTTTTCACCTTTATAATTTCAGCTTTCCAAGATACTTTTTCACTTATGTTAGTTCTTGAGTTTTATTGACAAAATATTTTGGCAGTATATGTCAAAACTTCTTACTTGTTGATCGGATATGTATCAGAATTCAGTGGGGATTTCCTTTTACAACTTATACTCTAAACTTTGTTCTTTAGACCTTTGTTCGATTTAACGCACGTGGATTCTATGAACTTCTGATTTAACAGACTGGCTCGGCCTTGTTTTATATTTAACACTATTTTTTTAAAAGTCCGACTTATGTGATAATGTATGGTTCCTTTAATCACCGCCGGGTGGCGTGCTCTGGTCAGCCATTGGAAGATGTTGAAATTACAGCTCTCATTTCGTTTTCTGGAGATGTAACGCCCGAAGATGTATGGGGATGTAAGGCCGCCCACAGGCGGCTTCTTCAATGGTGTTCTGATGCTTCAAATAGACTATGTTGGAGGTTCCACAGCATTGAGAAAGGACTGCATTGCGGCAGTCCGAAGCTGGTCTGCGCTTTTTTAATGTGTAAAACTTTAAACTTTAGCTTTGTATGTAATTCGTTTTTAAATTGTCCTTTCAATTTTAACATACTTATAAATTGTCCTTTCAATTTTAACATACTTATAAATTGTCCTTTCAATTTTAACATACTTATAAATTGTCCTTTCAATTTTAACATACTTATACGGTTTAATTTGAATAACTATCCAATTCTGTATAATAATAAAATGTAAAGGGAAAGGGCTTCGACACAGTTATTAATCATTCATTCATCTGTTAATGAAATACAACATTACTGCCTCTGGGTTCTTAAATTTTAATCCAAATTTAAATTCATATTTCTTTAAATTGTAATCCCAATACAACACCCAAAAATGAAAAAGAATATTACTTTAATAGATTATTTAAATATATTCAGTAATAAATAATTTTTTCATGTTAACATGCTGTTTTGTTTATGTGTAATGTTAAAATAGTAAATAAGTTTGTAATTATTAAATAAAGCATATGTTGTGTTTACAAAGTACATAAGATAATACATATTACAAAAGAAAATTTTACAATTTTATAAATATAAAAGTATTGATTTTTTTTTCCATTTCTTTTACGGACTGTGGGGGTTTTAAGGGTAGTTATTATCTCCCCTTCTTTTCCTACAGTCCGTTAAGCAGAGGTTTTACAACAATTCGTAAGTAATCTTGAACACAGTCAGACAAGCGGAATAACGTATTAATTACATTGTTAAGATCTAATCCTTTTTTATTTCTTGCACAGTAAAAGGTATGACAGATATTACACAAAATCTATGTTATCTTGTAGGATAATGATGCTTGTAGGATATGCTGAAGAGCAATAATCTGAAAAAATCCTCGACATAAGCAAACAGAAGGCCATTTTAAACCTCCATGCTCATCTTCACGGGTGCGATGTAATTTTACTATATTTAATAGATGTTAATGGTGGTTCCAGTGGTCTAGTGGTAAAGGCACTTGTGGGCTGGAGGAAAAAAGTATAAGTTGAAGGAAATCTCGTTCCTTGTTTCTTTCTTAAGTTATTCAGCAACTCAATTTACAAATCGCATTCCAACACTGGTAAATGAAAGCTAATAAAGATTGCAATAATCTAGGAGCTCTCGATTTCATCCATTAGTATTTATTAATAATTTAAAGCTACATGAAATGCATTCAAGGTTAAAGACCTGTGAAAGGTTGTTGCATGAAGCTCTCCATTTGTTTCTTATTGTGATTTCACTATTTGCTTTTCTAGTTGTGAAGATACGCTTAGCTATTTGCCATCAACGTCTCTTTACAATGAATATTTGGTACTCAAGTAATAGTGGATCCAGTGGTCCAATGACAAATGACACATATGGAACAGAGATTTTCCTCAGTTTTTTTCTCTACTCCAGACGAGGTCTAGGGTTCACCTACGCCTCAGAAAAATTGGACTGGATTCTTCTCAAGAGAATAAAGTCAGCGATGACCACCCATTCTCCACTTGTCCCGATTGGACAAAGAAATGTAGGAGCTTATATCTTCTGTTCAACCATGAATCATCATTGGTTCCAGAAGAAAACACCACTGGAGACCAAATATTCATTGTAAAGAGACATTGACGAGAAACAGCTAAGCGTTGCCACAATTAACAGCCAAGTCGTAGTTTAAAAGTTAACAGAAATAAAACTAAGAATAACGATGCTACTTTCACAACTAAAAAAAAAAATATTAAATATTAAGAAACAAATATAAAATAAAAAATAAAATATTAAGAAACAAACTCCATAAACAACCTTTCACCGGCCTTTCAGCTTGAATGCATTTTCATATCGCATTAAATTATTAATAAATACTAACGGATGAAACCGAGAGCTCTTAGATTATTGTAACCTCTATTAGTTTCCCTTTATCAGTGTTGGAATGGGATTCATAAATTGAGTTGCAGAATAACTGAAGCAAGAAACAATGAACGAGATTTTGTTCAACTGATACTTTATTTGAAATGTCAGAATGAATTGAAACAGGAGAATGGAAAATAATGACATTGGTCTCAACTGACCAATTTGAAATTGGGAACTCCAAATTGTATAAGAGACAATCGTTTGTGGTTTTAGATTTCTCTGTTAATGACTCTGTTGGAGGAGATTTTCTTAATATTCTGTTAACTGCTAAATCACAAAGATTAAGTTTAAGTATATTAGCAGCCTAAATATAGAAATTAATTGGAGCCAGAACTAGTTTAGTTGAAATAATTTAATTTTGTATAAATTACGAACGTCCATTTCAAATCAGCCGTCCAATTTCATTTTTATCCTAAAGTGTATTAAATGAGGTTTCTTTCTCTTTGTTTCTGCTTAGATAATTTAATTATCATTTTGTTGCGGCTAAATAGGAAGAATCCACACTGAAATATCGTTATTACGACATTCACCAGTGATTCACAGAAATCTTAAGACTTACTACATAGTTTGATTAATTAAAGTATTTTTCATTTCAAGAAAAAAAAAGAAACTACAAGAGAACAATAACTGACTTGCCCAGTTTCGAATATCCATAGCTAAACGTTTATCCCTAGATTCATATATATTGACCAGATGTATACCAATATTAATTGGTTCTTATATTATATCAAATGACATCTAACCATAATATTTTAGCTTTCTAGGTTGCAGAGCTTGTGAGTTATCTTGCTTACAGGTGGACCGCGTGTATCGACTTAAAAATGCGTTTTAAAACTTTTTTTCCCTAATTCTCTTCGTCTCTCTAACGAAAAGAACATTTCTTTAAGACGAAATCTACAATACCTCTAGTATTACCGTACAATAAAACATACAACACAATAAATAGTATCTTTTTCAGTAATGAAAATGCTTATGTAAGTACAGAAATACTGTAATCTTGACTTACCTCATTGCTATTACACAGTGGAGATTGGATCGAACTCTTTTGCAGTGCATTGAAAAGAAATTGCTTTTGGTAGGTAATAGGCCTTTCTCAATTACAATGGGGTTCATTGCTGCATAGATTCTCTCCAGTTCTTCATTGTTGTAGATGCCTGGGATGTCACCGGAATTCAGAAGATTATTGAGGTCTTCAAGAAAAGTATCATATTTGATCTACAAAAGAAAGAAGTAACAAGTCAAAGCGCAGTTTTGTAGTAAACACAAAATCATGCGATCCCATACAATTTCCAATCTATCAAACGCTTATGTTATTAAACAATGTAGCACTAGTCTTCATTGACTTTTATTCAAGTGTTATGACTATAGAGCCAAGCATAGTTTCAAGCGATGCCCGTATTAAGTTTATTTAGTTTGTGTATACTCCTATTCTGCACTTTTCGAGCAAATCTGATTAGGTGGCCAGTACTTAATCAGTAATCTGATTCAGTATCTGGAACTGGAAGTGTTGTATTGTGTCAAAAATATCATTTTCATTCTCAGAATAGTCGATTTCGGAGTAGATATACCCCAAATATACCGATAACCACTATTTCCTGACCCGTTGAATGGCCATCCAAATCTGGGGAAGTGACCTGGATCGTAAGTCGGATTTTTTCCCAAAACATCCAAGCCATAGAGACGCCAATGAGGTATAGCTCAAGGGGCTCTGACACCTGTTACATTGTCAAATTTTTAAGAGACTTATAATATTATGCAAAAAATAAGGGTTTGCCATATATGGTCATTACATAGCGATCGATTTGGTCTGGAACAAACGTCACTAGTCATGACGTCACCAACAGCGGTCTCGCCGCAGGGCTGCCGTGCCGTCGATCTGTTGGAACAATCAAGTCGCTGCAAGGCGAACCTCGCACCTGGAGAGAACAAGCGATAATTAGCATTAAATGTAGCTTCTTTTATGAAGACAACTATAGGTATGCAGTCAATTATCCGTGGGGTCGGATTAACCCTGGTCCTCTATAGTATGGAAAAAGTTCCTTTTTTAAAAAATTCTCTATACAACTGGATTAGTAAAATAACCGAAGTTATTATTGCATATTTTAAATTCAACAAAAAATACATCATCTTTAGTTTTTTATTTACATATTATACGAGTAAGGGAGACTGGGGTCAGTTGTAATAGGGGCCAATTGTAACAAGCGCTCTGTAGCCTGAGCAAACTTTCATTCAATCCCGATAAATGGCTTGGGGATTCGTCTTATATACAAGAATGATTCACCAAAAAAAAGACATCGGCCATTCAATTTGTTCTGAAGATAATGAACAAAAACATGGTTTTTACTGCTAAAAGTAAGTTTCCTTAGTCATACTAATTATCGACTGCAACCCAATGTATTGGAGATAAAAATGTGACAATTATACATAAAGAAGGCATATAGAAATGCTACATTTCTGTGTCACAAAATACGCTATGGTTGTATCCTGCGTTAAATAATTAAACACCACATGTGAATTGAGCTGTTGGGGTCGATTGTAACATTGCTAACAGCGTTACAATTGAGCCCATTCTTTATATTTTTGTTTTTAGGCCAATATTCTGTATAGATAGGCTTACATTTTAAAAATTAACTTAAATAATTAAATTAAATAAACATTAAATTACATTTTAAAATGGAAAAATATTAAGAAATCAAACGTTGCAAAGCCTGATGAATAAATAGAGATATAAATATGATATAAATGATTAATTAAAAAATATTAAGTATTATCCTACTCATTTTATTTACATGAGCCCAACTCATATTTATTTAGAAGCTTATTGAAGTAATTATAATTATATAATTATAATATTCAAAAACAAAAGCAACAATATCAAATGCGCTGCAAGTAGGGATATTTACATGCCAAAACGGAAAGGCAAAGGGACGGCCAAAGAATAAAAAAAACTATTAATAAAACAACTCTGCAAGAAGATTAAGACTAGTAATAAGGCTGCAATAGATTCCTCAGAAGAAGAAGAGGAAGAAACATTTTGCTTAGTGTGCTGTGAAGATTATAGAAACAGCAAACCCAATGAGAAATGGGTTCAGTGCATATCAGTGCATACCAAATGGGCACATGAAGATTGCACTCCTGGTGAATCCCTATACTGCCAAAATTGTGATTCTGATGATCATGATTGAAATACAGAACATTGTAAACAAAAAGTAACCGTGGTACTTTTTGATACTTGGTACTTTTCTTGGTACTTCATTATCTCAATTACATTTCCTCCTGCTATCTGTTACAATTGCCCCCTACTACTGTTACAATTGCCACCGATTTGGGGTCAAATGTAACACTTGTAATGCATCCATACAAATATATTTTTTGTCACTTTTATATCGGTTTGACGAGTTGTCAATTTTTGTGTAAATGCACCAAATGTTGAATAAACCTTTCATAATTTTCATTTCTGTATGTCTGATTATTTTCTTGAAATAAAAATATTAGTGAAAAAAGTTACAATTGATTCCAGTCTCCCCTATTAATCTTATGTTTTTATAGTTTTTTTTATATATATATATAGTTAATCCAGTAAAACGTAAGTTAACCGTTTTAATTATCCGGGCTCTAGCATCCCTCAATTACAACGGATTATTGAAGTTTTATTTTACAACTTGAAATTTACCGAATAATTGCTTGAACATTCTGATTAGTTTTCATTTTAATAGATGCAAATTTATTAAAAACATATGATTATTTAGTTTACAAAATTCCCTTTTCATGGATTTTCCATGTTTTCAATTGATCGAAAAACCCTTGTCATGGGTTTTTCTTTCAATATTTTCCATTGATTTGTGTTTTATATTTAAGACTAATCGAATAATTTAAGAGTTACTGTTGCTTAAAGAACATACTCCATTTGAAAACAAAACATAAATGATGATTAACAAGAATGATTGCATAAAGGAAATATCCTGCATTATCTATAAGTATCAAAAATACCCAAAATTGAAATTTGGGTATCGATGTAGCAAAATTATTTGTAAATTTGGCAAAACATGAGAATTTTTATTAGCATCAATAAACTATTAAGTAGATTTTCGTGCCAAAAACCATGAAAGAACCTAAAATCTACGAAAAATATTATTAAAATTCTTTCTTCTTTCTTTCTTTTTTTTTTTTAATTTTGTTTTTAAGTCGAGACAATGAACAAAAACAAAAAATATTTTCAAATTCTAATATCTGTTGAATACAAACAGTTACAAATTTTACATTTTCTGAAACAAAAATTAACTGATTAAATTAAATAAATTTAATCTGACAATGAGCCTTTTTCTATTTATTAAAGCATTCAAAATATTATCGGAAGGACACTTTGTTGCCCGGAGGATAGGAGACAAAAGAACAAATAAATGAACATATATCTGCTTATGCATTGCCTTTACAGACAGCGACACTGGTTGATGGAAAGGAAAATAAAAAATAAGATATTTTGTTGGATTTATTCCAAATGTTTCGTTAATGCCAATCAATCAATTTTGAAATGACCTGTAAATATGACCGAATTGAAATCAAACTTGGTGAAATCCTACTCCAGATTCTAAATTATCCTGCAAGTTTTGATTTTGATAGCTCAACATTGCTCAGTATACATAGCGAGCAAACAAACTCCGCTCTATATAGATTACCATCATTTCTTAACTCCCGGAATAAACCAATATTAAAATTGAAAAAGCAGCCCTGGTTCTAGATCGATGGTAGCTTCACGACAAACAAAAAGTTGTGATGACTTTCTTTAAATTGTGGTCCGTCAATTATTTGTATAACCTTCTTTCGGTTTTCTAATTTTTAAGCCTACTTCCCTCAGGATGCTGTAGGTTTCATTTAACTATTTTTAACTTTTGTACAAAAGGCAAATAAAGTTATAGAGAAATTTTGGAGTGCAAATACACACATCTCCTTCTGTGATCAAGATAATTCAAAAATTATTTTACCTACAGAGTGCGCGAAAAGATCTTATACCCCTGTCAGTAAACTGAATTTGAATTGAATTGATGTGTTGATTATGGATCCAAAACATATGTATGCACTCCTCTATGGTCTCTGCACAGATGGACGCGTCTTCAGGTCGGTTGGTTGGTTGGTGTTTTATGGCACAAAAGCAGCTGCGGCTAAGCTGCGCCAATCTTCAGGTCCATATGCTCATTTTCCGTAGCATTTGTGGCGTCACAGTCATGAAGGCTTTGCGCACAGCATTCTGCAACTCAGCGTTGGAAACGTACCGCTATTTGCAGACTTCCTGTTGAATGATTCCCTTCAAAGAATTGTCTGGCGTGGTGAGATCTGGGCTCCGTGATGGCCGTGGCAAAGGTGAAGGAAAGTTCTCCCGTCAATCCACCTGCTTGGGAAAAGCTCACAAAGGCGCAATCGTACTCTTACAGCAAAATGAGCTGGTGCTCCATCTTGAAACTACACAGTATCTGCTATTTTTTTCAAATGGAGTTCAAGCAGCAACCATTCGTTAATCATTGATTTTGTTCGAGTTCTGGAAAGAAATGTGGATTTTCCTTTGACCAAAAATAAACGTACGGATCTTTCAAACTTCGATAGATAGCACATTCATCACTAAACAGAACTCTTCGTTGATCTTCTCTTGTTGGAAAATGTTGGAGAAGTAGGTTGCATGCTTCTTCACGCAATGTTAAATCCACATCTGACAGCTGACACACTGACAACGGGAGAAAAGGTTTCACTTTCAAATCCTTTCACATGTGGTCTCTCATGGTTGACCGGGGAATTTCCGATTCGGCAGCTTGCTTGCGAATCGACTTCACGGGAGATCAAGTTACGGATTCTTCCTCAGCAGCATATGTTTCCAAACACATTGACGGTCTTCCCGTCCGAGTTGAATCCTTCACGGATCCGTAAAAGTCTTCCGATCCCATGCCAATAATGTTCTCTTGGATGGTAGCGCATTCCGAAATCGCAGCTGAAAATTGGAAATTGAAAGTGTTTACCCCGTACGCGGTCATTCGTGAATCCCAACTGCAGTTACTAACGCTCTTCAATCAAGAATCTGCGTAAATCAGCCATACTTTCCGTCACTGCTGGCTTTTTCGATTATTGTATTTATTCGATTGCTTGCTCGCTGTTAATGTGAGAGTGTGCGATTGTTTCATTGTTGCTTCCATTGCTCGCTGATTGACTTAGACCCTTTTCACACGATGCGACCATGGCAGCGCGGCCACGATCGCGCGGTCAGGCCGTTCTACAGATTTCAGTAGAGCCTTTCACACCTGGCGGCCAGAAATCTGGTCGCGACATGACCGTCGTTCTGTAGATTTCAATGGAGTCTTTCACACAAGATGCAATTTTCGTTGCGGCCAAAATTTACTGCCTGCGCGACCATGGTCGCTTCGTGTGAAAGAGTCCTTATTTCCAAAAACGTTATACATTCAACTGTCTCCACAGCATTCATTTCTATCCAGAGGTATAAGGACTTTTCGCCCGCTCAGTAGAACCATGAAAGTTTAGTAAAAGGCTTAGGTTCTTTTTAAGAAAAATCCTTCTTGATTTTTGGACACTCGGGATAAGGAGCAATACGCCAAAACTGCCACAATACATTGGATTGCGATAAACTACAATTTGTCTTCATTTTCATTCATTTCAATTTTCCACATCAAACTTTTCGAATTTTTAATAGCAAATCCAAATGGCTACCTTTTATTTTATATACTTTTTTTTCAGTCATCGAAAAAAATGTTTTATTTATTTTTCAATTTCTTTCATTTTACTTTTTCTTGATTAACTATATTTTTGCTTTTACCATACCTAAAATTGATGCCCCAAATGGATCGTGTATGTTATACTTTTGATTTTATCAAAAGGATTCAAGAACTTCTTTCTAAAAAGTCTTGATAATAATCTTTAATAACAAAAAAAGTCTCTGTTTTTGCACTTGCATCAAAATCCCTCTGATAGAGGTTTTCTGCTTTTTCCACGAAAGTTTCAAAAACCAGGAAGTGCTGGAAGACGATGGCAAGGAATGGGTCTTCGCTATTGTCGAAGGCTTTTCTTAGGTTCATAATGCTATCAACAACACAGCTGGAATAACACGACCATGGAGATGGCTACTCTTGCTGTCAAGCTGAAGTTCAAACCAAAAAAACTGAGTGGCTTTTTTTTTCTCGCTTCTAGTTTCTCATGTTGCTAACGGGAAACTAATATGTCATGGGAAAAGCTTCAGTGGAATAGTACCAGGTTATATTTTTTAACCCATATAATTCGCTTAACAAGATATAGTTAGCGTGCCAACTCAGGAATGCCCATTAAGAGCATATTAAACATTGTTAAAGAAAAAATCAGGTAAAAATTGCTTATTCAAAAAGAGTGTTTTTATTCATATTGACATTTTTGGCTTGCAGCTCCTTACTCACTGGTTCAATTTTTACCAAAATGAAAACCTACTTACCTAGACTGTCTAAGAAAATTTCAGCTTATTAGGATAAATAACTTTTGTCTTACTTTGATCACAAATGAACAGCAACGGCCGACGCTTTCTAACTCTAGCATCTTACCTATTTGCTTGTGTACCAGAATTAGGAGGGATTTTTCCTTAACAACCTTCACATATCTTTAAAATTTCAGCTTTCCAGGATATTAGTTTTTGAGTTATTGTGATCACTGCATAATAGGACAGGCAGATTTCAACTTACAATTACAAGAAATTTTTTTTCTAATTGTACTAAGAGTTATTGTAAACCTTAACCAAAACCTTGCGATAGCTACGACCATTCGATTATAAAAATCTTTTATAAAAATGCAGACATTCGTAATAAAGTAAAAATGTTATTTACAACAAAATCTAATTTCATATATTGGTTACCAATGTAATAGAAGAACTTTAACTTAATATATATAATGCTATATATATAAACATTTACTTTGTATTGTTTATCAACAATTTTTTTTAAATCAATAACCATAAGATTTATTAAAAAAAGGAAAATTCTTTCAAGAACTTAAAGCCTACTGTTCTTACGTTACGTTTTTAATTTGATTTTTAAATTTACGAAAACTACACGTCTCCAAATTTATCACTACACCCCGCAATTAAACAAATCTATCTTAAAACTTTCCATTTGGTGAAACCTGGATGTACTCATGTAAGCTTCATTCATTCAAGACTAAGCACCCACAACTTGAAAATAGATAACAAACACTATTAGGATGTATTATCGGGCTGAAAGATTAGCCTTCAGTGACATATAATTGATTCATTCAATTATAATGTCATTTTTTTTGGAAATTTTGTCATCTTCACGCGCAAGTTCCTGAACATTACTCCAAAATTTTTACAGATGAGTCGTCAGACTACTCAATCATACAACGAGGGTTACGAAGCATACCTACCTCCACTTTGTCCAGTGTGATTGCTGATAGATCCTCTATCTCTTACGGTGGCAATTCCGTTTCTAGATATATCGCTTTAACCTTTCCATTCGAAATTCCCTATATGTTCTTTTAAAGAATCTATCATTTCGGGAAATGGTGATATTTAAACTTTTGATGTTGTTTTCTGTAACTTTGTAAATGTAGAGTTATATTGCACAATTATAAAGCTGGTTTCAAAGTAGGCCTACTTCAAAAAATTTCTGTTTATTTTCATAATTTTAAAATAGACATTAAACATTTTATCCTAAAATAACTTCTATTTCAGCAGGAAATTCTATATTTTAATTAAGCGAAATTGCTTGGACAAACCTAAAGAGAAATGACTTGAATTATCAAAATTCCAACCTATTGAATTGAACATTTTCTCAACTAGTGAAGTGCCGCTAATGGATTGATTTCCGTAAAGAATTCCAGTAATTACTATCCACTACTGCTAAACAACGTCTTTATTTCAAACTTAATAGATTCGAAATTCGTAGGTAGAGTTTCGTAATAAAACATGGTTTTCTACATCTTCAAGAAAATAAGGAACGGCAGAGTATTATAGGCTTAGTCATACGTTGGTAATACAACTTATTGGTGTGGGTCGTAGAGGAAACAATTCAAAGTTTTGTAGTAAATAGAAGACGAAGCTATTTGTACAATTTGCAATCCATCAAACGCTTGCTTTGTTCAACTAAAAAAAAAAGTTCTTGTCCTTTTCGGAAATGGGGCTGGGGTTGGGATACATTAATTTATAATAATATTTTAATTTAAACGAAGTAATAAACTTTGTAACAAAACAAAAAAAAAGTCCAAATCCTAGATTTTTTTCTTCGGAGGCAATGTGGGGATAGGGGTTATAACCCTTACCATTCCGCCCCTCCCTCGGTACGCCAATACACACGAAATCCTAATAGCTCCTCAATAGGGGTGTACTAAAAAGGATCAGAATGAAAAAGTTTTAAAATGGAAACGTGAATAGTCGAGTAGTCATCTGTGATCACGGTAATTAAAAACTACATAACTTAGAAACCTGAAATTTTACAAGACTTCATAGGTTGGATAAAGGAAGAAATCTACTGATTACAGTATATATCGGACCAATAGGTATAGAGCTAGAGGCTAAAAACTGTCATGAATTTTAAAAAAAAAATTAAGAAGAATAAAAAATGTAGATAAAGTAAAGTAAACTTCAAGTTCTTTCAAGAACTCTTCTTTTTTTTTTTTTACGAATATTGAGAAAGATCAATGCTTTTGATAATAAAAAACTCTTGAGAAAAACTCATTTAATACCTATATTAATTTAAAATCTTTAAATATATTGACAATCAATATATGAAAGTTTTTTATTTAAATTATTTTTTTAAACGTATTACTAATTATTTTCTATAGTATTTTTTACACCCTCATTGTTGTAGTTACCTCAGGGTACAAAACATTTTGATTAATGTTTGTAAAACAATTAGAAAAAAAATGTTTGGCACTGTAATTTATAATTTACAATTTATAATTACAGTGCGCTGCAATATAAATTCCTTGATCACGATAACTCAAAAACTACATTCACGTTCAAAAGTAAAGCATCACACATATATTTGTGAAAAGTTCATAAACAAATTGTCGGAATGGCTCGAAACATGGTATACTTGTATAGCACCATATTGTAAGTATACAGAAGAAAAATAAATACCGATAACAATTTATTGCAATAATTTTGGAAATTATAAAAAAGTAACAAAACGTGATTTTCTTGTTGCGTACATAACACTGAAAAATATGATTAATAACCGGTATGGTCACCTCTTGCAGCTATGCAAGCATTGTTTCGATAGTGCATGGCTCTGATCAGGTTGTCTAAGAGCTCTGTAGACAAGAATGCCGATTCCTGGAGAAGTGCAATTAGGAGCTCCTGAATGGTCCTTGCTGAAGACTGACGGGATGCAGTCGACTTCCTAATGCATCCTATGCATACTCTATCGGATTCATATCTTGCTGGCCACTTCAAACCCTGGATATCTTCACTTTCGAGAAAGTCATACACCAGCTTGAGGTCTTTGAGGATGGGCATTGTCGTCGATGAATATGAAATCTGGATCCATGGCACCTCTGTAAGGTCTAACATGAGGCTCCAATATCTCCTCTCTGACCCCCTGAGCATTAAGGGTACCTCTGTTGAAGACATGGAGCTCCGTGCGGGCATTCAACAGGATGTCTTCCCATGCAATGATTCTACCGCCACCAAATTGGTCCCGTCCCCTGATGTTATTGCGATTGTAACCGGTTCCTCGATCCTTCCAGAAGTACGACGATAATCAGTTTGTAAACTGAATCTGGACTCAACAATGTACAGCACATTGCTCCAGTGATTCAGTTGCGATGTTCCTGACTCCAGTTTAAACGGGCCCTAAAACTGCTGGTCGTCTCGCATAGAGAACAATCGCCTCGAGCTTCCGGTAAACAGTTTGTCTTGAAAAGCTTACGCCCAAGGCGGCTCTGACGAAAGCTACCTAGCAGATATCGTCCTATGACGTTCTGCAGTTAATGTAACGTACCGGTCCTGTTCAGAGATTGTGACTCTTGGGCGACCTCATATTCGTTGGGGTTTCCTGTGTCTTGAAACCATCTCCAAAACCTCGAGATGCATCGAGCCTTCCTATCCTTCATGATAATTTCAGTACTGCGTCTTTGGGTCACATTATGGTCCTAATCACCAATGACAACACCTCGTTACACGGAGATTGCACGAAAATGGAATAAGACACTCACGATAGGGTAGGCTGCATTTCTGGAACTGCGATGAATTTGCATATCTGACATCATCGGATGTGATATTTGGAAGTGCATGTGATTGGTTTTAGCTGTGTGAATAATTTACAGAAAACTTTCAGATATTTGTTTTACCCTTTTCCTTTGTGTATTAAGACAATTACACTTTTGGACATGAGTGAATACAACCTACAAAGCTATTTTACAGATAGGCGTAGATTGTAAAAAGATGTCTTTTGATTTTTATATATTTCGTTGCAATAGGTAAGGGGCCAGGGACAAAGGACTACCAAACTACGTTGTACTAAAACTGCAATAATCGTTGTATTTCAGAAACTATATATGCAACTAGGCTAAAATTTTAGAAGTGGGTATTTGATTTTACAGATAAGTTTATTAGGTAAAAATCGTGCTAATAAAGAGCGAGTGCCAAAAATATCAACATAATAAAAGAGCTGATAATGCACTAATTAATATTTTTTAACAATATTTGAAGTGTTCTTATCATGCAGTTCTTCGAAAGCTGGCACGCCAACTATTATTTATTTTTTTTGCATTTAAATGCAAATAGTAGACTGTGCAAATCAATGATGAAAAAAAATCTCATTACGTCGTAAAAACTTTTTTCTACTTATGTCTACTTTTTTTCAAATTATGATGTATGTCTAATGGATATTAGAAAAATTCAAAAATTTACTAAAATTTTTTATTTATTACTAAAAATCTTAAAAGACTAGCCGGGTACCGTCGCTTCGCTCCGGAACCCTGGCATATGTAGCATTAAAAAAAAAAACAACTTTATTTATTTTGCAAATTAATATTGAGATCCGAGAATATACGATGTCCCAGACCGTTGTGGCCTTCTCCGCTTAACTCAGCTATATTGCGGATTGGCGCCATACCACTCAGATTACCGCCACACACTTCAACCATTATTGCACATAAGTTTTAGGTATTTCTGTACTACATTGTTTTTATTAATTTTGAAAAGATCTATATTTACATCGCCAATTAGTATAGTTGTTACAGTTGTTTAATATATTTTCATTTTTTATGAATAGATTCTCTAATTCTACAGTAAATTTACCTTTCTTTGTGGTTTATGTATGGCTAAAATGTTAATATTTTATGCTTGATAATACAAACACATTTTTGATAGCGAAACATATTAGGTTTTATTACAAAACTTCATGATAAATAACATGTTTTGTGAAAATTCTTGAATCATTTTCCAAAAGATTTCCTTACTCCGACATTTTAGTAATTTCAAATTTAACATTTTGCTTATAGAATGACAGACAGAATAACGTTTTTATAATATATAATAATAATAGCAGGAACCCTTGCATATATAGCATTAAAAAAACAAACTTTATTTATTTAGCAAATTAATATTGAGATCGTCGGAGAATATACGACTTCCCAGCCCGTTGTGGCTTCTCCGGATAACTGAGATGTATTGCTGGTTGGCGCCACACACCAAAAATTTAAAGCGAAAAATCACATTTTTGCATGTATCTTGCAAACGCTGAAGCGTTTGTGAATAAGTGATACATGGTTCGATAGAACTTTCAAATACCAACATTTTCTCAATATAATGTTCTCTTCCAACTTTTATACTTTTCGTTTAAATTGAGAAAAAGTCAAAATTTGACCCTTTAAAAGGCGACTTCTTGGAAACCAAAAACGTTTTTCGAAAGATTTTTGCAGCATTTCGTTTATCTTAAAAAAGATTTACATTTTATCCATTTGCATTTCCATTTCCATTTTATCTATCTCTTATAGTTTGATCACAAAATTGGAAGAACTTTAAAGTCTTATGACAATATAGAATAACGTTTTTATAATGTAAGATTTAAGTTGTCTAAAGCCAGTTAATTTAATAATGTCAAAGCGCGCGAAATCACTTACGAAATAACCTGATGTTCATATTGCTTTTCTATGAGAATTTTTGTCACCTTGTCGCGCTAATTTGTCTACATGGACCCATTTAGAAAAGAATTCCTCTATAACAGTTAGATCGCCTTTATTCCTTAACTTTGTCAGCCTCTTCTTCACTTTCGCTTCGGATATGAAGTATGGCTACAATGGCTTCCTGGAAAAGGCAACAGGAAACCACCCCAGTATCTATTCCCTAACAAGGTGCAGGTCTCCGATTGAAGTGCGCCTTCGGCAGTGGCAAGGCGAAGCCTTCAGTACAAAAAAAAATATGCATACCATATTTCAAGTTGATCGTTTCAAGATGATCCATCCAGCGCTTCCGAAGTTATTAGGAGGGAGAAAACATATACAAAAACTGATTCATTTCATCAACCTCACTTTCCTAGGAGGTTGATGAAATGAAAATCTTTTTTTAATGAATTTTAAATTGTTAAAAATATACAAAATATCATTAACTTAAATTAGTCGAGATCGTTTCAAAAAAGAATGTGACACCTCCAAAAATTAAAAATTAAAACAATATTTACAGATTAAAAATAAAAAAGGAAAATTCCTGTGCTAGCCTCCGTCAGCCTTAAATGAATTTCCTTAAACATACAATATGCCTAAAAGTGTACCGACATCTATGGTTGAGACCAAGTGCTTACAATGTAATATATCAGAAAGGCCGTTTCTCGCTTTATTGGAATCATCAGCTCAACCATCATTCCATCCCATCCCAGTCTTCAAAAAGGATTCCCCAATGGTGCACGCTGAGTCCCCATTACCCGATGAATAACTGAGGGTATATCGAGTTTTTAATAACAAACTCAATAATAATAATAACATAAAACATGCAGGAAGACTTCAAATTTGGAGGGTTTTGACCTGGACCACGGATTGGCCATCCAATCCATGGAAGAGGGAGAAACCTACAAGTACCTGGGCTTCCAGCAAACGCGCGTCATTGACAACGCAAAAACGCACTCAAGCACACTATCGTGCTCGCATTCACAACATTCTCAAAACACAACTCAACGCCAGAATAAAATGAAAGCCATCAACACTTATGCCGTCCCCATACTAACATATTCCTTCGGCATAATTCCGAAGACAAACACTCGAACTCGAAGAACTACGACGCACAACACGCACTACATTCACGAAATACCACCCCAAGTCCGCTACAGAAAGGATGACTCTTCTCCGCAAGGAGGGAGGATGAGGACTCAACCTCATCACCCTATTCGAAAAACAAGTTTATACACTTAGGGAACATTTCCACCAAACAGCACAGCATTCCTCACTCCACTTAGCCATTGTCAAGGCTGACACACACCTAACTCTCTGGACCTCGAAGACCTTTAAAAGCACCCCCAACACCCACACTCAGCAGCTGCATGAATCATGGGCTTGTAAGGAACTTCATGGCAGACATCGCCACGACCTCAAACCCACTGCACATGGATCCGAAAATCGGTCCAGAGAATCCTTGACCCGCCATGTTGTCTTTGATTGGGAAACCCAAGGTTTGAATCTTTTACATAATAATAATAAATTTTTAATTTTCAGGATCTTTCAATTAAATTTCTTTGTCATTGGAAGATAGTGTCCAGATTTCAGAGCTTAAAAAAAAACACTATAAAAATATGAGCCAATTTGATAAATATTGACTGTTTTGAAATTAAATAAAATGAAAACAAATAAAAATGAATTTTATAATTACTCCGTATTTAACTTACATATATAAAATTTCAAATTTTTGTATGTGTTAGTTAAGAAGATATGATGTGGAGGTCTACTCCAACGTCAACTTTATGTTACATTCGTTTTATATAATTTTCACCGCACATGCTGAAAATAGATAAAGTTTCACGAACAGTTATCAGCACAATCAATATCCGTTGTCACTTTCATTTACGTTGTTTTATTTCCACAACTTGCAGATAAAAGAAGATCAAAATCCGTCTTGACACTTGTCATTTTTCTTGGCTGAATGCTGTAACTTAAAGATTATGGAGGATTAGTGTTTATCTTATCTATCTTAGTAGATTGTGACAGTGGAAAAAAAAATTCTCTTAAAAATGATTATATCATTTCATGAGTGACAAACTCATGAAATGATATAATCGGATGTGAGACAGCAGAAGGCAGGTCTTATCCTTAAAGAGTAAAAAGTACATGGATGTGTGGTAAAGCACTCTTGTTACTAAATTTCGTTAAGATGATGATCGAATTAGCCTCCACTTTAAATTATGTAAAGCAATTACATATAGACTAACCTTAAATGTCATCAAATATTGAAAAAGTGAGCTTTAAAAGTAATGGAATTACGTGATAAGGAGGATTAAATAAACGAGAACACAATAAATAAATTACATTTATTTCGAAATTGAACTATCTCTCATGATTCAGTGGATGCAATAATGAAATTTGGCAATGAAGATACTTTTTAAAGTTCAAACGTCTTTAAAACTCTACGCCACTTTAACGAAAATTGCTTCACTCATTTCAATTGCTTTCCCTCTCGTGAATATTTAACAATGAGGCCAGTATAGTGCAATTTATTAAGTGACAACGAAAGCTTTTGCAAGCGCAAACAAACCTGAACCCTTCGATAGAAGGGTCAAAATCACATATTGGGAAGTTGAATATTGGGAAGTTATACGTGAAGTTGAAAATTGTTAAAGAGTAGGATGCAGCCCCTTTGTAAGAAGTTACAATGAATAACTGAGAAGCTTGCAGAGAATCTACCCGCAGGGTAGCTGCTTTCACTAATGATATAAATTTCATCGTTTTTCACTAAAGATATGAGTTAATTAGCAATCAACCACGCAGGCTATTGACTAGGGTATGAATTGAAAACCGAAGTAGATTTCTTTTGCCGTCTGAACCGTTGAATAGATTTTCTTAAAATTGAGTTGCTGTATTTCTTAATAAGATAGATGTAACTCTTTTTCTTCTACAGCTGGTCCAGAAATAATTCTCCACCTTTCTCTTGTCCAGAATTAGTTTAGCAATGTTTTTTACGGTTCGATGCCTTCCTCACGCCAACAACATATTACACATTGTGGCCTCTACAACATAAAGGCGAAAGAAGCAACAAATTCAGGAAAGGAAGTAAACATCCATGCCGGCATGGAGATTCGACGGCAGGTTCCGACACATGAGCCTCAATGCAGGCCGCCACCTAGACCAGAAGGCTATGCCGGAACGATAAGACAAATGTAAATCTAATGTTTAAAAATTTTCCACGTGGAATCCACGAAAGAGAAAAATCATTCAATTCAAAGAAAAAAATTCAAAGAGAGAAGCATTCCAAGCGAACAATGAATTTCTAACAATGTATCTGCTCATCGCCATTCCGGCATAGGCTTGGTCAAGGCGCCCTTTCACGAGACATATGTGTCCGGCGCCGGCATGGATGTTTGAAAAATTTCCTTTCTTGTGTTTCTCTGCTTCTTCATCGTTCCTTTCAGGTCTGAGGCCATTCCATAATGGCTTCTTAGAAAGGCAACAGGAAACCACCTCAATATCCATTACTAGAGATACACAAAACACGGACCTCGGGAATCGGAGATCGCACTTAGATGCGGACCATAGTAATAATCTTCAGTCCTTGAGACCTTCAATATGATCAGGTATCTTAATCAGTAATGGGGATTTATTTGTTTATTTGTTTTACTTTATTGAAAATGAAAAATTTTACTCTTTGTATTAGACAGATATTGTAACTTAAAACTAAACGGACACTTATCGTTTATATTATCGGACTCCCAATGGTTAGGAAACAATTCGACTTCCGCTTCAGGCAATTTGCGATTTAGATGGTCCCTTGACCCGGTCAGGAATCAAGTGATAATTAGACAAAATTAAGATCTACATTTTTAAGATCTACATTTTCTGAATCGATTATGCTGAGAATGAACATGATGCCATTGACCCAATGTGACCACTTCCAGTTCAAGGGCACTGATCACATATTATAGACAAATTTCTGACCATTACCCAAAATGATGGGTTTTAGGTCATATATTAAGAATCTCCCAGATATAGAACTCGTATTAAATTACTCAATACTGGCATCGCTGGAAATTATAATTGACCCTTAAATTACAACGGCTTCATTAAATGAGTTGTGAAAACGATAAAAATGAAAAGCCTACTTTAATTTCAAATTGTAATATCCGCTAAAAATAAAACAGTACAAGTTTTCCTTTTTCTAAAAAAAAAATTATTAAATCCACATTGCTTAATTAAATTGTTTAAAATCGGATTAGTTTTAATCGAACCAAACCAAGCTCAAAGGATTAGCTAAAAAAATTAATTTCCTTTGTTTAAAACAATGAAAATATTAATAGAAATCAGATAGGAATCCATTATTTCGATTTCATTTCTATGGGAGTTTTTGTCACCTTGTCGAACTAATTTCTAGACAAGGACACATTTGGAAAAGGTTTCAAATATAGAAGTTATTTCGTCCCTCATCTTCAAATATGCAGACTAAATTTCAGAAAGATCCATCCAAGTTATTAGGGAAACCACACATACAGACTAAACCATCTGAAGAACCTCATTTTATTAGGAAAATAAGCTAATTAAAAAAAGGAACATTTTTATGGAAATTAGGCTTAAGCTATAAAGTCCACATTCTTGTTTTTTGACATTCTCGCTCGATTTTGTTTCGTCTCGAAAATCATCACGCAGAACAAGCGTAACAACTACAATACGTTGGTAATCTCTCTGGTTTGTAATCATCTGGTAACCACCAAATTAACTTCCTCGTTACTTTGACCCTTCAATTAATTTTCTGAATTACCTTACGGTAAATTACGAATTTCCCTACGCTTCCTTGCTCTTCGAAGAGAGTTTCATATTTTTCAGTTAGTGGCTTAATTATTGACTAAGCATGCTAACAGTTTTCACCTTTGTTTGTCTGTTGGTCTTTTTTGAAAGAGCGTCACGCTAAAACGGTTGAACGGATTTTACTAAAATTCGATATGTAGCTTATTTATCGTCCAACTTAACATAGGACCATTATTCCGATCCTCCATCTTCCAATCAAAAAAGACTTCCCGAAATCCCTCTCTTAAACGGGTGAACTTATTTCGTTAAAATTTGATACAATGATTATTTATGAAAGAACTTAAAAAATATGAGCACGATTATTCTGACACTTCCCCCCAAACACACAAACACATATAGCCTACGAAATTGATTGCCAGCGTTGTTTTACTCAATCCTAACTATGTGATTGCAAGTGAGCGTATACTAGTCACTGTATTTTGTGAAAGGTAAGAAAATTACTCAATGTTCACAGATCATCTACTTTTATTCTAAGCAGCAGAAAGAATTGGAATTCGCTGTTTTGGCTTCCTAAAAGAAATGTACAAATAATTACAACAAAAATCCAAAAGACAATGGCAACAAAAAAAAAAAAAATAGTTTGCAGGCCGAAAAAAAATCTGAGTTAAGATTAACAAAACAAAAAAAGATACAGTTGGCGCACCAATTTTTGAATATGCGCCTACCAAAGTCCCAAAGAATAGTGTCTAAAAAAAACAAAACAAGAAAGCTGTTGGTTGCTGGCAATGATTTTGCGGACTAGATACTCAAATGACGTGTACTTCCGCCTCCTAACATTTAACTGTTCTAGAATTCCTATCTTTGTGATTGGTCGAATAGAAATTCGTAATTTCGAATGTATCATTTAAAAAAGAAAACAAGGAAGTAATGTAAACAAAACATTCAGGACATTATAACAGCTCTGTTAAACGCTTTGAATTGGAACTATTTTTTTTTTCTTTTTGCTGTGGCATTATACAAAGTAGTAAATTCTTGCAACTTCTTCATGGAATGAAATCTATTGGGTTGTTTCATAATTATTGGCCGATTCTGATACAAATAAAAAAATCAACAGTAACAGACAAAGTACATTTTATTCAGTAAAATATCTGCCTATGACAGCAATACACTGTGCCTAACGTCTTTTCAGTGCAAAAATGCCACGGTGACAGAAGCTGGCATCACAGTGTTCGAAGAAATCGCTAATGGCGTGAATCACAGCATCCTGGTTAGTGAACCGTTTCCCCCTCAACAAGTTGTCCAAATGGCGAAACAAGTGAAAGTGTGAGGGGGCCAAGTCTCGTGATTACGGAGGGTGAGAGAGGACCTCGTACCCAAAGCGTTGATTTTTTTTTTTTCAAGAGATACATGTGGTGTTGCTCCATTACGCAGGAGTATTGGACCCAAAGGATTAACGAAAGATGATTGTTTGTTGCATAATTTCTGGTTATATTCGTCCATCTCACGGCAGTACATGGCAGTTGTGATTGTTTAGCGACGCTGCAAAACCTCAGAATGCACCATAGTCTTGGCAGTCCACCACACAGATATCAGAACCTTCTGAGGATAAAAGTAGGATTTGGACTTTCGATGACTTCCTTTACTGAGCCACTGTGCTGTTCGCATTCTTTTGACATAAAGCACTCATTTTTCATCAACCGTAAGGATGCGATGCAGAAAGGGGGTGCTAGCCTCCCGTGTTTGAAGGGCAATGCATGTTTCCAGTCGCCGTTAATAAGACACTTTCTGTCTTAACTGTATCGTGTCACGAACAATCCAAATATCGGCTCCTGTCTTATGGTCTACGTCAACATCACCGGCACGGAACTTTAAAAACACTCTACAGACAGTTCTGTCACTCATGTGCCTTCACCCCACGCTTTATGGACATTGGAAACCGTTTCGGACACATTACGTCCAAGTTTAAATTCCTGCAAAATCACTAATCTCACTTCGCGTTGCTCCATGATGTCACAAACTGCTTTGATCTGACTGAAATAACTTTTTCAACATGTGGACTGAACCCATTCACTTTGCAAGAGCGATTGGTAAGTTCCTACTATGATGCGTACTTTTTAACTGGCTCTGCAAGTTACTCTTGCTGGAATCGGCCAATAATTATGAAACAACCCAATAGTAGAGAAGAAAGCACAATATAAATAAGAAACCGTTTCGAAGCTGGAGAAAAGTAAAAGGAGTGTAAAATTTAATTAGCTCAAAACGAACTGAGAACAAGGGGAAAAATGTATTGCAAGAGTTGGGTTTTTTTTTCAGATATCGTTTTTTTTGTAATTGAATAGCATATAATATTTCTTTGGTTTATGAACCCTAAACTTCTTACTTAGTCCCATATCTACCAAAATAAATAGTATATTGCTTTTAACAATCTAAAGTTTCAGCTTTAATAGGATAAATAGGTTTTTGGAAAACTTAATCACACACGGACGGACTACGGAGAAAGGACGAACACATTTATTTCGACTAGAAATTGAATTACAAAATATTTTCATTCTAATGCTTTACTGTTTAATATCTATATTAAGGTTTTCCAACAGTTTCATCAAACTTGTAATATCCTGTGAGGTGGTAATAAAAAAGTCGTGTTATTCAACTGGAATCTTTTTTCTCTTTGTTTGTTTGACTGCAAGTGAATCTTGCTAAAACGGCTGGACTGATTTCCATAAATCTTCGTACATAGCTTACATTTTTCTTATCTGCTTTTCTGTTTGTCTGTATACGTATCAGGTTAAAAATGTTGGACGGATTTCTATCAAATTTAGTACATAATTTATTTACGCTTCAACTTAAAACACAGGTCCATTTATTTTGGTCTCCATTCTCCCACCCTTCCAAAATCAACAGAGAATTCCCTGAGAAAATGCTGGACTGATTTCGATAAAAAAAAATTTTGTGGTTCAACTTCAAATATGAGCACGGTTATTTTGTTCTCCACCCCTCTTCCGTCCTGAAATTCGATCCCCTAGCTCTGCATGCTCAGCTTTCATTATGCGATGGTCAATAGGCGTATATCTAATTTTAAGAGATTCACGAACTTCGCATCATTTATTACCTTCATATTTATATTTGATGCATTACTTTCTTATTCATACTTACGTCTTAAACGTTAAAGTTTAATTTATTAAGTGTTACAATTCCGTATTTACCTGTGTGTCGCTGAAGAGGAAAACCACATCTCTTCCCGTGAGTCCAGATTTCAACATAACTTTTTTCAAATCCTCCCTCCATTCAGTAATGCCATAGGTCTTCACTAATTCAATTTGAAAACATTCCATTTCTCCTCTGTAACATTAAAAAAGAACAAAAGAATAAATAAGATAACTTCAAATATTAAAAAGGAATGAATTATTTATGAATTGTAAATTCCCAATAATCTCTCCTCGCGATTTCAAAATTTAAATTTCCATTATACAATGTAGTTGCATTCACCAAAGACGGTTTGTGACGTAAGGAAATAGCAGTAACTCATAATCATGCCTGTAAGTCCAAGTGCGGAAATTATTCAAAATATGAATAAAACAAATCAATAAGTGAAATTGATACTTAAAAAAGATTTGACTTTATAATAATGTTATATGGAAATACAATAATAAATATTGTATTATTTTTGCATTCATTCGCGAACGGCCTACAACAGATCAGTTTTTCAACAATAGATGTCGCTGGGATATCTGGAATCATTAATCCATTATTAATTGTCCCCTTTGAATTCTTTAGTGGTCTATACTGTGGTTGTAATTACCTTATTTTGTTTCAACAAACCAAAATTCGATTTACAAGAAGTTCCTAAAATAACGTCAAGCCTATTTTCTTTAAATCTTGCAGGGGTTATTTATTTTGTTTTTTAATCATGAAAATATTATATACCATTTCCTTTTTAAAATATCGGCTAAATAGAAATAGTAGTTAAATTAAATCTACATTATTTTCTTAAACTCTCTAAATCTGATTAAGTTTAGCTATGTTAAAGTTCGCACAGATAGTGAGATAGATACAAATACAAACATATCGATACAAATCCTGATGCTTTTCATGAGATTTTTTGTCAACTTCATTCGCTTATTTCTCGACAAGGACTTACACGAGAAAAATTTCAAATACTAAACTTAGATCACCTTTAGCCTTTAAATAACTGTGCCAAGTTTCAAAAAAGATCCATTTAGTGATTCAGAAGTTATTAGGAACACAGACTGATTTGATGAGTTCCATTTTCCTACGGCAAAGTAGACTACAAAAGAAATTTAAGCAATATTTTAACTGCTTTACTTTATTACTTTTGATGTTCTTGTATTCTTTATATCTGTGAGATCATAAACTACACGCTTGCCATTCATTGGTCATTGGTTGTATATGAGACTTTTACGATGCCACAAATTAACGGGGCATAGAAGCAACTTATTTCAGGGTAAACACAGTCTTGAAGAAGTCACTGTACTGAGTTGACTTCGTTTTTCATCATTTCGGAACTAAAATAGACATAACTGTCATTTCTTTTCTGAAAGTTCAACGACACGAAACGTGAGAGTTTCAGAAAGGTCGGTAATTGTTGAATTCTACTTTAAATCTGGATTCTCACAAGGAAGTTTCTCGAACGTAAAAATTACAGATTTAAATGAAACTTTTGATTTAAAGGTTAAGTTAATTCAATTATTGAAATCCAAATGTAAAAATACATATTCTTCTTTCTTAACTTCTTTATTATCAATATTTCAATCTCTTTTGCAGAGATTCTCTTCATGATCTATGAGGACAGGAAAATTTCTTTTCTTCTTCTTTTACAGGAAGTCATTAATGATTTATATCTTATTACAAAATAACAACTTAACTCAAGCCCGGTGAATAAACAATACAACTCTAAACCTTGTGAATAAACAAGATACGAAGCAGAAAAGGTAGGAAACAAGGAAGAAAGAAGAATATAAAGGGATATTAAAACTACCGTTAGGAATTGGAATAACTACGTCAAAACAAAATTCGAATACGGTGAAGCGAATAAATTAATAAAAAAGAATAGAACAAACAGAGAATACTCCATGATGAATACTATGGGAGTGGCGTACAAATTAAAGTTAAAGTGTAGAAGCTGCAATGAAAATTATTACGGAAGTACGGATACAACACTTACAGAGAGTATTAGAACATATACGTGCTTATAAAAATAATAGGATAAATATGTCACATTGGGTTGATCATTGTAGGGATTAAGGGGCCGTCCATTAATTACGTGAGGTGTTTTTTAAAACATTTGGACCCCCCCCTTCCCCTTGGTGAGATTTGGTGAGACCCCCCCCTCCCTCACGTGAGATTTCAAAAAGTCAAAAAATCAAAAAACTTCAAAAAGTCAATATTACAAAATATTGTAATTTACACTCATTAACAAAAAAAACGACGAACCTAGAAGGAGTTGTCCGATGGAGACAAAAATTGGTGGACAGGAAGATTATATACAGAATAGAAAATGATTAAAATCTCAGACAAATTGAATGATTTATTTCAGAGTTACAGAGTTACAAAGTAACGAGCTCAATAAGGTGTTGACCCCCCTCTACCCTGAATTTAAGCTGCCGCACGACGTGGCATAGAGTGATAAAGCTCCCTGATGATCTCCTGCGGTATTTCTTACCAAATTTGCTCCAATTGTCGGGCTAGGTCATCAACATTCCCTGGTGGATGCAGTCACCTTCCCATCATATCCCAGACATGCTCGATTAGAGAGAGATCTGGGAATCTGGCTGGCCAAGGAAGTGTTTCACAAGCTGCAAGACAGGTCATAGCAACACGTGCCGTATGTGGTCTGGCATTACCTTGCTGAAAAATAAGGCTACGATACTGCCAAAGGAAGGGTAGCAAAACAGGTATCAGAATGTCGTCGACTTACCGCTGTGCTGGAAGTACGCCGCTAATGACGACCAAAGGGGTCCGGCTATCAAGGGAAATAGCACCCCAGACCATAACTCCTGGTTGAGGGCCTGTGTGGCGTGCAGTAGTGAAAGCAGGATCGGCACGCTGCCCTGGGCGTCTCCAGACACGTCTGCGACGATCGTCAAGACACAGTTGGAAGCGGGATTCGTCGCTAAACACTATAATTCCCCAGTCAGCATCATTCCAACCGGACGGAGCCAAGCACCACTGTAATCTGGCCCGACGGTGTGCAGAAGTGAGTGGCAGGTAGCGTAGCGGTCGGTACGAGTGTAGATCTCCCTTTCTCAGCCGTCTGTGAATGGTCATGGTGGACACTCGTGTGCGGGTCGCACGTCTGATGGTTGATAACGATGATTCAGGCGCTGTGACAGCTGATCTGACAATCACTCTATCCTCCCGCTCTGCTGTGGCCCTAGGTCGACCTTCATGACGCTGAAATCTGCCATCGTCCACCCATTCCTGCCAGCATCTTCTAATCGCCGCATCCCTTCGACCCATATGACGAGCGATTCTCCGATTTGCCCAACCTGCCTCTTTCAATCCAATGATACGACCTCTTTCAAACTCTGACATCGCTTCTTATATACACCTGCTGAGTGCGCAGTTCCGATGCGCTGTAGCTCTCGCTATTCATTCATTGGACACCAAAGTTTAATCATTTGCATGGGCGGTCCCAATGTCTTTGCATTCAAAATTTCATTACAATCGGACAACTCCTTCTAGGGGCGTCGTTTTTTTTGTTAATGAGTGTATTACAATACGTATATTCTCTGAATGAAAAAGTTGACGTTAGATTTTCGTTGACCCTCCACTCCCCCTTGGTGAGATTTGGTGAGATTTTGCCAGACCCTCCCACTCCCCCTTTTGACCTCACGTAATTAATGGACGACCCCTAAGACCATAATGCAGACTGTATAGTTGATATTTTGTTCCACATAGATGAAAGGATAAAAATTAGATGCCATGCATGAATAAAAACAAAGTTTTAAAAGTTGGTGAAATACCTTATGAATGGTTTAAGAATAATGTCGAAAGTAAAGAAAAAGAAAGATTTAAATCGTTTATTCTTGCGGAAATAAATGTTATGTAATGAAAACGAAGACACGCACTGAGTTAAGAAAAATTAGAAGTATAAATATTTACTGGTTTAAAGACGTAAAAAATACGTAATTCATTTCGAATGTGGGTAAACAATGAACTTCTCACGGTAAAAAAGTTATCGAATTAAATTAAAATCAAGAGCTTCTGCGTGGGCGATGTCAAATGGCCTAATTGGTGGGAGGAATCGTCAAACATTACGTAATAGTCTGATCTACTGTATTATATATTGTTTTTAATGGAAATATTCTATTATTCATCTATTCAGTTATCCGTCGTGGTTTCACGGATAGTCGAAGTTCTACTGTACAAAGTCGTAAAGGGAAATCGAGTCCGTGGAAGACTAAGAAAGATTATTACAGGTGAATTCTCTATTTGTGCAGATCTCTATTTGAGATTTGTGAAGGAACCTTTCACTGATTCGAACAAAGAACCGAGAGTCTGCAATCAATGCCCAGATTACATATGACCATACCCAGTGCCAATTTAATTGATAACACTGATATGCATTTTGCTTCAGAGAAACTATTTATATTTTTCAGTTCCACACTATGGGTAAACACAAAAGTCATATTTAGTTTTGTTTCATCAGGTCCAGTTTTTGATAAATTATGATTTTACTGAATATCTTGAAATGCTTATTGAAGACAAAATTCACCACACATGTACATACATAATTGAGCTACAATTATAATTTTTGGCAATACTAAACTATAAAATATTACAATAAAATATAAAATTTACAATTCATTTAATTGGGTATTTAGTACCCAAAACTTGTAAAAATAATATATTTTTATTTTAATATTTTAATTAATGACATTATTACTTTTAAAATTCCTTTTACACCCACTTCATATTAAACTTGGAATCATGAAGAAATTTGTTACCTGTCTTGGCGATGAAAGCAAGATAATTCCGTATCTGAAACGGAAATTTCCTAGAAAGACCGAGGCAAAAATTAAAGCTGGTATATTCGAAAGACAAAATATACGCGATCTGATGAAAGATTCAAATTTCACGACCGTCGTGAATAAAACAGAAAAATCTGCATGGTTGTCTTTTACGTGCATGACTGAAAACTTCCTAGGAGTCAAAAAAGCTGAAAATTACGATGAACTTGTTGATGAAATGTTAGCAAACTTCAAAACACTGGGTTCCAAAATGAGAACAGAGAACTACACAGCCACATCAATTATTTCCCTTGGTGCTATGAATGAGGAGCAGGGTGAAAGGTTTCATCAAGATATCAAAACATTGGAAATGAGATATCACGGCAAATGGAATGAATCTATGTTGGCGGATTATTGTTGGTGCACAAAAAGGGAGTCTTCTAAGAGTCACCGTAGAGCATCAAAACGGCGAAAGATTTCGAGAGACAACTAAAAATCTTATATCAGCAGAATCAATATAAGTTTTTTTATACTAGTTAAGGTTTTTCACTTGTCTTGACACTTTCATAACTCAGATTATCCCATTAATTATTTTTTAATTTAAATATGAAGTTCGCCGAATTTCTTGTTTTTTTTTTTTTTAGTTTAAGGTGCAAATTATAAAAAAATAGACCTGATACAGAAATTCTGAATACAGATTCGGATTCAGGATAGTTGAATTTACTAAAATCAGTTTTTTTTTTTTCGTGAAAGCAACCTGAAAGGTAAAAACTGCATATCAGTGAATTAAATAAACATTTCCTTATTGTCTACTAAAATTTTCTATTAAGCTTATTTTTAATAATTGGCGTTAATAAATTTTGTACTTTCTTATTTTAATACTACGATTGCTAAAAAATGAAATCAAGATCAAAACAAAAGAATTCTTACACAAAGGAGGCTAGGCGTGTGAGGGACTGTCTCCCACTTCCGCCCACACCCAAGAGAAGACAGTTGCCACCGGGCTGCTTCAAAACACGTCCAATCCGACAAACATGTTGAATGGCATCCAAAAACAGAACCAAAGATAAAGCAGCCGTTGTTGAGTCATTGTACTCATCCATTTGATCTTCAAGCATCTTTTTCAGCTGAAATAAAAGCAGAGATAAGGACTAGTAAGGTCATTGAATAATGTTTTTCGAGTTACTTGAAATAGATGCTTAAAGAAAACTAGTTTCTAACTAAAGTCATTGACTGAACAGACGAAGTCTTACTACTTCACTTGAACGATTTTCTTCTTTGTTTATTATATGTTTGTTTTTTGTACGTGCATAATGTTAAAACGGCTGCATGAATTTCCATAAAATTTGATACGTTCCTTATTTGTGGTTCAAGTTAAAAAATGCGCTCTTTTCGTTTAGGTCTCTTACGTCTTCCATCCCTTAAAACTGAACACCGAGATTTCCCGCTAAAACGACTGGATTGATTTTGTTGAAATTTTATACAATGCTTATTTATGCTAACTTAGCGTTATATTATTTTGGCTCCATCCGTTATTATTTATTATTTTGGCTCTAAAAATTCATCCCCCCTTTTGAAGAAACCTCAGATACGCTATGTCATGTTGTCAAGAAACTTCAGATACGGGAGTTTAACGTTTTACGAATTAAAGTATGCAGCTGTCTCAGATTCTCATTGACATTAGCTCAAGGAATGAATTATAGATTCTGGAAATATATTATTTTTTTTCATATTTAAATTTGTGCACATATGGTTCTATCCGGTTTTGCCTTTTATTAAATGCCTTTTGCGCCTCATGTTAGCTTGCCGAGGTTTTGATACGGTATTCGTTACGTATTTTTGTACTATTACAGTGATTTTCTTATTGTTGCTTGCTTTTATGGATCGCGGGAGCGATCCCAAAAGCCTTTCTCGCCTTCGAATTGACCGTTAATGAGTAATTAGGCAGATAAGTTCTAATAAGGACGGGATAGTTGTCCGAGATTCCCACACGATAGCTTAAGAGATGAATGGAAAATTGTGCAATCACGTCATTTCTTTTTTCATCAAACTTCAGATCCTGTTTCAATCTCAAAAGCAGTAACTGTATTCCCTGAAATTGAAATAAAAGATCAGAAACTGGGAAGAATAAATTACAAGGACTACTTGATAATTTCCTAAACAGATTTGAGGATTTGCAGAAGCTGAAGTCTTGCTTCGTCTTTATTATGAATCTATTTACTGTTAATGTGATCAATAATGGCTGTCCAATTCTCGAATTTCTTGTTAAGAAACATCTACGGTGGAAATGGGATTCGGAGAATTTCAGAAGGCCTGGATCTAAAAATGATCCATAAATCCCAATGTATAATTTGAGTGTTCTGGAAGCAAGCTCCAGAAATAAAAAATCCTGAACTGAAGAAAGTCACTGAGCGACTCATTTCACTTTTCAGCGTACATATTACTCTGAATCCCTGTACAGCGTAATTAAGAAGTGGAAGGCTGACGGAACTATTTCGAACAGCCTTGACAACATTTCAGCCGGATTTCAACGACTCACAACCAAGATGGAGACTGACAAGATCTCTACTAGCTGTAAATAGTCTAAATATTGTAGTAATGTCTATTTGTGTCATACAAATATTACGAAAAGACTACAATTTTAGAAGGTGGTATCTGACTAAAATATCTCAACGTTCACTTATTTTGAGCGGATATTTACTAAGACAAATAAATATTATTATAAATGTCTCTTTTTATCCCTTCTAATTTTATCTTTGATAGACTCCTTGAATGTTACTGAAAAGCTAATTTGCATATTTTTCTTATCTTTCCATTGTTCAATACATTAAATACGCCCAATATACACTTGAGAGCAGAAAAATCGCACAGTTGCATTTTTTTACTTTCTTTTTATTATTATTTTCCTCGCGAAACGCAATTTTTTTTTAATCTAAACAATGTCAATTTAAAGATCGTTTCATCACCTATCAAATGATACCACTTAAGTGTGTATTTTCCCTTCAAAACCAAGACAATAACAACAATAGAACAACACCCCAAATTGATAAAAATCGATGAAAAATCGAATGAGGGCCGTAATTAAGGCTAGAGGAGGGAATACCCGTTATTAATAAAGATTGTTTTATAAATATTTGTATTGAATTTTGTTTTAATCACCATTTCCCAGGCTGCATGAAAACGAGGTTTCCTGGTAGGCTAGGAGATTCCTCCAAAAAGCACTCTGCTGAAATGCAATCATACTTAAGTGGTTTCATTGGATAGGTGATGAACGTCTTTAAATTGACATTATTTGGATTCAAAAAAATTGCGAATCGCGAGGAAAATAAAACAAAAAGTAAACAAATGCAATTAAGCGATTTTTCTGCTCTCAAGTGTAGTTAAAATACTAATCAGTAGGATTTTTGTAAACATTTGATATATACTGTATATCTGCACCTTATGATTGTTGAAACTAATTCAAACTACCAATTTAAAAACTACATATATGAATAAATATTTTTGCATACATGTATTTCTTAATATTTATTCAAAAATTTTATAAATGTGCTTATAACAATAAAAACGTGTGTGTAATATTTGTTCATTGCTTGTTGTTCTCAAAATCTGAAGTTTATCGTATGTGACTCTTACATTATGCAAATTTGACCACCTCTGTCCTATATAATAAAAAGCCAACTGGCTTTTATTCCATCAAATTAAAAACCTTATTAGGTTCTTAGATAATATACTTAGCAATGAAACTACGTTCTTTTCTCTTCTAAGTAATTTCTGAATAGTAAATGAGGTGGACTGGTTTTGTTTTAATTTAATTATGACTTTCTATTCACTCTTCTTGCCATGCTTATTAATGAAGAATTAATGAAAAGCGAAATTAGCTTTGAAAAAACATCTGATTTTTTTCACAGATACCAAGCCTTTGTTGGAGGAAATCTCATTAGTGACAAAAATCCCTGGGCTTTTTAGGGCAGTGTTGTGAATGTCACTTGACTTTCATTTCTAATTAGTTATTGCGTGCCAGCTTATACACTACCAACGGAGAAGGCAAACTCACAGCTTATTTAAAGTCTACATCTGGTGTTATGAATTCATTCAGCACAAGTTTGATTTGTTATTTATTTATTATTTTAATCTTGACAATAGGTATACTTCTGCATTCCTGCCAAGTTTCAAAATAAGAAATTTCTGAAAGATTACGAAGCTTAGTTTCCATATAAATCTTGCCCATTATTTTCGTAAAAAAAATACAATTAGAGAAAATAACACAAACGAAAAGTCTTAGGCCTTTTTGTGAGTAAAATTATATTACATTATTTACATCATTTGCTATTTCTTAAAAAAAATTATATTATTTGCTTAAAAAAATGAAAAAGAAATTGCATGAATTAGCCTACATTAACACTGAAGAAGTTTGTATGATGAACTACAAACCCACTTTCCTAAAATATAATTTCTTGAAATTTATTTCTTCTTGTTTTTTTTCTGCTTTTTTAATAACAATATCTTTAGAATACAAACAAAAGAAATTTTTCATTTCCTGCAAAAAAAAAAAACTGAAGAAAATTAAAATTCGCTAAATTTAAATAATCTGAAGATATTTAATTTTAATCGTCTTGTAGCTCGCGCAGACATAATAGGATTAATTTTCACTGTTTAAGAAATTGATTTTATATGGGTATTTTTACACCTTCCCGAGCTAATTTCTCGACAAGGACCTACAAAGGCAAAACTTTAAAGTTAGATGGTATCTTACCAAGTTTCAAGAAGATCCATCACGGGATTTAAGTTATTAGGTTGGAACACACACACAGAGACAGAATTCGAAGCTGAAGGGACCAGACAAAAAGTTCGAATTATCCAAAAATTCGAATTACCCTCTCAAACAGAAGAGATAAATAAAAAAGATTAACTCCACGATCAAAGATTTAACACATAAACTTTATCTAAGAATACTGCTACATTTTTTTTTCATTAAATCAAACATTTTTTAGTAGCTTAATTATTCATCACTTTAAAAAAAAAAAGGCAGATATTTTTAATTGCTTCATTGAAAGAAATCTTTGTGTCCTAGCACATGATTCCAACCTCTGGGTTGCCAGGTTCTCTCGTTCTTTTTCTATTTTTTCCATTGCCATTTTTGCTGCTCAAGATTTTATCTTTGTTCTTCAAATATCTCGATAACGTGTTGGATGAAATTCCAAGTTCCTTGGCAATTTCCGATTTCTTTTAAAGGACTTTTTCCACTTCCTTAATCACCGCTACCGTTTCAGCTAATATTAATGACTTATAAGGAGCTTTAGCTTTTGATAATGGCATAGTAAGAGCAAATAAACAATACTTAAAGCACAAGCACAAAAACTAAAAATATATATAACCGCATTAAATCATTCACAGGAAGCGCACGTGACTCTAAGACCGAGGGTGGGAGGGGGGAAGGTAACAACAGAGGGTGGACAGAAAAATCCTCGGAAATCCCCACATAGTGACATTCCAACCCTCGCTTTTATTTTCCTTAGAAAGACCGTTAAAATAAATAATGTATCTTAGCTGAGAAAAGTCTCAGGAACAATTTTTACCGTAATATTTTATCATGCCTCGTGGAAATTCATTAGCTGACAAAGAAACATAAAAAATTTATTTTCTCCTTGGTCAAGAAAAGTCAACAAGGCAAATAGCCTCAGAATTAAATCGTTCACAGACTGTTATTCAAAATGTCATGAAGAAAGGTGATGTATGTATATGTATGTAGTGAATGTGGGTGGCAGAGAAGCCAAGCACTGCGACCGAAGGTCTATTGTACTATCCCACAGGAAATAAGAACAGATGGAGAGAAAGACTGAGAAAGTATGGTGGGAGAAGTGCAGGGGAAACGGGAGAACCCCGAGAAAACCTGCCCAGCGCGGATCGTCCACCATCACGAAACCCACATGAGAACCGAACCCCGGTACTCAGAGGTGAGAGGCCGATGTCATAGCGACAACGCCAACCGCGCGGCCAAGAAAGGTGATAGTTATGGAACCACAAAAAGACTAGGTAGACCTCCAAAACTCACATTTCGGGACCACCGGAGAATTCAAGATCTTGCTGCGTCTCATGAGATGTTCACCCGTGAAATTGCTCATGTGTTGCCAAAGACTGTATCACCAAACTGTACGGAAAAGATTAACGTCAAATAATCACATGAAGTTTATAAAACTGAAAGCTAAACCCAAGCTCTCTGCCACTCATCGTTCCAGCAGACTTTACTAGGCTAAGAAAACAGTGAAATGGCATGAAATGGTAAAGGTGGAACAAAATAGTTTTTACTGATGAAAAACGTTTCCGCATACTGGCATGAAGTACTCACTCCGTCGAAGATAAGATTCAGCAGACAACAAGGTGGGGTGGAGTGATGGTGTGGGCAGCATTTGGGGCAGGAGGTAAGGCAGATACAGTGTTTGTGGAAGGCAAGATGGACTCTAAAAATTATCAGAACTTTATATACGACCATTTAATACCATTTGACTCATATTAGGAGGGCAAAATTGGCAAAATCAACAAGACAATGCTTCTATACATGCGTCAAAATCCAACAAAGCTTGGTTTAAAAAAAGAGAAAATTGATGTCATTCCATGGCCCTCCCGTTCACCTGATCTAAACCCAATTGAAAATGTGGGGTTGGATGGCAAACATTGTATATAACCGAAACAAACAGTATCATCACTTGAATGATCTAAAGGTTGCAATTTGGAATGCTTGGGATCAGTTAAAGATGTCCGATTCAAAAAAAAAAATTAATTGGGACAATGCCTGACAAAATGATAGAAATCATAGAGAAGAAAGGAGGACCAACACGTTATTAATTTCAATAATTTTCGAAATATTATGTTTTGAATTTATATTTTCTTTACAGTTGAAAAGTGATTTTTATTTTTTAATTTAAAAACTACTCAAAATGTTGGGATGTTTAAATGGTACACGAATTTATTGCTTTTAAATCGACTATGAAAAAAAAGGGAAGTAAACAAATCCTGTAATAAAAAGTTATTTGAAATAGTTGGGCGAGTTTCCACTTTCTTTACAGGGTTGATTATTGCTTTTAATCAATAACACAATAGAACTATGTAGTCCTAACACAGGAATCTTAAAAACTTCATTCATAAGCTTTGCAGTTATCCAATGTGCGAAACAATTGGTTAAGTACACCATGTAATAAAACTAACAAGGAGTTGACACACCCTGTATCTTTCAAATGTGAGTGCCCTTTTGTGAGATGAAAGTACACATGAAGTACTTCAAAAATATATATTGGGGCCAAGGCCCTACAGATTTCGAGATATTCGGCGTTATTTTCGTCGATTTTCAAGTATTGCCTTATTAGCTCACTGCTATCTTAAGAAAGCAAGTGTTTCTGTGGAATAACGGCATGTTATTGGCCAGCAAATCCACTACTTTTAAGGTAGAAGAAGAAAAAGAATGAAAAATTAATTTTTTAGATATCACAATCAGTAATGAAAAATCAGGGTTAACATTACAGAGAATCATATCAAAGTAAACACATCTTAAATGTTATGTCAAACCATCGTCCATCAACGAAAAAGGGTATAATCATAGGTCATCTAAGAAGAATTACAAACAATATAGAAAGTAAAAATCTTTGGCATACGAAAATTGAAAATTTGAGAGATAGATTAAAAATGAATAAGTACCAAGCAGAATTTATTGATGAAACATTTAAAGAGTTTTTCAGTAAAAGAGTTAATATCAAGAAAGATAAGAATTTGGAAGTCAAAGATGACTTTAAAAAGTGTTTATCTTCACCTATTGGCAGGAAAGTTAATAAGGATATTAAAGAAGTATGTGGAGTTAATAATATGAAGATAATATATTATAAAGATAACATTTTATTTGGTAATATAAAAGAAAAGAAAAGATGATATATTACATAGAATGGGTGTGGTGTATGCCTGAACGTGTAGGGATTGTCAGGGGGGGGGTGTACATTGGCAGTACGGGTAGGACTGTGAAAGAGAGGGTAGATGAACACGTACCTGTCTTTAGATGCAACAATAAGAACATATTTGAATGGGCCGACCATTGTTTTAAACAAAATCACAATCCGGACCCTATAGTCAAGATTATTTATAATTTTGGAGAAGAGTACAAAATATTTATGTTAGAGTCATGTCTAATAAATTGTTGTTCCTGCTTTAACAAAGACAAGTACTAAAAGTGAATAAAGCATCATTAAGTATATATCCATCCATCCATCCATCCATCCATAGTATTCTGTCCGGAGACAGGTCCACTTCTATGGGCTTCACATAGAACTCCCAGAAACACCTGGGGTAAGATACTGGGGTGGTTTCCCTTTGCCTGCCCAGGACGCTATTAAGGAATGACGTCAGACCGAAGAGAAAGTGAAGATGATGCTAACAATACAGGAAAGGAAATTGAAACAGCCAAGCCACGGCCGAGAATCGAACCCGGGTGCCGACACAATGCCCGCACGGCAGACCGCCGTCAAGACCGCTCGGCCACGCCGGCACGGCTAAATATATACAGGAAATCGTTAATGAAAAATACCAAATTAAAAGAAATTTTAGATTTAAACTGATTACCAAATCTTTGTTTGTCTATGATCCACCGATTTCAAGTTTGTTATGTTATTTACTTTATTGTTATCATTTCCTGGATAAGGTTTTTGTTGAGTGTCATTTATTTATTGTTTGGTTAAGAGAGAATTTTCTCTTTCCATTTATTTGTTTTATTGTTATCATTTCCTAGTTAAGGTTTTTGTTGAGTGTCATTTATAATGATTGTTACTTATTATATTGTTTGGTTAAAAGAGAATTTTCTTTTACCATTTATTTATAGGTTATTTTTCTTATTTTACACTTGTAAAACCTCGAAGAAGTCTTTGAAATAAAAGACGAAATATTGGTTGAGATGAAAATATTGGTGTTACTATTATTAGATTATACACAATCTGATCAATGACGTTGAAGATCTATACTTGGTATTATTTAGTAGATGGCTCAGTGGGTTAAGGCAGATGCAGAACCACAGTGCACTGAGTGCATCACCCTGTAAAATCCCCCTTTGTATGTTAATGGTCCTTGAGTGTTGCGTCGAAGCATCATTGTTAACTTGAAAGTGTGGTTTCATTCCAATGGCATGTTCGAGGACAGTGATGAGTTTAGAATGTATTTTGTAGGTTCTTAGAATGTCAAGCAGATAACTATGTGGCACTGAGTCAAAAGCCTTTCTGTAGTCGATGTGGTTTTTCTTCCTCTTTATAGCTTGTCTCATACAGATCTCGTCAATCACAATTTGTTCCTTGCAGCCTTTTGAATTGCGGTAACAGCCTTTCTGTTCTTCAGCCACTACGTCATTATCTTTAGTCATTACGTTATTCTCTCAGAAATGTTCATAGATTTTTATTAACTGTGACACATGTTAAAAGAGTTTATATAATGTGGGAAGGCATGGTATGGGGTGGTATTGAGAGGGATCAAAACTTTTCTTTCCCTTTATTTTTATTATTATTTTTTATTATTATTATTATTATTATTATTATTATTATTATTATATATCTAATTTTTTATTAGTATTATTAAAGTATCGGGTAAGATTTTGTGTCGCCCTTCCAAAATAGTTTCCACGCTACAATGTTTAAGTCGCCACCAACTACAGTAAACCCCCGATTATCCGTGGGTGGTTTATCCGCTTTGCGGATTATCCACGGACCTCTCCTGTTTCCATTTTTTTTTTACTGTACAATAAATTACGAAATTTAAAAAAATTAAATGATAGAATAAGGTAAACAATAAAAGAGGCTAACAAAGTAAATGAAGACAATTATAGACAAGCAATTTAAAGAACGATCTTGTGGGCGGAGCTTAGGCGGGCTAAATTACGAGATAGCCTTCCCGTAATAATAAAATTTAAAAATAAATAAATAATTTAAAATAAAATAATTGTTTATAATGTATGTACTGTAACTATGTATTTCCATTTTAAATAAAATATGTTAAAAGCATTTTTGTGCTGATTTTCGTCCTATTTCGGATTATCCGCGGAATTCGCTTATCCGCAGTTGCCGCGCCACCCAATTCCGCGGATAATCGGGAGTTTACTGTACTTACAAAACGCTCGCCTCTTGTCAAAGTACTTAAGCAGTATTTATCGAATGCATTTAAAAGAATCTATTAAATTTCCTCTACCACTATATTTCATTTTCTTTTTTGAATAAAGAATTATTTCGTTATACAGTATTATACGTCAGCTATTCTAATAAACCAAAGATCAAAGAAAACAAAATAGGGAATTATTAATTCTGAAACAATGTGATTGGCAACAATCCAGTAAATTTTGACTACCAAATTGCAATAAAATGCTGGTTAAATTTTAATGGCGGCATTAATAAAACTTGCATACGGATAGCTATAAGAATTTCACGAAATTTCAAAATCAAAGCATGTTTTATTTTTTTTCCTTTGTTTTCTCTTTCTTTCAATATCTTTTCTTAAAGTCATGAACACGACAAAAACGAAAAGTCTATGTTTATTTTCAAATTCTGATCTGGGTATTTATAGTTCAAATAACTAAAAAAAAATATTTAAATTTTTAAAGGTATTAATTTTAATCGTATCAAACCGGGATCAATCAATTAACTAAAAGGATTTAATTTTCTTTGTTTAAGACGATGAGATATTAACAGAAATGGAATAGAAATCCCTTGTTTAGATTCCAAAATTTGTGTTTGGGAATTTTTGTTTTCCTTCTCGCGCTAATTACTCGATAATCACTCATTTGGATAAATTAGATCATCCCTAGTTCTCAAAAATGCATGCTAAGTTTCAAAAAGATACATCATCGAAGTTCAAATGTTATTACAGGAAGACACACATACACACAATTAGACCGACTAAAAATTCAGGATGGGGAGAGGTGGGGACAAATATACCCCATTGTCGTTTCTGTAGGAGCCCAAAATTCATGAAAAACTTATGACAGGTAATACAGAAAACTAAACTAAGCTAATAACCAAACGATGAGTCATATTTTTCTATTCTGATTTACACTGAAAGGCCAAAAGTCACGGGATAGGAACCTAATAACGGGTTGGTTCTCCTCTAGCCCTTAGAAGTGCTTCCACACGTCATAGCATGGAATCAACTAGGTGCTGGAACTGTTCTGCATGGATGGTCGCCCACAAATCCTTCAGGGTAGACCATAATTGTGATGTACTGGATGGGGCTGACTGCAGTAATCGTAGACTCGTTTCCACAAATGATCCAAAGAGTTCATATCGGGGGAGTGTGGTGGTCAAATCATGGTAGTGAAGTTCGTTGAGTTCCTCTATCCATCTGATGGCAATCGTAGACCGGTGGCACGGTGCATTATTCTGTTGAAATCAGTGGCGCAGCGTCCATGAACGCCCGTACGCCTGGCTTTCCCCGCTTTAAAATTAATTAGGAAATATAAATGAAATATAAATATTATATCGAATTAAATGAATATTCAATATAACGAATTTGTTTATATACAAATATTGTATTGTATTTGTACGAGAGAGAGAATAATATGATTCCAGCTCGATCAGCTGTCACTCCTCTCTTGTTGGCAGCCTCCAAATGCCAGCCAGGGTTGGCGTAAACCGACTATGCAAGCTGTACAGCGAGGAACGGTGCGAAAGGCATGCAGGTAAGCTGTCTTTTCTATAGCCATGCTGTACCTAAGATTTCTCCTTATGTTGAAGTCAGCCGTTTCAAGTTAGTACTCCCTTGGTTATCTACTGCAGCCCTAGGGTAAATAGCCGTACAACTGATACAGTTAAATATATAAAACGGCTATCACTACAAAATAATTCTTGTTTTAAGAAAGTAACTATTTTAAGGAAAGTAACTATTCTTGAAGTAAATTTAATATGAACTCACTGCTTTCAGCATTGATATTATAATTACAGATTTTTTTCTTATTTGTTACTTTTTTTTCCTTGTTTGTTATTTTTTTCCTTTAAATTTTATTTATTTATTTATTTATTTATTCTTTTTTTTTTAATGTGTATCAGTATGAATTTATTACCTTAGATTTGTAACACTCAGCCCCGTAATTCGCACGAACAGATAAATTGAAAGCAATATATTAAAGATTGATTGTTGTTTTATTAATAATTGAGATGCTCCTGTAATAAAAAAAAATGTAATGTCATGTAATAATTTTCATGGATGGCCCTTTCTTCCGAAGTATTGCAACTGAATCTTTTGCTAAATCTTTTTCAATTTTTCTTTTCTTCGATCTCTTTGGTAAATCCCATCCTGCTTTAATAAAGATTTGTATAATCTTTCTTAATAAAGGGAAGACGAAATTTACTGCTTATTAGAGTGATGTTCTGAAATTGTTAAACAATTTGTTTTTAGGTCATCCGCGAATTTTGGAATCTTGAGATTTTCAATAAAATAAAAACAATAAAACTGATATGTAAAAAAAGGGAATTTTAATTATTTGAGCGACGTGGTCAGTGCGAAAAATATTTAAGTAGAGTTAATATCAATAAATTTCTTGAAATTAGGACATAACTCCTAATTATCTGAGATACTTAGAATTGTGGTACGGTAGTCATTTCACGATGGAAGATTTTGTTGGTAAATTAATTTTTAATTGTACTTTTCTTTAGTCTGGAGAAGCACGCAGAACAGTAGCGCTAAATACTCAACCTGAGTCATGAAGTTTGCCGGATTCATGCAAAATACTTAATTTTCTAAACACACTATTCTGTGTAATTTAACTTGTGAGCAGCGATGCCAGTTAAAAACTAAAAGACCAACGCCGAGTTTGTGAATTAAAGAAGCAGATAAAAATCGATCCCCTTCCCCAACAGAAAGTCTTGGCGTTCCCATTGCAAAAGCTTACGCTACACACTGGTTGAAATATTCCTTCACCGTTAGGGAACTTGAGAAGCATGAAGAGTGATCTTGATAAGCATATAGGTGATCTGCGAGAATGTCCACGTATCGCAAAAAGTCAGCGTATGCTCCAAACGGACAAATGGACCTACTTTCGAACATGTGAACAAGCCCCAAACCATCACAGAGGCGGCTCTAGCCCGAGACAGGAAGGGTCCATGGCTTCTTGAGGTCTGCGTCACACTCTAATGCGCCCATCAGCTCGAAACAGCTGAAGCCTCGATTCATCAGGCCATGCTACCCGACGCCACAGTTCCACCCTCCAATCCTGATGTTTTGGGGCAGTCATTCACCTCTGTGACGACATGTCAGCAATGGGACACGAGTTGGTCTTCGGCTGCCAAATCCAATGAAGCGGACAGGTGGCGATCAATGAACTACTGGATTTTTTTTTCTTTTTGTATAGTTTAAAAAAAATGAGTATTGGAAAGTAGCCAAGCCAAACATATCGTGCTTTTCCTCCATATGATTTCGCAAATTCTTTCCGAAGCGATTTGTGAAGAGTCCATACTGAAATGGGCAGTGATTTCTTGCACTGTAGCCCATCTTTGTGCCAATATCAATCGTGCCAGCCGATGCGAGCTCAGCTCTTTAATGGCGCATGGTCGGCCAGTTCGCTGATTTACTTACAGTATGTGGAAATGCCAACAATATGTTGTGCACGATACACTCTTGACACAGTAGATCTGGAAAAACCAAATTCATGAACTCCGAAACTGCATAGCCCATTCTTCTAGCTCCAACGATCATACCAAGTTCAAGTAACCCCCGACGTGCAGAATCTTGAATGAACAACTGAGCAGAAATTAATTTTGGGTGTATCGGCTGTTGCACCGCCATTCTGCAGTTGCTATCTAATGCATTGGTTACGGGTTCAGCGAGATAGTTCGAATTTCACTGCTATTCTCATGACTTTTGGCCTTTCAGTGTATAATAATAGGCCAATGGAGCACTTCTTCTAGAAGACTATTGTCTTTGTCTTTCATAAACAATTCAGATAAATAAAGTTTAGTGACAGAAAGTAAAGCGAGAAAATGAAATAGAGAAGCAGATAATGGATGTTGATTGGAAAACAAAATGATGATAAAGTCTTATATTAGAAAAACAATGGATGGATCGACTTACTGACTGTTTACTGCTGCGTCCTCAAGAGAAATAAGTAATGCTTAATAGATCTGATGAGTCATCTGATTAGAATCATGTAAGCGTTATCTCATGTACTTTATTCTGATATATATTCTGATATCTAATGTACTGTAACATAAAACTAAAACACTCCGAACTTAGATAAATTGTAAGAAGTTTATAGTAGTTTATAAGAAATTAAATGCCTACACACAGAATTAAAAATGACATTGACATTTAAAAAATATATTAAAAAACTAAAAAAAGACTCATATCAACAACAAAATTAGAATGAAATGTTAAGTCAGAATACGATGTGCGGCCTTCATTCTAATTGTGCTCAATGTAATCTTGAAACTTTAATGAAGGGTTAAGGTTCTTATTTAGAAGACAGCTTTTGATTAGTACTCATCAGGCCATAACGTAAGAAGCTGCCAAAATACGTTGAACACTAATACCACGGTCTCTAAAAAATTAGAAGTCGCTTCTCTGTAGTACATTTTTCTCTCCTTGGTTGAGCTCTTCGCTTCTTTTTAACTGTCTAATTGTCTGTATTTCTTCCTGCCTTCCTAATTCTTTTTTGATCAATGAACCACTGGATTTTTTTTCTTTTTGTATAGTTTAAAAAAAATGAGTATTGGAAAGTAGCCAAGCCGTGCTTTTCCACCATATGATTTCGTGGGATACAGCTGTCAGTATACAGGACGAGAGTTCGCTAGTGTTAATGTTTTGTATCGATGTAACGTGGCATAAAAAGTACACAATTGATAACCACCACTTTATTGTGATTTCATCATAAAAATAAAAGTGTTCCAGACTAAAATTTAAAGTTAGGTCGAAAAACTAAGACACTGTAAAATTCTCTATTCACGGCTGTGGTATTTTTAATGCCTTTTCGGAAATTTATTAATTCGGTTAAAATTTTGATCAAGAAACACTTTTTAACATTTTGACAATCATTGCGTATCTATGATGTTTTTGAAGAGGAAGAGGTTTGCTAAATTGCAATTACTACGATATTGTAATAACTTTTGGGGAAGAAGAACAAGTTCGGTCTTAAGCTCATAGTCTTTATCCTAGTACCCTGAAATGCTAATACCTGAAGATATTATGTTCAGACGTGAACAAATCAGTCATAGGTTTTTTGGAAATCACATATAACTAATAGAAAGTTTTAGACTTACTAGATTTAATGAAGGTTATCATGAATGGACCTAAAATAAAACTACAATAATGGAAACGAGATTTTTTTTTCTTTTTTTATAAAGAAGAAATTGCAATTCAAAAGATTATTTCCTATAATTATCTATATTTTTATCTACATTTGGAATTTTTCGGTCACTAAGTAAGTGGGATCCAATCAAATCAGTCAGTGTGTGTTTGGTGTCCTCCAAACTTTTAAACCGCTGAATGGATCTTCTTGATATTTGATATACATATTTAAAGAAAAGAGATGATCTATCTGTTTTATTTGAAATATTTTGCTGTGGATCTTTGTTGAGAAATAAGAGTGAAAAGATGACAAAAATTCTTATAGAAAAAAATCACAGAACTTAAACAAATGGATCTCTATCCATATTTTTATTGATGAGTATTTATTCTTTTATTTGTTAATCCAATCATTTACGTAAGGTTTGATAGAAGTAAAATTAATGAATTTCGACAATTTAAGTAAGTGACGCGGTTTTAATTCATTTTTTTCAGAAAATGGAAATGTATGTAGAAATTTAACGTGTGAAAAATTAGTGGTATAGTTTTAAAAAAAGGTCAGACACACTATAATTAAAAAACATAAAAACACATAAAAATCTCGACCAGGTTTCGATCGGATCTGACGATCTTTTTCAGGTCGTCGTTTTTTTACTTGAAAAAGGTATTTTTTTTTAATAAAATTGTGTCTGGCCTTTTTTTAAAACTGCACCAAAATGGAAATATACTTTATACTTTATTTTCAGGAGATATTGTAAGTGAAATACAAATATGATTTTCGTTACTGTGGTTTTCACGACTTATCATCATATTAAGGAAAGTAGACTTTCAGTTCTTTCAGGAACTTCTTGCTTAATCATTGTTTATTTTTATTATGATTGTTATTTTATCCAATCCTTTTTGTCGACATTATTCAGACAAATCACAGTAAGCATTACTCTGAGTACTACGATGATAAGCTAACGTTAAATAACAGGCTATAACGTCTTAAACAGGCTATGGGAGACGTTAAATGTATAGACTCCCGATAATTTTCTATGACTGGAAGAAATTGGGGTAGGATGGTCAGTCCAAAGTCTTCCCGTCTTTAATTCCTCAAAACAAACCCAGTCCCCATTTTACACAGGATTTGGCGAACCACAGGACTCGTCCGGAAGAGAAAGGAAACAAAGATAGAAAAGATCCTCAACTATCTCTGGAAATCTAATTCAGCATCGCCAGTCAAGTTGAGCTAACGGATCTACTTTGATACAAAGACGGAGCAAAATATAAACCGCCATTTACTTGGTGCATCCTGTGATAGAAATGTTAAATGATATTGATTGGTAAATGTTTTAACTAAAAAGGTACTTCATTGTTCCCGTGTAAACTGATCTTAACGCTGGTCACGGATTGGAGGAAAAGGATCATCTACACTTTTTGTTTTAGATATCAGAACATAAAATTGTTTATATTTCTCTGAATTTTTTTTAACAAATTCACACCAGATTCAGGCTTTTTGCCCTTCTAACCCTTAGAAATCTATAGAACTCATTTTTGCCAAAAGTGGATAATTTGCACTAGCCTCTGCAATGTACATAATAAGGGTGAATGAGTACCTTATCTACTTCCACGACTTCACAGTACACTCTTGCATCTTGTCCTGCAGACATTATATCAGAGTAGATGAGACTTCGCCTTACACCCACGGTTTCAGGATCCACCTCGAAATCTTCCAGCATTCGGAGCTGAAGAAACTGTTCGAACCATGTGCGGTCTTCATTGTTCACCAAACGGTCTTGATAGATCCGACAACTTTCATGGAACCAAAGACGAAGTAAATCCACAACATCCTAGGATAAACAAGATTTTTTTAAATAATGTATGTATCATAATTTTAAGTCAATTCAACAAAAATTACCTACACTTAAATAATAAGTTACTTAAAAAAACGTAGCATATAAAACGACAAAATATCGGGAGTTATCCCAGAATTTTATAATTCTTCAAATATTTCGCAAATGCGCTATAGGTCATGCGCTCATGCAAAACAGAATATCACACGATCATTTGATAACGGAGGGATGAAGAACACTAATTTGCTTTGGAAAGTTATTTACTGTCAAAAATGCCACCTAGGGTTCCAATTTCTTGGGAAAGGTACGTAGTTGCTCTTTCCTAGGCAAAATTTTTGTTTCCCAGCATAATTACGATGTCTAAACAACGAAATTTCAAGGTGACAAAGTCAGCTATAGGAAGTCAATCAGTTTGGACCGAAATAAGTTATCTCCTTCGAAACCTCACCCAAGACCTCTGCGTTCTTACGTCACTGTACAGAGGGTAAAGGAAATCGTGGTTAAAGAGCCTCCAACTACTCTAAAAAGCATTGCCCACGGGAGTGCCAAAGACAACTGTAGGATACATAATTTATCAGTATCTAGGTCTTCGAAAACATCAAAAACCAATGATGCACAAGCTTACATGGCAGATCACTTAATCTATTCTCGTAAGCTGCACGAAGAGTGCGTGGCAAGTGATGAGTGGAGAAATGATTTAACTTGATGAAGCCTTAATGAGCTTAAATAACTGCAACAAAACACGAGCAATTTTCTTTCGTCCACATGACGTCAAAGTTACACAGAAACGTTTTCCAAAGGGTTCATGATAGTAGCTGATTATTACCATCGGGGGCTGTTTACACTGCATAGGTTTTGGGAATTCCAAGATTAACGCTGTCTACTATCGATAGAACATTTTGGAACCGTTATACCCTAGGCTGCGCGATGAGGAACGTAAGAATGTGTACATCCACAAAAACAAGGATTTGAAACCCTAACAAGGCCTTATCTCGCGTAGCAAAATCAATAGCGACCTACATGAATCGAATGGCACAAGAAATGGAAATTCAGGTCATGCCATACAGTCCCATTCCCGTAAAATCACCAGATGCCTCTCTAATCTGGTGTACGAAGAGGGAGTGGATTCGGGTACAAAGAAAAGAGCCCTTGGAAGAGACGACCTAGACTGTTGATAAGCTCTGGAAACCATGGGACAAAATACCGTTAATAACTTTCTAACGAAGCTTGTTGTAACTTTATTTATTAAATTATAACTTATTATTATTATAACTTACAATTATAACTTCTTATTATTAATATTATTACATTCGACAATCGATTAAGAATATAAAATAGCTAATCGCATTGAAAAGATGCTATAAAGTAAGAAAACCTCCTTTATACTAGTGATATACCCAATATGTGATTTGTTGTCGCCTGTTTTTTTCTTTACTTAACCGGTACTGAGATCATGACTACCGGTTCAACTAAAAAAACAGGCGAATCAAATTAAATGAAATTAAATCAACTCATGTAAATTTTACGAATTAGAGCATTAATTACAAATTTGTGATGATAAACCATCAAATTATCCCACGCAAAATATTTTGGTGTAACACAAGATGCCAAGCAAAAAAGATGTCAAAAAAAAGAGAGAGAAACTAAACATAAAATTCAGAAAAATGCAGTGGCTTTTTCTGAACTATTACTGCACAATAAACAGTAAATTCTTTGCATGCAGATGTTAAAACCCGTATGGATTTAAGGGATTCAGCTTTCGGTTTCAGCCGATAAAAGATAATCCAATTACGCCAGAACAAAGTAGTATGAAGTATTGCCAGCGCTTCCTGATCAGTCTGGAATAAAGATATCCATCCTACCCTAAAAGTGGAGACAGTAGAGAGTGAAATACACAGTTTGCTAAAAATACAAGAAGAGAATGCATAGTCATGAAGACATTGAGGTATTACAGTTTCTCGACAATAGTAAACGGCCTGCGTAAGTTATGTGAGTGGTACCAAATATCACACTCGGAGCTCATCAATGGATGATTAAACGTCACAATATCAACTTATATATAGAGGAAAGTTACCTGATAGTCTTATTTGACTAGTTGGAATTTAGTTTGCCGTTTATCATTAAAAAAATATTATTATTACGGAGAGGGTCTGAGATTGAAATATAATTTCTGAAAACAGCTCGCAAGTAAAAAGAAAAAAATAAATAAAAAACAAAGCAAAACAATACAAAAAGAAAGCAAGATTGGAAACCTCTGGCTTAGGGAATAATTATTGTAAAAGCGACTTGATCAATTCTTTTAACTAAAAGATGTCCTCACAATGCGAAGTCTCAGTAGATTTCGGGAATGTCATCTCCCTGGTGGTTAGTCAACAAAGAAAGCATTAGTCTGTAATGTCTTCATTCAAAAGCCTTTTGCAAATGTGAAAATCCTACTTCTTCAATTTAAATTTACTGAATTGTTAAATCCAGTAATCCGTCTAGAATTTCGTAAATTCTTCTATAGCACCAAAATAAACTTTTACCAGTTATCCAAAACTGTCACATGATAATACTGTTATTATCATTATTCAAGTTAAATTGATAGATAGGTCTTGCCTTACGACCATCCGACATATAACCATTCGCACTTACAACGAAGGCCTCATTGAGCCTTCACAAGCAGTTTCGAGCTGCATCCGACGGTGGTCGTAGTCGTAATCGTAAGCCAGACAGTGGCCACGCGACTCAGTCACTAGCACAACAAATGGACTGCGCTATCACTGAAATGAATCATGATATTGAATATCCAATTTTTAATACAGTGTCACCTCCTTTAACGGACACTCCGAATAGCGGACACCTCTAATTAGCGGACATTATTGCGGGTCCCAGTCCCTTACAACAGGACATTCCATGTTATCCACTCCGAGCAGCGGACACTCTAAATAGCGGACAGTTATTTTAACTGTAATTTTTTTTTCGATTAACATTTCGACAAACACATCATGGTTGTACAGTAGAACCTCATTATAACGGACTAATAGGGGCTGAAGGTTGTCCGTTTTAATGAAGTCCGGTTTATAACAAATAATTCTTACAGGGGTGTAATGCAGTAGGGTGGACATCAATGAAAGTACAGTAGTTAGCTATAAAAAGTGTTTATTATGTATCAAATAAAAACAGCCTTCAACATAATAGGTTGAATTGAAAAAGATGTGTACTTATACGCTGCATTAATCTTTAGAACGTGAAGGTCCTGGTTCATGTTGATTCTTACATTCATTGGTTTGAAAAAATAATTTATTTTCTGCTGGGTTTGTTCGATTGATGTTTAATTGCTTGCTTGGAAATGTAAAACTCGTCAGATAAAAATTAGTATCCTTTATTATTATGACAAATTTTTTAAAACTGTCCATTATAAGCGATGTCCGTTATAATAGGGTCCATTATAATGAGGTTCTACTGTATTTACATCGGTGTCCCATACATTGATACATTGTATCGGTGTCCCATGATTCAATGCATGAATCTGAGGTCCTTTTTTCACTGCAATTGCTTTGTAAATGTCAATACCTCATAAAGCTATCCTATAAACGTGTTGATTAAATTTAGTGCGAATTAAAATGGCGTCAAAAAGGAAGAGATTGGCACTTAAAGAAAAAATTGATGTTCTTGAAATAATAGGATGTTCTTGAAATAGCTGAAAAAGAAAAGCTGAGTGTGCGTTGTCTTGCTGAACGTTTTAAGTTGGTAAAACTCAGATAAGTGGACTTTTGAAGGACAAAGATGAGATTAGAAAAATGTGGATGGTGAATTCAAACGAAAATTCGAAGAATTTGAAGTTTCGTCAAACTGAAACAAGAAAAATCGACGAAGAGGTGATAAAATGGTGCCGCTCTGCCCATGCAAAGAACATTTCTACAAGCGGTGTTTTGCTTCAAGAAAATGCCAGAGAATTCGGTCAAACTTTACAATTGGACCTGTTTAATGGATGGCTAGAAATTAATTTTCTACATACTGTAAACAATTTTATCATTATTTTAAGTAAGACAAACGGATTAGCACTCTTTTAAAAAGGAATATAATAAATAATTTGCAATTGTTCATATTCTCTCATAACGCAATGATAATTGTAGAAATTTAATTAAGATTGTACGTAATTTTTCATTAAATGACATGCTAAAACTAAAAAATGAGAAAAAGATAGTCCTTCCCAATAGCGGACACCTCCCAATAACGGACGAAACTTCCGGTCCCGTGACTGTCCGTTATTCGGAGGTAACACTGTATATTACAGTTATAATAATCACCAATAAATATGTAGGTACTGTTTATTGTTATACGTTATTGTTTGCAGGTTTTCTTAACTGAGAAAGTATATCAAACTGTATGACAGTTTGCTACCAAGATCAGACTCATTTCATCTCCAATTTAAATTTACAGAATGTTTTCTTTGCCTCTGGTATCTCGCGTGTGTGTTCGAGTCACACTTGTACTGCAGTGTACAGTACTGTTATTTAAGTATATATTTTGAGTACTGCCTTTTTTTAAAAGTGTTGGAACATATACGAGAGTTAGTAATGTGTACAGTACATAGGATTTCTAACATACTACATATTGTGATGCTTATGACTGTCGACTTTTGACCAAAAAGGTTTACGCTACATTTGTAGGAACGTAATTCCGTGATAAGTCAATGACTATCCTGTAATTGTATTCACATTTTTTTTTTCATAAACATAGAGCAAAAATGTGAATACATGTTTGGTCTAGTGTTTGTAATACATCTTATTATCCGTGGAGAGAAACTAGGGTTAAAACAAAAAAAAGTTTTTAAAATGAACCATTAAACTGAAATACACATGTCTGTACGTCTGTGACCACAATAAATCAATAACTTTCCATCTAGAAAGAGGAAATTTTACATGCACGTTTAAGCTGTAACAAGGAAGATCCTTATTGGTTTTGATTTATATCGGACCAATAAGTATTATATTGTATCGGAACCCATATGGTTCTAATAAGGTGTGTTTAAAAACAAAAAAGTAGAACTATTCATTTCGCGCAATCCGGGAAAAAAACATTTTCAAAAATATTAAAAAAAAAAAAGAAAATCACCTTTATAAGTAAATCTCGGACTTACTATTAAAATTTTCAAAAAATCCAAAAATCAAACATTATCAAAAAAAAATCAGAATATTCTTCGAATTATTTTTTGTATAAAGGAACTTAGAAGTATCTAAAACATGTATAAACCAACTATAAGCATAGTATGTACCGGGTGGTTATAATTAAAGTTCTCCACTGCAGATGCCTCCAAACAGGGAAATTTATTATAGTGCTTCTTTGTATTA
>JAFIDM010009631.1:289542726-289610155 GCA_023159025.1 Thereuonema tuberculata | reverse complement strand
CGTACTCGGTCCTGCCTCCACTGCTTCTGGAGCTCGTGTGCTAGATCGGTGTATTTACTGATCTTGTTTGCGTGAGTTTTCTGCATGTTCTTGCTGATAGGCACTGCAATATCAATGAGATAGGTCTGTTTGTTGACCTTATCAACAAGTTTGATATCAGGTCTGTTGTGATGTATGGTTTGTCTGTGTGAATGGGACGGTCCCAGTACAGCTTATGTGAGGGTGATTCTAATACGGTTTGTTGTTGTTATTATTATTATTATTATTATTATTATTATTATTATATTATTACTAAAATCATTAAAAAAAAACAAGTTGTTACTAAAAGAATTTGAAGTCTACTTTCCTTAACATTCTGTGGGGTTTTTTTTCTTATTTTCATGAAAGTAAATAATTACAAAATGTCGCGTTCAAAATTGTTTAATTTACAAAATCTGCTGAAAAGGTACTTTTTATTGCATTTTCAAGAAAAAAAATATTAAATACAACTTAATTGCTGAAATTGTTGTAATCCGATTAATTTTAATTACATTAAAGCCAGCGCAAATAGTAAGAGCATTAAAAACGGTTAGATAACCATTGCTTATGATGTCGATAGAAACCCAATGTTTGTTTCTGAAGCTTTTGTATTGGGATTTTCCTGCCATCAAGCGCATATTCGTCCACAAAGAACTATGCAGGGAGAAAAAAAATCAAGCTTAAGTTAGATTATTTCTTGCCTTTAACTAATCATACCAAGTTTCAAGAAGATCCATTCAGCAATTTAAAAGGGGAAGACATACTCCTGGTTACGCAGATTAAATCAGTGAATCTGCATAACCACGAGTATGTCTTCCCCTTTTAAATTGAGTCGAATCAGTCGAATACTCATTCACGTTCATACATTTATGCAGGCTCTGATCGAGTAAAGAAGAAACAAGGTAGCGACAGCGATTAGTAACCAATCACAATGCTTCGCAACAGCTTCTGATACGTGAATGAAGAAAATTATTCAAAAGTTATAATAAGCTAACAAGCTGTTTTTATTGAGAACGTTACAATTCAAAATCCACCACAATAGGCTCATGAACACTGAAGAAGGATGAGTAGAGTACAGATTGAGTCACCTTTACGTTAGAATATACTGCGCCGGAGTGGTCTAGAAAATGCGTGCGCGAGTCTACTTGCGATCCCATGCTATCATACCCACCCCTATTTATATGGAATAATCGTCATTCTTAACTCATTCTTGTTAATACACTGAATTCCTAATAATGATTTTAAAAAAAAGAGATGCAAGTAACTCCTATCTATATTACGTAAAATATAGAAACATCACTATTTATATGGAATAATCGTCATTCTTAGCTCAATCATTGTTAATAGACTGAATTCAATAACTTTTGAATAATTTTCTTCATTCACGTATCAGAAGCCGTTGCGAAGCATTGTGATTGGTTTACTAATCGCTTTCGCTAACTTGGAGCCCGACCAGCTAGAGACAAACTCTACGGCTCTGAACTACTCTTCGCAAGACCTTTTCAACGACACCCTAATCAAGTCTCAAGCCCTCGTGGTTGCTGAGTTGATACTTGTCCACAGACAGACAGACAAACCGGGGATGTAAGGTTTTATGGTATCAGATGCCTAAAACGAAGGAAAAACTATGGAATAATCTAAATACTTATTAAACCCCTACTTGATTGGAAATATGTCGGTGCGAGTGTGATTTCTTCCGTCTCACAATTCCTTCGCAGCTACTCGTTTACGCCATAATTCAGATTGTGAACTTGGGTAATTCTAAACGTCTTAAGACAAATTAATATTTTTGTCATAAAATACTTTATTTGGGAAGGATCGCTCAGCTTTTGACAACTCCTTAAACATTTTATAAAGGAAAAGGAGTTTTTTTGTCCATAAATATGCAAGTCAAATTGTTAGATCGACTGTTTCGAAAATTATTGCGGACAGTTATTCAGAAATATCAATAATTCGAATTAAGACAGATCAGATGATCCTTTAAGTCTTCTTTCGGGTAAAAAGGCTGACGAGAAATCGAAGTTCGGAATATCGGATTTGAGTTTATCGTATTTTAGAGGTTTTCTTTTAAATCAAAAAAAAGTTGGTATGGCAACTATATCTTGCTAAATTGACGATAAAATAAATTGCCTGCCAAAATGTTTGTCAATCTGTGTTCCTTGGTGTCATGAAGTAAATTTTGATTCTGAATTTGTAATTAATATTTTAGCTTAGCCAAATGCTCTAATCTAGGCTATATTTTAAGTGTGAAAAGAGAATGGGCAAACCGAAAATTTAAATTACGTCTCATACATTCTAAAAATTAATGTTAATAAAGTATTTGAATATGTAATTAATTCATATTCAAATCAGTTTCAAAATACTTCAGTATTTTAAATATTTAAGGGACACTGTTAATAATCTGTAAACCGTACTGTTTGTTTTTCAAACAGTAGTTTCTATTTTTTGTAGTAAAAACATTGAAAACATTGGTATACGTGGGATTTTTAGCAGATGTACTGTTTAAGTGATCCGTGAAACGAAAACGATTGACAAGACCTGTTCTTTAGCAAAAACGTCACCCAGAGCGATACTTTGAAATAACAAGATGTTTAAGTTATTCATGAATACTAGAGCAATACTCCTGAACGAGAATTAAAATTCACTCAATCACGAAAAAAACGCGATTAATCTGCTACAATGAGATTCAGTTGGTGGATTTATCAAAAGCAGTTCAGTTAAAGGTAGACAAGTTTAGGGCATGGAAGTTTTAGGGGCCTCGGCTTTTCTACAAGATTTTTTTTATGCTTTCTCGTAATTTGTAAGAAAAAATCATGAATCACTCATTAGAAAACTATCTTAAAAGGATTAGCTGAACAGTATTGTAGATAGCGTACTAGTAACGTTAAGTTTATTAGCGATTTTTAGCTACTATGCTGGGGCAATGAGACTATCATTCAAAATCTGTATGCATATGTTCCCTCTAGTAACTTTTGAATCGCTGATTGGATCTTCTTGAATCTTAGTATGCTTATTTAAGGACGTTCCATCTAACATCTTTATTTGAAATCTTCTGGAAGTGTTTCCTTGACGTGAAATTAGCGCGAGAAAAATTCCCGTAGATGTCTTAAACAATGGGAACTAATCTTTTCAGATAATCCAGTAATTTGTAAGAGATTTGACTTGCTTAAAATTAATGGTCTTCAGACATTTAATAATACGGATTTAATTAATTATCTCAGAAAATGGAAAATTTTAACTATTCAGAAGATATTACGATTTGAAAATGAACGACTTTATAAAATTTAAATATAATTACCCAAAAAAGGAATTAATGACAATATTTTAAGGAAAGTATGCGTTAAATTCTTTCAGAAACTTCTTGTTAAATTTTGATATTTATATTTCTACTTTTGAAGAGATATATTAAAGACACATTGTAAGCAGCATCTTCTCTGTCACCAATAAACCCAGCTGTGGTATGTATACAGATCCAATAAATATTACTTTTTTTTTACTTTTGGTATGACAGAAGTGCTTCACATTGGATTGAGGTAAGATAGTTCTATTCTGTTTAATATTGTGATGGGGTACATAAGTACAGAGCCACTGGAAAGGCATAATAGGTTGGAATAGGCTTGTATTGGTTACGAAAAGCAAAGAATAATTAGCAATTATCACTGCTTTACATGTACTCGAAAGCTTGTTCAAAACACGCTTGAAAATTAGCCAGTTGCCTGTTTCCGCTCAATGAAATCGGCATCGTTTTGTGAAGTTACGGGAACTTTAGGAGACAATTCACGTTTTCTTTTTGTTGATAACACGATTAAACATGGCGTACTGGAGACTGATGAAAATCCGTTTAGCTCCTTCAAATTTGCTACTAATTCTCGACTCATCCTACTGCAGAATATAGAAGAAATATCAAGAGACGAAATATGTGTTTCTGAAACCTGAAGCCTTTGTTTATTTGGGAGTGGTATTAATGACAAGAGGAGAAAGGATATGAAATTAGGAGAAGAATTCTTTCAATAGGAGAAGTCCAATGGGTGGAGACAGTTAGGAAGAAGTTGGAGGGAAGAAGAAATTTCAAGGACCTCTATCTTGCAAAAGATTCTCGAAGATTTACATTTCTACATGTATGTGTCCTTTTAACAATTAACTAAAAAAACGCTATTTCAAAAACCCCATTAATATAATAACTTTTCTATAAATTGTAAACCATCTTAGAAATAAAGTTTTGCTAACCAGTTTGGTAAAGAGTTTCTTAATTCGTGAAATATCAAAGAGTTATTGATTACTTACCACTATAGCATTAGGATCAAACATAAGCATTCCTTGAAAAACTTTGGACAAATCTCGAAGATTAAACAGGTAATGGCTTTTGGCAGGAGTTGGCAGCAATTGCTCTAAAATGGTATTGTACACAGTAATGCTGGATAGAACCAACTGATCTACATAAGAAAGGTTTCTATAATTATCACCTGTAAAGAAATAATAAAAAAAAAGTTAATCGTCTTCATTTCGTAAACGTGCATTGATAGCAAACATGATTAATTACAAAATTTAAAGTGCATGATGTATACATAACAATAAAATATAAACATAAAAACATCAAAGTGTAAGCATAAAAACGCACACATTTAAAGATTCACTGAGCTATTACTGGAAATTTCGTACTGGAAACCCAAGGCAAATGATGCAGCCTACATCTTATTAGTTGGATTCATCCAGTACTCACAGCTAAAATTCCGATAGGAAAGCGAGGCTTATCAAATCACTTTCTTTGTGTGTGTGTCCTTCCTCCTAATAACTTTTGAACTGCTGAATGCATTTTCTTGAAACTTGAAGTTTTTATTTAACATATCAATAAAAATTTTAACAACTAAAGATTTAATTTTTATATTTGAAATCTTTGGTGAGCGAATCCTTGTGAGAAATTAGTGTAAGAAAGAATCCAAAGATTGCCAAAGAAAAGAATTAGAATCTAAACTTTTATTGATGGATTTCTTATGCTATGGAGTATTAATCTTTTCAGCTAATTCATTTTCAATGACTTGATATGATTAAAATTAATGGTCTGTAGAAGATTAAAATAAATAATGATTATTTAATTATTTCTTCAGAAAACAGGAAATTTCTACTGCAGATCTAGAATTTGAATTAATTTCTCCTTTGTGTCGATTTCACGATTTAAAAAAAAGTGTAAAAGTAAAATAACTACGAAATTTTATGGAAAACATTTTAAGGAAGGTTTTAAATCCTTTCAGAAACTTTTCATTTCTACGTTTGATCGTTAACAACACTGAATCATTCGCCCGCGGAATAGTGATGTCAAGTCTAAACACAAACCAACGAAGTCTGCACCATTTTTAAAAATTGTCGTGGACTACAGAGGTATAGAAACTCTATTCTAAGACGATATATGCTTAATCTTCGTGATCTTCATCAAGTGAAATCATGCAGCAGCTAATATAAAGGGATCTTTGGGCCGCCATCTTTTCGTAACTCTGCCTGGTTTGATCTGACTGGTTTTTATCGTGTAGAAGTCAGAACTCGATTTTTATTTTTTTCAGTGACAGGAAAACATAATAAGGAAAGAAAAAAAAGGCAAATAACAGCAGAGATGTTTTCTCTGTGTGATGATCATAAGATTACAACTAATGACACAGCTATTATAGCAATATAATAATAAAATTTATATAAAACATCTTTAAATTTATATTGATTTAATATCTTTTTAATTACTTTATGGTAATAATTATAGTTCTACGATATTTATATTTTAAAATCTGTCTGGAGATGCTGAATTATATTACAAATTGCATTAAAAATTACAATAAAGAAATGCTCCATAATTTTACAGAAATACAGGCGCAACCCGCTTATTCGACAGGTAGGGACCACAACACCATCGATTAGTGAAAATCATCGAATAGCAAAGCATAACCTTTATTTAACTTGAAAATGCATTCTGGCCGCCGAAAACAGAAATAAAGCATCATGTATCATTTTCGAATGCGTGCGAAAACTAAATAACGCATTAATTAAGTACATTAGTAGTTATAATTTAAAAGGAGCGGTTAGGCGAGACGTCAGGTCAAGTTAATGCTGTAGTAATAACACTAGGCAACAAATTAAACTTTTTCTCTGTATCTTTGATGAAAATAGTTGATCTTTTTGTTCTCGAGTGTGCTAAACATGAAAATGGCCATTAAAATGCATGTTTAGCTCTAGTGTTTTATATATCTCAACTTATCATAATTATCCTTAAAAGCATAATGCATCTCTGACGGCGCAATCGCTTTGCCTGCCGTTTGTATTCTGTTGTTGGTGATTCTCTGAGCAGTAATCTACCAACAATTCTGGATTCTACAAGGATTTTTGTTAATAACATTATCTTTTCCAGGTTCAAGCGATTGACACATAGGCCATTCCTTCTGTTTGTAGTGGCATACCCTGGCACGACTGTCCCACATACACAAAAAGCAACAGAATTTGGTGTAACCCTGTTGCAAGCCAAGTAATATGGCAATGACTTTCAGATCACCGGAAATGTGCGACTTAAACTTCTCATAGTTTACTCTGCATAACAGTTGCTTCATATTGTCATAGGTTTGCTTCATGTAGGCTGCGTAACCAATTCGTACTGATGGAAAGAAGTTAATATTGTGTAGAAGAACAGCCTTTAGCCTTTGAAGAATCTATGAACAATCTCCATTCATCACTTTTATAGTCAATTGTCAAGAGACCCTCAATATCACTGCAAAATACCAAATAAAATACCAAATAAAAAGTTATCTTGTTTGGTGAAAAACAGTAGGAATGGAGTGTTACAGTCACGGAACACACTGACAATTCCACTGCTGCAATCTAGATGCCAGCAGTTCTGCTTTACCTTTAGGCAATTCCAAATCTCTTGCCAGATCATTCAACTCACACAGTGTTATTGTGCAGACTTCTGTGTAGAAGGTGATGAAGTAGCATTAGAGTCACTGCTGTCCTCGTCACTAACTGTAAAAGAATCAGATGGGATGGGAACAGATAGTCCATCTCCATGAGGCACTGGACGCACAGCTGATCTTATGTTAGGATACGTCAATGCTGACTTTTTCTTCTTTGAAATACAGTATACTCTCGATATCTCGAAAACTTTGATATGTCGAAAAATTATTTTTCCCCTTGATATTTCATATTCATCTAATGTTAATTTTAATTCTTATGTCGAAGAGTTTTCACTCAAAACCTCGGTATGTCGAATAGTTTTCGAAGTAAAAAATGAATTTTTCCGGAATAATCGCCGTTCAGTTGTGTCGAAGCAAATAGAGGTATTTTTTCCAAGAATCTCTCACTTTTTTAAGAAATTCTAGCAATTTAAGTTCATTGTATTTTACTAATTCTTTTCAATTTAATGTAATTATTTTCGACTACTTTTAAAAATTAAAATTATCATTGCTATATTTAGACTTATTGTCAACTATCATTACATATTTATACTTATTCTCATCTATCAACACTCTAATTTTTAGAATATTATTCCGTATCCAGTTTTTACGTGGATTTTTATGTTTTGGTTATGACCTTGTTATCTCGAAAACTTGCTATCTCGAATTTTTTTTAGCGTCCTTCGACTTTGAGATATCGAGAGTATACTGTACCATATTTTAAGGGAGTTGTCATGCAAAAATAACAATCATTTATGTGGTTTAATGGTTATCTCCAGATCATCGGAATAGCAAAGCCCATTGATGATCTTTTACGATTCAACCACGAACCTGTGGCACAAGATACACAACATATATGAGGGTCTCTCCCCTCCCCTTTCTCTGTTGCTGGACACTGCGGATAAAAATAGGCTGCCAACACTGCATGATGTGAAGTAAGAGAGTTAGAAACGCTATGCTGTTTAACTTATATGGAATTTCCATGGGAATTTCAGGACAGGCAAAATAAATTCTTAGCACAAACTGAGTCTGACCCCCCCCCCCCCCCCCCGATATCTATGAAACTAGAGCTAATCTGAGATTTTAATGGTCATTTTCGATAAACATGGTCGATTTAGTAAAGATCAAATGGTTTTGTTCAAGATACATTTTCACTATTCCCTAGTGTAATCGGAATGTCAGAAGTCGCCGCTTATAGATTTAGGAAGGCCTCTGTGGTGGTTTAATTTACGACATGCTACTTGTTTGAACTGAATAACAGCATTTCAAATTTGTTTTCAATCAACTATAAGACATAAAATTAGTAGAGCTAGTGCACTCTATTTACATAATTCGGATGAACTGAAATGCTGGTATGGATTTAGAGTTTTTATTGCTTTCTAAAAAACAGTAAAAATCAAATTCAGAATTTTCTTTGCATTTTTAATTGAATAGCTATATATTTGATTTATGACTCTCGTAAAAACAAAACAGTCAGCCGATCAAAGGAAAGCAATGACTAGAAAATATTGGCGGAATTTTATTATTTTCGTTCAGAATATTCCAAATTACAGAATGAACTGAGGGCATCCTTTTTCGGCGAAGCGTGCAGTTTGGCTAATTATATTATATTATATTACAAGTACACAGGCGATCTTTTCGCGCCGTTCGCTGCCATGCTCACTATCCAAAAAATAATTTATTAAATTTAACAATGGCAGCGAACCCTATTGGTAATGAATATGTTTTATTAAGAGCTCCTAAGCTCAAAACGTTGTTAAGAGCAGCTTCATTCACCAATCAAGGTCAGAATCAGGTTTACAAAATTCAGTTTTTTATTTCATTCTGGTTCATTAACTTTCTATTCACGTGTTTTATGTTGAGATTTTTCTTATGATTGATTTTTTTTCTTCTTAAAAACAAGCGTAAAATACATTTTTGAAATATGTATTTGTAGTATGGGAAGTGTTCTTTACAAGAACAGTACTCGAAATGATGTGTTTATGGTAAGTGAAAAGGGGAATCTAACCGTACTTTTTACCATAAGATCAATGCCTTAGTAATCGGGTTTTCATTATCATGTGGTTTCCAGGAACGTAGCCATCGCTATTAACGAGAATTGACGTATTATATTATACTATATTATTTTATATAAATGCACAGTTATTTATCGCATAGCAGGGACTGAGTGTGCAGTGTTGAGGAATCGATTTTTGAGGACTGAGGGGAGAGGAGACGAAAATAAGTGTGTGTGTGTGTATGTGTGTGTGTGTTTGGGATTATCATCTCACATTCAGTGAACTAAGGAATATTTTAGCATCATCTATAAAGTATGAGCTATTTTTAAAGTTTCGGTAGCCACTTCCACTCCTTTCTAAGTTGTAATTGACAAACAATTGACTGTCTTAAGTAAGGTTTAAAGTTATCAGTTTTTAGTTTTACTGCGCATTAGTTTTTTTTTTTTTTTTTTAGTTTTTTTTCTTTAAATAGCAATAATTTTTTTTGCTTAAAAATTAATTTTTTAGTAACTTATTTATTTTCAATAGATTTAAATTACTAAATAAAATCTAAGATCTAAAAAATCATAATTTTTCTTATTTCTTACTTATTTTTTTTTTCATCTTCATTAAATGTTTCAATTATACGGAACCATCGACTTATAAAACGGGACATACAATTATCCCATATAATGGGAAATTCCTTATAATACGGAACAGGTGGCAACTTTCCCTGTGTTGTATGCCAGATTGTAATTAATCTATATACTTTTTTTAAGGAAATCGTCGATTGATTTAGCGTGACAGCGTACAAACAATGAAAACAAAATTCTGATGGAATGATAGTAAGTCATCGCATGCTTTGGGTGCTCAGTTTAATAGTATTATATGAAATATTGAGACAGGTTTCCTTATTCTAGCTTAAAGCAAAAGTTTTTTTTTTTTTTTGAAATCATTTAAATATTTTTTTTTTTTACAAATGCCCGGGCTCGTAGCTTGATCAGCTTTCTTTAGGCCACAACTAGAGGCGAGATATGATGCCTTTAACCGACGAATCGTTGCCCAGGGTACGCCAAGGGAGGCAGCAATAAAGTGATACCCGCTGGAACGGAAAGAAGGAGAAACATAAGAAAAAAGAAACATCCATGCCAGGAGCGGGATTCGAACCCGGGTACCGGCACACTGGCCGCAACGGCAGATCGCCGTCTAGATCGCACGGCCACGCCGGCACGGCTACCATTTAAATTGTCATTCAGCATTGTGAACACACAGAAAGTTAAGCGACTCGTTATGGATTCTGACATTTACAGATTCGAAATATTAACTGAATTTATATTTAGTGATGATTACGTCTTGGTAAATATTCTTAAAATTTCTGTGTATTTCTGATTTTAACTTTAAGTTAAATTTAGTTAACTTTAAGTTAAATATATATCACAATTAAATATACACCACAACGCTTTTTACATTAAATATAATTATCAGCCACATTCAGTCCACTGATGGTCCTCCCTATTAACTTCCATTGTCTCCTGTCTGTGGCTTTTCCCTTCCACACTGTACCAGCTATGCGCAGAATTATCTTTTCATTTGGACGTCTCTTCTTCTCTTGCCAGTATCTGGGTTCCAGAATGTAGCTGTTCTATCATCTTCCATCCAATCTATTGACTAGGGGATAGACTCATTTCCATTTTAGGGTTTCAGCATGTTTCAGTGCTTCTTTTATTTTGGTTTGCTATCTTATCCACTCGTTCCGGGAAGGGATCAAAATATGGACATCATCAAAGAGGAAAATTCAAACAAGGATCCATTGGGGTATCAAATTAAAGGATCCGGCAAAATGCATTGGTCGAAGATTGTCCTTTTGAGATTTATTGGGATGTGACTGTTTAGTATATTATTTAGTTTTATAATTCAAATGATAAAAAAATGAAATCGAAATGAACCAAGATAAAAAAATCAAAAAAGAGGACACAGTTAATTCATGTCTCCATTTACGTTGTATGTTATAAGATTTTTATATGCTTCACAGAAAATGCTGTGAAAAACAAAAATTCTTTCTTGCATTTTTGTTAAGACTATTTCCTTGTATCGTTACGACTTCATATAATAGTAACGAATCAATATCAAGAAATTCCTGAAAGAATTTAAAATCTACTTTTCTTAAAATGTTATTTCTTAAAATTTTCTCAATATTTTCTTTATTTCTTTAAAGTCGTGAAAATAAAAAAAAAAGCTTAACTTTATTTTCAAATTATAAAATCTGCTGATTTTTAAAAGTATAAATTTACCATTATCTGAAAAAAGTTTTACTTAAAATTTGGCTAAAAATTTATTTCAATCTGAATATGAAGAGCACAGATGCCTGACTATACATTAACTATAAATATTAACTTGTAATTAGTATTACATACAAGCTTTGTATTTTACAATGAGAAACATAATTTAAAATAATAACAAAAAAAAACCTAAAAATACTAATATGATAACGATTGTTTCCTCCTGATATTTTACGCAGACTGCAATGGTTGATTATCGATTAATGACTAAAAGAAAATATTTGCTTATACAGAAACTTTTCAACAACTGTTTTTTTTTTTTTGTTTTTTTTTTTTTGCACCTACATACAGGATATTCTAGGTTTGATTTAGGTTTTGTAACGGTCTTTAATGTAAGTAGGCGGGGTGAAAAGATTAGAACAGAAGTAAAAAGTTTCCAAATTAATTTTTAAGTCGAAATTGTACATCCAAGAATGCTGAAAGTTGACAGGTACCTGAAGGTTGTGTTACGTGGAATTCTTTATTTAACAAAAAACGACCAGTAGATAAGGTTCTATGAGCCACAAACCAACAACTGCTTGTCAACAAACAACTGCTTTTTTATATAAAATTTTTTATGTCACATTACGAATATTGTAGGCCGTTGAGGCGGGACCTGGGTTCGAATCTCGGCTTAGAACATGGATGTTTGCTTTCTTTCCTGTGTTGTCTACTCCTTCGTCTTTCGCTTCTTTTGCCGTCTATGGTATCTTTGGGTTTCCTTCTGATCTGGGTTGGTGACAGAAAGGACATCCGACCGTAAAACCCCTAGACATATCCGAATATTGAGCAAGAGCGCCTTGCTCATCAGCGACCCCACGCGGAGTGGGAACAAGCTGTAGGAAATACATATATTATGAATATTGTAGGAATATAGTCACTCGGCCAAGCTTGAATGCCTTTCGTGATAAACTAAAAGATAAATTTAACTTTAACTGTAGTTTGTATTAAACTAAGCAAATGTACATCTCAACTTACTTTCTTTTTAATAACATTGTATTTTATATCAGGGATAAGTTTTACGATGTTCAATCACACGAACCAATATCATTATTTGGGGGAGGGGGGGGGGGCGCAGACTGATGGCTTGCCTAGGGCGCCATGTATTCTTACATGGGTATATTGTTAGTATTGTGAAAAAGAAACTTTCTACGACCAGGGACGCTACAGAAGGTCTTGGTACATACATAGAACATTCCTTCCAGCGATATACAGCACAATAAAATGAAATGAGAAAAAGAAAATACGGAGGGTTGGACCACGTTTATAAGAACGAATTTTTCGATATGAAAAGTCTAAAAAAAGCCGCGATTCCACCATCTGTTGTGCTATATTTGTCTGCCCTGCCTTCGATGAATGACCCAGCATCGTAGTTTCCAATGGAGGAGGCTGCGCTGCAGTGTGGCAAGGGGAATCTCGTTCCATACGTCCTGACAGGTTTTCCATAAACCAGCCACAGTTCGAGGTCGTGGGTTTCCTAATGCCCGTTTCAACAGACCAAAGACGCAGTAGTCCAAAGGGGAAGCGTCAGGTGATTTCACTGGGATCGCAGTGAACAGAATTGATCGAATTCCTATTTCGTTGGCCATCCGTGACATGTAGGACATTGTTGTTCGGGCGGTATGACTCGACGCTTTGTCCTGATGCATCCATATTTCCGACGACGCAGTACCATCCAGTGCTGGAATGTCGCTGAGGTACAATGGTTTATAAGATGTTTTCCTGATAATAAATAGCATTAACCTTTGCCTTTCCATCAATTTTTCGCAAAGGCAACTTCCCCCGATAGCTGTAACCAGTCACGATCATGAAGCCCTTTGAAAACTTTTCGTTACATTGGCGGAACCATTCTGAACGACCTTTAGCATCACACTGACGATAAAAAAAGTGCACGTGGTTTTTACAGTCGTTCAGATAAACCCATCCTTCGTCCAACGTCACAACATACTTCCATTTGTCGCTCGACAAATGCTCTTCGTACAACTTTTGAATGTTTGTCTTACGTTCGGCGATGTGTCGAGGCAACAGCCTATGAACATCTGCTTTGATGCAGGTCCCTAAGAATTAAGCGTGTTATAGTTGTTTTGGAAATTTCCGTTTGCTGTGCAAGACTTCTATGGGTGCTGAGATTTTCTTTCATAATGTTTTGTTTAACCTTACAGACAACAGCTGGAGTGGTAGCGCTTGTTAGATGTGGCTTGCGGCTCTTGGGTTTCTTCCTCACTTCACTTTCAAACATGACTCAAACGTGACTCGGCAATAATTCGACTAATAACGGACTTGGAAGTTTTAAAATTTCGTTGCTTTCATAGTTCTATTATTCTGGAATAAGAATATTTCGAACCCAAAAGGGGTACAACGTACCTTTCCCACCAAATCGGTGCTCGTGGCACTCTCTCAGCAATAAAAACAAACAACAGGATTTCCAGTTCAATTCACATGTGCATAACAATGCGCTGTTGAAAACGTTCTTATAAATGTGGCCCAACCCTCCGTAAATGAGACTGTCACGTTCCGTTTCTGAAAAGATCTATCAAATACATCAATATCTGTTGACTTAAAATTTAATATTTTCTGCAAACAGATTTTATCCTTAGCTTTCTACGAACTAAAGGAATAAATCCTCTAAAATAGTAAAAGAAATCATCTTCTTCAGTAATCAACAGAAATCAATTTCAGACCTTAAGACTCAACCACACGATTCCTGAAACTGCTTCACTGAAGTGTTACTCGGTTTGCTTTACGAGCTCGTAAAATTCAACATTAAATAAAAATCGAAAGACTGGGGGCGCCCTTCAGGAAACTATATGTGATTAAATGAGAATTAATAATGATACATTTAGCTTCTACTGGGAAGACAATGTTCTGCGGTTTGAAAGGAGGAATCGTGGGCCATCAACAGAACAATAACAATTAACTTTACCCACTGCGATAAGGAGTTAATTGTACAACAAGGAATTATAGGTCAACAAAACATAATAGTAAATTATTATTTGCTCGCTGGCGAGAGTCTATAAACTGAAAATTGTTCGAAATGATTACACCATAATAGTGATATTATTCTTGTTAGGTATCTAAATAACGGTACAATTAAATGTATGATCGTAATTTATATGTAAAACATAGATCCATATATTGCTAGCTGCTATTTCTATGAAATTATCATCGGAAGAAAATTTAGCTAACGTAACAAAGTAGTCCTGAACTTTTAAATACTACAATTTGTGATTAGCAAAAACAAAATTGAGATTTTAAAATAAAAATTATTGGTGCTAATTGGTAACCAATGGCAAACTGTAGTCTAGGTCTGGGTACAGATATTAATGATTTATTCGTGGAAATTAGCCTGATATCTTCAAAAGCTAACCAAGAATTAACATTTTCAAAAAGATATGAGCTAATGACGAAGAGCCTAATCTGCGCATATCGACTTAGTTAAAACTGTGTTCTAAATCTTTGATCAGGTTCAGGAACGCTACAAATGTTACACGAAGCTTCTAACACCTTTTAACACTAGGTTTTAAAAAAAATTCTAGTACTTGTTTTGGTTCTTAATTTAGTGAATAAGTTAAACCCTTTACTAATCTATCTAAAAGTTAAGTTGCGTAGGTGCATAAGGCAAAAATTATATACGAATTTGGAAACACGGAAATTAGAGGATCTGTATTGTCGATTTTATTTCATCAAGTTTAAAACTTCATTACAAAAATTGGCATTCTGTTCTTGGAATTGGGTTTTTCTCCTAATAACTACATTAAAAAAACAATTTATTTTCTTGAAATAGGTTTATAATCTGAATGTTTCGCCCCCTCAATGACTCAAAAATCAAAAGGTCGAACTGTGAGGGTTTATAGGGTAGGGATAGGGTGGAAATCTTCCGCTAAACTTTAAGCCTCCTCCTAAATTTATTTAAGTAATTTTATTCAAAAATAGTATCAATTAATCTTTTTCATTTATGTATCAACTAGCAAAAATACCAATGCTTCGCGCGGGTTACAAAAAGTTGCCTGATGTGCATGACGAAGAAATTGTATTTTTGTGATGACTTTGAAACTTTTCCAGTTGGTAAAAAAGGCACATGGTAGTTAATAATTATATCATAACCTGCTACCGTCGCTTCGCTCCGGAAGCCTTGCATACGTAATGTAAAAAACAACCCTATATTTCTTTTAAAAAAGTAACTTAATCAAGTAAACTAAAAACTGAAACTTAGAATTAAGAACACTCATGTCAAATTTCATGTTTAAAATTCAAGCGGTTTCGGAGATACGCATATCCTGCAGGAAAGTCACCCCACCCTGTTTACATCCCTTAGGATCCGAATATCGCAAATTCGTCGAGTATGTATACTTTAGATTTTGACAAAGAACACTCACTTGAAATTTCGTTTGTTAATCAAGCGGTTTCGGAGATACGCGTACCATTGAAAAATATTTGCCCTCCCGTTTACATCTCTTATGATCGGTAATATCGAAAATTCGTCTAATACTCATGTGAAATTTCAGGTTTCCAACTTCAGCGGTTTCGGAGATACGCACATCCTGAAGGAAAGCCCCCCCCCCCCCCCCCGTTTACACCTCCTAGGATCTGAATATCGAAAATGTGTCCAATACGTATAAGCCTACTTTAGATTTTGACAAGGAACACTGACTTAAATTTCGTGTTTGCAAATCAAGCGGTTTCGGAGATACGCATATCCTTGAAGAAAGTTGCCCCCCACTGTTTACACGCCTTAGGATTCGAATATCGAAAATTCATCGAAAACCTATATTTTAGATTTTGACAAAGAACATTCATATCAAATTTCTTGATTCCAACTGAAGAGGTCTTAGCGATACGTATTTTAATCTCTGGCCATACAGAAAAGAAATATTTGACTTCACATATATTTAAAAGGCACCTAAATATTTATATTATGGCAAACTCAAGATTCGTTTTCAAGGAAGATACTCCCTCAGGACTCTAGACAAAGAGCAAACAACTTTTTTGAATAAATAATATCCTTTCCAATTTCCAATGCACCGAAGGTTCCTAGTATATATGAAAAGAAAAATAAGAATAACTCTCTAGAGAGAAATAACAGTACACTTACTTAACCAACTCGTAAGAATCGTATTAAAAATGCGCAATTTGCTGCTGTCTTCTAATTCCACGAAAGATAAGAAGTTGAAGTGTCGAAGGAATCTCGGAGTCACTTCGTTCCGGCCGCCTCCCGGAGGACCTACGGCACAGATGAAAATCACATCGACCAGAGCTCGAAATTCACCTGCAATAGAAAGGAACAACTTATAATTCAATTCGCATTCTATTACACAGACACAAAAAATGATAGAGCCGTACGGCAAGATATAAGATAAATCATATTAAAATCCAACAAAGGGTTGAAAGGAAATAACGCTCCCCCCTAAAAAAAAATCGACAATAAGACCAATGCTACCTTGATAAACTAGAGATTCTTCATGCATCTAATCTTCCTGAAATTTTAGAAGAATTCGCGAATCGAAAAGATAGCAAGATTTAATCATGCAAACAAAAAAATAAGTGTTTTGAATAAAATGAATGAATTCATTGATTGAGAGATGAAGACATTTTAAAGAATAAACTGTATGTTAATTCAATTTGATATGCACTTTTAGTCTTTTTCACATTTCCACCTTAACGAAAGATTATAACCTATTGTGATGGATCAACATTTGCATAAAGAGTTTTATTAAAAATATGCATTTTTCGCTCCCTTACCTCCATCCTGAAGTCCGAAAATGACAGTACAACTACTAGCTGGGGGAGGAGGGGCTCCGAAATGTTTTATTCGGGCTCCTCATTTCCTTGGACCGGCCCTGATTGCAATGATGAGTTAATCATCAAGGATTTTTAGAACAATTTAACAGAAAATTAGAAATAATCAGATAAAAATTATATTCTCATAGGAGAGAGGAAAGAAAGGGCTAACGTCGCCAGCAATAATAATTTTACCAACTACTGGCTCCGTTGAAGCTCTGACAACTATCTAGTTAATCTCCACATAATTATTGAAAAAAGAGTGAAGTAAGTAAAATTCTAATTTCATTTTGGAAACAATTTAAGAAACATTTTTTTCCCTGAAAACACCAGTAGCAGATCTGTGACCATCGAAACCATTCCCGTGGGAACAGGTTGGAGCAGAAAAGAATTGATTGGAGCAGAAAATAAATTTCAATATGAAGATTACACAAAACTAAATAAATCATTGAAGCACAGAATCCTTCCTGTAAACTAATAAAAAGCACTAGATACTACAGAAATTGAGAAGCAATTAATATAAATCAGGCCTATTAATTTTTTTAGCACATGATGAACTGAAAGGCAGGAAGTATCAGTAGCACACCACTACAGTTTCATGCTAAAGAATCCAATTAACTAACCTAATACAATAATTCTTTTTAAATACAAAAACATTTACTGATTAAATAGGATTTGCTTTATTTCTTATTTATAAAGAAATAAAGCAAACTCTATTTCTGAAAGGGTTAAACTGAAAATTGGAACAGTAATTATAAACGTCTCCCGACATATAAAAAAAATAAAAGACCAAAAAAATGCGTGACATTAAATTATGTTTTTTTTTGTTTTTTTTTTTGTTTTTTTTCTTTTTTTAAGTCAGAGAAAAAGTGGAAATAAAACAAATCAAATTTGAGAGCCGATTGAAACACTTTTTTGATTATTGCCATTAGGCCAGTCAATATCGACATAAAAAAAGGCAAACATCGCAAACGCGCATGTATCTACGATTTTTTTATATGTTGTTAGGACCCCTGAGGGTAGTTTATACCCAAGTTTGCAACCCTGAAAACCCTATGCTACTCCCGTGGTGTTCGAAAAACTGCGGGATTCTGGCACTTGTTTCAGGTTTTGCGAAAAAACTACCGTAAGGAAGCGTTTTTCGGGTATCTTTACGCTATACTTTTGTAAAGCAAACTAAATTTGCTACAATTTGAGCCCAACCCGAGCTCTCGAGATCCATTGGTTGCCGAGATACAGCCAGTCAAAAAAGGGCAATTATTTCCTAAAAGTGAAAAGTTATCGAGAGGGTCAATTTCCAAGACACGTACAGGCTAAACGAATGGTCCTACAGAAAAGTCATGAGAGAGGAATGTGTAGAGAATTGAATTAACTTTAAGTTGATTCCAAAATGGTACCTTTAGGCCTCATAGTTTCCTCAAAAACCAAAAAATAGTTTTCATCGGATTTTGGGAAAATGATGAAAACATGTTACTGAATAATGTTGGCATGGATTTCGTTAAAAAAACGTGCAAGAATGTGAATTTAACATTGTAGATGTAACATATGGCTTCAAAGAAACATACAGTAAACAAATAAACGTAAAATTAAATTAACAACGTAAACAAAAATTTAAACAAGAAAATACTATTTACACAGTCAAACATAAACACCGCACTAGTTTAGAACTTGGAGTAGTTTAGACCCGCAGTAGTGTCGTCCTTTTGGAAAGGCCGCGTATCATCCAGTGTGGATCAGAGAGGGAGGGACGACGTTTCTGGAGGTGGAGGCGGGTCGTCATATGGTGTGGGTCGTCCACAACCTCGTCCTCCTCGTCCAGGGCGATCGGGATGACGATTGTGCAACTTCGCCCTTAGCAAAAGGAGCATAGGATAGAGCACTTGAGCCCTACCTTTCTGCAAGTGCACGACCCTAAGCACCCTTTCTTGCATTTGCAAGCCATCATGCTAAGCAGGGTGTGAGGAGTGGGCTTTCCGCAAATTGTGACGGGCATGAAATCTTGTTCCCTGGTGGTTCATCCCCAGTCACATGGGTTTTTGTCGACCCCCAACCATTTTTGCACCTGGTGGTAGGTCCTCCAAGAATGATATTGCCTCTGTGGCGGGGAGGGGGGGTGGAGGCGGGCAAGGTTGACTTTGGCCGTTGCTGCCGATTTTACAAATGCTGAGTATCGCAAGGTGTTCAGCGTTTCCTCATCTCCTTCGTAGAGGTTCATCAAGATCTTCTCGCCAGCATTTCCTACGTCTTCCTGGTCGGAGTTTGGATTAAGGAAAATGCTGGCGAGGTCTATCCAGTGGGGGTTTTGTTTGAGGACATTGCACCACTTCATCTTGCCTTGCCAGAAAAGGGCATAGGTGGTGTCACACCCACTGATGGCATGCAGGAACACAATCATCCCTCCTGGACCCTGCATTTCTCCACACGTGAAGGAATTTGCTGGGTATTGGACCCACCTCTGCCGCCTTTCTGGAAGTACACGTTCGTCTGTTCAGAGCTTAAGCCGTTGAGGAGGACCAGTAGATCGACGTCCTCCCCAACGATGAAAGCTTGGTCGAACGATGAGCTCTTGGAGAGGGCAGTCCTCACTATATCAGCATCGGCATCCTCTTGAGATTGATGTACCTCGATACCCAGCCTCTCTGAATTTGATAGGTTGCCCATCATGGTGATCAGTTGACGTTTGTTACATTCATTTGAGAGCAGTTTTGCTTGGGGAACTTTGATGGGTGTTGCTTGAGAGAGAAGCAGAGCGTCGCAGGCGTTCCTCTGATTTAGTGCTCCTCCCGCTTCCGAGGTTATTATTCACTAAACAATAGATCCGACTGCCAGGGACCTGGCACAAACGATTTCTATAGAAGGACACCAGTACAAAAATTTTGTAACCTTTTTCATGCTGTCCCTTTTTCACATACGCATTGCACACAGTTTTCGATCTCACTTATACGGCTACAAATAATTCCGAGAGCCACAGAATAAGGAGACCCGTAGCGGTACTCGCCCATATTATCGTTAGATTTGTGGAGTACCTTAGCGGGACTCATCTGTATTCCGGGATTATTATGTATTCTGTATGTATTCATGTATTGTGCTATATTTCAATGTATGATTTTGTATCTATGTTTAGTTGCAGCCATATTTTACATCTCAAACATTAAATTCGAATAAACTGAACAAGTGCCAGAATTTCGCAGTTTTTCGAGCACCACGGGAGTAGCACAGGGTTTCAGGGTTGCAAATTTGGGTAAAAACTACTCTCAGGGGTACTAACAACATATTAAAAGATCGTAGAGACATGCGCGTTTGCGATGTTTGCCTTTTTTTGTGTCGATATTGACTGGCTAACTTTTTTTAACGAAATCTATACCAACATTATTCAGTACCATGTTTTCATCATTTTCCCAAAATCCGATGTTTTACTATTTTTTGGTTTTTGAGGAAACTATGAGGCCTAAGGGCACCATTTTGGAATCATCTTGAAGTTAATTCAATTCTCTACAAATTCCTCTCTCATGACTTGTCTGTATGACCATTCGTTTAGCCGGTACGTGTCTTGGAAAATGACCCTCCCGATAACTTTTCACTTTTTGGAAATAATTGCCCCTTTTTGACTGGCTGTATCTCGGCAACCAATGGACCTCGAGAGCTCGGGTTGGGCTCAAATTGTAGCAAATTTAGTTTGCTTTACAAAAGTATAGCGTAAAGATACCCGAAAAACGCTTCCTTACGGTAGTTTTTTCGCAAAACCTGAAACAAGTGCCAGAATCCCGCAATTTTTCGAACACCACGGGAGTAGCACAGGGTTTTCAGGGTTGCAAACTTGGATATAAACTACTCTCAGGGGTCCTAACAACATATAAAAAAATCGTAGATACATGCGCGTTTGCGATGTTGGATGTTTTTATTGACTGGCCTACATGGGAAGTCTTACTTAAACATTTTCTCGTTTCTTCTTTCTTTATTGTTTATCTGTCTGTTTAAGTACAGATTTCCATAAACTATGATAAGCAGCTGATTTCAAATCCAACTTCAGACACAAGCACATTTGTTTGGTCTCCCTTCTTCCTATCTTTCAAAAAATGATCTTCAAAATTCCTCCCTGAAATGGCCGGGTTGTTTTCTTGGCTGGTAGGATGCTTATTTATAATCCAACTTTAAAATATACAGTATAGGCATAATGAATTTTTAGTCTCTAACCCCACTTCCTTCAATCCTCAAAAATAGAATCCCAGGCGCTGCCTGCACAATCCCTAGAATCCCAAATGAAGCTATCTTGTGGGAGGAGGGAACAAGGGGGAAGTGAAGTGGAGGTGAAAATAAATATGCCTTTGGTTTTAAGTTTAACCATCGATAAGCATCGTACTAAGTTTTAAGCAAATATGTTCAGCCGATTGTATTGCTCTCAGAGAAACGGAATAGTATGGCTTCGGATCTTCAATCAATAAAACGTCATTTTGCATGTAAAGTTTAAATAAAAGAAAACTATTATTTACCATAAAAATATTATTTATTTATTAATACTATCTATCTAGGCGCAATTACGAAAGCCTACACCATGTGTTAACTTTAACTTGCATGCTTATTATAAGCCAACTCCGACTCTCATTGCACCAAGACTTTCTAATGATGGATACATTCTGTGATTTTGCTATATACTAGCTATCATGTATAGTATATAGCAAAAATCACAGAATGTATCCATCATTAGAAAGTTTTGAATTAACGAAAATGAAGAGTCCCTCTGCCACTTTAAAATATCCCTATACAAAGAGGCTCAGCTATTATTTGATGAGCGATTTACATTTTAAGCATATTTTCGTGCGGTTCTCAGCGTTCGAGGTCACGCACTTCTCTTGTAAGTATATCGCATTAAAACGGCTGCAAGTATTTCTTTAAAATTGGATACCTAACTTTTTTATGGTCCAACTTAAAACGTGGATCCACTTTGTTTCATTTCCTATCCTCCCTTCCCTCAAATGATTTCCGCTATTCATCTCTAAAACGGCCAGGTCGACTATTTATATAATTAGTTGAAATGCTTATTTATGGTCCAACTTCAAATATGAGTACCATTATTTTGTTTTGCATCCTTCCACTAATCCTCAACAAAATGGATGCCTTAGCGTCCATTCACCTTACTTATGAACCAGCTAAAGATATAAATACATATATTTAGTTTCCATCTTTCCCATCCCTCAGAAATAACCTTGAAATCCCACAGGTAAAATGGCTGTGCTGATTTCTTTAAAATTCGGTAGGATGCTTATTTAGACTCCAACTTAGAAATGGCGACGATTATTTTGTTCTCCAAACCTCACCCAACCCAACTCTCAAAATGGAGCCCCAGTGCTCAGTTCCCATCACGCGATCCTAGGCGAAGGAATACCTCGTTGGAACAATATACTTTGTTCAGACATCAAAAGGAATCCATTCTTTCTCCATGGTAATATTTGTCAATTATACGCGCTAATTTTCTTGACACGAAAAAATTCACACGAAAAAATTCAAATACACAAACTAGAGTGTCTGTTGTCCGTAAATATGTATGCAAAGTTTCTAACAGATCGAACCAACGGTTCAAGAGTTATTAAGGGAGAGGATATAAGAACATGCAAACAAAAAAGTTGTCAATTTCATGAGTCTCACTTGCTACGAAATTCGACAAAAAAAAGATTCGAGAATTCGCATCTCGAAGAATTCTCGTCTCTAAATTTGTACTTTTCTGTTATTGCAAAGATGCAAATAAAAACATACAGACCTGTTGTTCTTTCATAAGTTGAACTATTGAAAGAACAGTCTAATCGATTTTCTTTTCGAGTTTTGATAACATCGCAGAGATGCAGTTTGCAAAATAAAGGCAGTGACATTCAAACTTAAGGTAGTGACATTCAAACTTTTTCATTCAATCCCTCCCCACCTCCCCTGTTAAGAGACAAAATTCTTCTTGCATAAATAATGATTTCATATATTCACGACTGCAAGCGAATTTCTGGAATTTTCTTTTTCTCTTTTGCAATTATCAAAAACATTATTTATTTAAGCCTACTTTCGTAGAAAATTGAGATTTATCACATCATTAATTCTATGTATATATTTGTGTGTGCATGTGTCTCCCCTCCCCCATAACTTCTGCACCACATGATGGATCTTCTTGAAATTTAGTATGCTTATTTAAGGATTAGAGATGATCTGACCTTCATAATTGAATCCATTTCAGAGTAGGTCTTTGTAGAGAAATTACCGCGAATGAGACAAAAATCCCTGTCGAGAAAAACCTTGGAATCGAAATAATGAATTTCTATCTTATTTCTATTAGAACTGCAACGACTTTTAATCCCGTTTGACGGCTAATCCAGTAACCTACGAACAGTTTATGTTTAAAGTCAACTTGATTTCCACAACGTAAGTTAATTGAATATTTTTTTATTTTTTTTAGAAAATAGAAAATTTGTATTATTTGATTTTAGGAGATATTAGAAGTAGATGATAGACGTAGGCTTTCGTAATTTTCGTCCCCCCCCCCCCCGCCCAAAGAAAGGAATTTTAAGAAATCAAATTTCAAAGAAATTAAGCTTTAAATTATTTCGAAATTCTTGTTTATTTACGACACCACCATTATTGACTTCTTATTGTTTGCCGCCATCAATTTTTTAATTGCTTTAGAATTAGCAAATAACAAAAGCCAGATTTTTTGTTTTTATTTTGGGCGTTGCCTTTGAAAGTATTTCAAACTGTCAATGTTTCACATTCCGCTGCAACACCCTAAGCAGACAATAAGTCGCCAATTTTACTGACAAGTAATCACACCCCAATTACAAAACACTTCTAAATTCATGAAGTGTAAACGCAATAATTGTTAAAACTACAGAAAAAAAAATCTTATTTTTTTTCTCTTTAATATTTACTGTTACAAGCTTTAATAGAATTAAAATATAATTGTAATAAGTGAAAATAATTATTAATGACAACAAGACATACATTTCTTTCCTCAATACAATTCAATGGTTTATACAGACGTAATGTTATTAACCAATTTGCCTAGAAAAGTGAGTCAGTCATGCACTGTGTATGTGTGGTGTATCTTCTTCTTCACTAATAACTTTTGAACAACTCAATGGATCTTCTTGAAACTTAGTAAGCATAGTTAAGGACTAGACATTGTCTAATTGTTATATTTGAAATCTGTTTCAAGTCCTTAAGCACAAAAATTCCAATAAAAATTCAACAGAACCGAAATTTCTAACGATGTCTTAACCATGCAATTTATTCCTTTGAATAAATACATTTATTTATATTCTAAATCTTTTTCAGATACGTCCTGGTAAAGAAAAGCCAATGACAATTTCCGAATTTAAAGAAAAGCATTAGATGGTTTCTATCAATACCTCAGACAATGGGAAGTAATCTCCTTACTTAATCCATTAATTTCGGTTTGATTATAAGTCTTACTATTCCATTTTTAATTATTTATAATTTGAATATTTTTGTTCTCTGGTTGTCCATTAGTTTGTTTATTTGTACTTGCATCATGTTACAACGGCTTCATGGATAGCTTATAGACTTAAGAAATAAACATGAAAGCCGTGGTTTTTATTTTTCTGTTCTTGGCATAAGGGAATGTACAAATGCAGTTATTTTTTACCTCCAAACATTCACCTTCATTGACTGTACAAATTTTAAAGGAAGGTGCAACTCAATAAGACAAACAAAACAAGTTCAAATAAACATGGGTTCGGAAACAGATAGTTTTCGCGAAAAAATAGATTTCGTTATTCAATTTAACATATGATTGTCAAGTCAGAATAATAGATGATCGTTCTGATCCCGCTTGGCCCAAATAGAATCAGAAGAAAATAAAGCAATGTCAGATAAATGAATAAAAGAGGAAACATGCAAAATCCTGATATAATTTACAATAAACAAGTTTAATAAATAGGATAAATCTACAAGGGTAAATAATAAATAAGTTAGATAAGGAGATAAAAATTTGAATACTTCGGGAAATTATATACAGTCAGGTATATAAGAAAGGTAACTAGTTCAGGAGAAATGCACTGAAAGAATGATCGGCTAGTCTTTAAAAGAAATAAAACAATAAAATACAGAAATTGCAGTCCAATAGGAAAACAGTAGACAAGAAGGTCGAAAGTATAGACAAGGCTATTATCCATTATTTGCAGTCTCGCCGATCTGATCAGCAGGAAAAATGAAGAGAAAGTTACTTACAGAAAGTTACGAGTCTTTTAGTCACTGGTTGTCTGCAGGCTGGACTAGAGTATTATTCATCTGACAGATTAGCTGATGTCTTGAAGCACAAACAGTACACTGAATTCTCACAAATTCCAATGTTTGTTGAACACACACTCACTTAGCGGTGAAAGCATTGATAAAACGAGTTCGTCCACTCATTGTGCGTCTAATCGTCTAATAATAACTGTGTAAGAAAAATGAGTTTTCAACCTAAACGATACTCGTATCGTTCAGTAAGGTGTAAGACTGCAATAAAATATGTTTTAATTCTAGAGAAGCCAAATCGAATTCTATCTCACATTTCAGATTAAACTGAAGACGAAAGGGGAGGGCAGGTTTAAACAGAAAATAAATGCCCAAGATAATTGGTTACGGATGATAGAGGAAAGTAAGAAGAAACCAAACACAAGATAGTTCAAAATAGTGATGAGCGCAAAAAGAAAGACAGAGGTCAAGTTTTCACGGGAAAATAGTTGCGCAATAAAGAAAGAGGAAAGGTTGCCAAGGCAACTGGGCAAAAACAAGTAGAAACGAGAGAAAAATCGGATGAGAAATAATTAAACAAGATAAAAACTTTTCCAAGTTTAAATAATAAATAAGGAAGAGAATAAAATAAATGAGTTAAAAATAGAGGTAAATAAAACAAATGGCACGACAAAATGTCCGTGACATGGTTGTTGTTTTTTTTTTATTATTATTATTTTGTTAGCACAGTATGATGCGAGAAAACGTATTTCAAAATATTCATAAATTAAAACACAGATATACAAAATAGGGAAAGGATGATTTAATAAACGGTGTTAAAAAAAAAAAAAATTAATAGGGTCCGCAAATGACAAACCATACATTGAAAAATGAAAACTACGTTTTTCCCGAACTATTTATTTTCCATTAATTGTGTTGGTTTTTTTTTAACAGCTATTATTAAATCATTATTTCCCTATTTTGTATATCTCTACAAAACTTATTATTAATTTATTTTTAATTTATCATTAATTTATGAATATTTTGAAATACGTTTTATCGCATCGTACTGTATCAACAAAAATAATAAAAAAAAATACAATGAATAATGAAAACTACGTTTTTCGCGAAAACTATTTATTTCCAGACCCATGTTTATTTAAACTTTTTTGTTTGACTTATTGAGTAGAACCTACCTTTAAAGTTTCTACACGGAATTTTGAATCACCCTGTATAATGCGGAATGATTAAATTAATCATCGCATTTATGTAACTTAATGCCGATTAATGCGAATTTCATTAACTTTAATAAGTTAACAATTTTACTGAATTACTCAACGCGAATTTTTATATTCTACTTTTTCCATAATATTATTTTTAACGTATTAAATAAAAAAATAGAAATTTATAAGCTTTGATTATACCAAACTTTTAATAAGTTTCTGTTGGAAAGCCATTTAGAAAAGCTTTCAGAATATAAAGTAGATAAGCTCTCTGCTTTTAATACGAAATTTGTATTAATTCTTAATGTATTCGAGACTTAATTAATGTATTCGTATTAATGCCAAAAGAGGTTATCTGTAACATTTAAAATCTTTTTCAATTTTCTGAATTCACTTAACACTCGCATGTTTTCGTAATTTTTGGAGTGAAAATGAAAGAAATAAATTAAGAGCAGAATCCAATAAAAGTTGGATTTATTGAAATGGTGTGGGTGGTTTCCTTTCAATGTTCGAATGTCGTTATTGCAGATTCAGCAACGATAAACACGGTGCCTCGAGTGGTGGCATCTCTTTCGTGCTTACCTATAATCTTTCTGTCGTACCAGCCACAGAAGTCCATGTATTGCCTTAACAGTTCGATGGGAGGCTGAGCGCCATAAGTTTCCAAAGCCGGCATGTTCATGTCGTCGATAAAGAAGACGTGTTTTTTACCCGGCGGTGGTCCAAATACACCCTTTCGCCTAAAATCATAAAATAGAAAATAAATAAATAAATGTCAATGAAAACACACTTAAAGCTTAAAATATATGGTTAGCTTAAAACAGTTCTGCCCTTAAACTTATTAGTTTCCAGAAACAGTAATGCCAAATTTTAAGAAGCTCTGTTCTCTGGTTCAAAAGTTATTAGAAAATACAAATACACATGCAGAACTGTCATCTTATGTCAACTACCTCTTTTTCGAGAACATCTAATTTATGAAGAAAGGAAATGCACTTGGCAGTAGAAAATACAACGTCTTTTTCGTTGAAAAAAAATCCAGCTTCATTATTATTATTATTATTATTTTACTTGGCATAGGGCCGTGGACACACCTCACGTGTGCTTTCATCCATTGCGGATCTATCGCACTAACCCCACAATGCTTACTGAAGGTAATTGTTTTTTGTTTTCCATTTGCAATTCTGACAACTTTCACACCCTTCAATGACATAGACAGCGGAAGCGAAAGAGAAGAAGAAGCAGACAAACACAGGAAAAAAAATACACATCGAAGCCGACACCGGTATTCGAACCCAGGTGCCGACGCATCGGCCTCGTGGCAGACCGCCGTCTAATCCACTAGACCATGCCGGCACGGCCAGCTTCATTATTATCTTTAGTCTTCTTTCCAATAGGAGAGTGAGGCACATTAAATCAATATCTGTGTTTGTCTGTGTTCCTCTAAACCGCTGGATTGATTCTTCTTCGTACTTGGTATGCATTTTCTACGATAGGAAATGATCTAACTTTTATATTTAAAATCTTTTTCAAATCGATACTTCTTTAGACAGTAGCTTGAGAAGGCCATAAAAACTCCCATAGAAAAGAACTGGGATTGAAACCATGGATTTCTATCCTATTTCTGTTACTATCTCATTGTCTTAAACAATGAATATTAAATCTTAGCTAATCCATTAAGCATGGTTTGATACAATTCTAGAAAAACAACACGGATTCAATTTTTTCTTTAGAAAATGAAACATTTGTATTCAGTAGATATTGGATGTAAATATAAGCTTTTGTTTTTTGTCGTTTTTAACAACTTTAAAATATAAAAAAAAAGAAAATTAATAAAGAACTTTTAATAAATAAGGCCAAAAACTGATTTTATATTGCACATGAAACCATAACGAACCCGTATATTTTTCAGCTTCGGCCACTTCCACTTCCTGTGAGACAGGAAGTGACTGCAAACCGGACTCATTTTTTCCCTCTACAATAAGGTAACGATCATATCTGTCCAACATGTAATTTTAAGATGTAGGGATAGTAACAAATACTGTATAGACAATACGCAACACTAAGCGATTAACCATTGTAACTTGAGAGACAATTTGACAGCAGCGAACCTAGTGGTAAGTCCTGGTAACATCAAATTTCAATACATATGCATGCTGATAAATAGTACAGAAAGAAGTTCATATTTATAAATATTGACCTAGACAGAATAAGAGGAATAGGAATTTAATAAATAAATAAAAATACGAAATATAAATATAATATTTCGTCGTATAATAAAAATATTTTATAAAAATAAAAAAAAAAACCAAAATTTTTCCTTTACGTTACAAATTAAACTCATCCTCTTATCGTCAATCCTCTTATCCTTTTATCGTTCGCCAGACGAATTACCATTCCTCTCCTTTTTTTATTATAGTCTGAACATATAATTGTTTTTAAAAACAAATAAATAATAATAATAATAAAATAACACCATATTAGATTTAATCTCTAATTATACCAAAATTATTTTATGATTCTTTTCCAAAAAACATAATCATTGTAAACATTTACATTTCAATCTAAATATTTATATTATTCCAACAACAAATATATCACTGAAATATATAAGTGTAATGTTTACAAATTCCACACTATAAAAGACTGCAAGCTGTAGAATATGACAATAACTTTCATGTATCCATATGAAATTGTGTCACAACAGTTACTATCACGAGGAAATCGACAAAAAGTCCTGGAGTTCATCTGAATCGCGTAATTATTGCAGCTAAAACAGCACATTCTTCCAGCCATACTGAGATAAGCAGATACGAGGTTTCGTTCATTCAGGACTTGTCGCTAGGATCGCTGCGCGTTTTTGTCACGCTGTTAATCGCTTAGTGTCGCTTATTGTCTTTATAGTAACGGAGAACGGACGGACAGACAGAATCTACTCAAGAGCTCCCCCTACTCTAAACTCTGTGTACGGGGTCGCTAAAACGAAGAACGTATGCTTTAAGTTCTTTCCGGAAATTGTTATTCACACTACCCAAAATAAAAAGTAATAAAGGAACTTAAGAAATAATATTTTGAGAGAAAATAGGCTTTTTATTTCATTTCTTATTCTGGAAAATGTATGTTGTTTCTTCGTCTTCAACATCCTGAAGTCGAAGAAAACGATATAAAGGAAAACAAATAGGAGCAAAACAACTACCAGAAAACATTAATCAATTTTAAAAAAGTACACAGCTTATACTTGTAACTTGGAATAAGTCAAAAATTCTTTTGGATTAAAAGTTTGTCTATCCAGTTAAAAAGTAAAACAAATTACTGAAGTTACGTGGTAATCGAAGGTTTACTTCAAGTCCATATTTTAATTTCCGACCTGCTTGTTATTTGTTTTTTTCTTTTAAAAGTAATAAGAGAAAATAATTAGAAGTATAAGAAATGATTACAGACCTTAACAAAGATCACTGAAACAGAACACGTAAATATTATTTTAAACTTCGAAAACTCTACTTTAAATTCGCGATGAAAACTTTAGTCAATAAAATGGCGCCCATTTATTTTCAATCGCTTCATTTTGCATTACTTAATAGCCTGTCTCAGTTGCTCCCAAACTCCTTGATTTTCACGATTGACTAAAATTTCAAGACAAAATTCAAAAAACCGGCATATGAATGCTGCATTTTTAACATAATGTAATTATAATGTACGTCTGCAAAAAATTGAATATATTCAATTTTGTATCATTGCATTACATTTATTTTTCATTAGTCTGTCTCATGTATGAAGAAGCCTCAAGGTATCCAGCCGAAATATTGAGGATAATTAGCTGAAATAGGAAAATCTCTCATTCGTTATTTTTACATATTAATAAATATTACTCATTCTAGTATAAAATTTATAACTCATTTTACACGGATAAATAGGTACAGGCTGCTCATAAATCAAATCATACTAAGTAAAAAACAAAACAAAAACAAAACGGTCTAACATTTTTTTCGTGACATAAATTGAAAACAATTGAAGATACCGGTGCAAAAAGGAGGCAGCTCCATATATTGACGATTTTTCGTTTTTAATCGCTACAAGTTTAAAGAAAGGCGCTCCATCGATTGGTGCAAAAACGAGGCAGCTCCGTTAACTCATAAGGGAAATACAATGGATATATATATATATATATATATATATGCCTCCTGATTGGATTTGGTGCAAAAAGGGGACAGTTTTTTGCTTCTCCTGAAAAATTTGCTGAAATGGAGCTGCCTCCTTTTTGCACCGGTGTCTTCAATTGTGAAAATTGAATATCACGGACTTCGCTTGCTTAGTCCATTTAAATTACACAATATATTCAATTTTATACAAAATATTATGTATATTAAATGCATGTATACATTGTTAGCATAACAATTTACAGTAAGGCATTTTCAAAAAAAAGATCACTTTCAATTATTCATTGATGTGAAAGAATCCAGTAATGGAATTTCTGAAACATATAAATTTATAGTTTGGAAACAGTAATAACAATAATATTGATTATTTCATCAAACTACGGTTTTCTTCGTAAAATTTCAGAAAACAGGTAAAAATAAAGTTTTATTAAAATATATTCACTGGGAATAGGTTAACTATATTCCTATAATGTGTTAAATACTTATATTTCTCTGCTTTGTTATTGGAGAATGCGAATGATATTATTTTTTACGATATTAAAATTTTAATGTTTATGAAAAATCATTGAGGCGGTTGCTTTTGACAAGTAAAACCAAACATGGTGAAATTGAAACTAAACAATGCAGTTCGACCCTAACATCAACTCGCTGTATAATGGAATAAATGATACAGTCCTGAAACTTGAATTACAAGCCAACGAAGTATTTGTAAAATAGTAGGTCATTATCAAATATTCCAGAAATATTCAATTGCTAATAAAAAACTTCAACAATATTTTTCATTTTTCTTTTGATAACAATATGCACTCCAATAAAAACACTCAGTCATATTTTACGTTTATGAGATGACACAAAAAATTTTCCTAAGAGAACAAACTCTTAGGAAAAGTTCTTACTTCAAATAACATACGAAAACACTAGACGGCTGACCGTCGTTTCGCTTCGGAAGTTTCGCATATGTAACGGTTAAATTAAAAAAAAAATTACATCAAGTAAACTAAAACCTAAAACTTCAAATTAAAAATAAAAATAAATTACAGTTTAAATTCTAAAAAATACATGCAAGAGATTATTGAAGTCCCTTTGTAGCAGTCGAAAGAAGAATGGGCAGATCTGCCCCACCACTGTATAGTGATACGATATATACCTATATAAAGATCTCCTTAAATACAACATTTTTTATTATTACGACTTGTCTCAATTATTATTAGTCCGTTCGGAGTTATATAAGTCTAGATATGACTAATCTAGTTGACATGTTAATTCCAGGATTTATTATTTAATTAACGTTTAATAATTATTTTCATTTATTACATGTAAATAATTATTATTTACTTGAAATGAATGATAATATTAATTATTAATTAATTATAATAATTATTATAGTTAATTAAATATTAAATTCGAGAGTTACGATGTCATCTAGATAATTATACAACTCCGAACGAACTAATAATTGAGACTATTTTCAAACTAAACCGACAAGTAGACAAACACTAAACGATAATAAAAGTATGAGTTTTACTGAAATGTAAAGTATTACAAGATGTGAATAAAAAATGAAAGCCATCACAAATAAGATTGTTTTTCTCTGCAGAAGAACGACCGTTTGAAGTAGTCCCCAAGTGAGACTTCGCTGCAATATATTAATGTGTTACACTAAAGCAGTACTTAATTATTCTGTGATTCGCTGGCATATTTTAACTATCACCTCTAGAATTATATAACTCCGAACGGACTAATAATTGAGATGAGTCGTAATAATAAAATATGTTCTATATATAGAACTATATATAGAACTATATATAGAACTTATAGATCTTTCTATAGATATATATCTTATCATTATACAGGGTGGGGCAACTTCCCATACATTTTTACCCATTGTCCTTTATTCACAAAAACAAATTACATCACGTAAACTAAAATCTAAAGCTTAAAACTAAAACTAAAGCTTAAATTCTAAAAAAGATATGCATTGCGTATTGAAATCCATTTGTAATAGTCGGAAATTTGTTGCCTTGCAACGCACGTGCGAAATTTAATCGTTGATGGAAGTATGCAGGCACACGCGCACACATTCTTTAAAAAAAAATATAGATTTTTGAAATACAAATAAAATAGATGTAAATAAATCTACCTATATAAAAAGAAAAGTCCTGACTCACTCACTGAATGACTCAGCAACGCCCAGCCCAAACCCTTGGACCTAGAAAGCTGAAATGTTGCACAGAGGTTCCCTTTATGATGTACACAAGGAATAAGACTTGATTTTTCGAAATTCCCGCGGGATAGGGAATAAAGAGGATTTATATTTTGGGTTTAAAGTTGCCTTATCGATATATAGGTGTATGGCACCAACCCGCAATACATCTGAGTTATCCGGAGAAGGCCACAATGGGCTGGGAACTCGTATATTTACCGATCTCGATAATAATTTGCTAAATAAATAAAGGTTTTTTTTCTTTTTTTTTTTTATGCTATGTATGCAAGGGTTCCGGAGCGAAGCGATGTTTCGTTAATAGGAAATGTAGGATTTACATTTGAAATATTTTTTTTTGTAAGTGTCTTAGCGATAAAAGCGATTTATTGAAGTCAATTAAAAATTGAAATAACTCTTCCACTCTTACCTTTTATCTAATTTCGCATCCACCATATCCTGAGTCTGATTCGCACTCGTTCGAGCCGAAAAGCTCAAGAAATCGCAGATGAAATTCGTAGGGAAATTCTGAGCTAATTTGTCAATAATACACACAGATTTTCCGGTTCCAGTGGGACCCACTGCTAAAACCTAAGAAATTAAGTAAAAATCAATTGGTAAAATTATAAACATCGCATTATAATTAGTCAAAGAAAGTGTGTTGTAAAATTAACCAAATTAATAATGAAACATTAAGAATAATAGCAACTGATATGTGTATAGTTATATTACTAATAGGAATATTCAACCATTGTTAAGATATTTATTTATTTTTATACCTACTTTATACTTGATGGGATTATAGATTGAGACAAATATTTTGCAAATCCCATCAATTGGAACCTAAGGAAAATAAGCGTTAAAAAAAAAAGTATGTGTTTTTAAATAAAATTTAGAGTCAAAATAAATATGTCCGTTCGATTCGTCTGAAATTAAGCTAACTCAAAATTTATAACTCCCAGCAAGCTTAAATTACAAAGATATGAGAAAGTGAGACTCCCAAAAGTATGTGCAAGTGTGTTGAAAAAGATTCTGCAATTAGGGCTTGAAACTAAAACAGTTTTTTTTATTTTGTAATTCGCCTCAATTTCCAATGTTTTTCTTAATCTTTTTAAAGTTATTAAAACACATACACAAAGTAATTTTTTTTACATCATATGTGCGTATGAGTGTGTATGTATGATTTTCATCTAAAAACGTTTGAAGTGCGGTGAAAGAATCTTCTTGAAACTTGGTATGCATAATACGGATATGAGACGATGTAATTTCTGTATTTGAAAATGCTTCCCTGGAGAAGTCTGTCCTGAAATTTGCTCATGAATGTAACGAGAATTCCATAGAGCATGTTATAAAAAATAAAATAAAAGCGCCAATGATGTAACAGGAATATTCATATAGAAGACAACTGAAGCTGTTAACTTTGTTTTTTTAGTCAAATCCAATCATCTCTCAAGGAAAAACTACAAGAAAGACATGCATGTAAACCGTAGCCTTTATTAGTTCACCATGTGAGGGATGAAAAAAAGTAGAAAAATTACAAGAGAAGTCAATATTTAGGAATGCTACATGATCGTGGAATTAGCTCTGAAAGATTTAAGGAAAAAAATGTATATTATGAATATTTATTAATTATTTACGGATTGAAGTAATTAATTCAGCGTCTCTTTCGCTTTTGTCGAATAGATTTTTTTTGAATTAGTCAATTAATATTTTTTTAAATATTATATAATATTATATTTTAAGGAAGTGTCAATAATTTCAAAAAATATATTTTTTTATTCTGTTAGACAGTTTTGGCTCAAATTAAAGTAAGTTCTTAAAAAGTAAAAAATAGCTCTAAAATCAAAATAATTTACATCACAGTGTTAGCTAAGTTCCAAAAAGCCATACTTCTGGGGCAACAGAAGAACAGTGGACCTTACAATAAGTGACAAACAAAAATCTAATCTACAATCTAATGAGATTTAGCCAGTAAATTTAATTCTAAAATATGATTTTTTTGGAAATTAATCTCTTATCCGTTGAATTACTTTAAGGGCACTACAGTTCTGGCCCTTATTTAAAAGTGTTTCATAAGATGATATATATGTCAAAATTTACTAAGATTTGTAAATAATTCTAAGCTTTCGAATATGAAATTTCATTAAATTAGCATTATTTTTTGAAGTACTGAAGTGAATGGTATTTTTGCCTACATTTCATAGTGCTTTATAAAACAGCACTTAAAAAATTGAAAACGAAATATGATAAGTAAGATTATTATTACTAAATGTGAAGTTCGCAATTGATCACCAAATTATTCTGCAAGAAGTAAGGATACAGAATTTGGGCCCTTATTATTTCAAGATCTTTAAAGTGGATTTACAAACACTAGAAGCGCATTATAAAAATAGGCTTTTAAATACACTCATGTTTGTGAAAAATGCAATACCATGAAGTGAAACTTACAGGAAATGTAGGGTATATGTAAAGCAGGGTATGATATATAAATCATTAAAATTTGGGAATATTTGCCCATGCCTAGACTCAACAGCGCCCTGTGGACTGTCGTGTAACCAGCATATAAGTGGAGGACTGTTGTGGATCCAGACAAGTAGTTTTTCATCGTCAGTGAGCTGTACATGTGCCTATTAGAGTCAGTATGTCTCGTCGACGTCAAAGGGCGCCTTATAAGCAAGCTATGGAATTTGAATGGGACCGAATGATCGGTTTGATTGAAGGAGGATTTTTCATATCGCGAAATTGCTGCTCGTGCGAATGCTGCGGTGCCAGCGCAGCGGTGCGAATGCTGCGCAGAGGACAGCATGCATGCATTCCTTTGTGGAGGATTCCCTTGGGCCTGAACCATCGATGCCTCAGGCTGCAATGGGCTCACGAATACTGACGCCATGTCGTATTTTCGGACTAGTCCCGCTTCAACTTGGATACACATTGGACGATAACAAGGTGGACGCCATCTAACAGACTGCATTGTCCAGCGTCATACTGCACCAACGGTAGGCGTGATGGTTTGGGGAGCAATTGGGTGTCATAGGCGATCTCGGCTGCTACGAATAGTGGACACTCTCAACTGCAACCGCTACATCAGGGTAGTTGTGGAGGCTGAAGTCGTACCCTTCCTTCAGCACACTCCTGGATACATATTCCAACAAGACAACGCCCTGGACACAGAAATGTCCAGGCCGTCTTCGAAGCAAGGCAGATACCCCTTCTTCCCTGGCCTGCATGTTCGCCCGATATGTCACCTATTGAAATGTCTGGGATATGGTCACTCGGCAACTAGTCCGTCATTGACATCCAGCAGCCAATACCGATGAACTGTGGACTCGGATAGAAGCCTCATGGCAGACGATACCCCAGAAACACATCCAAGGCCTGCTTGATTCGGTGCCACGCCGTATAGCAACTCTTATTACAGCTCGTGAAGGTTTTACACCATACTGATTTTTTGCAAGTATTATTGTTGCATTGCTCTGAAACTTTGATCGTTTGTTTGGATCACTATTAGTAATGTGTGTAATAAATTTCCTTCCATTCCATCATGGTGTTGCAATTTTCACAAACATGAATGTATATCGCTCGTTTACTGCAACAATGGCATAACTCAAAAAACATTATTTTCCAGAAAACGACCTAGAATGTTTCGAAAGCTAATGAAATATACTCATGCAATACTGACAACCCGCTCTCTCTCAGGGAGTTTTAGAAGCTTTGCTATGTCTTTCTAACAGTAAAAAGAACTCCAAAGACCCATTTCTGTTTTGTGAATTTTGAAGTCAAGATATTTAATGGTTCCTTCGCGTAATATTTTAGCAACCAATTACTTGAATATTTTTATTAGTTGCCGTACAGTAAAGTACTTTCATACACAAATAAAGTAGATTAACGTGCAGAATAATTAGATGGAAAAAAAATCGGGAAACTCCCATCATGCACCAATATAAACAAAACCCATTAATGCTTCAAATTTTGTCATTGACAGCGCATCTGAAACAGCTGTTTCACCATTATTATGGATCTTCAGTCAGATTAACCCATCAATGACAAAATCGAAAGCCTGAAATCCGACTAAATATCAATAATAATGGTGAAACAGCTGTTTCAGATTCCCCGTCAATGACAAATTTGAAGCATGAATAGGTTTTGTTTATATTGGTGCAATGGTGCATGATGGGAGTTTCCCAATTTTTCCATCCACATGCTTTCATATACATTTAAATATAGAGATTACAAGTCATTTTAAAAATCATGATGTTAGTTATTTTGGGTATCAAGATTCATGTTGGGAATTTGTGTAGTTTCTTTTCTTTAGTTTTGTGTAAATACATTAGATTCACTTACCGGGCTATCATTTGTGAGAAGACTTTCGATGATGTAAGCATTACGAACAGTGTCCAGTGTTGGTATAATAATATCGGAATATTTCATTCCGGGATATATTTCGTATTCGGGGATCCCGTCCATCCAATTCATCCACTTTACCTGCGAGGGGGAAAAATGTAGTCAGTTTGGAATTAATCATAGACAACAATCACGAAGCTTAAATTGATAGTATTGGATTCTCTGCTTTTTGCGGTTATTTGGGTCCTACCAGAAAATCACTTTGAATTTCCAAAATTAGGCAAAGATTCTGACAGTGGACAAGTTTAGGAAACAGCGATCAACTGAGGAAAGAACAGGTTAAAAGATCAGTTTAACGCTCGTCTGCCTAAACCAGAGAAAGAAATTTTGGTCAACATAACCGATAGCTTAAAGTAGAATAAGCCTGTAACAGAAAAGAAACTAGAGCCTACAAATCAATATCTCTTTCGCCTTAGACACCAGGCTCACTTACATTAATGGCCTTTGAAATTGAGAATTTTAATCTTCGTGGATTTCAAGATAAAAAAAAGCTTTCATTTAGAGTAAAAAATATATTTGGATAATTGACCACTTGAGGATAGGCGGAGCTTCGTAGTTACAAAATACCCCATCAGGCTATTGCTTGGCTTGTGGGATAAACAAAGCAATGTGCTTCGTTTTAACCTGTATAGATACAGAGGGTGAACTACAAGATTTGATTTGGATGAAACGATTGTAAGCCTTCCAAAATATTCATATCGGATGTAAAGTTGATTATAGCCTATTGAAGAACAAGATATATGTTATCAGAGAAGGATATAATTTAATTATTTTTAAATATTACATATACTTCTGACAATACATTAGCTTCTGTAAAAGCTTATTGCTATCAAGACAAAAAAACACAACAAAACAAAAAAAAACTGAGGCAGTAAGACCTCTATAATTAATCGACAACGCGTTTGCTTTTGTAAAGGCTTATTGCTATCAAGACAAAAAAACAAACAAACAAAAACACAAAAAACTGAAGCAGTAAGACCTCTATATTTAAAAGAAGAAATACCGATAGCAGATTCCAAGCCTCGGCAGCATTCTGTGGCTGTAAAACAAGTTCAGCAATTTCATTATAATATTAACGTATTACTTCGTACTCATAAGTTAAATTGCGCTATTTAAGATATGGATCGCCACATTGTTTTGCAATTCAGTATGACACTACAGTAATTTGATATTGTTCCTTATTTAATCTGTCGAATTTTGTCTTTATTGCAAAGTTTAATGTTTTATGTCTTAATTGATATTTTTTTATATACATTTTTGCGTAAATAATCATCACATTGTATGTGTTTGTTTTTGTTTTCCATTTCTCTCCTAATAGTATTCCTTAATTTTCGCCAATTTGTAACTGTCGATTTTGTAATTAAATTTCAGAAAGCATAAACCTAAAAAAAAAAAAAACAATAAGCAAATCTACATTTTTTTATAATATATTTATAACTTTGATTATCACGCAGTTAATTAATTAACCGCAGCATTCATTTTGAACAAACTCGCAATTCTACGAAATAGGCGATTTTCGTCTAACCCGTCAAATCATTATTTCGCACATTTTGATTTGCAGAAACCTTGTGGAAGGATATTCCAAGGTTTTTTACATAACAAGGTATTTATTACAATAAGGAACTGCACAGTCCTGAACTATTCCGTCTTGAAAAATCAAAAATCGACGATTTATTTAGTAATTCACACCGACAGATATAAATTCGCCGTATGGTCTTTCTATTTGTTCATCCCATAAGATCTCTCAGCATGTGCTTAACACGTCATACGTGACGTCCGTAGGGGCGTAAATTTCAAGTGGTCCATTGTAATGCGATAAAAATATAACTATGTATATGATCGCTTTCCATCGTGCAGTGGAGACTGAGCTGGATCCAATTCGTGCTGGAGGACTCATCTCCAAAAAAGGAGAGCGGAAACTAAAATAATTATGCTCATATTTTAAGTTGGACAATAAATAAGTACTATTTCAAATTTTAAAGAAATTCGTCTAGCCGTTTAAGTGATTCGGGATCAGTTCTCAGGGATGGGAGGGAAATCAAAATTAACCAGTCTGTGTTTTAATTTGGACCATAAAACAGGAACGTAACAAAATTGATGGAAATCCGTCCATCCGTTTTAGTGCAAACAAACAGACAAACTGATAAATGGACAAACAGGGAAAATAAAAATGTTCAAATGGAATAAGAGTTCACATGCTTTGCAAATTCAATCGACAATTTTGTGAATGGAAAAGATGGTTATTTTTGTTTACGACAAGAAACAACAATAAAATGAACAAAATATAAACAAAAGCATTAGAATTGACATAATCGTAAGAAAAACGAAAATGCCTTCAAAAGGAACGGCAATTCTTTATCCTAAGTGACAATAAAATTACGGAAGGAAATCAAGATAATCCTTATATATTATTTCTTAAAGGTGTTTTAGTGTCGGTACGCCATAACTCCCTTAATACTTCATCAAAATCAATGATTGAGACATCATTTTGAAGATTACGTTCCCCGCTAATGACGAAAAATAAGCAAATTGTTTAAAATTAATGTTTTCGTTAAAAAACTTTATTTTAAAAACCTTTTTATAAAAATGTAGACAAGCTTTAACAGAAGCGACTTATCTTTCGAAAGCGAAACAACATTTAGTGTCATGAACTTCAAATATACTCTTTTTTGATTAAAAATGCACTTTAAAATGATATTTCATCGTTTATTTAATAACAACAGATGAAAAAAAACAACAAAGATTTATATTTTAATAAAAATAAACGATTTATTACAATAAATAAACATAAAAATTTGTCAACTTCTCATATATTATTTCTCAAAGGTGTTTTTTTTTTATTATTATTTCCCTTAATACTTCATCAAAATCACTAATTGAGATATCATTTTGAAGATTACATTCACCGCTAATGACGAAAAATAAACAAATTGTTTAAAATTAATGTTTTCGTTAAAAAACTTTATTTTAAAAATCTTTTCATAAAAATATAGAAGTCATTTGACAATCTATTGACAATCTGTTCATTTATTTATTTCCACATTATCATTCGGTGACTGATCAAGATACTACGCGTATTATAAAAATGGAGAAGGCGCCATCTATTGAGAATGTATTTAACTAAATGCACGACAGCTTTAGAGTTGTTTATTTTTTCTCAAAGGTGGTTTTTTTTGGTGCGAATTATTCGCACGGGTCAACTAGTAGAGTAAAAATAAACAACAACAATAAGACACAAAAGGTTATGATGTTGCAAAGACAATAAATCAGGAACAGAGAGCAAATATTTTGAGATAAAGTCACTTGCCGGAGAACACAAGATCAACAAAGTAAGATCTGGGGAAAAAAAAGGCAAAAGCAATATTTTCATTAAAACAATCTTTGGAATTCAACAATATTTCTACGAAGATGAATAAGCTCAGAATATGGAAACATAACTGAAAGAATATTTATTTTTTTTAATTTATTTTTTATTATTCATGGTTGTTATCATTAGATATAATAAGAAATGCAAGCCTAGTGTTCACAAATTACTGAACAATCCTGAGATGGCTAATTTTCCGCTTATTTGAAGATTATCAGGAGTTCTCATCTCTCAACACTTGGGTATGCAACACGAAGGCAGTAGGAGGCAACATTATAAAGACTGAAAACCACCTCTTTTTATTATTACTTTTAGGCTTCTGATACCGTGAAACCGTATAGCCTCTGTTTGTCTGTCTGTCTGTGGACAAGTATCAACTCAGCAACCACGAGGGCTTGAGACTTGATTAGGGTGTCGTTGAAAAGGTCTTGCCAAGAGTAGTTCAGAGCCGTAGAGTGTGTCTCTAGCTGATCGGGCTCCAAGGTAGCGATAGCAATTAGTAAACCAGTCACAATGCTTCGCAACGGCTTCTGATACGTGAATGAAGAAAATTATTCAAAAGTTATTGAATTCAGTCTATTAACAATGTTTGAGCTAAGAATGACGATTATTCCATATAAATAATGAGTACAGATTGAGTCACCTTTACGTTACAATAGACTGCGTCGAGACACGTTCCATATCTGGTGGTGCTTCTTGAAGGTGAGACGAGCTTGAGATTAAATTCTTGTAGAAGTGGTTCTAATTTAGTCGAAGATGTTAAAAAGTCTTTGTTAAAATATATTTTAATTTGCACACAACCGACTTTTCACTCCGCTTATTTATAAGTAGGCGTTTTATATTAACTTTTGAATAATTTTCTTCATTCACGTATTAGAAGCCGTTGCGAAGCATTGTGATTGGTTACTAATCGCTATCGCTACCTTGTTTATTTTAAGCTTTCTTTAAAATTATTTTTTTTTTTTGGAAAATATTTCTGAGACAAGTTTAAAGAGATCCACCAAATGCCTCTGTTTTTTGGATCTGTTATATTCATTTTATAATATCCCCTAAATTTTGTGAGAAGTGTATTTGAAGGACGTTAATTCATGCCTGACAATGAATTGCAAAACATATAATTCTAAATCAAAAATAAACATTCCAAGACACTTCTATTGACTTCTCAGGTAATTTGATGAAACGAAGCATTGTTTGCTGTAATCTCTGCAGAAGTATTCTTTGCTGCCTTCTGTATTCCGTATTTTATATAAATCAAAAATGTGAAGATTACATTTTGGATGCAGAACTATATTTTAGGTTCGAAACTGTAGTTGGGTTCATCATAATTTTTTCGATTCAGGATTATGTTTTAGACTCAAGTTTATGTTTTTGTTTCAGGATTATATTTGAGGCTCAGGATTATATTTTGGGTGAAAAGATCAGATTTTGGATGAAAGAGTATGTTTTAGAATTACGATTATGTTTTTAGAGATAACTATATTTTTGATTGTACTGATATTTTGTGTCAAAATTATGTTTTAGACTCAGGATTATGTTTTGGATTCAGGATTATTTTTTTGGTTTTGGTGCAAGATTTTGTTTTAGATTATAGATTATGTTTTGGGCTCAGGACTGTATTTTGAGATCAGGATTATATTTTGGTTGAAAGATTATGTTTCAGATTCAGGATTTATTTTGAGTATACGATTATATTTTGTGTCCAAGATTTTGTTTTAGATTCTGGATATTTTAGATTGGATTCAGGATTATACTGTTTTGCTCAACATTGAATTTGGGGTTATTCATTTTGTCCCGTTAGTCACGAAACGCTGGGAGCCTTACCTCCCGCGCCCCAAAGGCCTGTCCAGGCCTGTAGAGGAACACTTTTAACTTTATTATTGGCCTAAATATAATAATATAATATTTTTCTTAATTTCTTTCATTTATTAATTTTATTCTTTTTTATATTTTTTTTTTTTTTTGCAATTTTATTTGGAATCTTCATTTATCTTTTAAATACAGTAGAAGTTAAACTGAGTAAGAAATCATCTTGAAGAAATGCAAAGACTAAAAGTACAAGGAAGAATTTCTTTAGGATTTAAGGGCAAATTTTACAGAAAAATCTGCCGATTCAAATTACAGTTACCAAAGGGTCACCATCCAATTATTCTAATGCAGGTGCATTAAATGCTCAAGAGGCAATATGAACACAGCAACCACTCGGAAATGAAAGCTTAATAATGGCAAAAACCATCATCTCCAATATTGGTACAATTTTTTCTTCAATTGACTAACAGCGGTTTAGACTGATGTATGCTTAAGCACAAGAAATTTGAACTACCACGATTGTGAAGTGTGTAGGTTGGTTAAAAATAAAATTGAATAACACACTAAAAATAATTAATTCGACATAACAATTAAAAGGACATCGACAATTTAGGGACCATTCTGATCCCTTCATGAAGTGCATTAGTTTAAATATGATCAGAGGAGAAATGAGATCACGTGGATGGTAGAGCCAAGAAGTTTTGAAGGAGTGGGGGGGGGGGGGGGGGGGGAAGGGGATGGAGTCGAAGATTATGAATTTATCTGATCTGATCTATCTAATCACATACGCAAACGGCTTGATTGACACGCAAAATTCATTATTCCAACCATTGTAATTTAAGAGTAAGGAACGATTTTAAGCGATGCCGATATTGACTTCATTTAGTATATTTAGATTCCGATTTTGCTCATTCAGGAGCCTCTGAGTACGTAGCCAGCCAGCATCTTGAACTGAAAGTGGCTCATTGTTTTTCTCAGCATAGTTCATTCATTATAGATGTACCCACAACTTTATTCAATTATCATAATTTTCCAAGTCAATAGTCACGTAAAACTGGTAGAAGCGGGGACCAGATGTCAGATTTTCCCCTAAACCTCCAAGCCAAGATGAGGTATGATTCATAGGCAGTGCCCGTGTAACTATATGCTTGGCAGACTGAAGCCTAGGGCCTCAAAATCTAGGAGGCCTTGGACCAAGGTATACAATATTTTTGACACTGTCATACCTTTCTTACAAATGCTGTCATAACGCACTGAAGTCTCTAGACAACCTTTCTCTTTAAGAATAAATACTATCTTAAGCCGATAACTCGACACCAATATTGATTTCTATATTGATTTTGTCCTTCCAGGAAAACACTGAGATAGATAAGTATAATTGTCAAAAAGGAACAATTCTTTAAGAAAATTTGTCCAAATATTATACAGAAAAAAGTTCATTTTTTTGATTTTTTTTTTCACTGAAGTGGACCTTATTTTGTGAGAACGCCTCTTTATGTATTTCTTTCTAATAACTGTTAAAGATTAATTTTTTTTTATTTTCAGATTCTAACCTAAGCATGAGTAAAAGTTTGAAAGTGGGTGGTAGCAAGCGCAAGAAAAAGACTTGAAAATGATACGGTAAAGAAGTTAAGACCAATCACTGCCTTCTTGCATCAGCCTTGAGGTGAAGAAGTAGGACCTCAGGGTTTGTTTAAATTTTTAGTGGGATATTCGGTTTTAGGACAGTGGCTACAAAATAATTCTTTTAAAGTGTATTTAACTACTTTTTTAATTTGGTTATTAATAGTAATAATTACATTGTGCTTTTATAGTTTAATGAGAACATAGTATTGAAGCTGCTAAAGTGATTTATCTGAAAGTAAAGACTCTTTAACATTGAAAATGTTATGTTCTATGTAGCAACAAGTGCCAACAAGTTGGGAAGGAGCAACAAGTGCCAGCGGTGAAGCAGATACATTGATACTAAGAAAATCAGTGTGGTGGAACCAGAAGAAACATCCCTGAAACAGAAACAGCGAAGCAGAATGTGGAACAGAAAGTTGCATATGAGAAAGCAGCCTGATGCCGGCTCAAAATGGAAATATAGAACTAATTCAAGAGTCACTTATCAGATAGGGAAAGGCTAAAGAGCCTCAAGAAAATAACATGGATAGTCAGAATTTTCAGCTCACACCTGGAAGGTATGCCAAGTCCAAGGTATTCCATACTAAGATATAGACGCTGCTAAACATAGATCTACTGTAATATATGTTGGTTTGTAGACAGAATTAGCACATGAGGAAGTATCCTATTGGTAGAGAGGGGCCCCTCTGAAGTTCAGCATCGTTGTGGACCATTTTCAAATTTCAGGCGTGTGTACAAAAAAGTAGTTCAGGTTTTGCACCGAAAGCTCTTTTTTATTCAACAAAAGTAAATTGAGAAACATATAGCCGAGAGTGGCTTGTATAGTATCCCTGAAAATGCCGGATTTATTGCATTGTTTGTAAACTCTTTCGAATCTTGCATCGTCAGCTACAGCTTTAGCTTCAGAAGAGTTTGATGATTGGCAAAACTTATCTTATTGAAACTCATGAAAACTCAGAGAATTTTAATCTCCAAATAACGACAATTACCTTGCCCTTTTAGAGCTAGTAGCAAAATATGATTCATTTTTACTGGCTCATATGGAAACTCGGTATGGATACTTCGGATCAGGAAACTCTCTATTTGTCAAAAACTGTACGAGAAAATGATTCAACGCATGGGAAAAAAAGTTAAGGATGCAATTAAGGCTGACGTCAAAAAGTTTGGATATTTCAGCTTGTCAGTAGATTTCACCCCTGATATTTCACATAGTCTACTGATCAGTTGACTTTAATTATCAGATACGTTATCTGTGACCTGAAGACAGTTTACCAAGTAAGAGATTTTTAACTTTCCTTGAGCTAAAAGACTACTTAGGGAAAAGCATGGCTGATTTAATGTTTTCTATCTCTCTACTGAGCTTGATATTGACTTTAGAAAATGGCGAGGGCAGTCCAAAGTTGCCAATATGACTGATAACTATAACGGTACGAAATCGTCGAAAAAAAACCAAATTTGCAAGATTTATCCTTGCACTGGTCAGGCTTTACATTTGGTAAGCTGTTCAGTTGTTGATTGCTAATGCAGTGAACTGTTTCTAGATTATTAATGAAATTAATACCTTCTTTCATCCTCCACAAAGAGATGGACAGTTCTAAAATATGTTTTTCAACCTCAGTACCAAAAGTACCTATGCATTTGTCAGACACAGGCACATGCACAGCACAGAAGCTATTTTAGAAAGTTGCACTGCTATCGCTGATGCCCTCAGTTATTTGTACAGTAATCCCTTCATTTATGCACATTCACTTTAACGGTTGAAATTTTGCAGTTGAAATTGCACAAAATATTTGAGAATTTGGAACAGCTCCCCAGTTTTAAACAGCTTTCCATGACTCTGTTTAAGCGTTGTTTTAGTCGAAATAATTACTAGCATAAATGGAGGGATTACTGTACAAATGACTGAGATCAGTGATAGCACTGTACTCTGATGTTAATGGGAAGGGTGATACCAGGCTCAAAGCTAACAATCTTTTGCAGAAAATTGAAGAACTGGAATTTGTGTGTTTGTGCTGCATTTTTGAACCCGTGTGATAAAACCTTTTTCACAAGGTCAACAAAGCCATTCAGAAAGCAGAACTCTTATTGAATACTTGTGCAAAGTTTGTACAGTTCACTTCAGGATTTTTTCCAAGTAAAATTGGAGAAATTTTGAAGAGCTTGAGTGACAAGCAAAAGTTACCTCGCCAAATGTTAACTACACAAGGCGAGAAAGAATAGGGAAACGGTAAGGAAATGATGGAAGTGCTCCTAATGGTCACTAGCTACCCGAGAGAGAGTTCTTTTTCAAGACTCAAAGGAATTAAAAATGAATTAAGGTCCACAGTGTCTCAAGAGAGGTTGTCTACACTATGCATTCTGTGCAATGAAAGAGGCAAACACATTTTGATGAACTTGTAGATAATTTTGCTATGAGGAAGGCTAGAAAATTTTTTTTTTAGCCTTAGTGTATTTACAACAACAACATGCATTTTATTTTACATTTTTGCCGTTATGTAATGTATTTTAACTTTTAAAATTTATTTTTTAATCAAATAATATGTGTTTTTGAATTTTATTTCTTAAAGATTATACAATCATCAAACACACTATTTCTTAATATGTAATTTAAATTACATTTAAAAGATTTCAAAATTATTATTAGCCATGGTCATCTTATTAACACTTAACAAACAAAATTTTTTTAGCTCAAGTTTTTTTTTTAATATAACAGTAAACTTACAATTTTATTTTCCTAAAATTTCCTGCTTATTCCAAAAAATGTTTACAAAGTTCGGTTAATACAAAAATTTTCAATGTTAATTTTAGTATTTATGCATTTTTTTTCAATCACTACGTTATTTAACAATAGCATCTTTTGAGAAGGAATTGTGAATTGCGGAATTTTAAACACCATTCATCATCCTCAACTTTATTCAAATTGTTTAAAACACTCTTCCATCTTCCTATAGTCGTGACGGGTGGGGGATTGGGAGCGTCCTCACAAGCGGAATAGCCTATGGCCTCTCTTCATCTAAATCCGGCACTGTTGATAGGGCTTTGACTCCCGGATTGGGCAGTGGAGGGCGTTACACACACACACACACACACAGACACCGGAACTCGAATAGCTCCTACGTATGGAGTCGTTGAAAATATTCATTCTGGGAATATTCATTCTGGGAAAGTGATTTCGAAGAAGATTTAAACAAATTTAAAGATTAAATGTTTATTTATACTCATTCAAGAGTAGGAATACTGCAGATGGAACCTCAAGTGCTTAAATAGTGGGTGAAATGAAGATTCAAGAATTTTGATTATGCACTAAAAAATTTAAATGATATAAATCTAATCTGCTATTAATGTTTGACATTCTTTTAAGCATTTATAGTATTGAGTTTCTTAGTACGAATTTCTTAGTATATAATAACTGCTAACTCAACTGGTATAGTTGAGTGTTTAAAGTTACTCAGTTGTGAATCATAGAAACCTAAGCTGAAAACCCAGATTCAGAGGTGGGTGTTTCTATTTTTTCCCTTGTCTGTCTGAAAGCTGAGAAATCATGGGAAGATGTAGTCTCCTTTCTTTACGGTTGTTTCTGTGGAAGAAGTTGATAACAGGCCTAGACAGCTGACAGTGAAATACATTTACCCAATATAAACACAGATACAACGGAAAGTGGATTATTAATCTCAAAGAATGCTGGAAGAGGTGTCAGTAGGAAAAGACTACTGACTACTGATCCTTGTGTAATTTCTTAGTTCAAGGCATAGAACAAGTATGCTATATATGTCCGTTCCTTAGTCGAGTACAACGTTAGTAGAGCACCTTTTAAATATACATATGTTTATGGAGACATTTACGTAAAATGAAAAACTATAGAATTATTTTTATAATAAACTTACTTCTAGTTTATTGCCATCTGCATCCACTTCCTCTGGAATATTGGCCAACAAACCACTGTCTTCTACGCGGTAATCATAGACTTGTCCTTCAGGAGGAAAATATAGGATATTCTAAAGAATAAAAAAAGGAAATAGAATATGTTTTACATATTGTTGCTATTATTTTACTACATCTGTGTGTGTGTGGATTACGCTGAAGTCGACTCTGCATGCAACGTCGTAACTTCAACACAGTACACGATATACAGTACAAAAGCCGCTAAGCAAAATCAACCGAATGTTGAAGTTGGAATATTACCAAAAGCAACCGCCATTTAAAAGATATTAAATTAAATGGTTTTTAATTTTACAGTTATTTTTTTAATACAGTCCAATATCACAAATCAGTCATTTCAGAGTTTCAAAAGTCATTACTAATTTAATCAGCTTCGTCTCATTAGTCAACATGACGACTTTGAATTCTATTGTTTTTCAGTCGATAAATATATTTTTTTTTTAATATTCGGGCTTTTTATTTAATTTATGTGACTCGAAACTTCATTTGTGGCTGGTGGGCATGAATACTAGCATGTGATTTTAGTTGTCTCAATTTTATAGTGAATTTTTTGGAGACCCCCCATTGTCTATTCTACGAGAGAATTGTTATTTATATCGAAAAGCGAATACATTACGACATCAGGTAAGCCTTCAGATGCTGGATTCGGTCTCGGTAACTGTTTCTCTGTTATCGTGTAACGTATAGTGAATCTACATCTTTTTTTATATGTAGAAAGTTACAATCATATAAAAGAAATTTAAAACTAACCTATTTAATTAAAGCAAATTTTGAGGTAGTTTAAATGAATTCTTACCTTTTCTAATTCCATTGTAACTCTAAGCCAATCACTGAATCTCTTCCGTCCATCGTTATCGCAAGTGGCGCCAACACTCCAGACAAGGGAGAAGAAAAAGATACAGTCGATAAGGATTGACCACTGATGTTTCCTTGCCTTAAAATGTACAAATATAATTCATTACTTTACAGTTTCTCTACCTTACAAAGTGTGCTTAATAGAGGTCATTTTTTAAGTAAAGGAGATAATATCCAACCTCTAATAAAGAACCTCTAGAACATCAGGTCCAAAACTCTAAGCCTCCAGCGAATTTTTAAAGGTAACTTATATTTTAAATGCCACGAGTAATCTAATGTAAATTATCTTTTTAATCCAATTTAATTCATTTTTTTTTATTTTTTAACGTTTGTATCCGGTTCCTAAATAAATTTTATTATCACTATATATGGTTGAAAGAAACTAATAGAAAATAAGCATACATCTATGTTAGCTATCAAACAGTGCTCAACAAAAATACAGTGAAATCCAAAAGAAAGCAAACCAGTTTGTTTAACCCATTCTGGCGTATTTCCTTATTTCCTCAACTTGTGAAAATTATGCCAGAAAAAAAAAAGAAACAAGTTCCTGAAAGAACTGTGTTTCAGACTACTTTCTTTAATCTTGTGGCTTGTTATTTTTATTCGCTTTCTTTATTTAATCATGAAAATAATACAAACTACAAGTCTTCATTTCTTCTTAAATTATAATATTTAATGATAATACAAACATAAAAAAATTTCCATTTTCATAAAAGATTAATTATAACCGTATTATTTATTTAATTCGTTTTAACCTTAATTATGTTAAAAGTTCGCTCAGATTTTAATAGGATTAAATATAGGATTACTGTCCATTGTTTAAGATATCGATAGAAATGCAATGCTTAGGTGCTAAATAATTTTTTTTGTGGGAATTTTTCTCACCTTCAATTGCTTACTTCTCAAGCACGAGCCAAATTTCAAGTATCTAAGTTAAATCGCTTCTAACCTTGTTCAAGAAGATCGATCCAGGGGTTCAAAAGGGGTTGTTAGGGGACATACAGACACATGCCCATATAAACAGACCGACTAATTTGATAAACCTAACTTAGGAAAGGAGATTCAAAAATTAAATTCTAAACTTCAGTTATAACTAGATTGAGAAAATATGACTGATGATGCTTATTTATTGATAACTTCCCTATTAATAATCTTGTGTTGATCAAAGTTAAATTTTGAATTGCTGTTATCCATAATAATACGATAAAACAATATTTGTACAAGTGTTTCAGGAGATTTCGTGATATGCTCGGAATTTCATAGTTGTGACACGAGTTCGTTTCAAATGTGCTTGGAGTAAATAATGGATCTGCAGTGAATAATTTATTTATTCATTTATTTATTTATTTAATACTTTGATTTATTTACTTTTATTTTGATTGATTGAGGATTTAAAGGTTCTTCTAACTGAATAATTTAATTATTCTTGCGATGTTTATTCCTGAAACAGCAATATCATATTTCTAAGACATACCAAAGGTTGAGACCAGTGTTTACTTCTGACATCTCAAAACAGCTGTTTCAAGCTTAATTGGTGATCATCAGTTCACGGTCGTCAAAGTAAACAACAAGGTCTCAATACGATTTTTCATTCTGTTGCCACTTTTATTCACCTCCGTATTGAGACCTTGTTGTTTACTTTCACTAATCGCAACTGATGATTGACAATTAAGCATGAAACCCTGTTTTGAGATGTCACTAGTAAACTAGTTTAGTCCATTTATGCAGTTTTAGGCGCTTTTTTTTTAAATGCTTATAGAAATGCTTATGCTTTTGAATGCTCATATTTTTAAGATTAAGATGTTTCGCTTTTCATTGTACGCTGAACACACAACAACAACAACGGATTATTTCTTATGTTTTTGAATTGTAAACTCTAAACATCAAGGAAATAATTCTTTAAATGTTGGGTAAGCACTTAAAAATCTTGTTCATCTGTCGCCTAGCGGGGAAGGAGTTTGCGAAGTTTGGGGGGGGGGGGGGGCGCCAAAAATAATGGTCCTTATTTTAAGTTGAATCGCAAAAAAGCATTGTATCAAATTTTAAAAAAAAAAATCAGTCCAGTTATTTTAGCGAGAGATCTTGGGGGGTCCTTCTTGATACCAAAGTAAATGAGCTTATGTTTTAATTTGGACCATGAATAAGCTATGAAATACATTTTCTGAAAATCCGTTTAGCCGTTTTAGCGTAATGTTTGTCCAAACAGACTAACGGATATAAAAATTAACATGGAGAAAATACTTAAAATGGAACAGTTACGTTTCGCATGCTCAGTCAATTATAAAACTGTAAACAAAGCATTCCGGTTTTGACGTTCTTTTTGTCTGTTTACCAGTCCCATAATTCCATGCCATTCAAGATGTAATCGTAGGATAGATTGCAGTGAAATGAAAACCTTTCAAATTGTAATCCCATCTTACACGCTTCCACTGCACTTTTCCCAGTCCAGTAAAAAAATTCATCTAAGAATTGCCGAATAATTTACATTGTTATACAGTATGGCCGAAAACAAACGATATTGAACAATCTGACCACATGAAAGGTGGCACTGCGAGATGAACACGTAGGCGATTTTTGTATTTGGAACAGTTACTGTGGATGTGAGATAAATCAGAGTTGCTGTGAAAATGGTATTAACTACCGAAGAGAAAGTATTTATTGTGGAGCACTATTTTTGATCATACGGAACAGGTCGTGGCGATGGATCTAGCCAGCTATACGCTTCTACGGAATTTCGGGAGCGTTTTAACCATCCAGCACCCACGAACAAGGTTATGCTATCTGTCGTGGATAAATTCCGTCGAACCGGAAATATCCTCACACTGAAGAAAGGTTGCACTGGCCGTCCCGTAAACAGTAACAACGAATGAAAACACGGCCGAATTTTTGAGTAAGTGTTGCAGTCGCCACAACGAAGTCTCCTGCGAACGGCAGTTAAACTGGACATGGGTCGAGCATAGTTCGACATATGTTTAAAACCATTGGCGGGTTCCCTTACAAGATACAGACTGGCCAACCATTGAAACCTGTCGATAAAGAAGCAAGAGTCGTGTACTGTGCTTCCATGTTATAAATGGTGTATGATGATCCCGGATTTTTGATTAATGTTTGGTTTTCGGACGAGTGTCATGTTCATCTGAATGGCTACATCAATAAACAAACAACTCGATTTCTTGGTTTCGCTCGACCAGACATCATTATTGAAACACCACTCCACAGTGTACGGGTGATGATATGGTGTGCGGTCTCTGGAAACGTCATCATTCGTCCGTACTACATTGAGGATGACCAACAGAATCCGGTTACTGTAAATCAGGTGCGTTATAGAGAACAGGTAATCACGACCTCCAACGTTTCTGGCGAGCACGACATCTACGTTTTCATTCCCAGTGGTTTCAACAGGATGGGGCTACGTGTCATATGTCGAGGGAATCACTTCCGCTACTTCATGACACCTTCGGAAATCACGTGATGTCCCGTGGAGCAAACATATCACATCCCTCACATTCCCCTGATTTAACTTCACCTGATGCTTACGTTTGGGGAATGCTGAGGGAAATGCTTTTTCAAGGACAGCCTCAGGGAAACATTGCTGAGCTGTGGCAAAAGATTGTGACAACTCTTAGGGGTTTGGAACAACCTCTCTTCCGGGACATGGTGGACAACCTATGTAACCGCTACGAATACTGCTTAGAACGTCAAGGAGATCACATTGAACATGTATTTGCCAACAACCACCGTTGATTAGTCTTTCGGTTGCATCGTTTTATGTTCAAAACGGTTCAATGTCATTTGTTTTGGGCCATACTGTAAATAACTATGTTTTGCTAACGATAATGTACCCTGTTTTACATAAAAGGAATTTCCATTGTATCAGAATTAAGCAGGAAATGTTTTGTTTAACACAAGAAATTGCTTAATCACAGTGTGTGTGTGATGTGTGTTTGCTCCTTTCTCCCAACCTTTTAATAAATCTTGACCCTCTAGATATATCTTCTTGAAATTTGCTATGCGTATTTAAGGTATGTGGCGTTTATTATCTGAAGTTGTTTTTCGGAGTGGCTCCTTGGTGAAAAATTAATCCTTGGTGAAGATATAAAAATATGCCATAAGAAAGTATTAGGACTGAAACAACGGATTTGTACTGATTTCATAAACAAAGGATATTAATCCGCCTACAAATCCCGTAATGTCTGTGGAAGCTTTAACTGAATGACCATCCAAAGTCTTCCTATTCCACTCAGTGGCGAATATAGAATTTATTTTCGGGGGGGGGGGGGCCCCAAGATTAATGTAAGGTTAAGTTAAGTAATTTTAAGACACGCCATGGAAACCTATCTGTTCAACCAAAAAAAAAAAAAAAAACGTTGGGAGGACATACCTTCATTATTTCAGGGGGGGGGGGGCCCCCCCCCCCCCTTATATACGCCCCTGATTCCACTCGAACATTTTCTTTTATATTTGTCTGTCTGCATCGCGCTGAAAGGTCTGGACGGATTTCTAAGAAACTGGATACTTAGCTTATTTATGATACAATTTAGAACACAGACATTTTGATTTCCAACCCTCTCATCTCTCAAAAATTACACTTAAATCCCACATTATAATACATGAAATGATTCCTTTAAAATTTGGTACTAAGATTATTTATGGTCTAACTTACAATATGAGCACTATTATTCTGGTCTTCGCACCTCTCAAATTCGATCCCTAATGCTCAGTCTCTACTATGCGAGAAATACTTAAGCATAAAAGATTAAAATTAAATGGATTACATCAACTTAAATTGAGTTTTTTTGTTACAATTATTTTTTTTAAGTGAAAAATCGAAATATCTCGATTGCTTGTATTCTAGAACTATGTTTTTAAGTTGGACCTTAAATAATCTAGTATCAAATTTGCCATCAAAAAACTCATCAATATCATCTATTTTTGATGAAAATCTGGCCAGCCGTTTAAACGTGAGGAGCATATAGATAGACTAATAGGCAATTGAACAAACAGAGGACAAAAGTGGAATAATAAGACTTCGCATACTTTACATGCTCAGTAATAAAAATTAAAAAAAAAATAATTCTATACCGCAACAGACCATAGATGCGTAGGAGGTTTAAAGCTCCCAATGATTCTCGACCAACAGGACTAGTTGAGATCGGACCCGACGCCCGCCCGCCTTTAACGCCCAAAGTAAGAAACCCATTTGACAGAGGGCTGGGTAAACCTTAGAGTCCGTCTGCAGAAGAAATAGCCTGGAAAAATCCCCGATCACAAACCGGGAATCGAACCCGAAATCCTCCAGTCCCCAGTCCAGGGCCTAAACCACTGGACTACCGGAACTTTGCCTCAATAAACGAAAGATAAATCGACCTGTAAATAAGCTTGCCATGTTTCATGATTGAAAAGTTACTAGGAGGTGAGGCACACACACACACACAGAATCATTTAGAGAATCTTCACTTTCTTTGGAAAGTAAGTTAACATTTGATCAAAGCAATGGAATAAGCACCTATTTCGAAATTGTCACATCTAAATTGCAGCCACCGGCACGCAAAGAAAAACACACTCTAATTTACAGAAGATCAAAGCAACGTGTCTTGCATACCGCTATTTTATTTTCGTGTGTGTTCATGTTTATCTATCGTAACTTACATCCGGAGGCAAATGAAGAAATTTTTCTATTTTCCTTCATCAAAACAACCTGCAAAACAAGATTTCAGATTTTTTTTTATCTTTTTATGGTAGATAGAAAAACAACTTAATAACTTGGCTTTATCTGGAAAAAAAAAAGAAATCTGATTTTCAAGAAAAGAAAAATAAGAGAAGTTCGGAGAATTTGGGATCCTATTTTACTTAAATTATTGCACTTATCACGTTGAAAACAGAGTTTTTTGGCCATTACACTGACTTTTTTGAAACAATTTAAAACACTTGTGTTGTTAGTGCTTAAATATCAGTCCAACCACTCAAGCTAAAAACAACGAAAGAAACTGGTTTCATATTGTACACGGAACCATAGCGACACAGTCTTTGTTTCATTTTCGGACACTTCCACAGGAAGTGACCACAGACAGGATCTCGTAGTTTTTCCCACCTCAACAAGGGGCAAGGGTTCCAATTAGGTGTATCTCATGTCTGTCCTACTTTTCGTTTGGGCTGTAGGGGTTACGAGGGACAGACAAAAGGACAGAATCTTCTTAAGAGCTCAGTTTCCCCCCCCCCCCTCAACTTCTTTGTGTATAGAAACTTTGTGTATGGGATCGTTAAAAAAGGAAAACAAGGAACTTTAACAATGAAGAAATGGAAAAATCTTATTTTTAGGCATGTTTATGTTGATGTTTATGTAGTGAATGTGGGTGGCAGAGAAGCCAAGCACTGCGACCGGAGGTCTATTGTACTAACCCACGGAAAGAAGGACAGATGGAGAGAAAGACTGAGAAAGTATGGTGGGAGAAGTGCAGGGGAAACGGGAGAACCCGAGAAAACCTGCCCAGCGCGGATCGTCCATCATCACGAAACCCACATGAGAACCGAACCCCGGTACTCAGAGGTGAGAGGCCGATGTCATAGCGACGACGCCAACCGCGCGGCCTTATTTTTAGGCATACGAATGGATGAGAGACATTTCATTAATTTTGGTAAAATAAAAATATTTTTACTGAACTGAGTCGATTGAAATAGATATTACAGAGTCTATTTATATCCCTGTCTTCTCTCAATTAATAATTAAACTATTCTATTCAAATGTAAGAAAGTATTGAAGGTAGATTCATGTGATATACTTTTGTTAAAATGAAACTTTTTATAAACAGGCTATTCTAAACTTATTATTATTATTAATATTAGGAATACACTCAGCTAATCATCGCCTAGCGAGAACTGAGCAAGCAACGATTTTGGGAAGGGTGGGGAGAAAGATCAATATTGAGGGATTTGGGGGATGATACAAAATTAATCTTACTCATATTTTAAGTTTGACCACAAATAATCATCCTACCAAACTTTAAGAAAAATCAGCTCAGCCGTTGTAGCGAGAAATTTGGATGCCAGTTTGAAGGGAATGGAAACCAAAATAATAATTGTAACTAAAACTGAAGTCCAATAACTAAGAAAGCAGTTTATCTACAATCATCTGAACGCTGAAAATTAAAAAATTAGAAAGGTAAATCTAATACTGCAGCAGAAAAAAAATTGCAAATTAAAAAAATTAAAACTATTGTATTTTCCAATACTGGGGTCAAAACGTAACTTGTACTTTGACCCTTAGGGGCTGTCCATAAACTACGTCACGCTAATTTTTGTTATTTTTGAATCCCTCCTCCCCACATCATACTTTGTCATACACTTGTGACCCTCCCTCTAATATTTCGTCGCAATATCACCCCCCCCCCAATTTATATTAAAACTTTACACTTTTAATTGTAAGTATTTATAAGATTCAGTTCAGAGCGCCTATTAATCAGTTTAACTAAGTCGTTTAATAACACTTTTTTTGTTTAATAACAAAAAAAAAATCCTGTTCTTTTTCATTAATCTACCTTGCTATATATAATAGGAATGCCCTAAATTCAAATCTTTTTCAATTTTACTCTATCGGGTTAGGGTTTTCAACAATATCAAAACAAAGGTAATAATGAACTTAAATTTTAACTAAATATTATAACTAGTAACAGACACTCATTTCTATAATTTAGCTGAAGCAAAACTTTCCTATTTGTATTTAATTTAGGATTAAGTATAGAAATATAGCACCTGTTCATGAATTTCACTGCTTTATAACAGTCCACTCGGAAGAAAACTTCCGCTCTTCACTGGGAAGAAAATAAAATGTACTTTAACACTCATTCTACACCCTAGGCTTTTAAAGTTTTGTAACATGTCCTCCACAATTTTCTTACAATTCTCTGATTTGTTATTGCCAGAAAGTTTTCTGTCATTTTCTTATATGTCTACCATGCCGACTTTTCCAACCGAGGGAAGGTTTCATCCCACTTGAGCTCACGAATTTGGCCCATCAAAAATACCTTGTACTGTATATTAGCTTCAGTTTTCTTAAAGAACTTCGTAACAGTGGAAACATTCACTCTCTTATAATTATAATCAGTTGTAGAATTGATAGAGAACTTTATTCTTTAACTGGCAAACGGCCCTCTAAGACCGCGGAACAATAGAAAATCAATTGTCTGGTGATCTTTAATCAATTATAACAGTAGTCTCATAATCTCAGTGTGTGCGGGGGAATCCTGACGGAGTTACACCAAGAACTCTTGGTGAAGTTGTAAAAAGGTTTCCTCACTTCGTCCCTAGGAAAGTGAGGCACTTATCAGACTACTCAAGCTGTGTGTGAGTTTGTTTGTGTGACTCACAACTTTTGAATATTTGTCCCTCTGAATAGATCTTCTTGATACTTGGATTTTGTTAAAGACTATAGATGATCTAAATTTTATATTTCAAAGCTTTCCCAAAGCGATTTCTTAAACGCCATAGAAAAGAATTCCCATAGAAAAGAATTAAATCTTAACCAACGGATGTTTCAACTAATGGATATTAACCATTTAGCTAATCCCTTAATTTGCAGGAGGTTTAATACAGTTAAAATTAATCGGCTTCATACAATTTTAAGTAATAAAATTTAAGAATAATATATAAAGAAAAGTAGGCTTTAAGTTCTCTTAGGAGTTTCTTGTATTTTCACCTTTTGAACCTTTGAAATTTCGACTTTACCGGAAGAAAAAATAAATAAAAGAATGCACATAAAGAAAATGTCAGATTACTAAAGCTAAAAAAATAAAGCTAAAAAAAAAGCGGTTGTTTTCCGAATAATAACCAGTATTTCTCATCATTAAATTCACTTCTTAGTTTTTCACACACATGCAATTCATATTTCTTATCAGAATAATTCTCTTCTCAGTTGACCGAACTCTCCAGTCCGGCAGTCGTTGCAGTCCCCGTAGAGGCGCCACCTAGTCGAGACGCGAAGGAAACATTTAATGGATCGAAAAATTGCACTTAATGAAGCAACGATGCCTTTTTGAAAGATATCTGGACCCTAGTAAAGCTCTAGACCACAAAGGTACTAAGAGAGAGAGAGAGAGAAAAAAAAATACCTCTGTAAGCAGTTCTAACCAAACAACGGCCTCACAGTCCCAAAATTAATCCCCGAACAGTTGCAGGAGTTGCAGTAGAAGCTGAAGTCTTTCCAAGTGAAAGTGAAGTGAACTGAGATTCCATATTGGAGCAGTTGATAAGAGAACTTCAGTACATCGGATTTTTGCTCATCGACTGTGGATACTCTTTTTTTTTTTAAAAAAAAAAAGAGTGATGTAACAGTAAAGCTTCTGAATTTGAAAGATAATTTTGTGTAGGAATACGCTCAAGCATCCATTGTATAGGGTGGGATTGAGATGCAACGCTGGAGGGTCCATTTTTGGAATTAAATGGTAGGGAGGCCAAAATTTATACATTATTAAGACCAAAACAGTTCTGCTTATATTTACAAATAATAACCATCGTTTTAAATTTTAAAGAAATCAACTGTTATTTCAGTGGAGGATATTAGGATCATTTTTCAGGGAGTGGGAGAGATGGAGACAAAAAAAACAATAATGTGCCCTGAATTTAAGTTGGACCATAAATAAGCTATCTATGAAACTCTGTGGAAATCCCTTCAGTCGTTTTAACGTGATGTGAGTACAAACAGACAAGAAAAATATTCAATTGGAGTAGTAAGACTTCGTATCCTCCATCAACTAGGAATATATTCAGAAATGAATCACATACTGGGATTGAGCAAGCCACAGTGGGTAGAGGAAAAGAGACCAAAATAATTGTGTTCATATTTTAATTTGGCCCATAAATAAGCATCGTACGAAATTTTAAGGAAATCCGGCTAGCCGTTTCAGCGTGATTCGCGTCCAAACAAACAATTGGTAAACACAGAAGAAGAATGTTCAAGTTGAAAACTAAGACTTCGCATGTTCTGTCAATAGTAATAGTAATTTTTTATTGACTCAGTCGTATTTTACTTTATGAAAATCAAGCTTTACATTGAGTAATCCAATACTCCTGTTAATACACTGGTGTACACGTAAATGGTGTACACTTAAATGATGTAAAGCTTAATATCATTATATTAACAGCAGTATTGGTACACCATTTAAGTGTACCGGTACACTATTTTGCTTTACATGTAAAATCCTAAAAATTTCATTCCATTTGCATGCTATGAAGAAAAGCTCTTTATCATAAAACAAAGCGAAAGGTGGAAGGAGCAAAACGCTCATGCCTCATAGAAAGTGAGTGTGAATATGCATCGTTTTGAAAGAAACATCATTCAAAACACATACTTGATTGACAATCGAGGTATAAGAAAATTGGGGGCAAAACAATCGCTGATCCTATTAACTTAATGACTTCACTGTTCAGACGAGGACAGCTTCCAGATTATGGTCATTGCTGCAGGAGATTGCCAAATGTCAACCAGCCGGTCAAGATCGTCCAAGGACTATGGCATTGCTTCACCTCACCTCAACAGTGTAACGCCATACAACGGTATCTTTACTATTTCGTCTAGAACTTTCTTAATCTAGTGGAAGAATAATTTCATGATTGATTTATCTTGAAATTATCCTTCCACTAGATTAAGAAAGTTCTAGAGGAGAATTAATTTGGAATTCACTATCATTCCACTCATTCCAGTTCAGAGGACAATTTCTCTCAACTGATGTAACGAAAATTCGCCAGCTGCCTTTTGTCGTAATTCTCGATTCCAAAACAACTGGAATTACAATGATATCCTGTTGATTTGCGTCGCTAACTCGAAACGGTTAGACCTTTAAGAGAAGAGATCTTTAGTAATATGAAAGCTTTTTTTCGGAATATTATTGGATCTCGATTTCGTTTTCTATAATAACCCTGATTTTCAAAGGTCTCAGTTTGTCCACGATTTGTTGCTGAATGAGAAAACAATGCAAATTGCAAATATTGTATTGTGATCTATTTTGTGATACTGAACTTTTGCTTCAATTATCCTCTTTTATAGGTATTATATCCCACAAATAGGCCTATGTGACCCTCTGGGTTGCGGAAGGTAAGGCTCAATGAATTATTTGTCCACGATTTGTTGCTGAATGAGAAAACAATGCAAATTGCAAATATTGTATTGTGATCTATTTTGTGATACTGAACTTTTGCTTCAATTATTCTCTTTTATAGGTATTATATCCCACAAATAGGCCTATGTGACCCTCTGGGTTGCGGAAGGTAAGGCTCAATGAATTGTTAGATCAGCGATTGAATGGGGTACGGGGAAGGCCATTCAGGGGTACACGAAAAAAAATTGAATAATGACGGAGAAAGGCATATATGTCAACAGTATAAGATAAAAGACAAGGTAAAAGTTGTCAAAATAATCTAACGCTACGATGAGGGGTGGTGCGGGTTTTTCGCTATTTAATAATGAGAAAAGCCCCCATTATCCCTCCCTAAACAGTGTTCAAAGACACTATAAATATATACACACTGTTTAACTTATTATTTAAATCCCATTATTAACCCATTTATTTTCAGTTACATCATATTAAACTGACATAACAGCAACTACATTAATTTTAAACTTATTGCTAATATTTTGAGTACATTTATGAAAATGGGGTGTCAAGGGGTAATCAAGTGAAAACAGATTAGGAACCGCTGTTCTAGATCAAAGGAACTAAGTTGAGATCGGATGATTTGACGCCCTCCTGCCATTAACCCCAGGGAAAGAAACCCGTAGTCATTTTTAAGGAGTGCTAGTGGATCGTAAGACCCGTCTGGAAGAGTGTTTAACATAGAAAAATCCTCGACGTCCTTTACCACAAACGTTGGGTTTGGTTGTATTTTATGCTACGTTAGGTTGTTGTCATTCTACGCAATAGGGAAGGAGCAATAGAACTGGGTCGGAGAGACTCATGAACGAATTAAAAATTTTAATAATTAATTATTGAAATAAAGGTGTGGATTTTGATGAGATTCAAGAAGTGCAGTTAATTTGTCAAAGTTTTCAAATTAAGAAACAGTCATTGTATATTTATTTAAAGGCAATGAAACATTTAAAAATTTAGGTTCTGATTTAGATCTGATCAGATCCTAATAAGGAAATGGGTGTGTATATTTATGGACCAGACGCGATCTAAGTTTTATATTTAAATTTTTTTTCAAGTAGGTCCTTGTCGAGAAATTAGCATGGGAAAAGCGAGAAAAAAATTCCCATAAAAAAACTTAAGTAATCAAACAATGGATATTACTCCTTTTAGGTAATCCATTAATTTACTTGTGGTTTGATACCATTGAAATTAATCGGCTTTAGAGAAGTTAATAAGGAATACCGATTCAATTATTTTTTTCCGAAAATGGAAAATTAATACTGTTTATTCACCAAATATTATCACGTTGTAAAGAAAGTTTCCGGAAAATAGGGATGCGTACGTGTGAAGCTGAACAATCGTACACAACACTGTACCTATTAATCGTCCAGGTTGTTCCCATTAGAACTTACGATTTTGTTCTACCAATCTACAAGTGCAAATATCTCCATTGCGATAGAAGTCTGGCGAGCGGGAGTTCAAGAAGGCATCGTTTCACATCATCGTCAATAGCAAAGTTTTTCTTAGCAAGAAAATTGGAGAAAGACTGGAAAAGATGAAAGTCAGATGGGGCAAGATTCGGGGAATAAAGGAGGTGCGACAATATTTTACATTCCAGCTCGTGCAATTTTTGCTGGGTCCGTAATGGGACATGTGGGCGAGCGCTATCCTAGTGGAATTTACGACTCCACGTCGATTAATCAACGCTGGGTGCTTTTCTTGAAGTGCAGCATGGAGACAGCTCAGTTGTTGGATATAGGAATCCTCCGTGTTGGTAATATTCTGTAGTAAGTATTCAGAGTGAATCACATCGCGGCAATCCCACCAGCAACTCAGCATCATCTTCCTGCAATAGTGGCTTTGCGACCTTGCTTGGGCCATGTTCTGGGTAGAATTCACGTATGTGACCATTTTTCGTCACCCGTGACCAACCTATGCAAAAAGCCTCCCGCTTTTCTCTTCACGCAGGGTATCAGCAGTGGAATAGCCTTGCATTCGATTCTAGTCTAACGAAACATGGGATACCCATTTGCTCAGTTTACACGAAAATCCGAACTTCGGTAGTCTGGTGTTGATGGTCGTATGAGAGGCCTACCAGCTTCCGTAGTGTTGCATCAGGCTTGGTCGAAAGCACGTGTTCAACTCCGTCATCTTCCATCTCAGTAGGTGGTCCACTGACAGATCCCATACGCCAGTGTCGAATTTCCTGTAACAGTCATAGCAAACACTATGTCCGATAATATCGTCACCAATCGCTTTTCGCAATTTTGCAAGTGCTTCTGTCACATTAACGCCATTCAGATATTCACAGAGCAATACTACAAGAAAACCTTCCTTCGATATCGCCGTCGTATCGTCACCACGTGCAACAAATTTTCACCACAACAGCAAACTTCCGGAAACTTTCTTTACAACCTGCTAAAATTTGAAAATAAACGTAGATTTTTCAATCTTAAAAAAAAAAAAAATTAGGAATTTTATGGAAAAGTAGGCTTTTAGTTAATTAGGAACTTCTTCTTGGAAAATAATCCTGATCACAATCCGAGAGAGATGAGTGTTTTGACTTAAATCTGGATTCTAAAACTTTTTTTGTGCCACACTTTTTTTCTGTCCGATTCTAAGAGACGTATTAGAACAAACCAATTCTATTCTGTAATAACTAACATAAAAAAAATGATAAATCCTTAATACACATCCTCGACAGAAGAGATCTTTAAGCTGTCTTAATTGCTAGTAAGAAAATTACATTCTTTTTCAATATCAAAAGACGCGGAGTGGGGGGGATGGGGCGAATAAAGCCCCTCAATCCGTTTGAATTTGAATTCCAATCTTCTTGTTCGTAGACCCTAATAAAAGACAGACTATTTTTAGTATTTTCTTAAGACAGATGATTACGATTGTAGAAGAGATTAGCCCCAAGACTGGAATAGGGACAAATAATAATCATAGGATAATTATCTTTAAGATAAATATCTGATCGGGAAGCTGCGGGGGGTAGATGATAACTCTATTCTAATTATTTTTCAGTGGGAAGACATGGAAGGAAGACATCGAGGCACTGCTTCACTTTCTTTAAGAAGGATAAATCAGAGCATGTTATCGGAAACCTACCCTTAATCCGGAAGACGTGGAGTTTTCTCTAAAATGAAGGGAACGGATTTTCTGAAAACGTAAGCCAGAAAAGAAAATACCAGTCTCTTTTCTGAAAAGATTGTTCTCAAAGAATTATTCCATTTTATAAACTTTTCTTTTTCATATTAGAAAGCCTAATGAATTCATAATTTCTTTAAAAAAAATGCTATAAATGTATCCTAAATAAAATCCTCACCAAAATATCTTGGTTTAAAACTCAAATTCAAAAGAAAAATTTAACTTAACTAAGGATTCGAATCAGTTTTAACAGAGGTCCTTGCATCTTCTTACTGAAATTTGCTCTAAATTGTCTCTGACCTTACGTTAAAATCTGATGTAGCTGCAGTTCCTTGTTTTCCCGCCCACATGAGTTCATTTACATCTCGATGGACAGCTATCGTCGAGTTCTGTTGAACGATATAGTTTTTTGTTCCCGCAAATGGGGGTTAGTTAATTAGTTAATGATGAATTTGTTTAATCGTCAGAAAAGGCTGCATCAGAGTAGATTAAGCAAGGTTAGGTTTGATTATGTTTAATTAATGCAAGTAAGGAAACTTTTTTTTTGTTGCTCGTAATTTTTGAACCATAGGTTTTGCGAGAGGTAGAGCTTTACCGATGTAAACGTCACGCCCAGTCACGCTCCCTGACATAGGAGGCAGGATCATCGGGGAACGGAAAAACACGAAACTACCCCAGATAATGTTGGATAGAAAATCCAAGTTTCTAAGGAAAGCTGTTTTCATTGATTCGTACTTTATATTCTACCATAAATATATGAATTTGGTACGATGCATATTTATGGTCCAATTTTAAAGATGAGCAAAATTATTTTTTTCTGCATCTCCCCTACTAGATCTCAAAGTGGATTACCGATCACTCTTACTCAGTCGCTACTAGGCGATAGATAGATGCTCTTATAAGCATCCAGAAAAAAAAAAAAACTTTTAAAAATGTATTCCTTGATATTGTGAAAGAAACTGAGAAGATTGGGCTTTTCGTGAACTTAACAAAAACAAAATCTATATAAATATATGATGTATACCATATCTGCAGCTAAAAGAATCCGTGCAAGATTCAGAAGTAACAAAATATTTGAGAAGTTAAATACCTTGGCACGTTAATAAATAATAAATGGGCAATGATCGATTACATTAAAGATGCTTTGATGAAAATAGACCATATAAAGTATTTAGAAATAGACAAATAACAAGAAACATAAGAAATACACAAGCCATTTATACGCCCTGTCGTTACATAAGGAGCGTAAACGTGACACTAAAGTCAGATGAATAGAAGTTTCAGAGGAAAATCTATGCAAAATATATTTCGTCTTCTTCTCTATTCGTCCGTCTTTAATATATATATTTTACTAGATATATTCCGTCATATATTTTGCATATATGGACTAGTAAACAACCACGACGAATGGATAATAAGGTATAGTTACAAACTAAATGAAGTAATTGTGAAATTTGTAAAATATGTTTTGTGAAATTTATACAAGCACAAAGAAAAATAGAAAGGATACCAAATAACTGGAAAGGATACCAAGAAACCAGGATCCCTAAGAAAATGATAAAAAGTAGATTTTATACGAGAAGAAAAGGACGCCCTAAAAAGAGATGGTTAGATTGTGTAACCTACGATTTGAAAATATGGAAGTGAAAGGATAAAAAAGTAGAGTTATAGATAGAAGATTTTGGAGAAACATTGTCCAAACGGTCACTAGCCACAAAAGGTTGCAAAAGGTTGCTATTTAAGTAGATCCAGAAAACAAAAAATAACTACAATGTTTTATGACAAACTTTTGATCTTTTGAGAGATTGGTTTCTAACTAATTTTCCAGTTGCCTGATCTCTGTAATTCCTTTAATAAAGTATCTTTCAGCAGATAATTAGCTCATTAAGTCCTTCTTATCTCTCTGCGATTTCATTAGTAAAATAATCCGTGATGAGGATTAAACTAAAACTGTTTAAAACTAATTTTATGCTCAGCTATCTGTGGCGTAGTAGGCACCTCCATTTTGACGACTAGAAGGAGGGGAAACCAAAATAATTGTGCTAATTATTTTAAATTAGATTTATAAACTTATTTTAATTAAATATCCTTACCAAATTTTAAAGAAATCAGTCCACACGTTTAAACATGATGCATAGACAAACAGAGAAGGAAAATACTCAAGAAGTAATATTAAGACTTCGCATGCTCAGGAAATCCATTGAATCTAAGACTAATTTACCGCTGCAGGGTCTGTATGCTATCAGCGATTGACAGATCTTCAGACAAGTTGAAGAAGAGTGCTGGTATCTCAAGACTGAATCTCACTGTATTTTAAACTTAAAATGTAATTTACAGTTTTATTCGCGTAACTTATAAACAGATCAACTTTTCAATCGGGAGAAAAAGATGTGGAGATTGTGAATAATGACAGAAAAGTCATTAAACAGAAAGGTCCATTAAACCTTTAGTTTAATGGAAGAAGGGTTTAATGGAAAGGTTTAATAAAAAGGCATGGGAATCTAGGCCAGCTGTCTGTATGAAGATTCATCATCAGATTTATTTAATTTAATATTTTTAGTAAGGTTTAAATGCTGCCCAAGATGCAATGATGACAAAAAAAAAAGTTGTGATTTAGGAAAGGATTGCTGATTTAAAGAAGATTAATATTTATTTTTCTTAAAATTTTAAATTCAGACTTTAAATTTTAAATAATTAAAAGTAATTATTAACAATTATTGTAATTTTATCTAGAGTGCCTTATTTCTTTTATATTTACCTATTTCTCAATGTTGCATTCAATTTGATTATTATGACGATTTGCTGCTTTTCCTGTTTCATTGCACATAATTTTATCTTGAATATCGGTCCAGCTATTTTAGGACGATGCAAAGGACAATGGGCAAAAGTCTACGGGAAGTTGCCCCATCCTGTATAATGATAAGATATATATACCTATAGAAAGATCTCCTTACATAGAACATACGTTGTTAATACGACTCGTCTAAATTACACAGCCTGCTTTTTTTCGATTGCATCATGTTTTTCAAGTTTTGATGATGGATTCTTAAGTATGCTTGTGCGCTCAATCCAAAAATGACCTTAGTTTCTGACCATCACATCAGAGTTTTTTGCAAATCTGGGGGCACGGTAGTGCCCCCGCCAAGACGAGCCGAAGGCAGGAAGGGCACTACGTACCTTTTCTGGAAGTGTTTCGTCGTATTTTCGAACCCTCATAGCTTCGGCCTGGATAATACTAGAGAGCTCAAATTTTCAGGATATGATGCAGTTACCAGATTAATGAAATACGCTAAGTTTCATTTATTTAGCTTTTATACTTTAGATTTTATTAATACCTAAAATACGTCGATTCCGTCACTGACTGACTGACTGACTGACTGACTGACTCATGATCATCAAAACCTCTAGGGTACTTCCTGGAGTCCTAGAAAGCTGAAATTTGGTATGCAGGCTAGGATTAGCACACAAACAACAAAAAAATTAAGAAATCCGTAACTTTCACCCTGCAACCCCTCATAAAGGGGGGGGGGTCTGGTTATGTATTATCGAACCCTCATAGCTTCGGCCTGGATAATACTAGAGAGCTCAAATTTTCAGGATAAGATGCAGTTACCATACTAATGAAATACGCTAAATTTCATTTATCTAGCTTTTATACTTTGGATTTTATTAAGATCTGAAATACGTCGTATCTTCAATGCTTCGGCCTAAATAATACTATGTAATAATGTGATTTCTTACAAAAGTGTAAACAGCTTGTATATGCAAATTGACCAATAGAAAAACAGAAAAGTAGGGTATTGAAAAAAAATCCATTTTCTAAATAATCTTAAAACGAAATTTAGTTGTAATAGATAATCTCACCCAAAACATTTCATGAAAAATAAGTTGCCATGACTCACATGCTCATAACGCTTTCACTGTTAAAAAGTTATCAGATCTCATCCTACAAAAAGAAATGAAATCCTACCCAAAACATTTCATGTAAAATAAGGGGTTGCCAAGACTCGCATGCTCATAACGCTTTCACTGTTAAAAAGATATGAGATCTCATGTAGAGCCAAGCCCCTAACTCTATACGAGGCCTAACTCTACAAGCCCTAACTGTAAAAACCCTATATCTTGGTCAAAAAGTATGGCTTGGCCGTTTCATGGAACTATTTCATCTCACCCAAAACATTTCATGTAAAATACGTTTCCAAGATGCTCATAACGCTTTCACTGTTAAAAAGTTATCAGATCTCATGTAGAGCCAAGCCCCTCACTATAAATGCCTAACTCTAAAAACCCTACTATCTTGGTCAAAAAGTGTTCCTTGGTATACTCCATATCCTTTACATAACTCCATGGGATTGTCTGTGTGACAG
>JAFIDM010009631.1:289494580-289524257 GCA_023159025.1 Thereuonema tuberculata | reverse complement strand
ACAAAATATTATAATGACTTTCTTCTTATCTTCGTCTTTCCAACGTGAAAATGATGTTTCTAATAAAACACACACTATATCTTAAACAGGATTCATATTTAAAACAGTATAGGACTGCTAAACAAGCGCGCTCCGAAAGAATTTCACATTGGAAGAAGAGAATATATTTCTCAGTTGTAACTTCACCTATACGATGCTATACAGCGGGTGATGTCATGGTTGTCATAGCAACCATCGCCTCGGTTATCCAGATAAGCTTCGCCCCTGAGGTTGAGAAACTTCATATAAAACCTACTTCACTTGGCCAGAACAAAGTCCCGCACCAACGGCGCGGGACTTACAAAATACAAAAATATGTTTCTATTAAAACCAACATACGTGATAAGGAAAATAAATTTTTCCTTTTAATAATTATTATATTATAAATAAATAATATTGTATTATAAATAATTGGGAAGTGCCACTTCACCTACTTCCCCTGAATAGCCGCCACTGACTCATGCTATACAGAGATACTGCCCTTAGCGATGCAAGCAAACTGCTCAATGTGGTCAGCATTCTGAAGGTGTGAAGCAAGAAGGCGATGAACACTGTTTTCAACGGCTGACCGTAACTGATTCGCTGTGATGTTTCTCGCATGCAGTGTTGATAGTCATTCAAGGTTGCTAAACTTGCATCATGTTGATACACAAATTTTTTAGGTGCCCCGCAAACAGAAATCACAAGGATTAAGATCCGGAGAACAAGGTGGTCAAATGGTAGGAAATGCACGACTAATGACTGTTCTCGGCGAAATGTTGTCGAAGAAACTGCTGTACACAACGTCCAAAGTGTGGAGGCGTTCCATCTTGCATGAAAGTAATTGACTCCAGGAATTATCGCTGTTTCAGTTAGGATACAACAAATGGTGTTAAGCATCTCTCGATATCTCTGGACCTGTTTGTAGTTTCCAAGTAGCTACTTCGAAGAAGATTGGTTCAAGGATAAATGTGACTGTCAATCCACACCAGACTAACTTTATGCGAGTGCAGTGGAATATGGTGGAAAGTGTGATGGTTGCCCCAAATGCGACAATTACGGATTTTATTGCTCCTCTGAAGTAAAAATGTGCCTCGTCGCTTCACAAGATCTGCTATGAGCACGATTCATCAACTTCCATTCCGACAAAAAATGGCTAATGCAAACGTCATTTGGGTTTCCCCGTCGGCTTAAAGCAACTGCTGCTGATCTTTTACGGTTAACAATACATCGCTTTTCTCAGTATCTTCCACACTGTGCCGTGTGGAAGTCCTAGACGTCCAGTTTCCTTGAATCGGTTGGTCATTCTCCTAATCAACGGGAATTCCGCCTTCGTTAGCAATTACATTGAGATCCAATGTGAAGCCGTGATATTGCCATTGCTTTCATAAAACAGTTTCTCAAGCAATTTGGCAAAGTGATGGGCATCATAGTTGATACCAATGATATCCAGGAGTTCTGTCTGCTTATACCAACACGTAAACTTGGCTGCAATACATGTGTTTATGCAAATGAAACTGCGTTTATATTGCTTGCAGCGCCACAAGTGGCGAAGTGGTCCTTTTTACGCTTTTTTTTCGGAAATGGCCGGATGTAGTGATATCTCAGTACTTATTACCAAATTTCGTTAAATTTGGACTGCTATGTATTTCTCTAGACAGTGTTGAGCAGGGGTACTTTAATACGCTCACTCCCGATATATTGGGTGAGTGCAAAAGTTCTACCCGTTTTTGGATATGAAAATTTGCAATGGAATTGCCCTCACACATGACATTGTAATGATGCAAATCGTCTGCCAATCAAACGTGTGGATGCCTCACATATAAATGCATCATGTCTCACAAAGTTAATCATCTCAAAAAAAATATCAGAGGGTGAAACATGGAAAGCGAGAAGGAGCATATAAGACATTGTTTGTTATACGAGTTCGATAAAAAGGGTACGGCAGCCGCAGCATGTCGCAATGTTGGTCAAGTTTATGGGGAGGATGCAATAGACGAAAGCACATGTCGTCGATGGTTTCGTAAATTTAGGGAAGGAGACAGAAGCTGCCAAGATCAGGCTAGGAGTGGACGGCCATCACACGTTGGAGAGGACGATATTGACCAAGCCATAAGGAACAGCCTGAACCAACCGTGCAAGAATTAGCGGAGACCTTCAACATACACCGGACAACGGTAAAGAGACAGCTGGTTAAGTTGGGTTTTACGAGAAAGTTGGATCGAAAGCAACGGGATAACAGAATCGCCATCTGTGTTTCCTTGCTTTCCCGGAACAAAAACTTACCCATTCTTGACACGAATTGTGACAGGAGATGAGAAGTGGGTTACGTACCGTAATGTAAAGCGTCGTAGGACTGTTTGTCGCCCTTCTGATCCGCCTGCATCTACTTCGAAAGCTGAACTTCATCCCAAGGTGTTATTGAGTGTGTGGTGGGATGTGCAGGGAATAATTCACTGGGAGGTCCTGCCACTCAACCAAACCATCAATGCTGCCTTCTACTGTCTACAATTAGACAGGCTGCATTCAAATTTGGTAGCAATGCGGCCAGGTCTCATCAATCGTCGCGGTGTTATCCTTCATCACGATAACACCAGGCCACATGCTGCTGTCAGCACTCGCCAAAAGTTACTGGGCTTTGGTTGGGAGGTTTTACCCCACCCTCCCTATCCTCCTGACTTGGCACCAACTGACTATCACCTATTTCGTGCGTTGAACAATTCCTTCAGTCAGAAAATCTTTGATGATCTTGATGCTGTGAAAACTGCTATCCAAGACTTTTTTGACTCGCAACCGCCGGAATTTTACCGCCTTGGGATTCATCTCCTACCAGAAAGATGGCAAGAGGTCCTAGATAGCAATTGGGATTATGCACAATAATAGGTACTGTTCATTTTGCGTTTATTTGCTCTTCTTTATGGGTAATAAAAACGGGTAGAACTTTTGCACGCACCCAATACATACCAGATATATATATATATATATATATATATATATATATATATATATATATATATATATATATATATTTTATTAAATAAAATGACAAAATCGAAGACTGGAAAATTCATTAAGCGTTGCAATATTGTGTTTAGTGTTGCAATTTAAAATGCATTAATGTGTAAGACAATATATTCTTTAGACCATATAAGAATATAGTAATTACATGACAAGGATTCATATACCAAAATACATTTTCATTCAGTATTTCTATCATCTTCACACATAAATGAGAAGTTTTCCAAAACCATCTCTGTAAATATGCATTCCAAATTTTAAGAAGAACCACATTCATTGGTTTAAAAGTAATTAGAGGGAACACAGAGAGATTTACATACAGACGCGCTGATTTAATAGCCCATCAATATTGCAATATATTGAAAAAAGAAAAAGTCTTTAAAGACACGTAATTCATTATAAATACGGTACAAAAACCACACAAAAATGATTTGGTTCGAAACATTAAAAGACCATTACGTAAACAATGAATTACATGTGTCTTTAAAGGTTTTTGTTTTTTTTTCAATATATAGGAATCTCAACTTCTATATATCAATAAATAATGAAATATCTTCATTGGGAATTGAGAAATTCCCAATGAAGATATTCATTATTTATTGATGTATGGAACTTAAGATTCCTACATATTGAAAAAAAAAACCCTTTAAAGACACATTTAAATTCATTGTTTACTTAATTAGCATATAAAAATAATTACTAAAAAATTAAAAAGCGAATGAGGAATTTCCCTACTCCAGATAAAGTTGCTCAATATTTCGGGTCGGTATCTTGAGCCTTTTTCAGCAGAAATTAAAACTACATGAACAACGCCGTGCCATTAGATCATATGTTCGTCTAATAAATTTCTCGAACGGAAAGTTCACAAGATGCCTCTCTAATGTACGGAGGTATAAGGTATTTTTCAATTTCTCCTGAAGGAGATTCACAGTATCTAGCCGAAATAATGAACAGCATTATGGAGTAGGAAAATTCCTCAATCACTTTAATATTATTTACAGATGCTAATTACCATGGACTACCGTTCTTTCAGATCTAAGCTAATATTATTTACCATTCATGTGAGGCCATGTCGAATTCTCCGTACAGTTGACCCATAGTGATAGATTTAGGATTCAAAACAAAACAGTGGATAGTTTCAAATGGATATCCACCAGGAGTAGGTAGACCTTTAATAGAAGAAATTGCTTTGGCCAACGCTTCGTAACACTGTAAAAAAAAGAAAAAGATTAATTTAAATCACTTGAGAACAAATTCAATACATTTTACAATAAGAAACAGATATTATAATTTATTAAGTTAAAGAATCTCGCAAAAGAAAATTTGTAGTGTTTGTATTCAGTTCACAGAACAGTATAGGCATCTCCGGGCGTTGGAGATATTGACCCCAACGATTCACCACCATCGGGATGAAGCATTGGGATCGGAATATCAGACCCTCCCGCAGTTAGCCGAGGGAAAGAAAAACGGTCCTCATTTTATACAAGGCTGAGTGAACCCTAGCACCCCTCTACAGGAGAAGCACCAGGAAATTATCTCTAACCGCCGTCGGGAAAAGAACTCGGCTCCTTCAGCCCAATCTCAGCTTCGATACCACTGGACTACTGCCACAATTTTTATTCAACATATTTAATAATTTTAAGTTAAACATGGGCTTTTCGGTTTTATGGGTTTTTTTTTTCACTACTTTTAGGAAATAAAGAAAGAACAGAAATTTTAGGAAATAACATGTTAAGGAAAAATAGGCTTTTAAATTCTTGCGAAGTTCTTGTTTGTAAGCGAAAAGTCAAATTTTGCTTTTCAATTTTATTATCTACGGAATGCAAATAAGTACAAATTTTCCATTTTTTGAAAAAAAAAAAAATAAATAAATAAAAATCTCCATTACTTATTTAAAATATCGAACAGCATCCGAGTTAATGGATTACTTAAGGATTAATATTTATTGTAAGCTATAACTCTTTCGGTTTTTGATGCTTTTCTTAATGGAAAATTTTGTCATCTTTAACGCTAATTTCTCGACAAAGATACACATAGAAAAAAAATTATAAACATAAAATTCAACAGAAGACAAAAAAAATAAGTTAACGTTTCTTAACTAACGAATTTTTACCCCTCTTTTTTTTTTAACAGTCCATATATAAAACGAAATGAGCTTTAAAACGATATAATTTTTAGAGCCCCCGTAGAAAGGAGTTATTTCTGTGATTGTGTGTGTTTGTATACGTGGAATGCCTTTCACACCTAAGCTTGGGAATCGGAGCACCATTAATCATACCATGTTGGACTTCCCATGTGTTGGAGATTTGGAGAAACATCTAGCTTCTGGTCCAGGGCACTTCCTGTTTGACCAGGTAAGAAAAACAAACAATAGTCATTGGACAAAATTAGTGTCTATCTATAGTAAATCGACTACCATGAGAACTATAGATGAACGACGGTATGGGGTCGTTCAAGTATTATGTAAGCACATTTTTAGTCATTTTAGACCCCTCCCTTGTAAGCAGATACCCCCCCCCCCCCCCTTGTGCTTACGTATGATTTGCCAAATCATTAACAGTAAAAACCATAGAACAATGAAGTAAAACAGTCAAAATTATATCAAAATTTTAAATCATGCATACTTGTCTGTCTTATGTAAGCATTGCTCTGATCCCCCACTTTCCCCCTTGTAGCAAAAATAAGCAAAGCTTGAAACCCCTCCTCACCCTTTAAAGCTTACGTAATACTTGAACCGACTGTCTATGGAGAAACAGAATGGTTCAGTGTTTCAGAGGGTGTTCGACAAGGCTGCATCCTTTCTCCATATTTGTTCAACCTTGACGCTGAACATATTATGCGATCTTCCGGATTCAATCATTCTCGAAGTGGAATCAAGATTGGAGGAAGAAGCATTAATAATTTGCGATATGCTGACGATACAACCCTAATTGCAGGAAGTGTTAAAGACCTCAAAGCAATGATTGCTTTGATCAAGGAAAAAAACAGTGCTGCAAAAAAAACTAAAGCTGAATGTTGACGAAAATTATGTCAACAGGAACTCTGCAAAACCTCAGGATTGGCAATGAAGAATTTGAGGCGGTGAATGATTTCATTTTCCTGGGATCACTGATTGACCAAGATGGAAACTGCAGCCCTAAAATTAGAAGACGGCTACTTCTGGGGAGGAAGGCAATGATGAGCTTGGACAAAGTTATGAAGAGCAAGGATGTCTCATTGACAACCAAGATGCGAATCATCAAAGCTATGGTCTTTCCTGTAACTATGTGTGGATGCGAAAGTTGGACAATTAAGAAAAACGATCATCGAAAAATCGCTTCCTTTAAACTTGGTGTTGGCGAAGGCTTTTGCTTGTTCCATGGACTGCTAAAAGAACAAAGCGGTTAATTTTAGATCAAATGAAACCAGAACTGTCATTAGAATCATGTATGCTAAAACTGAGGCTTGCATATTTTGGCCACATTATGAGGAAGGAAGATTCCCTGGAAAAGGCTATCATGCTTGGGATCATTGAGGGAAAAAGAAAAAGAGATAGACCGAGAACAAGATGGCTAGATGCTATCAAGAATGATATAAATTTGTGTTTCCATGACCTTAAAAAGGCCACCAATGACCGTGAAAATTGGAGGATGTTTTTCCATCGGATCGCCAAGAGTCGGACACGACTGAATGGATGATACAACAACAACAAAATACTTGAACCGCCTCTATCCTCTATTCAATGTATCCACTTACTCAGTCACCCGAATGGTCCGAAATGGGGGGGGGGAGGTCTAGAGAACGAACTAAATTCAGGCATTGCTTGATGCCCGATCACTTGACCTTTGAATTACAACGGGTTGAATAAGTAAGTTTTAATCAACAGCAATGTCACTTAACAACGCAAGTCTTGATAAATTGCAAATGATACGGGGTCGCTAAGCATTGTATTCATTACAAAAACAGTGAATTTTTTTTTTATAAAGGACATTAAAACAAGTTTCGCAATAAATAAAGAGAAGGACGCTTTTACTTGTTTGCAAGACAGTAAAATTTGAAATTAGTTTTGGGAACGAATGCCAAATAGCACTTTCTTGTTTTGAGGCGATAATAAGAAGAGAAATAGTGACTCTAAACAAAGCAGCACTGTCTCGTTTAAGGATGTCTCCTGTACTCAACAAAACAATTGAGAAATGTCAGAAAACAGCAAGAAGTTTGAAAGAATTTAAAGCCTACTTTCCTTAACATGTTATTCCTTAAATTTTCTCCAATTTTTTTTTAAAGTCGTGGAAATGACAAAAACGACAGGCTTATATATAGTCTATGTACAGTAATACCTTGAGATACGAGCATAATTCGTTCCAGGACCGAGATCGTAACTCGAGGTGCTATTATTTCAAATCATTTTTTCCCATAAGAAATAACAGAAAAAAAATTAATCCGTTCCGGCCCTCTAAAAAACTATCTTATTAGTGCTAATAATAATGGAAAAAAAACATGGTTTTAATTGCTATAGAGACATACCACATACACAAAAAAAATTATAGTATATAAGGATTCCTGTGACATAAAATAAAATGTGGTTTTTAATTACTCACAGAAGAGTTCTGACTGACAGAAGATACAGTAGCGGCTAATGGCGGCATGTGGGGAGGAGGAGGAGGAAGGGAGGGAAGAGAGTTGGTCCGTAGGTAGACACTTGATTCCGTACCGTACATTACACGTACACTACTTAACTGACATAAACTTAGAATTAACTTAGCTTACGTATTTTATTTTATTTTTTTTACTTTTCTATTTTTTAATTATTTTTTTTACTTTTTTCGATTTGTATTCTTTACTTTTCTTAAATTTTTTCTACTATTATGAAGAATAGTGCACAAAATAGAGAAAATCGCGTAGGTAACGCAAACACAATACGGAAGACTCGCGGGAGATGCGTACGGAAGTCGACGAACACGTGAAGTGAACGAGTGGGTCTGCTCCGAGTGCTCGGCCACCTAGCGTCGGCGTCTATAAGCGTGCTCGTATCTCAAATCTTTACTCGTATCTCAAAGCAAAAATTTGCTATATGGCTTGCTCGTATCTCGGAATACTCGTATGTCGGGACGCTCGTATCTCAAGGTATTACTGTATATTCAAATTACAATATTTACTGAATACAAAAAGTACAATTGTTCCATTTCCTGAGAAAAAAGTAAGTCTGCAGTATTTACTTAACGCGTCTTACTTTTATTCGGATCAAACCTAGAGCAAGAGATTAGCTAAAGGGATTAATTTCCACTGAAGTTTAAGACAATGAGATATTAACAGAAATAGTACAGAAATATATTAACAGATTTAGTACAGAAATCCATTGCTGAGTTTCCAATGCTGAGTTTTCAATGGAAATTTTTGTCTATGGTAATTTCTCGACTAAGAGCCACTTGGACATAATTTCAAATATAAAAATTTGGATTTTCCTAGGCTTCGAATATACACACGAAATTTCAAGGAGATCCATGTAGTAGTTCAAAAGTATTTGAGTTTAGACACAAACACACACAGACTTACAGTGTTTTGATAAGCTTCACTTTCTTATGAAAAATAGGCTAAAAATAAAGTAGTGAAGATTTGGGCTGTGTCTCGTGCCGCTCAATGTGGCGCAATTCTACCCCCCCAAATTTTTTTTTTTTTAGAAACATAATATCAGTCGATTTAGTATCTCAGTTTGTCGAAATGAAAAGAGTGCGAAAGTTATTATTATGTCAACTTATTTGCTTATTAGAATAAACTAACATCGCAAATTGATAACTCCAAAACAAATGACTTCTGCGTTCTGATAAATCTAAACTTGAGTACTTTTTCAGAATTCGGCAACATAAAAAAACAGTCATTAACGTCTTATTCCAATTGTTCTGATATTACTAAATTATTTGAAAAACAAGTTAAGATATCAGGATATTCACAGCAACATTTAAATCGACGATCTTTAAAAAATCATGATCACACATTTAAAATAACAAATTACACTAGGCAACAGTAAAAATGTATCTTAAACAAAACCATTTGATCTTAACTAAATCGACCATGCTGATCACGAAAATGACCATTAAAATCTCAGATTAGCTCTAGTTTCGTAGATATTGGGGGGGGGGGTTCAGAATCAGTTAATGCTATGAATTCATTTTGCCTGTCCTGAAATTCCCGTGGAAATCCTACATATGTTAAACAACAGAGCGTTTCTAACCCTCTTACTTCACATCATGCAGTGTTGGAAGCCTATTTTTATCCGCAGTGCCCAGCAACAGAGAAGGAGGAGGGGAGAGACTCTCATATGTTGCATATCTTGTGCCACAGGTCTTCGTTTGTTGTTGAATCGTAAAGATCATCAATGGGCTTTTCTATTCCAATGATCTGCAGATAACCATTAAACCACGTAAATGGTTGTTATTTTTGCATGACAACTCCCTTAAAACATGGTATTTCAAAGAAGAAAAAGTCAGCATTTACCTATATTAACATAAGATCAGCTATGCGTCCAGTGCCTCATGGAGATGGACTACCTGTTCCCGTCCCACCTGATTCTTATATAGTTAGTGACGGGGATAGCAGTGACTCTAATGCTACTCCATCACTTTCTAAACCGAGTACATTGAAAGTTCCTGATTTCCAGTGTAATGAGGAGTCTACACATCAACACAAAGTAACACAGTGTGAGTTGAATGATCTGGTAAGAGATTTGGAATTGCCTAAAGGTAAAGCAGAACTGTTGGCATCAAGATTGCAGCAGTGGAATTGTCTTAACCAATCGTTAAATGTCAGTGTGTTCCGTGAACGCCACACTCCATTCCTACCGTTTTCCACCAAACAAGATAACTTGGTATTTTGCAGTGATATTGAGGGTCTCATGACAGCTCTGAAAATTGACTATAAAAGTGATAAATGGAGATTGTTCATAGATTCATCAAAGATAAGTCTAAAGGCTGTTCTTCTACACAATGATAACTTGTTTCCATCTGTACCAATTGGTTACGCAGCCTTCATGAAGGAAACCTATGACAATATGAAGCAACTGTTATGCAGAGTAAACTATGAGAAATTTAAGTGGCACATTTCCGGTGATCTGAAAGTCATTGCCGTATTACTTGGCTTGCAACAGGGTTATATCAAATTCTGTTGCTTTTTGTGAATGTCATAAATCAATTTTAATGTGTGTTAAAAGCTTGTCAATAAAAATAAAAAAATAAAAAAAACACAACAACCATTATAGAAGCGTAATTACAAGGCGTGGAGTCTTTCATTTAGGTGCCGAAGATGAATCCCATGGGATTTGAAAGACTCCACGCCTTGTAATTATGCTTCTATAATGGTTGTTGTGTGTTCTTTTTTTTTTATTTATTTTATTTTTGTGTATGTGGGACAGTCGTGCAAGGGGCGAATGGCCTCAAACTACAAACAGAACGAATGGCCTATGCGTCAATCACTTTAACCTGGAAAAGATAATGTTGTTAGCAAAACACTTGTAGAATCCAGAATGTTGGCAGATTACTGCTGAACACTCATCAGAGAATCACCAGTAACAAAATGTAAACGGGAGGCAAAGCGATTGCGCCTTCAGAGACATTCCTCCGAGGGGAATCATTAAGGTAAATACACTCATAAACAAAAAAACGACGACCTAGGAGTCCGATGGAGACAAAAATTGGTGGAGAGGAAGATTATGTACAGAATAGAAAATGATTAAAATTTCAGACAAATTGAATGATTTATTTCAGAGTTACAGAGTTACAAAGTAACGAGCTCAATAAGATGTTGACCCACCTCTACCCTGAATGCAAGCTGCCACACGACATGGCGTAGAGTGATAAAGCTCTCTGATGGTCTCCTGCGGTATTTCTTGCCAAATTTGCTCCAATTGTCGGGCTAGGTCATCCACATTCCCTGGTGAATGCAGTCGCCTTCCCATCATATCCCAGACATGCTCGATTGGAGAGAGATCTGGGGATCTGGCTGGCCAAGGCAGCGTTTCACAAGCTGCAAGACAGGTCATAGCAACACGTGCCGTATGTGGTCTGGCATTATCTTGCTGAAAAATAAGGCCAGGGTACTGCAAAAGGAAGGGTAGCAAAACAGGTCTCAGAATGTCGTCGACGTACCGCTGTGCTGTAAGTGTGCCGCTAATGACGACCAAAGGGGTCCAGCTATCGAAGGAAATGACACCCCAGACCATAATTCCTGGCTGAGGGCCTGTGAGGCGTGCAATAGTGAAAGCAGGATCGGCACGCTGCCCTGGGCGTCTCCAGACACGTCTGCGACGATCGTCAGGACACAGTTGGAAGCGGGATTCGTCGATAAACACTGTACGTCCCCAGTCAGCATCATTCCAACCGGATCGAGCCAAGCACCACAGTAATGTGGCCCGACGGTGTGCAGACATGAGTGGGAGGTGGCGTAGCGGTTGGTACGAGCGTGGATGACGCTCTCTCAGCCGTCTGTAAATGGTCATGGTGGACACTCGTGTGCGGGTCGCACGTCTGATGGTTGATAACGACGATTAAGGCGCTGTGACAGCTGATCTGACAATCACTCTATCCTCCCGCTCTGCTGTGGCCCTAGGTCGACCGCTACCTTCATGACGCTGAAATCTGCCATTGTCCACCCATTCCTGCCAGCATCTTCTAATCGCCGCATCCCTTCGACCCATATGACGAGCGATTCTCCGATTTACCCAACATGCCTCTTTCAATCCAATGATACGATCTCTTTCAAACTCTGACAGTTGCACGTAATGAGCTCGAATCCTGCGTGAGGCATTTTTTCAGTCGTTGAAAGGTATCCTAACTCGCAATGCAACAGAAATTGTGACAATCAGATTGAAAATCGCTTCTTATATACACCTGCTAAGTGCGCAGTTCCGATGCGCTGTAGCTCTCGCTATTCATTCATTGGACACCAAAGTTTAATCATTTGCATGGGTGGTCCCAATGTCTTTGCATACGAAATTTCATTACAATCGGACAACTCCTCCTAGGAGTGTCGTTTTTTTTGTTAATGAGTGTACATGCATTATGCTTTTAAGGATAATTAAGATAAGTTGAGATATCTAAAAAACTAGAGCTAAACAATGAATTTTAATGGCCATTTTCATATGTAGCACACTCGAGAACATAAAGATCAACTACTTTCATCAAAGATACAGAGAAAAAGTTTAATTTTGTTGCCTAGTGTTATCCGTCTTTGATTTAAAAAATTTTTAGTTAAAAAGTTAAAAAGTATTTACAAAACGGGACCGGACAGGACAGTTCCGACGAGCTAGAACTGCTTATCAGCTCAACATTTCTTAACAATAACTTTCTTGAAGCTTTAACTTGAAAGAACAATTAAGAAGTTTGAACAATCAGCAAATTAGGAAAGCACACATCAAGCGCTCGAGAAAATTTCACGGTCATTAGAGATAGGGCATCTTAAGTCAATGTTTGCTGGAATTACGATTTATTACATCATCGAAACAGGAGCATCGACAAACAGATACCTTTTGATGGTACAATTTGCATTTCCTTCCTGTATTGTAACTTCTCATTGATCTTTAATAAGAATAGCAGGATTAGTGTGTTATTTTTTTCCTTGCTAGATCAGATTCATCCTTCGAATCACTGAGGATATAGCTTTGTCTCTAGATTAGGAAATGAATCTGTAGCTAATAAGGTTTAATTCTCTCTCGACTATTTATGGCCCTGTGGAAAGGGATCATTTATTATTTCAATTGCTTTGTTTTTCACTATTTTAAAAAATAATGTTACACATTAGCTAAGGTTACGATTGATATAAATGCTTGTTTGTTTGTTTTTTCATAATTATTTTTTACTCTTTCTGTATTTATTTCCCTTTCTCTTCTTCCGTCATTCCGCTCTCGTCTCTCTGGGCGAGTTTATCAGTGAGCTACAGACCTCCGAAATCCCGGAGGAAATTCTGAAACACCCTGTACATCAAATTGTAGTAAATGAGAGATATAAGTTATATATTAGGTGATGATGATGATGACAGTTCGCGTTGCTACCCATATAAAAGTAACCTCGCGAAGTTTCAAGCTCAATATACAGAGAGTTTTGTTAAGACATGGTTGGGAAAGAGTAACAAAAATTATGAAAAAACAAACAAACAAGCAAGCATTTATATCAATCGTAACCTTAGCCATGATGTTAGTTATTTTTTAAAAACTCTGAAAAACAAAGCAATTGAAATAATAAATGATCCCTTTCCACAGGGCCATAAATAGTCGAGAGAGAATTAAACCATATTAGCTACAGATTCATTTCCTAATCTAGAGACAAAGCTGTATCCTCAGTGATTCGAAGGATGAATCTGATCTAGCAAGGAAAAAACAACCCTCAATCCTGTTATTCTTATTAAAGATCAATGAGAAGTTACAATACAGGAAGGAAATGCAAATTGTACCATCAAAAGGTATCTCTTTGTCGATGCTCCTGTTTGCATGATGTAATAAAACATTTTGATATATAATTTGTTAATCTGTTTTTGATAGAATAACGTGTCTTCAAGTGACTGGAAATAAAAGTTTGTCCCCCACCTACAAGAATTATTCTTCCGGTGTCCTCATCGTAAAGCTGGTTGCTGTAAAATGTTATTTTTCTTTGGAAATACATTAATTTCTTAGGTATCTTTACACTGCCGAGTTAGCATAGCTAGTTGTTATAACGGTGTTTAAATAAAAAGACGAATATTTCTCAGAAAAGAGCTTGCAATAATATGAATTAATCCCAGAATAGTTCATTCTGTTTTTCGATGCCGACTTTGATCAAATGATGTTACTATTTTCATTCAATAAAATTACAGATTCGCGTAAAAGATATTTCAATAAAGTGTGATAGTATTTTTAACATACTTTCTGGAAGAGTGAGGTTTTTATCAGATAGCTCAGTCTGTGTATATCCCTCCCCCCCTTTCCCAACAACTTTTGAACCGCTGGATGAATTTTCTTGAAACTTATCATGTTTATTTAATGACAAGAGATGATCTAGTTTCTAAAATTTTTTTCAAAGTAGATCCTTGTCGAGAAATTAGCGCCAGAAGGCGACAAAATTTCTCATAGAAAAGCATTGGAATCTAAACAATGGATTTCTATCCTATTTCTATTAATGCTAAACTGTTTTTAAGTCCACTTTTAGCTAATCCACAAATTAGCTCGTGGTTTCACATGATTTTAGTTAATCCGATTCGACAATTAAGTAAGGCGAATTTACTTAACTTATTTGTCTTTTTACATAAAATGCAATATTTGTATGGTTTGTATTCAATAGACATTTAGAATTTCAAAATAAATAATGTTTTGTCGTTAAATGAATTTTAAAAATATATAAGTTAAAGAAAATAGGCTTTAAGTTATTTAAACCTTTTGTTTTACATGATATCTTGTTCCTACTTTGCCAACATAAAGGAAATTTATTACTTTCATAAGATAGTTCATTTATATATATATCGCTGCGCTAGTGTTGAGAAAGTTATTTAGCAGCGCCCACACTGGAGCAATACTTAGAATTCCGCATATATTTTTGCATTTATAATTAAACGAGATGTAGTCATTCCCCAAGGAATTTTTAAAATCTTTTAAATTTTCTTTCGGAAGCAGAGTGAATACATTCGTCGTATTTAATTAATTCCTAAAAAAAAATATTAAGGAAGTTTTATATACAGGCGAGAAGAAGAATCTTCAGAAAGTATAAACTTAATAGGCAGGAAACCTCAAAATACAGCTTGCAATCAATAGTGTTATCATATTTTGTAAATTATTGAAATGTTATTAAAACTAAGTTGATGAAATCATACGAATTGAACAGTGTTTGGGAAAGGATTGACGTAATACGATCAGTGACGTAATCTGTCACTGTTGAAAACTACTGGAATGAACTGAACGTTCATTAGGATTTTTTTCTCAGTGGTACACAATCCTATTATTTGTGATTTATATAACCTGTTGAACCCTGCAATTTGTCTTCAATTATGTTATTGACAGCTGTTTTGGAATGTCACTTGTAAAACACTATCTTACCCTCTTTGAATGTGTTAATGCATTTTTAGGCGCTTTTTCTTGTTTTAATTGCGCATAGAAAATTCTTTGAGGCTGTCGTTGAGGCTTGCGTGCATTGTTTTTACTTTTAATGTGTATTTTGTTTTTAGTTTCGTTTTCTGGAGATGCCATTCCCATTCCTATATTATTGATAATTTCTGTAATGAACTAATTGAAAAGTAGTATTCCTAGAAAATTATTTTAAAATCGAAGTTATTAAAGTACATTTTAAAAGCTTTATTATTTCCGAAAAGGGATCGTTCAAGTTTTACGTAAGCATTCAAAGTGAGAGGTGGGTGCAATTTTTGCTTATTTTTGCTGGGAAGAGAGCATGAGAGCAATGCTTACGTAAGACAGACAAACATACACGCAAGAGAGTGCGCTCCGCGAGATAGACTTTTTCATCAGTATTTCATGTCTACTTTTATATTTAATTTGTTACATTTTAATTCAGGAGTTAATATTACGTAATTTTAACTGTTTTAATTTATTGTTTAATGGTATTTACTGTTAATGATTTGGCAAATCTTACGTAAGCACAAGGGGAGTGGGTCTAAAATAACTTAAAAATGTGCTTTCGTAATACTTGAACGGCCCCGAAGGTAAAAATGCAATGAAGATTCAGTAAAAGATGTAAGAGGTGTATCGAATGATTGCTGTAACTTAGGGATGGCCAAGCTATGGCTCAGTGGATGATTAGAAGTGGCGTATTGCATCCCCGACGATAGTAATAATAACAATAATATTAGTAGCCGTGCCGGCTTGGCCGAGCGGCACCTGGGTTCGAATCCCGGTAGTGACATGGCTGTTTCTTTCTTCTGTGTTTCATCCGTTCTTCCCTGGGACTCACTCTCAAGGTTCTTCTCGACGAGAGGTTATTCTCGTCACCCTACCGGACTTCCTAGCCTTGTCCTGACGTTGTCAGGTTGGGCTAGCGCGTGGTCCGCGCTATTTAATTTAATTTAAAAAATTTAAAAAATTAATAAAATAAATAAATAATATAAATAAATAAATAATAAGTAAAAATAAAGTGATTTTTTTACCGCTTATTATTTATTTATTATTTTTTTTGTTTCATCTTTGTTTAATTTTGCTTCATCATTGCCCCAGGAATGCAAACGAACCTACATCCAATATTCAATATGAATTTTTGGCGAGGCATCCCCACAACTATAATGGAGAACGCCTCCGTTGATTGATTGATAATAACACGGGACAGCAACCCGTATCTATTCGATTATTTCAGATTTTAATTACATTGTAGTCTGATGAAGAAAGCCGATTGACAGGCCTTCGAAACTGTCACTTCTTTTTTGTATTTTTATAAAATCCTTTTATCCACAGAGCAGTCTGGTCGTTTTATTAGTGTACTTTTATATCTGCACGTTAAACAGCTTCAATTAGAAGAACTTAACATTTTAAGAAAAATAAGCTATTTGATTACTTTTTTTTTCCTTGCTTTTTTTTTTATTATTTTTTTTTTTAAAGTCGTAAAAACGACAAAAACGAAAATAATACGTTTATTTTCAAACTAATATCTGCTATACAAATAGTAAAAATAAAAATTAAATCCGCACTACTTATTTAAATCGTCAAAACTCGGATAAACTTTAATATTTTAGTCTTATCAAATTGGCATGGTAATTAATGGATTAGCGAAAACGGGGATTAAAAGTCATTGTTTAAACAATGAAGTATTAATAGAAATCCATTATTTACATTTCAATGCTTTTCCAAGAAATTTTTGTCACCTCCTCGTGCTAATGTTTTAAGAAGCACTCATTTGGAAAAGATTTATAAATCTAAAATTTTGATCGTCCCTAGTTTCTCGAATATGCATACGAAGTTTCAAGAACATCCATTCAGCGGTAAAAAATTATTAGGTGGGGACATATATTATAAATATTCGTGTCTAAGTTATACAGTGATTTGATGAGCCTCACTTTCCTAATGAGCTGATAATAATATGCCATTGTCACAAATTAAATTGAAAATTCCGGTTCAGAAATAATATCCTCATTTTAAAAAAATAGTAATTTGTCTTGAATAAAAGAAATGTTCAAATTAGATGATGATCGTTTTGAGTCTAGCAAATAATTAGAGAAGAAAGTTAGTCAATTAGTGGTAAAAGAATGTTGGAAGATTTGTTTTTTGATTACAAACAAATGAACGGGGAAAAGGAAAATTTTGAGAACTGATGAAAGTAATTAACAGAAGAAAACAGAGCTTAAAGATACGCAAACGATAGAAAATACAAGTTTGGGTTTATTTGTATTTAGTAACTTGGATAACTTTGATATCCATATCTACATATTGCATCAGACTTCACTTCATAAACAGGTTAACTATATCAATCAAATTTAGTACTGATTGATAAAACTATCGAATAAAAATATTCCTAATTTAAAAAAAAAAATCTTTTTTTCAATTAAACACTGTGAAATTCTTAATTGTAATAATAATGACAATATAAAGTCGTACCTAATAGGCCAAATATTAATGGAATTAATTGACTGATCATACGAAATCTTATTATTCCATTTGAACATTTTTTTATTCTTTTTTTTTCCATGTATCTGTTTTTAATGTTTCATGTTAAAATGGCTGGATGGAGTTCCATAAAATTTGATACGTTTATGGAAAGGTTATTTATGGTTCAACTTTGATTTTTGGATTGCCAGTTCTCCCATCCTTAAAACTCAGTCCCGAAATCCCTAGTTAAAATAGCTGATTACTATTTCCATTGATTACTATTGATTAGTATTGATTACTAATTGTGTAATCGTAAAATATTAAAATATTTACTTGAAATATTGATGAACTTAATATAAGAGAACGAGTACTTTAGTCTCGAACTCCCCTAATCCTCAGAGTGGGATCCTCAGCGCTGCAAATTCAGTCCCCACTGCGCGATGGATAGTAGAGCATAAGCCTAATGACTGTTCTAACTGCCACTGATTTACAACAGTTTCTTTATTATTACATAGTTTAAAAAAAGAGCAATTATATTGAATTTCAAATTACAAAACACAAATAAGAAATCTGGAAAATCCTATAAAGCTCAATGCTTGGTCCGCTTAGTAGGGATCCCACACGTTAAGTGTAAAGTGCTCTTATGTTCATTCTGTCCTTCCGTCGATTCGTCTCTCACCATCTCTATAGCCCAAACTACAAGTCGGCCAGACAGGAGTCATATCTTATTGGAACCCTTATATTTGTAGAGTTGGGAAAAATACGAGATCTGGTCTGCGGACACTTTCTGTCTCACAGAAACCTGTAGGGAGTCTCTTTGGTTTCGTATACACTGCTGTACAATTGCTAAGGACAGACCACAAATTGCGATGCATCATAACATTATGCGGGGGTGCAGGCCCAGCAGGATACAATATTGTCGCCACACTGTTCGGACATTAGAATAACAATCATTTATTGTTCTGGAAAAATCAGAAGGTTGTGAAACAGCTGAAAGGACAAAAGTGTTGATGCTGTGTACGGAGAAATGGGAAAATGCATATAAACGACAGCAGACACCTTTGAGAACGGTGTCAGTATGGGATATGTCCAGCGTGGAGGGCGATAAACATTCCATACGACGTGTCATGCTTTGCACAACATTATCCAGCAGCTGTTGAGGCTGCCAGTGAACGAATGAGGATGGTTTTGTTTGTTGGAGGAAATTGGCGCCAGCAAGGCGCCTCCCTAAAGCATCCCAAACATTTTCAAAGGGATTAGATCTGGAGAACGTGCTGGCCATACAAGGCATTGAATAGCCTCCCTATCTAGACAATCCTGAACAGCGAGTGTTCGATGACATGGTGCGTTGTCATCCATGCACAGAAATGTATCACCGAGAAGCACCACGGAAAAGGCGAACATGAGGCAGTAGAACTTCATCAATGTATCGTTGGCTAGTCATAGTCCCAGTTGCAACCACATGTAGCTGAGTGCGGCCATTGATCATGATGCCGGCCGATACCACGATACTGCAAGTCGAATATCGGTCCCTTTCCTGGATATATTTTCTGAGGCAGTGCCACTCTCATGTCATACCAGTTGGCGTCTACAATCCGATTACAGACTGAACCTACTCTCATCTTAGAATAATACGGAAGCTCATTCCTCTTCGGTCCAATTGTAATGCTCACGACACCATTGCAAACGGGCGGTACGGTCCAGTCTAGACAATGGGACTCACACACAACAGATCTGCGGGCGTATAGTCCTCCTTGTCTGGCTACAGTTTTTCGGGAGATCCGCGTTCCTGTGGCAGCAACAAACTCATAATTTGCCGCTTGCTGAGCTGTGGTGTGCCGATTCCGTTTTGCCGTTGGGGCAATGTACCTGTCTTCTGCAGGCGTCGAACTTCTAACACGATCTCCCCCTGCCACACATTCCAGTTGTTGTAAATGCTTTCCACAGCCGTGAAACAACGCTGTGGGCGATGCTGAACTCCATGGCAACATCAGTTATTTGTCGCCCTTCTTCGATCTTTCCAATAATACGACCAATCATCTAAGATATCGGGAAGACAGGCCGAAAATGTTAGGTCAAGTTCGTCAATTAACGTTTTCCAGTAAAACTTTCCCTTCGAACAACAACTGTCCACACGCGTCCAATCCTTCAAATCTCTTATCAGCGCTATCAGGTGACGCACAGGCGTGGCAATGCAAAATTTGCATACGCACAATTCTTCTTACTGTATCCTGCACTTATTCCAATGGTTGACATATGGGGTTCCTTCCATGTTGTGGTTGCTAGGGGTGATAGTGTCATCCGTCCTTAGCAATTGTCCAGCAGTCTACACTATGAAACCAGTTTTTCGCCTTGCTATTGTTATTAATAATGTAGGCAAAATTAATTCTTTTAGAAAATATCAGGAAGAAAAGAGATAATGGAGTAATAAAGCTTACAAAGCACTGAAATGACTGATAAGCCAATACATTCTTTAAAAGAACAATTGGAAAAATAAATTCTTTTCTTTGCCGGCACGATTTACGTTCAAAATAAATATTTTCTTGCCACAAATGATGTTCGAGATTTACAGTCAAAATAAAAAACGCGATAAACTGAAAGAGTAAGAGAAGATCGGATTTAATGACAAGCAAATAATGCGTTCTCTGCTTTTTGATTTAATACAAATTCCGATTGAAAACAAATTCCAATTAACTATTACTAATTACCTGCACTCATAGGCATAACTAGAGGGGAGCCAGGCCCCCCCCCCCCCCGAAAATTATATATTAGTATAATTATTTTATATTTTAAATATACAGAGGGTTGTTTACAATCTATGGTAACGATTTGCATGGCACGTGACGACGCAACCAATCACAGTAGGTATGCAAATTTATGCAAACGTACAGGTGAGTACTTTAAGATTAGTGTGGAGGGGTGCGGGTTAGTTTGTTCGGAGAAATGCCGCCGAAAGTGTCACAGTTTTGGGAAGGGTACGTTACAGCCCTTTCCGACGCGAAATTTAGTTATTCCGCAATAATTACGGCATGTAGAAAAAGAGGTTTGACCATTTCGAAGAAAGGAGTTCATAATGTGTTGGCTGGTGTTGGTTTGGCCCGTACAGGACAGATTTCCGGGACTGAAAAGCAAGCAAATCCAAGGACACCTATAAGTCGCACAAAGACTGTCATTCAGAAAGTCAAGAAAATGGTGACGGGGAACAATCCAGCGACCCAAAGGACCATTGGTGCGAAGGTTGGAACATCTCTTCGTACCGTAAACAAGATTATCCATAAAGATTAGGGACTTCAAAAGAGACATAAAAGCAAGGTTCACAAGCTCTTACCAAAGCACATTTCAGAACGTAAGACAAATTGCAGAAAACTGTATGAACGACATCTCGCTGGGGATAAATGGAAGTATGTGGCCACATTAGACGAAGCATATGTTTATCTGTCCGACTGCAATAAACCAAGGGCGATTTTCTATCGCCCAGTGGGAGCCAAATCGTTTCCAAATTGGTACAGAGAACGTCGTGAAACTTTTTCGAAGGGATTCATGATCGTTGCGGGTTATTCCTATCAAGGCAAGCTACAGATACGGAGGGTGGCTCAAAATGTAAAGGTGAATTCTGCGTACTATCAGGATCATGTACTGACACCAATTTATACACAGGAACTACCTGCTCTTTACGGAAACAACGTTTCCAAGGTCCGTCTCCACCAAGACAAGGCGTCCAGCCATACGTCCAAATCGACCCAGAATTTTCTGACACGAATGGAACAGCAAACCGGAATCCAGGCTATACCGTTTACCGAGATACAAGTGAAGTCTCCAGACGCATCGCCCATGGATTTTTGCGCATTTGGACTATTAAAACGAGCCTTGGGAAGACGACGTCCTCGTTCATTGGATGGACTCTGGAAATGTTCTCAGCAGGAGTGGCAACGTATAAGTCTTCCCGTTCTTCGCAGTAGTCTCCTGCAATGGAAACTGCGCTGCAGAGCGATAGCAGTATCTCATGGCCATCAAAGAGAGCATGATCGTTGGTGGAGAAAGGGAATTTCTGGGAAATAGACCCGAATCCAAATCGTTACCATAGATTGTAAACAACCCTCCGTAAAAATAAATTAAATAAAATATTTTTTATCTTATTGGCATTGTCTGCCTTATTTGCAACATTAAGAATGCAATTATTCGAAGATACATGGTTAAATTTTAAATTTCTCCGCTTTTTTTCTCAAGCACAAAGGGCCTGCCCCCCCCCCCCCAAAAATTCCAAAGTTACGCTTCTGCCTGCACTCCGTTAGTACCGAGAAGAGTAAACTGATATCACGAGTTGGAAAGATAATTTTTCTACATTTTGGATAATCTGTGCTTAAGTTTTTGCATGTTATTGGGATTTCGGCGAACTGATGAAAGATTTACAAAAGAAAATCAATAATTTAGAACTAAATAAAGAAAGAAAGCAATTATGAAGAAAGAAAGTGATGTGAGAATCAGTTAAGAAAGTAGGACTGTATTTAAAAGGAGACAAGAGATTTTAAAATAAATTAATACACTATTATTCTCCCCATTATTGATAAAAAAAAATGAAACGGAATTCTGTAAACAAGTAAAGAGCATGAGCGATTATGTTATTAAGGCTTAAATTTTAAGAATTTCGAATAAAAGTATTAAAGTAGTGTTTTCCAAACAATAGCTATAATTCACAAAACACGACAAAACTATCTGTTAAAAAAATCAATAAAGCATTTGGATTATTTCTAAGTTTATTTTCCTTTGTAAATACTGCATCAATTCGCAGAAATCCCAATAACAGGCGCAACTGCGAGCAACCATAAGCACTCATTGTCTAAAATACAGAAAAATGCAGAAAAATTATCTTCTAATTCGTGATATCAGTTTACTCTTCTCGATGCTTTTTGGTACTTAATTAGAATTTGTTTTCAATCAAATAGCAGAGGACGCTTTATTTTCTTGTCATTAATTCCGTTCTTCTTTTTCTCTTTTAGTTTACCGTGTTAATCTCGGACCTCTATTTTTAAGGTACAAAGGCATTTAGTTAGTGCTTTCCTCTTTCCCCTATTGTTCTGTTTACATTCATACTTATTTACTTATGCATTTTTTAACGCAGCGGCAGTTTGTTGTAGAGATGTTCTTTTATATCCAACTATTTGACTTTCTTTTCTCTTTTTTTGATATTACATACATTTATGTTACAAAATCTTAACCTTCGAATATTGATTGATTCTTAAGTTAAGCTTCACATGCTGTCACGTATTTATCTGCAACTACAGTGGATGGATGTTATCATAGTAATCTTCAATTTGGATGGATGTTATCATAGAAATCTTCAATTTGCTGACGCAGATATTTTAAAAATAAAATCAATCTTCGATCCAATTTGGCAGATACTATAAACAACTTTCACTGCAATTTAACTGTAAGCTGCTTTCCATGATTCCAAACGGCAAGTCGCTCGAAAAACGCCTAGTTGCTTAAAAAAAAACTGAAAATTGATAGTTTGCTCCAAAATAGAATTGAAGTAAGTTTCAAGGCAAGTCTACATCCGAGCCTTTGTGGCGTAAAATTTTTACTTCAAAAACTGCAGCGGTGGCAGCTTGGAGTAGGGCTATTCCTTGTCATCTTTCCATACGCGGCTTCAACCATTATCGGCTCTTTTTCGGCAAATTGCTTTCCTTTTTTTCCCCTCATCACTGCAATCATTGATTGTCGGTCTTTAATTGCAAAACAAAAGCAGCAAAGCTATTCCTCTTCGTGACTTCGCAGGCACCATGTTGAACACGTTATCACCGAGAAAAAACTCTATTTGCCACTGGACGTTCTGCCAGTGTAACAGCGCCGCCGATTTCGCTGAGCTACTAAACAATATTCCTAACATGTTTTAAGAAAGATTTCTAGACATTACAAAACAGCCTAAAAGATCTATTTCTGGCAGATTCAATAAATCACAGTCAATGACGATGACTGCGTTTAGTTTTTTAGCCTACTTTGCTAGGAAAGTGAGAGTCATTAAATCAGTGTCTGTGTATCCTTATTAACTTTTGAACTACTGAATGAACCTTCCTGAAACTTGGAATACACATTTAAAGAAAAGAGATTTTATAACATTTATATTTACAATGTTTCTGTTTGAGTCTTGGTCGAGAAATTAACGCGAGAAGTGATAAAAATCTCTTACAAAAAAGCTGAAAACTAAAGCCAAAATAATTGATTTCCATAGATATCTTAAACAAGCAATATTATTCCGATTATTAAATCGGATTAAATCCTCTTAATTTTCCGCACGAGCTTAAATGTGATTAAAATTAATTTGGATATATTAAGCATTTATGAATTTAATTAATCTTCTCAAAAAAATGAAATGAAAATAAAAATCTGTCTTATTTGTACTCAAAAAATATTTATTACTTACTTATTTTTTTTAATTTTAATAAGCGGAGACTTTACTTCCATGATTTTCAAATAAATAAAAGAAAAAAAAGATTTTAAGGAAAGCAGATGTTCAGTTTTTTTTTCAGGGTTCTTTTGAGAGTCTCAATAACATTATCTCTCTCAATCCTTTTTGCGTCTCGACTTTCTAGACCAGCGTTTTCCATACTTTGGGTCGTGATCTAACTTTTGGTGTTTTTTGAAACATTTTTAAAATATGAAATTTCTCAATTATTTAAAAATAGAAAATCATGAAAAAATGGATAAGTGAAATAAACGAAAAAAAAAATGAAAATGGGGAGAAAAAAGCATAGCAAAAGCTTTACAGCACAGTTTTCATATTATAAACCACATTTTGATTATCCGGTTGTTTGCTCTGAACTCCTATTTCTGTCGTTAACTTGACTTAAACTTTGGCATGCTGGTACATCTCCCTTCCAGCTAAGTTTCTTCTCTCCCAGATAGGTTCCAAGCTATGTTAAGACGAGGGAGGGGGTTATTTCCATTATACAGTGGTACCTTGGTTAACGACATACTTGGTTAACGACGAGTTGCTGTAAGCAAAAAAATGTCTTGGGTAACGACGCAGGCTTTGGTTTACGACGCATCGTCGATTGGTGGCGACCAACAGTTTTTGAGAAAATCGCATTTAAATTTTGCAAAAATTCATACCTACGTCATTTACATTCTCTTTACGCACAATTTGTACTTCTGGTGAAGACTGACATTTAAAAACTGAATTCATGAACTATTCATTTTATTAATGATAAGTTTCTGTAGCAAATATAAATGAATAAATGATATGTACTACATTTTTATGACATTTAAAATCGCGCCTGGAAAATCGCGCCTTGGATAACGACGGTTTTGGTTAACGACGATAATCCTGGAACTGATTAACCAAGGTACCACTGTATTGTCTTATCAAAAATGTGTTTCAATCAATTGGCTTGCAATTTAGTAATGAAATACATCTATGCACCATATACATTTATGCACCATATTCAAATACATTTATGCACCAGAGGGAAGAGCAAGAATTTTAAATACAAAGAAATATGTCAATTGAAATATTTCTTGGGTTTAATAAATTAACAAACACCAATGAGTGAGATTTAAGTGTTACAACGGGACATCCTAAAACAAATGTTCACGCTCTTGGAGATCATCAGCTACGAATAGTAGTTAGTAAACAGCGAGGTCTCGGAACAGCGGTGAATATGGACAAACAATACTCGATATTTGTACCACCAAATTTTAAAAAAATGAATAATAAATTCAAAAATAAAACGTCGTTAAGGAATTCATAGTTTTCTGCTGGCCACAAATGAATTTTCGTAGCACCTTTAAAATATGAAATGGGCATAAGTTTCAATAAACGTCAATGGGTGAGACGAAGTGTTCATGTTCTTTAGCCCTCATCAGTTATGAATAGCACTAAGAGGTATTATGTAGTCAGCATTGCTCTGGTATTCAGAAGAGAACAGTCAAAAAATGCAGCAAAAGACACAGGTAGGAAAGGAGCACTGTTATGCACTTCGAATTGCTTTGATATACAAATTGCTCTATATACTTTTAATATAATTTATAATATACGTATTTATACGTATAATAATGTAATATAAATATAATTAACGTAGTATAAAGTGCTTTCTATATTGCTGTATACAACTTGTAGCAGTATATATGCGAAATTCTATAAATTCTGTCCATTTAGAAAGCTAAGATTTCGTAATTTAATTAGACTGAATAATATATTTACAAAAAAACATAATTTCTATTTTCAAAATCTTGCTAATGATACATTAAGTAGGGCGAACACGATAAAGCAAAATCCATATTCTATGCATAACACGTCATATGCGACCTTGTCTGTCGGGTTTTCGACGGTCCGTTGCTTGCCAAACAAATTGGTCGACCGGTTCTATTTTGCTCAAGCAAGACATTTTATCGATAAGGAATTAGGCAATTTTTTTTCCCTCCCCGCTTCTTACCTATTGGTCAGATATGGTCAGGAAAAAAAATCTTTACTTAATTCAATTTTAAACTTCGACAATTCAAATCTTATGCGATTGAGATTTAGCACAGATGGATGTAATCTACAAGTTTCAAAGTTTTGTTATAGCTAAAAAAAATAAAAACATAAATGTCTAAAAAATACATCCCGGGGAATATTTGGAAACAACAATGTTTGTAATGCATTGAAGAAAAAAATAAGTAAATACTTATTTAAGAATAATAAGTCTATCTTAAAATGTAGTCTTTCTTAATAATTATCTAATATTTTTTTTAAATTAACTCTGATGTTAACTCTGAGCGCTACATCAACCTGTGTTACTCCCTGATTGTCGCAGCTGAATCTGTTGAGGATTACATTTTCCAGCAAGACGGGACACCCTCCCATAGAAGCCGCATGATCTAGAATCATCTACAGGTGGGCGAAAAGTCCGTATACGCAGATAAGTCATCTGATTCATTGGGCCATTGAAGAAATACGGTCCAAACAGATGCTCTTCTGTTACTCCAGCCCAAATCATATCGTGCGGTGGATTTCGTTCGAGTTCTTAAAAGAAGTATGGATTTTTCTTTGACTAAAAGTAAACGTTCTGATCTTTGGAACTTCGATAGATAGCACATTCATCACTAAACAGAACTCTTCGCTGATCTTCTCTTGTTGTGTTGTGTTGTTGATCCTACTTCTTGTTGGAGAAGTAGGTTTCATGCTTCTCTGCGCCGTTTTAATTCTACATCTGATAGCTAATCCACATCTGACAACGGGAGAAAAGGTTTTACTTTGAAATCCTTTCGCATGTGGTCTCTCATGGTTGACAGGGAAACATCCAATTTGGCAGCAAGCTTGCGAGTCAACTTCACTGGATATTGAGTAATGGATTCTGGCAGTTATGGAACGTGTTGACGATGTGAATCCTTCACAAATGCTGACGTAAAAGTCTTTTGTTCTCATGTTAATAATGTATTAGTACTTTTTAGGCAAGTTTTCAATTTTTTAGCTGTAACAAAACTTGGATCTACGAATTTGAAACTTGCAGCAATTATAGATTATATCCATCTGTTAATGGGGGAATGTATACCGGTAATGTGTTAATCTCAATAGTGTAAGATCTGAATTATTGAAGTTATTAAACTTTGAATAAAGTTTTTCTGGCCACCCGATTTAAGTCAATAGGTCATCTTCCTTGTAACAATCTTCAGTTACTCTAAACCCTCTTCTACTGTAGAATCTGTAATTATGAGTTATCCGTCACAGACTGATGAATATGCGTAGTTCGACTTTTAAAAATGAATTTGGAAACTTCTTTATTCTAAACCCCTCTGTTCTTTCAAAAGAAGAAGTAATGAAAACTTTTAATACTTCACCGGTGGCTAGCTGCCGTACTGGTATAAAAAAAACAAGTAAATAATATTTATAATCTAGGATTTAAATAAAACCGTAATATTACTGATGCGCAATGATATGAACTTATCATTTTATATCGCTTTTATTTAATATTTACTTATTTATTTTTTGAAAAATAAGGTCAGCAAATTTGGTAAGGTAACTGCACCTTCAGGATGTTGCAAAGTCACAAAGTAAGTTGATCATTTTTATTTAGCCTACTTTGCAATAAGAAAATATTTCATCAAATCATTTTGAAATGCTGCATGGATCTTCTTTAAACCCGGTATGCATAATTAAAGACTAGAGACCGTCTAACTTTTATATTTGAAATCTTTTCCAAATGGATCTTTGTATCGAGAAATTACCGTAAGAAGAGGATAAAAATTCTCAAAGGAAAACATTGGAATCTAAATAATGAATTTTTATCTTATTCCTATTAAAGTATTGTCTTAAACAAATAATATTAATTCTTTTAGCTAATACATTAATGTGGTTTGATATCATTATTAAAACTAATCCGATTTAGACAACTGAAGAAAATATACTGTAATTTAATTATTTTAATTATTTTTTTTGGAACACACAGTTCTAATAAAATACATAAATAAGAATACAATAAATGCGAGCGCTTTCAAAGTGATCTACACTTCGTTCTCAAGCGGAGAAATGAATAACATATTCGAAAATAAGAAATTAGATACAACGGACGTTTGGGTTGGACGGAACCATTCGGGATTTAGGGGTGTTGGCATTGGGCCCTGTCGCCGGGGGCTAGAAAGGGAGTGGGGAAGAACCTCGTGGAGAGGGAGAGAGATGAAGGGAGACAGCAAAACCCAGTTACGAGAACAAGAAGGGGAAATTTGGAATGAAGAGGAATTATATATATAGGGTAAGGTCTCCTAAATTGTACCATTTTTACTAAATTCCATATTTTTCCTTAATTGGTTGGGCAAGAACTTTTTTAGACTTTAAACAACACAAAGCAATGGATTTTGAAGCTTTTTACTTACTTGAGCAAATATTTCAATATGCATACATAGTTTTCAACAAAAAGAAAAAATATGTCAACTGGTACAATTTAGGAAACCGCTCCCTAAATTGTACCACCCTTCCCCTAAAATGTACCAGACACATACTTTCTGTAAAAGATGAATTTGTACAAAGACGGCTTATGTTTTATTAATATTGTTTTATTATTATTACAGTGAAACCTCCACTAACGGACACTCCCGAAAAGCGGACACTCCCCAATAGCGGACAATTTTGCAATCCCCAGTCCCTTAATATAGACTTTTCCATGTATTGACCTCCGATTAGCGGACACTCCCAATAACGGACAACATTCTACAGAAAATGAACGATCTTGTGTTATTTTTCAAAAGCAATAGAATCAGGCTACAGTAATTTGTAGCGTACAGAGGAAATTTTGAAATTATGGATCCCAAACTCCAACGAAAACTCCAAACACATCAAAATTCGCAAACGGAGACAAGTGCGATCGACTCTATTGTCTTCGATTGGTTTTGCGCTGCACGAGCAAAAAACATTCCCATGAGTGGGTCATTATTGCAAGAAAAGGCGTTGGAAGCAAAGGGGACTCTGAAGGCCTTGCAAAGTTAAACGATTTAAATATTCATATTGAGAAGCATGTTTTCAATGCAAAAAAAGAAATGTCAAACTGTTAACTGATTACTTTAGTTAATAAAATTAATTTTCTAATCCGTTTGTCTTACTTAAAATAATGACAAAATTAATACTGTAATTAATTTTGTCATTATTTTAAGTGAGACTAAAAGCATTCATTTACAAAGAAAAATAGTTAACAGTTTGCAATTGTTCATATTTTCTCATAGGGCAATGTTAATTGTAGAAATTTAAGATTGTACGTAATTTTTCATTAAATGACATGCTATAAGCTAAAAAATGAAAAAAAAGATAGTCCTCCCCAATAGCGGACACCTCCCAATAACGGACGAAACTTCCGTACCCGTGACTGTCCGTTATTCGGAGGTAACACTGTACTTTTCAACAAATGATAATCAAAGAAGGCACAAAGCTAAGTAAAAGGATTTCACACCACGAGCAGTCACCGGAGAGAGACTGGGACGGCCGTTTCATCCTCTTTAGGACTCGTCAGCCAGTCAAACTCCACCGTTGACAGTCTCAGAAGGTGTGAAAGGTTAAGGATCCCGGTTCTCGCTCCCGAAAGCGCCCCCCCCCCCCCCCCCCCCCCCAAAAAAACCCTAACCAAAAATAAACAACAATACAAAAAACACGTGCCATCC
>JAFIDM010009631.1:289461663-289473436 GCA_023159025.1 Thereuonema tuberculata | reverse complement strand
TTCGTCCTTATTAGGACTCATCAGCCAGATTTAGCTTTTGATAATGGAACTCGGAACGCGTCGGTAGCCATGATCTCGCCTTCCCCTCAGGGAAGCGGGACCCGGCTGAAAGCAAACAACCAAAGAAAAATCGCTGCAACCAGTACATGGCAATTACCTAGGCCAACTTTGCGCTGAGCACGAAAGGCATTTAATAAAGGCATAAGACCTAACAAAAAGTCGAAAACTTAATAATAAAGAAGGTTTAACGTGCATTAATGTAATATGAAAAGGGAAGAAAAATAATTATCTTTTTGTAGGAATGTACGTAATTGATTGTTCTTGATTTCTTATTTTTTTTGGTTGATTGTGGGTTTTTTTTCGTTTGGAAAGTGTGACTTAGAATTCTCAGGATCCTTATGCATTAGAGCGGCGGTTCCTGTGACTTCAGCGGACGAACACTTAATCACGAATGACAGCAGTTGCGGATCCAGATGTCTTTCGGCCCGCGTTTTGAACGGTAACAAAAACGAAGTATAGATGGCACTGTTACGTCCTGAAACCTAAATCCATAAGGAAATTACGTCATCCAAAGCTTTTCTTTCGTGAACTGAACTTTCATAGTCGGTAATAAAATTGAATACGTTATTTTTAAATTCCAATTGAATAATTTTTATTCAAAAAATAATCAAAAGCATTGGAATCGTTGACGGGAGGATAGGCCCGATACCTCTTCTGCCATTCAGTAAAGAAGGCTATGAACATTAATTTCTTCCAATTACAGCAGTAACAAAAGAAACGGTTAACAAAATTCAGTTAAACGTACTTTTAACTATTTAATTTCGTAGATTCCTCTCTCCATTAATTGTCAGAAAAAAAAACAACTTATGCAAAGTAAATCCAATTTACGCCAATACTTCAATCAATTAGAGATGTTTTCCACTTTAACGCAATTCCATTTAAATAATTTAATTGTTTACAACTGTCAGTAGAATTTCAGCGAAATGAAAGTTGTAAACTTTATCATTGTTTACAACTATTCAACAACTATTCAGTCAACAATTATAATCGACTTTATTTCTAAATGATTTCGTTAATAGCAAACTGTCGGTTCGTTATTTGTATTAGGGCAATTTTAGAAATTACGAATGGGATAAATTTTTCATAGCGTAAGAAAAGAAAAAGGTAAAGTTCGAGAACTTATCTTAAAAATGTAATTTTTTAAATTTCTTTATTTCTTTTCTTCAATGGTACAATAGTAATGAAAAAAAAAAAAAGAAATCTATTTTTATTTTCAAATTATAATATCTATTGAATATAACCAGTATAAATTTCCCATTTAAAAAAAAAAAAATCTGCATAATTGATAAATCAGATTAATTTTTAAATATATCAAACCATGCGCAATGGATTAAAGATTCAATATTCATTGTTTAAAACATTGAGATATTATGGGAAATAGAAGTCATTGTTTAGATTTCAATTGTTTATTAGGAGCATTTTTGTCGTTTTCTCGCGTTAATTTCTTGACAAGGACCCACTTGGTGCAAATTTCAAATGTAAAAGTTACATCGCCTCAAGTCCGGAAATATGCATACTAAGTTGCAAGAAGATCATCTAGCGGTTCGAAAATTATTAGGGGAACAAATATGAATCGGTCACTGTGTGTGTGTGTGTGTATGTTAAATCTCACTTTCCTATTGGAAAATAGAGTAAAAATAATCTTAAAATAAATAAACATGAAATAATGTATATAAATTTTCACACATTTTTTTAGATATTAAAAGATACTTAGAGACAACAAAATTTAAGGATTTATTTACAAATTCTAAACAGATAAAAAAAAATAGCTATAGAAAGGGGTCGTCCATTAATTATGTGAGGTCAAAAGGGGGAGGGGAGGGGGGCCGGCAAAATCTCACCAAATCTCACCAAGGGGGAGCGGGGGGTCAACAAAAATCTCACGTAAACTTTTCATTCAGAGAAAATATACATTATAGCAAGATTTCCGTTTTTTTTTTTGGGTGTTAAAATTTTTGAAATCTCACCAAGGGGGAGGGGGGGGGTTCCAAATTTTTTAAAAAACACCTCACGTAATTAATGGACGGCCCCAAAGTTCCCTGATTATTTTTTTTTTTGAAAGTTTTAATTTGCAACATTTAGTTGCAGAGAGTTGGAAATTAGATAGGGAGGGCAATGGTTCATCTGGGACGCATTCCTCAGATTTATCAATTCACTTGTCTTCTCTCGCAGTAATCTCTGTCGTAACATGGTTGTAAAGGCGAGATAATTACAATAAGGAAAGTGGTAGGTGAGGCTGTAAAGCTGAGAATAACTGAATCATTTCTTTCAACTTCTTACTATAAAACTGAAGAAGAGTGTTTTTACAGTTGACTGTATCAATCTATTTATCTTACTAAAAAAAAAAAAAAAAAAAATCACTTCACTTTCCCATTAGTAAATAGAATAAAAACAAATCTTAAAGTAAATGAACATGAAATAATTTAATAATATATATGAAAAATATAAAAAAGAAATAAGAAAAGATTTTAAGCATAAAAGTTAAATTGTCCCTAGTCCATGAATATGCGTAGGGGCCGCTCAAGTATTACGTAAGCCTATTTTTAGTCATTTTAGACCCCCCCCCCCCCGTGCCTACGTAAGATTCTCTAATCATTAAAAACAGATACCACTGAAATACTAAAACACACATGAAATACTGAGAAGAAAAATGTTTGTCTGTCTTACGGAAGCATTGCTGTGATTCCCCCGGCCTTGTCAGCAGAAATAAGAAAAGCTTGCCCCCCCCCCCCCTTCTCCTTGAATTCTTACGTAATACTTGAACAGACCCATACTAAGTTTCGAGAAGATCTGTGCAGCGGTTCTAAAGTTATTAGAAGAGGAGGAGAGACATAAAATTGAATATCCTAATAAGCCTCACTTTCCTAGGAAAGTAGGCTAATAAATGCTAACGCTTTAAATATTAATCCCAATAAAAGAGCAGCAACCGCTTTTATCTGCTCCCATTCCCTTACGTTTCGATCGATTCCTGTCCTTAGAAACGACACGCTAGTCATCACGAAAGCAACTCTTAAAAACTTTTCCAAAACTTAGTTCCATCAAAAATCGTATGCTTGCTTTTAGATGTTTGTTTAAATATGAATTGTTTTTCCAATTCAAATGCGTCCTATCATGCAACAGCAACGAAATGACGTAACAGCAGTCAAATCAGTGCTGGAAGGACAGCAAAACAACTAAAGGAAGAAATAAAGATATTTTTAGACGATATTGCATTCAATAATAATATGGAACTTAATGGATTGTACTCTTGAGGGTTGATGTTCTTTTTTTTTCTTGTTCATTTATTTGAAATCAATATTCTAGATTTGTTTATAGTAGCTTCAGCTCTATAATCCTGTAAGATATTTAAATATTATTCAGTAGATTTCGACAGTTCCTATATATTTATACTTAAATCAGAAGTGCAAATACTGTTATTTTTTTATTTTAACATACACTGATATTATCCTTACTGTATTAAAAGTCATCAGATTACACATTTATCAACTGTTTACCAACTTCAACAACAAATTCTTGAAAGAAATTAAAGCCTATTTTCCTTAAAATGCTGAAGTCAGATTATTTATTTTTTTTTTATTAAAAGTTTTGAAAATAAAAACAGAAAGCCTACGTTTACTTTTTAAGTTATATTACCTTCGGAATACAAACAGTAGAGATTTTCCATTTTCTTTAAAAAAAAAATACAAAAAAATAAATCCGCGTTATTTACTTTCGTTGCTTAAAGCAGATTAATTTTTATCATATCAAAGCACGCAGAATTAGTGGATTAGCTAAAAAGATTAATATCACTCTTACACATCATTATTTCGGTTCTAATGCTTTTCTAGGAGAATCGTTTTCTCCTTCTCGCGCGAATTTCTCGACGAGAATCCACATATGGAAAACTTTTCAAATAAAACAGTTGTGGCATCATTCAATGTGCATACAACGAACACACTCACACACTCATATACATAAGTGATTTGATGAAGTCTCATTTTCCTCGGCCAGAGATGAGGCATCTTTTGTCACTGGAAGGCCACATGTTATGTAGCGAAGACCTCATCAGACAGCAAGTTGTGTGTAGTGCATTCTTTCAACATACTTCAACGTTGTAATCGTTGTGTATGCTATTAAAGTATAGATCGTGAAAGGCATATATTTAGTTATAAAGTAAGAAGCATCAATTATCTACGAACGTATCTAAACTTAAAATATTAAGGAAGTACGAAAAAAACCGCTATTCGTTTAGCAAAAAATAAATTTCAAGATGTATTTTCGAAGAACTGAACTCTGTCATTACGCGAGATTGACTGTATCAAAATAGAAATATTTGGGCGATTTTACTTCAATCGATTTTGTAAATAGTAAAGAAATTTTTCAATTTTCAGCTCTGACTATTAGCGCATTATGAGTTATATTATAAATATTAAAAAAATTATATTTAAAATCAATTGAATTTACTATTCAATTGTAAGTTTCCTAATAAAGCCACATATGAATTTGAAATTGCATGCGAAAGGTCTCACTGAGTATCACAAAAGATCACAGGTTCCACTTCCCTAAGGATAAAATTCATTGATGAAAAATATTACCTATTTTAACATTTACTAATTAATTTTTAAGCTATTTTAATTATTATATTTTTTATTAAAACTCCTTGTAAGTGGATAAACGATTTTTTTATGATGCAACAGAATGAAAGTATGCTTCAAGATCATTCTTAGTCACTTAACAGTGGTCCACCTATTGTGATTCAGATATAATTGTCTGGATTGTAGCAATAATGCTTTATTCAGTAGCGCCACGTCAAACAGAAATGCAAAGGAAATAAGATACAAAAGTAGAGATACAATCACGAATCAACTGTTCTTAAATAATGATTATAAATCTTATTATAGATGATGAGCATGTAAGTAAGCCTACAGATTTTTTAATCAAATTAAAAAGAATAGCGAAAGTTAAACAAACTTTCCTGAAACTCTTATCAGTCTTTCTAATTTATAGTTACATAATACGCCTTTTTATGTGGACCTACAGGAGAGAACGTTCTCCCCAAATAAAATGAGCAGAAATTTACTACTGAAAGTAGATGACATCCTAATGAAAACATTACGTCTATTTTACTGAAAATAATATTGATCTAAGAAATTGAAAATCTAATTAAAAATCAACATTTAACTTATGACAACCTTATCCAGGAAGACGAATAAACATTCATTACTGTCAAAACCCTGACAGTTGCCTAAAATAAATATTTATTTAGACCTCAGATTAGTAATCACTGATCTTCTTATTTCAAACCGTGTTATTACTTATCAAGTGATTTCAAAATTAAGTCAAGTGAAAACAAAATTTAAATAAAATTCCAATAATCAGTTAAACGAATTTATTAAATTTTCCAATTAAAAATAAGCTTAACGTGCCGTGAAATAAGTTGTAAAGGAAAAGAAAACAGCACTTGAATAAGAAATTAAGAAGAGATTGCCTTTCTGATTTTAGATTATGGGGAGGAGTTGGGAACGGCCGTTTCGTCCTTCAACGGACTCATCAGCCCAACCCAGCCTCAACCCTAACCAAATCAGAAAGGCAAGCTCTTCTTGGTGAAAACCACTGTCAGCCTGGCAGTGGTCCCACTCACAATAAAGAACAAGAAAACAAATTGCTGCGTCGTCCGACGCCAGCAACACCTTTTCCTACAAACTGAGTAGGCAAAAAGGATTTAATAATTGAATCGAAGATTCAAAACAAGACATAATAATATTAAAAATAAGCTTAACGGCCGTTCCCAACTCCTCCCCATAATCTAAAATCAGAAAGGCAATCTCTTCTTAATTTCTTATTCAAGTGCTGTTTTCTTTTCCTTTATAAATTTTCCAATTCTAGATTAGTTTTTTTTTTTTTTTCCGTGTGGAACATCGGTACAGTCATTCCTCGTCGACAATAACTTGATGCTAGTAAACGAACGGCCTGGAATTGGCGGAGCCTTTCAAGTAGATCGATAGTATACGAGACTCCCCTTGCGTTTCCATCGAAAAATAAAAATTTATAAATAAACTATTCAATTCGCTTCGCCTTACTCCAATTTCTTAGGTTTCGAAGGCGTTTATGTGATGAATCACAATTAATAAATGAACAATAGAATCAATGTGAGGGATCATTTATCTGATTAAAAATAGAACCAAAGAAAAAGAAATAAAACAGCCGTTGATAACTAAATTGTAACGCTTTAATAATATGAATACGTCTTATTCATTTATTCCAAGTTCGTTGAAGTTTGAGAATACTATGGCATAATAATAGCGACTAAGATTTTTCTGCGCACATACAAATTGTTATTGTAAATGTTTTAAATACACGAAAGTAATGAATGGGTCCTTGTCGAAGACTTAGCGCGACATGACGACAAAAATTCTCTTAGAAAAGCATTGGAATTTAAACAATGGATTTCTAACCTATTTGTATTAATATTTTACTGTTTTTAACGATGAATATTAACTCCTTAATCCATTCCGCGTGGTTTGATGCAATTAAAATCAATCCGATTTAGATAATTTAAGAAAATAATGGAGATTTAATTATTTTCTTTTTTTTTTTTTTTTTATAGAAAACAGAAATTTTATATTCTTCAGTAGATATTATAATTTGAAAATAAATGTAGATTTTCCTTCTTGTCGTTTTCACGACTTGAAAATAAAGAAAAAAGAAAAAGAAATAACATTTTAAAGAAAGTAGGTTTTAAGTTCTTTCAAAGTTCTTGTTTGTGTTCCCGTCTGAAATTATTCTTACTGGTTTTTTTTTTTTGCTTACTTGTTACCTCATTTGTAAAACAATGATATTGTAAAACAAATTTTACAAATTCGCCATTCTTATTGTATTTTCAATGAATTAATAGCTACATTAACTTCGAAACAAACTAACTTATATTTAAAAGGACCAATTATCTACTTTCTTGAAACTAATATAACACCCATTTAACCGAAGTACGAGTAGTAGAAAGTAGGTTGTTCTCTCATTTGGAGAAAGCATCCGTAATTCCTCTGATCAAAATATAGTAAACCAGTCAAAAAAATGGGGGGGGGGAGCCCACTTTAAGTTAAATCTCAAAAATCATCGTCCGAGATGAGTTGTTGTAGCAACTTGAAGATTTACGATACGTCGTCTTCGAAAAAAAAAATAATTGAACGACGGATCTTTGTGAATGATGATGAAAATAAAAGGAAGATCATATTTCTGTATTTGTTATATGGAGCTGAATTTCAGGAAGCTTTGATATTCAGTGTGGTTCTGCAGTTGGATTTCTGCTCCTCTGCAAAACGTGTGTCGAGACCTGATGGAAAGCTTAAATAAATCTATTTTTATAGCAGTAAATTAAGCCTTGTTTCTGTGAACTGTTAATGGACACAACTGTATCACCTAGCTAAAGACGTTCTAGAAGGTTTTCACTCACAAAATAAGACCAAGCAACAGCGTCAAAAACAGTGAAATTGTAAACATGCTGGATTACAGCAGACAATTTCATTTATTTCAGAAAAAAAAATATTTTTCTTTTTGTCTATTATTTTATAAAGTTTTGTCTACCTTCCTAGGAAAATGACGATCAAGTCAGTCTGTGCATGTATGTGTGTGCGTATGTGTCATGTACATCTTCTGAGTAGAGCTGCATGGGTCATCTTGAAGCTTGAGATTCATATTTAAGCATTACAGACACCAACTATTTTTGAATATTTGTTGTAATTTCTATAGATAAGCATTGAACTCTAAATAATGGGACATTTCTTCTTTTCATTTCAATTTTGTATAAGAACCACGAGTAAGTCTTAATGTTAAGTTAAGACGAAATATCTGCATGAGATTTGGAATAAATTATTATTTCTTGTGTGTAATCTAAATAATGGGCTTTTATCGATATCTTAAACACTGGAAACTTAGCTAATCCATTAATTTGGGCATGATATAATAGGCCACGTGGGATAATACGATTAAAATTAATCGGTTTTAGACAATTTGAGTAAATAATGTGGATTCACAAAAATCCTTTGAAGAAATACAAAATTTGTAGTGTTTATATTCAGTAGATACGTAAATAACGAAGGCATTTTGTTTTGTTTTTAACGCTTTAAAAAAAATAAAAGTAAAAATTTTAAGAACAATATTTTAAGGAAACTAGCTTTACGTTCTTTCAGGAAGTTCTTTGTTTTTTCCCTATGTTTAATAAAAATAATGACATATGATTTCATCCTAAAAAATTTGAATAAGATAATAAAAAGTTTTTTTTTTTTTCACAATCATAAGTGTCAGGGCGAGCACGGAGAAAGACAACGCAACAGTCAAAGAGTGCAGCAATAGGAGAAAGGGATGGATTATCTTCTTTCCAGTGACAACCACGGATAGATATAAACCGCGGATAATCTTAAGATTAAAGTTTAAGAGCAGGAAGATATCAAGAAAATGAAAATTGGAGATGTTGAGATAAAGTACATCTCGAAAGCGGCAGAACAAATAAACAAAACTGATGTTTAATTGTATGATTAAAAAGCTATCAATCAAGCCGATACTGAATAACAATGATGTCACGTCGGCTAAAATGATATAATCCGCGTTGAACGATGCGTGTTGAGAACACTAACTCATCAGATAAAAGATCTATTTTTTTTTATTAGTAGAAAAAATGTAATACTTAAATTTGTCATCACGATTAATATATAAAAAAGTATTCATATGAAAAAAAGTATTCCCAAAATACTGACTAGTTATGCTATATTCTTTCATTTTTTAAGCACTGTCCAGAATTATAAAATGATTCCTTAATTACATACTTCTTCAGTGATCCGGTGGCTGCAGGCGTGAGTTTTTTCGTTGGATATTTCTCCTCCGAGCTCACCTGACCCTCTGGAAAATGGTATTGCTTTTTTGTTTTTTTCCTCGGGCATAAGGCGGACGAGCATTGGTCTGACCATTCAATCTCAAATAGTTCCGATAATTCATTCAGAGGTCGGAGCCGATACCTTAGGTGTTCCAATGAGCCAACGTAAGCTCGTACGGAAAAAAACATTTATTTCTCAACGAAATAAACTCCTAAATATCTTTAAAACAAAATTACTAAATAGAAACTTATTTAATATAAAACAAATGATATGAGGAGAAATGGTACTTAATTTATTAATAAATATATAAAATTGTATGTTAATTTTTTTTTTTTAAATAATGCAGTATCTGTGGAAAATGTCTTTTAGAGGGTATTAAAAAGATCAGATCAAACCTGCAATATTCTCAGAAGTTATTAATCGGGAATGCATAAATATTATTCTTACAGCTTCAAAACTCTATTTTTGCGACCAAATACGTGTCACAAATACGTGCCAACGGAAAGAAAAGAGGAAATTTGATTCCGCCGAATCTTCCATTGAAAAAGCTTCACTCTTTAGACACATCCTTTGCTTATAGATGGAGGAGTTATCAGGTTAAAGAAGAAAGAGTGATGATAAGAAAATGGAAAAACTCGAAAGCATACACAAACCAAGCTCTGATCAAACATTCTGACAAAACTGATACGAAAATCAGATCTGAAATCCGTCAATAAGCTGAACGGGGTTCCGCTGTGGATGGAATCTAATCTGATACAAAAATCCAGGGTATCCAAAAATTGAAATTGTAGAAGCTAATTTTCGAAAATCATGTAGTTCTGTTTACGTTAGAAGCAGTATTATTACTTTCATTTTTTTTTTTAATTTTTTTAAATATTTTCTGTAAATGAATAAATTTGTAATATATATTCGTTTACAAAAATAAGTGTTATTAAAATAAGAAATTTCCTAAAATGTTATTTCGTAAAATTATTTTAATTTTACCATTTTTTTTTTTTTTATTTAAGTCGTGAAAACGACAAAGAAAAGTTTAAAACATTTTCGTATCTGCTGAATTCAGACAGTACACTTTCCATTTTATAAGAATTAAATCCGCATTACGTATTTAAGTTGTGTAAATTGGATTAATTTCAATGTTATCAAACTGTGAGCAATGAATTCGCTAAAAAGAATTTTATATTCATTGTCTGAATGTTCAATGAGATATTGACAGAAATAGAATAAAAAAACCATTATTTAGATTACAAAGCTTTTCTATGGGAATTTTCGTCACTTTCTCGCGCTAATTTCTCGACAAGGACCTACTTAGGAAAGATTTCAAATATAAAAGATTGCCTGCAGTCCTTAAAGAAACATACCAAGTTTCAAAGAGATCCATCAATATATCCAAAGTTATTAGCGGGATACATGGATTGAGCGATCAATGAGCCTCACACTTTATATTCCACTGTATGAATTCGACACTCGACATAAAGTGCACGATGACCAAATAGAAAGTAATATCCAACGAAAACCATAAAATGCGGAAGCACAAAAAACTGAGAACTGTTTAAAAACTATCAATTTTAAAAGAATACCATCACTAAATAAAACCAAAATTGCGAAGATTATAGTTTTGTTGGACTGACTTTTATTTTATCGTATATTTTATCATAACACCAATTTAAGATATGATGATGATAAATTGTGAATATTTAAATACAATTTAAAAATAAAAGAAAATAGCTATTATAAGAATATTGTTCTGAATTATGTTAACTGATATGCTACCAAATTTGAATCATATTTTGCAGTGCTTTCTGTATGTTTTGTCTGCATTTTGTCTGCTTTCCTGAGGCTCCTCAAATCACTCCATGTGTTTTTGTGTGTGTATCGTCACTTACTCTTTCACGAACCGTTGGATGGGTTTTCTTGAAACTTTGCATACATATTCAAGGACAAGAGACAGATTTCTATAGAAAAGAATATGAACCAAAGCAATACGTCTTAGAACAAGTAGTATTCTTTTTAACTAATCTACTAATTCCGCGAGCGTTTCTATGATTAAACATGGTAAGTGCATAGAGAGGATTTAATGAAATTTATTTTCAGAAAATGAAAAATTTCTGTTTGTATTCAGAAGATATGATAATTTAAAAAATTAATGTAGATTTTTTTGGGGGGATTTTTAAAATAACTTTGTTTAATAATTCAGCTTGTTATGTTATGTAGTGAATGTGGCCAAGTACTGTGACCGGAGAAGCCAAGCCACTGCGACCGGAGGTCTATTGTACTAGACCACGGAAATAAGGACAGATGGAGAGAAAGACAGAAAGTATGGTGGGAGAAGTGCAGGGGAAATGGGAAAGTCCCGAGAAAATCTGCCCAGCGCGGATCGTCCACCATCACAAAACCCACATGAGAACCGAACCCCGGTACTCAGAGGTGAGAGGCGAAAACGCCAACTGTGCGGCAATAATTCAGCTTTGTTTAATTTCAATTGAAATTGTAAAGATAATTTTCGGATGACCAATGTTGATGACCAATGTTTAATTCTTATTTGTTTTTAATTTTAAGATTTTCAATTTTTTTGTTTTTGTTTTTGTTTGTTTTTAATCTTGTAACATTGTCTTTAGGCGTAAACATCTGATAATTTGAGCATTTGTCGGTCGCCTATCTATCTATGTGTCTCCATCAAAGAACTCGGATTCTTATTGGTTGCATTTTGATGAAACCTGATATTTAATCTTTTCACAAGAATTGTAATTTAAGTTCAGTTAGCATTAGCCTGTTATTTTGTATCATTCTAATGGCCAAGTGCACCAAACTTCAATTAACTTTGACGGCTGCATTGTGAACGTAGCTAAAATTAGTGGGGGGGGGGGGGG
>JAFIDM010009631.1:289448388-289461563 GCA_023159025.1 Thereuonema tuberculata | reverse complement strand
GGGGGGGGGGGGGGTGCTGCGCCAGAAAAATTTTAGCCTTTGTTTTAAAATTGTGTGAAAGGAAACAAACATGTAAGAAAAGAAAATTTATTCAGAAATTTCTTTTTATACATGTTTGTTTCCTTTCACACAATTTTAAAACAAAGGCTAAAATTTTTCTGGAGCATCCCCCACTAATTTTAGCTACGTCCACACTGCAGCCGTCAAAGTTAATTGAAGTTTGGCGCACTTGGCCATAAGAGTTTCTGTATTTTAAAATAATAAATTAGTTTTCTACTGATGAAGATTTTGTGTTAAGGTAAGGTATTTATTTGGATAAATAAATACCTTACCTTAACTAAGTTTCTGTAGCCGGGAAACTCCCATCATGCACCAATTAGGTTCATCCAACTAGATTTATCAAAAAAAAAAATCAAAAAAAAATAATGGTAATAAGGTTGACTTAGGGTTGTGGTTAGATTATACGTTGGCCTGGATAGAGCACCCGTGCTGAAAATACCTTCTCACTTTCTACGTGTCTTTTAACAGGCTTTTCTCGTTCATTTTATGGTTCGTGTCCTACTTCTCTTCTTATCCAGAGGCCACCGAACTGCTGTTAAGCCGATGGTCGATATTAATACTAAAAGCAATGCACTTCCATGTATTTCACAAAATATTGTACGAACTAGGTAATGGCAACCTGAAAGCCCCAAGATTTAACTTTCTTCCCACCAGTGACATAGTAAAAATAGGACATAGTGCTAACTTTCGAATACCCGTAATCCTTAAATTTCTGTTTTGTTTTTTTTCTTGATATTTTTATAGATTGCAGTTTCGATATAAAACTGCAAATAAATTAATTATACTTCTTTAAAATATTTTACATTCAATAATGTTAAAGGATTTCTACATTCGTTTTGCCATACATTTTCCTTATTTATTTATTTATTTATTTATTTATTTATATACTGATAAATTCAAAGTAAAACACCCCAAAACGTATCCATTTGTTTTTACGGTGGATATATTCTTGAGATTATAGTGTAAATAAAGTTCAGTGCATATGGAAAAATGAGGTACCAAAAAGTCCATAACTTCAAAACGCAATATATAATTTCGTTTTCGTCGTATGTAAATAATGTCATAAATATTGGGTGCATTAGGAAATATACAACCATCTTTTTTTATTAATAAATAATTCCTGGAAGACCGAGCTTTTGCTCGGTGAGATAAAACGAAAATAACATAAGAATACTGTAGACAAAAACCTGGTACCCAGATCCCAGGTCAATCATTTATCTCTAAATTAGTTTTCCCGAAGTCGAGAAATAGCTAAATCGCTTTCTCGCACCCATAAACGGTAGATTCACCCCATTTCATCAAAATTCTTAGGCGCGTTTTCAAGATAAAATTTACAAGAATTGTTCGCTTTGTAGTTTTTGATTTGGTAAAATTATAAAAATTCAGCATACTTTTTTTATTAAGTCTTGGCCTTGACTCTTGAGTGTTAAATAAAATGTGAAAAGATAAGGGTAGGATGGTGGTGGTGGGTTGAGGGTCGGGGTGGGGGGTGGATGCGCATATAGGTTTTCATCATCTTGAAAAGTTCGGGATTTCGAATTCTGGATTAGGGATTATCAACTGCATCGTATTGACACCTATTTAATACTAACCTATTTAAAATCAATGCGGTAATAATATAAAACGTTATGTACATCATTATAAAATTAAGTTAAGAAATTTAATAACATTTTAATGACCTTTCTTTAACTGAAAACAGCAGCCATTTATCGTGTTTCTCCTGAGAACATTGCGATTCAATCATCACGACTTCATTTTCAGTTAATTTAATTAATATTACATTTATATTTGCTGATTTTTATGTCAATATTGTCTTACTTGATGAAACAAAAAAAATGTTTTTATTAATAATATTTGTTTTAACTAAAATGGAAATTTCGCTAAAAACTTTTCCGCATTTGATTAATGATGTCTCCGATAACGGAATCCAAGAAGTTCCTGTAAGAACTTAAGACAACTTTCAAAATTTGTTTAAACACATTAATTTATCGAATTTTGTGTTCACTGAATTTATGTAAAAGTTTTTGTTGTTTTTTTTTCTCTAATAACCTTTGATACTGGTTTTATGACTTATTAAGATTTCCCAGTAATCAACTGATGCTTTTAAAATAACGACATTGTACGAAATTTAGAAAGTTGTGCTCCATCCAAACTTGATATTTTGAAGCCATTTTCCAGTCGAAATAAATGTCGAGCAACAAAAAGGTTTTTAGCATTTATACATAAGAATGATCTAAAACTCAATGAATAAAAGTCAAAGCACTGGTCAAAAATAGGCAGTAGCAAATGCCGTATTTATCACAAAAGTTTACAACGATCTTCACATCATTAAGCTCTAAAAATTAGGAGTTGCATTTTTCATTGAACTTATTTTTCCTTATGTATATCAATCATAGCATTGTAGACTTCAAGAAGTATAATATCAAAACACAGACTAAACTTCAATTTCCGTTAATTGGTATAGTAATAGATCTATGATTGTATTGCTAAATGAAAGTTTAGTCACAGAATTCTAATTTTATATAATTATAGTTTCTTTCCTATTTATTGTAAATTTTTCACTATATTCATCTGAGTTCATAATACTATATTAGAAATTAGATACATAGACATTAGATATAGTATAGAAAACCCTACAGAAAACAATTTAGATACTGTTTTCTAAAACTGATATACATAATCTGTTTTCTCTATTCACTGACAAGTTGAACCTCGAGGTCATAGTTAATAAGAGATCTTCTTCGCTCCAGATATGTAGAAGAGAAAGTTAAGAATTAATAATCGACAAGACACTAAAAATCGATAAATATCAACTGGTCTAGTAGTGATAAATATCACTAAACTGATGCCTCATATCCTCCACTTTCATCGTATCTTTTCGGCTTCAGAATCCTATTGCTTTCAAACGTATTATATAGAAATAACACGTGAAAGATGTCAAATAATACGCGGAATCCCTGTCAATCATCGACAAATGCTAAGTGGTAACGAACATTTGAAATGTTAATTAAAACATTGTTTCGAAAATGTATATGGAAAATAAGTAAATTCAAAGTGAACTATTTTCTAATTAAATTGTAATAATCGAGAAAAGCAGAACTTTTCAGCGACAGACGAAATTGAAACTGTTAAAATTCAGACATTCCAGAATCTTCAGTAAAATAATTTTAATCAAAGCAATAAAGAATTCAATATTGGATTGTGCGAACATTTGAAGAGAAAAAAAATAGTTTGAATATTTCAATCCTCGAGGGCATTTCTTTTGTTACAAGAGCGTATACTTTTTTTTTCTCTCTTTTTAAATATAAACCTAGATATTGAAAACTGGAGAAACTTTGTACTTTGATCTCACAAGGACAGTTTCTTTTCTCTCTAAATCTTCAATAATAACACAAAGTTCTTCAAAGAACTGGAAGCTTATTTTTAAAATGCTGCTTATACTCTCTCCTTCTTCTGTGTTTTTTATAGTAGCTAACGTCACAGGTGCAGAGCAGTGGAGCATAGATAAAGGCTACCAAAACTCCCTGATTGACCAGACATTATGGACGTTGTTTTAAACCGCGAAAGATAGTCTTACGCAGACAGTTTTTCCAACAAAGTTAATTGACTTTGAAGAAGAAAGAATTGTCGGCCTTAGAGAAGTTGGTTTATCTTACAGAGATGCAGCCCTCTGTGTTGTCCGCAATCCCAGCATTGTCGTATATATACGGCGCCAATGGGCTCAAAAAGAATCCAGCACAACGATTGGGAAGACCCTGTAATTGCGATGCATGACGTTTAGTGATTGCGAAGGTTCGCGACTGCAAAGCGCCTGCAAAGAGACTGCCAACAGGTAACACCTCGCATCCCTACTATATGTATGGTAATCAACAGGCTTTTACAGTTTTCATTATGAGCTTACCGTCCTGTACGGCATTTACCCCTGACATCTGCTGACATGCAAGCATACGGTCTTCAGGCTGTTGCCTTAGACAGAACTTTGAACGAACAGGCTCGTGTTTAGTGACGAATTTAGTTTTGTCCTTTCCAACTCCATCCAGTGCGCGAGACAGCGGCAAACAAATCCAGCTGTAAAATTGTGTGAGGTGCCATTAGCCGAACATTGCTGATCATAATAATGGGATCTCTGTCTAATTACGCTACAGTGGCTGTCTACTGATCAGCAAACACACGTCTCATACAGCCGCGTTAGGGACGTCTCCAGGATCTACATGCATCAAAAGTTCGCATACTGCCATGACAAGCAGGCTCACCCGATGTTCATCTATTGAACACGTCTGGGACGGCATGGGCCAACAGCTCCACTAACATCCAGGAGAGACATCCACTATCGTTCAATTAGAACAGCGATTTCTGATTTCTGCAGATGTCTTAAACAATTAATATTTATTTTTAGTTTGTCTCAGTACGTTCATCAAGTTCCAAGTTCTTATTTTTCCTTCACACTGAGTAGGGCCGGGGGAACACCCCCGAGTACTCTCATTTTTGAAGGATCTAATCAACAAACCCTAATATTTTTGGAATATTTGTCAGTGCCATAGATAGCGGAAGAAGAGAAGGAGAAGAAGCATACAAATACAGGATAGAAAGGAAACATCCATGCCGACACCGGGAATCGAACCCAGGTTCCGATACATCTGAATCCACTAGAACATGCCGGAAAGGCATTAATTCTTTTAGATAATTCAATAATTAGTGCATGGCTTCCTGTGATTAACATAAATCCGATTTAGGGATCCGATTCGCACTACAAATAAGTAGTGCGAATTTAATTTTTCTTTTGTTCAGTAAATGTCAAATTTGTATTGTTTGTAATGAGCAGATATATTACAATAATAATATAAATGTAGCCTTTTCGTTTTTGTGTGTTTTCGGATTTTAAAAAAATGAAACAGAAGAAAATAACAAAGGAATTTGAAGGAATAAAAAATTAAGGAAAGTAGGTTTCAAGTTCTTTAAGAAATTTCTTATTGCTATTAACATCATGTTAATCATTCTACAATTAAACGGTTATCTGAGAATCAGCAAATATTTTAATGTGCCATCTTCTATTTTAATTGCAATTGCAGTATTTATCTAACTGTTGGTTTCGTTGTGTTTTGTTTCGAGGTTTTTATTTGCTAATAAGTTCCACTGTAAATAAAAGAATCTCTTCGTAGAGGTCAACCTTGATTATAAAACAGGAGCAAACATTACTCGGTCAACAGAAAGTAAATGAATTTGAATATTTGAATATGCTTCCATGTTTCAGGCCTAAGGGAATCCTCCGCAAAGGAATACATGCAAACAGTCCTCTTCCCAGCAGACGCCGTGGAACCGTGGAAGCAGACAATGTCAGACCTGTTGCAGTGTTCCAACGTTGTGCTAACACTCGAGAAGAAGCTGAACAGTCTGTCACTGCCATGCATGCCTATCATCCCTTGGTGTCGTCACATTTTGTGGTCCACTTCCCGATTTTCGACTCATCCTGTTCTCGTTAGTCCATTGCTTTCACATTCACTGCGCTGTAGTGGCACTATAGGAAAATCCTCCTTCAATCCAATCATTCGGCTCCGTTCAAACTCCATAACTTGCTTATAAGGCGTCCTTTGACATAGACGAGGCATACTGACTAATAGGCACGTGTACAGCTCACTGACGATGAAAAACTACTTGACTGGAACAGTCCTTTACTTATATGCTCTTACATTACAGTTCAGAGGCACTGCTGAGTCTAGGCATGCGCAATCATTCCCAAATTTTTAATGATTTACATATCACACCCTGCTTTTTATTTCCTGTAAGTTTCACTTGTTTTGCATGTTTCCTTCATGGTGTTGCTTTTTTCACAGACATGAGTGTATATAAATAGTGGTTAATAATACTAACTAGGTGCAACTCGTGAAATATTCACGGAAGTAAAACAAATTCCAAATTTATGAAATATCATGAAATTTTTCAAAAACACAAGATTAAAAAAGATATTCTAAGCTCATTTTTTAAAGGAAATAAAATGCATAAACCCTGCTGCATTCGATCTACTTGCTTTTTCCCTTGCTGAGAAAGTCAAATTATCTTTTTTCGATCTATTGATGTTGTCATTACCTCCTGCCCTAAAATAATAGGTTCCTCCAATCCTGTGGCACACACACTGTGGCGCCATCTGGTGGTCGGCAATGTCATGATGCCAAACAGACATCCGTACATTTTTCGCCTATTAGTATGTTGATGGCTGCGAAAAAGTTGAGAACGATGATAGGAAAGTTGCCATTATGAGCAAGGAAATTACAATGGCTGTAACCAAATAACTTCGTTGTATTTATTGACTGAGCCTGCGAAGTTTTTCTATTCGATCTGAACATTTTGCTTCTCTATTTGTCCATTTGTCTATTGGCCCGTTTTGTACTCGCACTACGTAAACCGGATAGATAAATTTCCATAAAAGTTAATGCATTCTTTATTTATGATCCAATTATTTTGGTTTCCTTCCCTCCCACAGTCCTGAAAATTAATTCCCAGAGCTGCATACGCAGTCCCCGCCACAAGATGAAAAGCTGAGCGTATACCTACTACATAAAAATATTTTTCCTACATCTCAAGATTCCTTCATTAAGGGCCAATCTTAACAAAATGAATTGGAAGGACATTGGATGGATTTAAAAAAATCTGCCATTAAAATTTCAGCTTCTAGGTTATATAAGTTATTATTGAGTGATCATAATAATATCTTTAGCCTATTTTCCTAAGGAACATCAGACTAAAAACTCAGTACTTTGTTACCTCTACATTCCTTAAAAATTTTTCAAGCAGTGTGATTTTCTTAAATTTTAGCGTGATATTAATGGTAAGAGACTGTTTAATTTCTGTATTTAAAAATTTTTCCTATAGCATCATGTATTTGCTAGTAAAATTGATAGAAATTCCCATAGAAAAAGAGGTTGCTGGAAGAACTTTAAGACTACTTCCTTGAATTTTTTTGTTATATATGAAAAAGTAAAAAAACTAAAAGCCGTCATTTATTTTTAAATTTATTCATGTTTTGAAAAAAAAAAAGTACATCCGTAATATCTTCAATGGATTTCCTCTATTACGTAAATGTTAGAAATGCAACCATCTCATTTCAGTTGTCAGTTATAACTTTGTTGTTTAAGGTCTCCGACTTATATACCGCAGGTTGTCGGTTCGAATCCATATATCTCTTTTTCTTTCTCTTATTCTTTTTTTTTTTCTCAATGTCCGCGTGGTTTTTTTTTTCTTATTATTTTTTTAACGTTTTTTATTTTTTTTCCTTTATCTTTCTTTAAGGTACTTTTTTTATTATTATTTTAATTTTTTTATATTATTATGGGTCGCTACAATTGTGGATTAGCACAAAATTATATTCACTTGTTTATTTTAAGTAAAATACAAACGTTACACCGTGTTTCATAGAAATATAAAAATACTGAAAGAGAGGCTTTTATTTACACCACGAAGTTTTAAAATTAAGTGGTAATACTGAAGTAGGAAATTATGTATGGACTATCAAGACGATCCGTTCTTCGCTCGGGTTACAAAAAACAAATGTTCTAATGTGGATGCATTCGAAATTGCAATTGGGAGATCACTTGGAACTTTCCAGGTTGGTACAAAAAAACAAGACAAAAAACAACAACACCTCAAAAGGTCTGATCTCATTACAAATCTGTATCTATCCCGAAAACCTCGTAGAAGTATCTTTGAACCATGTTTGCCCATCCACTCACCGTCCTCCCAGTGTACACCCAGGTTATTTGAATTTTGTAGCATCATAACCCTATCATTTCAAACCTTTCCTAGTTCGTAAAAAAAATCATCTGATCATTACAAATCTATATCTAACCCCAAAACCCAGTCGCTATTATGCACAACAATATTTTAGTTGCAATTGTTGCACAACACTATTTGTATAGTTCCCATTGTCGCACCGGGTGCATATGTAGCGCTATTGTGCCTCTTTCTTATGTGTGATTTTCCACTTATGTTACCTTCTTAAAAGAATTTCTTCTGAAATTTCAGCCTTTATTTCAAAACATCTCAACAAGTAATGAAGTGCTGGGGATTTTTCGTATGTAATGCTGAAAAGAAGCTCAGAAATTGGTAGAAAATTTCCCAACTAAATCAACTATCAGAGAGGAATGAAAACTTATTCCTTGTTACGGTTACTGATTCCATTAGTCTGCGATGATTTATTATTTTCATAAATAATGAAGCGAACATTCTAATGTTTTGGGCAATTGTAGCATGCTAAATCCAAATCCGATGTTGTAAATTCCTATCAGGAACAGATTTTTTTTTTTAAAAATCGTATCTGATTTATCCACATCAAATCCGTCGCTGTGTGTGTGTGTGTGTGTGTGTGTGTCCACTCCCACCTCCTTAACTTCTGAACCCCTGGATAGATCTTTTTAAAACTTGGAGTGCATATCCGAAGCGTAGGGACGATCTATGTTTTAAATTTGATATCTTTCTCAATAAGTCCACTTCCTGGCATTTTACATTTTCCTGCAAGTCATCTGATACTGAAAATTTCCAGACAAGAAGCCTTTGTCCGTCCTTACTTAGAAAAGCACTTTTTCATGAAGACTTGTATTTATTTATCTTCCTGAAGAAAACATTCTTTTCAAGAAAACTTTTATATAACATTCATTTATTGGCTCGATATGCCCCAACCCAACTTCCAATATTGAGAGACAGACTTTGTCTTTTGGAAAAATTGCCTTTTGACTGTACTTACAGGAAAATATCGATTTGACAGAAGAAAAGATATGAAAAACAAAACAACAAGTTTTGTATTGTCTATCTCCACTGATTACCATTGACATCTTCTGTTGCTATGAAAGCAATGACAGTTGCTACTGGTTTCCGAGACTAAAAGCATTCCCATATTCCAGGAAAAGACAGATATTATTGTCTATCTTATTTTTCTCCTTAGTCAAGCAGCTTTTTGTTAAGACAGAAGATCTAATTATCTTATCCTTTCTTGTTTTTCTTTCTTGTTTTCTTGTTTTTCAAATCAAAAATAATTTGTCCACCTTCTGTCTTAATCTACTTATCACGATCATCAAATCAGTCTCTACATATGTCCCCTATCCCCATCCAAAGCTTTTGGAATCCCTGGATGGATCTTCTTTGCACTTACATTCGAGGACTAAGGTATTTGAAATCTTTACCAAATGGTCCAAGGCGAAAAATAAATTATTAAACACTATAAGGTGACAAAAAACGTTATTAATTAATCGCTAGCAGGTGACAAAAACGTTATTAAGCGCTAGCAGGTGACAAAAACGTTATTAAGCGCTAGCAGGTGACAAAAATTTCCATAGAATGCATTATAATACAAAGAATGGATTTCTATCGTATTTATGTTTAATTCACACTATCTTATTATCTTTTTTTTTAATTATTAAATTTAAGCTAATTGGATGGACACCATAAAAGTGATCCAATTTCGACAATTTAAGCAAATATTATTGTTGATAATTCAGAATTCAGAAAAAAAATATTCTTGCATTCAGAAAATGTTCTAATTTGAATATAAATATAGATTTTACGTTTTTCGCGACTTAAAAACAAGGAAAAGAATGGTTTCATATTGTACACGAAACCATAGCGACCCAATACATGTTTCATTTTCGGTCATTTCCGGTGAGACAGAAAGTTGCCACAGACCGAAACTTATGTTTTTCCCCACCTCTACAACTTCATAAGGGTTTCAAATAACTTATGTATGTCCGACTTTTTGGTTTGAGCTACAGAAGTGGCGATATTTTTCAGTTTCGCCCACTTCCATTTCCTGTGAGACCATAGTCCGGAACTCGTACTATTTCCACCTCTGTATGTCATGTCTGTATGGCTTATAATTTGGACTGTAGACATGGCGACGGACAAACAGAATCTTCTCTACTGTGTACGACTTTTAAATTTTTTTTTTAAAAAAATAATAATTTAAGGAAAATAGGCTTTAAGTTCTTTCGACCTTTTTGGTTTTTTAAGTTTCATATTTCTGCCTATTCATTTTTTGTGATTTCATTATAAAAGTTTTACTTATTAAAAGTTCCCCTTATTTCTTGGAGTCAGATCTAAATTATAAGGGCCCCTTTTACATAGAAAATGTTTTTATATAGGAAATTTCAAAATGTTTTTAAACTGAAACATGAATATATTAGGGAAGATATATTGATCAACATCAAACTTTATACCGGCTGATCTAAAAGTAACGAAAAATTTGAAAATGCAATAATTTTTGGAATATTGATAGTAGAAAGATGCGGTTTTCACAGTAATGCTCGGAATACCGCGGGATTTTGTGTCGAAACAACGAAACTTTATTGCCTGATTAGTTACAATTCCGACCACCAGATGGCGCTGTCGGCTATAAACAGCACATCTCACTGACAACGTTAAATGTGAAGGTTACAGCAGTGTTGTTTTCTTATTAGTTCTTAGATACAAGTGGCAAAGGACCCATCACTTGTACAGCACTGAAGTAAATGATAACCAAATTTGTAGACACAGGTTCTTTGGAAGCACATCCACGAAGCAGAAGACCCCGAACATCACGTGCCATTGTGCAGGTGAATAAACTATCGGCAATTTCCCAACATGGGAATGCCGCGCGACATTTCACGAAGAATTGGCATATCGTACGGCACTGTACGCAGATCACTGCGAAAAGATATCCTGAAGAGATATCCCTACAAAATTCAACACTTGCAGGAACTGCAACCAGTCGATTTCACGATTGCTCAATGTGTTTTCCAGCAGATGGACGACCATGAAGATTGGCTGTTTAAGGTATTGTGAACGGATGTAGCGCATTTCCACACTTAATAGCAGGTCAACATGCACAACTGCCGCATCTGGGCTACAGAAAACCTACATGCATTTGTGGAAACCCCCCTGCATCAGCCAAAAATTACAGTCTACTGTGATTTCACCGCTGAATTCATTACTGGGGCCTTTTTCTTTGAGGAAGTCAGGGGTCTGAACTTCAAACAGTTACTGTCACGGATGAGCGATATGCAGCACTGCTACGGAACAGAATTATTCCACATTTGTAAGAGTGGCAAGCACTCCATAAAGTCACATTAATGCAAGATGGAACACCTTCGCACTTTGCTATTCCTGTCAAGCGACTGCTACACTCAACATTCGGGGAGAACAATGTACTCAGTCGGTTTTTCCGCATGAGTGGCCACCAAGATCTCCTGACCTCACAGCTTGCGACTTTTGGTTGTGTGGTTACTTGAAGTCAAAGGTGTATCGCGATCGGCCAACGTCACTGGGCACGTTGAAGGATGCCATCCGGCATCATGTGTCTGCAGTAACAACAGATATGGTGTTGACTGTGGCGAACAGTGTCCTGCGTTCTCTGATGGCTTTGCTCCTGACTGAGAGGTGTCACATTGAACATTTGTAAGCCCGTATTCCGTGTCAACTTTCCTACCCCTATCAGAAAAATGACGCAACAAATTGTGGCGCCAACTGGTGGTCGGAAATGTAACTAATCAAGCAATAAAGTTACGTTGTTTTGATACAAAATCCTGCGTCATTCCGAGCGTTTCTGTGAAAATCGCATCTTTCTATTATCACTATTCCACAATTATTGCATTTTCAAATTTTTAGTTACTTTTGGATCACCCGGTAATTTCAGAGTTCAATGAAATTGTCCAGCTTAGATTAAGGTTTGGTGTTTGTTGTCTGTGTTTAGGGGCCTCTTGACTGTAAGCGCTAAAATTCTGTTTTGTCAAGTAACTAAAGAATAATGCACTAAATTAAATGAAACTTTATATTTGAAAGTTTAGAATTATTTGGTACATCTTATTAAATTTTCTTAGAGGTATCATAAGGACCATTTTGTTTAAAATACGATGCCCTTAAGTAATTCAAAGAACAGTGCCCTGATTTACATCAATTTCATATTAAAGAGTTGAATTGCTTAGATCTTATTGATGTTGGTGATGAGGCACCTTCATTAAGATTCGCTTTTCTGAATTAGGCAGAAGTTTTGCACATTGTAGTTCAACTAGAAATGTTGTGACGTACATTTTGATGTATTGGGCTTTAAGTCGGCTTTACAATATGTGGATTGTTGATACGTACTTTATTTACATTATTAGTATTAAAGAGTTTGTTTTTGTTTACGGCCAAAACTTTCTAACTGAATAAAACAAACTGAATTGTCTTAGATTTAGAATTGATTTAGAATTTAGAATTTAGTTGATTTAGAATTCCTTACTATGGAGAAAGTTTTATGGTAGATTTATTGTTATTTATTTTTAAGATTATTTATGTTTCGCTTTATTCAATTATGTGTTTACTGTTTAAATATTTGTACACTGTTAAATATTTAAACAGTGTACAATTTGAGGAAAAAAATGTAATTACAGAATATTTGAATTAGACCGTAGATAATGCTGCAATTTTACAATTAGCGGACTTTTTTTGTACAGATGATGATTTATAGTTCGAATATTGATAATTTCTGAATAGAAGATAAGTTACATCTGAGCAAAGCTGCGAGATCTATTTTATCCATTTAAAGTTGTTAAGTTTTTTTGCGTAGATTCAAGATGACATTCATGCAGATGCCACAAAAGACTATTTCCAATCACAACAAAAGGGGAGAAAGCAATGTCATAGGTCTCGATGGACATCCTTGCTCAATTCAATAGCCATTCAGAAAAAAAAATGTGGTCAAAGACCTCAGAGCAATGCTTCTCCAAGCGAGACACAACAAAGGCGCCACTTCATCAGTGTCGAATCTATTATTACAGGCGACGCAGTTCTCAGCAACTGAGGAAGCAACCGCAATTTGAGCAGTCCAAAGAGAAACTAAAGATATTAATGCAACAAGAAAAATATGTGAAAAGAGATTTAGCGTGCCTGAATTAATCAAAGAAATGGATAAAAAAAACGAAGGCACAACGCTAAGAGAAACGAATTTGCACCCTGTGCTGTCATTGGGAAGACACCGGGACGTACCGTTTCGTCCCTTTTAGGATTCATCAGCCAGCCAAACTCCACGTGGAGTTTGGCTGGCTGATGAGTCCTAAAAAGGACGAAATGGTCCGTCCCAGTCTCTTCCCGATGACAGCTCAGGGTGCGAATTCCTT
>JAFIDM010009631.1:289361384-289435775 GCA_023159025.1 Thereuonema tuberculata | reverse complement strand
TTGCCGTATTCTAAACGTTTGTTTATTAAATCGATTTTTTCAAATAAAGAAAGATTTAAAGATCACTGTACGTCCATCGTGAGAAGGTATGTGTAGGTGTCATCTCGGTATTTATGTCTGAGAGTCGTTCTTTCTTCTATATTCGAAAAAATTCTCAACATCGAGGTTCTCAATATACGCGAGACTCTGGGGTATTTCCCACATCGTTGAAATGAAGATTGACGAGGTCGATCTGAAAACGATTCCAGAACACTAGGATGCGAAAGGCCTCGCCTATCTTCCTTTCAACGATGTGGGAAATACGACAGTCTTTCGTTTCCAGTAACTTCGCCCGCAGTCACATTAGGACGACAAGTTCTTAATAGCTTTAAACAAGTGAATATAATTTTGCGCTAAAGCATAAACTTAAGGGTGACCCATAAGAATAAAAAAAAATTGAAATTAATAAAAAAAAAAAGAAAGTACATTAACGTCAGGAAAAATTAAAAAAAAGTTAGAAAAAAAAAATAAAAAGAATTAGGAAAATAAGAAAAACAAAAACAAAACTTAAAAAAAAAACAAAACTCATGCGGTTATTGAGAAGAAAAGATTATGAGAGAAAAAAAAAGAAAGAGTAATACATACATATTTGAACCGACAATCTTTAGGATATGAGTCCGAAACCTTAACCATCATGCTATAACTGACAACTGAAATGAATAATTGCCTTTTTAACATTTAAGCTGATAGCGGAAATCCAATGCCAAATATCTCGAACATGTGGAGGTGGGGGGCATTGAAAATACCCCATTCCTACAGTGTTTGGGCCTCTGAACACGCTGGTGGAATCCGCTTGTCGATCCGACCATTCGTTCGGGAGTAGTTAGGAGTGAACGTACACGGATGGACGGACGGACAGGACAAACGCAACAGCTACCGATTTTGGTCGCTATCACAATAGCTCCCAAATGGGTCGCTAAAATCATTTCCATAGAAACTAATCCACAGTATTAGCACGTGTTTCAATTTGAACTAAATGACTTAAATTTAATCCATTTATAGTAAAAACTTGAGATTTAATCAGTTTGGAGCTAACAGGAAATGTGAAATAGATTGAATTCCATGAATATGATAATTTATTGATTTAAACCTTTTCTATATATTTTTTATCAGCCAAAAAGCTAAGCCCAAACAAAAAAAAAAAAAGAAAGATTAAGAAAATTAAACCCCAAATTTTATTCAGGAATACTCTTTTCAGAAGATTTCACGAAAATTATTTAACTACTATACAAAGGCTTATTCTTCATAAATCCAGCGAGATTTTTTTTTCTGAAATAAACAATTTCCACAAAATTCTTCGATGTGTTTTCAATAATTTATTAAACTTTGCAAAATTTATCAAAATGTCAAGCAAATTATACTGTTAACTTGATGATGATGATGATAATATAATTTTGCCGTGCTGGCGTGGCCAGTATGCCGTTGTCTGCCGTTGTGGCCAGTGCGCCAGTTCCCGGGTTCAGATCCCGGTCGTGGCATGGATATTTCTTTTCTTCTTCTGTGTTTCGTCCGTTTCCCCCCTGGGACTCATTCTCTCAGGTGTATCCTCGACGAGAAAGTGCATTCTTTCTCGTCTCTGATTTCCTAGCCTTGTTCTGACGTTGTCAGGAGGGGCTAGCGCGTGGTCCGTTGGGGCCCATTCGCGAATAATAATAATAATAATATAATTTTATCTACTATATCAATTTTTCAAATATAATTTTGCCTCTTATATCAATTTTTTAAAATAACTTTGCCCATTATTTTTTAATGTAATTTTATCATTATATCAGTTTAATAACAGTAGGCAAAATTTGCCTACTTCTTTTAATTATTTTAATCAATGCAAGTTCGTATTCTGCAACGCGATGGAATTATCCCATTTTCAATTTAGTTCAATATAGGAATTTTTTACATATTTTATTCAAGTCCATTTAATTGCATGTAACGTACTCACAGATATCTGCAAAAGAAATCAGGATAAGATGGAGCGCTTGTCACTCTCAGGTCCGTAACCATGAGTGGGTGACAATGAGAAAACTTATCGTTCGACGGGCTCAAGAGAGCTGAGACGCGTAAAACGAGTATTCGCTGTGGGGTAATGGGATCTCAGCAGTAAAAATCTCTTCGGCAATTGGAAGAAGCCAAGCGTCGTTTTGTAATATTTCTTAAAAAAACAAAAAGCAAAAGAGAAATTCCAAAGAACTTAAAACGCAGTTTCCTTAAAATGTTCATTCTTAAAATTTTAAATAATTATTTAAATAAAATGTTAAAATTTTCTTTTTTTTAATTTGTTGAAACGCCAAAAATGAAAAAGCCTACATTGAAATTCTAATATCTACTAAATAGAAACACCACAAATTTTCTGATTTCTGAAAAAAAACTGAATGAAATCGACATTATTTTCTTAAAGTTAAAAATTGGATTAATTTTAATCGTATCAAACCATGCGCATTCAGTTAATTCTATTGTTTAAGACAATGAGATATTAATAGGATAGAAATCCATTGTTTAAATTCTATAAGAATTTTTATCGCCGTCACGAGCTAATATCTCGACTAGGATCCACTTGAAAAAAAAAATACAAATGTGAAAGTTAGATCGTCCTTAGCCCTGAAATAAGCATACCAAATTTCAAGAAGATCCATCCAATGGTTCAAAAGTTATTAAGAAAGGGGGGGGAGGAAACACGCGTAGACTGACTGATTTCAAAGTCTGGCTTTCCTAGAAAGGGGCATCCATTAATTACGTGAGCTCAAAATGGGGGGGGGGGGGAGGGGTCCCGGAAAAATCCCACCAAATTCAATGGAAAGGGAGGGGGGGGGTCAATGAAAATCTCACATGAACTTTTTCATTCAGAAAATACACATATTATAACAGATTATATCATTTTGTAATATTGTCTATCTAAATTTAATTATTTAAAAATTATAGGGGAAATCTTACCTGAGGGGGAGGGGGGGGGGTCCCACCACATCTTACCAAATCTCACCAAGGGAGAGGGAGGGGTCCAAATTTTTTAAAAAACACCTCACGTATTTAATGGACGCCTCCAAAGTAGACTAAAAATGGTAAATACTGGAGGCATGAAATAATACATACAGTAGAGTCCTGAAAACTCGGCCTAATGTGGACCGAAGGGTGGCCGAGTTTGTGAAACTGCGGGTTATCGGGAAAGGAGTTAAAATAAGAATAAGTATGATTTTTTTTCGTCATAAAATACTTTTATTTGTTGCTTGAGAATAGAACAGTTTACAAAGAATGCTATAACTCAAACTTAAACTGTCCAAATAAACTTAAAAAAATACCTAATACATGAACTGTATATAAATGTGACTTGTAACGGGTCTGCGCACGGGGTTTTTCCGCCCTGCCAGGGGGTGGCCGAGTTATCCGGACTGCTGGGTTATCGAGTGCCGAGTGTTTGGGACTCTATTGTATTTATTTAGGTAATGTCTTCAACATTAACTTGTAAGTGAAATTTAACGTTTATTTTTAGAAAATAAAAATTGCGAAATTTCAACATCATTCACAGTTTCGTGCAGTCGTATTATGGGCATTCTTACCAAATTAGTTATTTTATAGTTGCAATTATTATTTTGTGACTTTTTTATGAAATCGAAGCCAACAGTTTGTCTAGGGATTAGTAATCTATACAAAATTTATTAATTAATCGCAACAAAATTTCATCAACTTGTAATCAAATATGTTGAAATGAATGAACTGAAAAATGATCTTAAGAAAAATCTCATTAGATTTTCTGTGGGTGTCTTTTAATTAAAAATTAATTGAATTTCTTACCCATTAAAAAGAAATCAGAAAGTTAGTTTTGCAATATTTTTTAATTAAAAATGGAATACTTTGGAAACAATAATTGCATTAAGAAATTAAGTCTTAATAAGTCTTAGCTTTCAATATGTCTTAGGAACGTGCAGAGCTAGGAGAAGAAAGGATGGGAATTCTCAGAATACTATTCATAGTTTTTGACAACTTGGTAAGTTCAGATAGTAATACCGACTTCCTAATATACGCACTGTAAGACTCAAAATAATTGAAATGAAGTGCAGTAGATGTAAACTTTCCGTATTTCTATGTAATAACGCTTTAAGGTATTGATAGTAATTAGGACTCACAGGACAGAAAATTATCAGATTGAATAGGACGATCCCTTTTTAGAGTTCTTATCTACCATTTAATTTCAGCTTCTCTTAGTTCTTAATTTTAGTCATGCGATTAATGCGCTTTAGCACAGACGTAAAACTTAAGCATATTTCTCTTGCGGAACATTATCAGTTGCCGAGCCTTCAGTCAGATTACTTGACCACAACAGAACGGCATTAAAAATTTATTTATGGTGCTTTCTAAAACTACATTATTAATAATTTCTATTTACAGTATAACTTCGATTATCCGTCAGGGGTAAGAGATCCCTAATAGACTCGGCAATCTAACTTATTTATTAAATAAATGGTATATTATGTAACTGTATCAACAATGACAGGATAATAATGTGACGGCATTTAGTTGAGTTAGACTATTGTTCGTCATTTGTAATTTCTTCATTCATGTCGAGAAATGTCTCGAACAGTTCGTCGTTGAGGGCGAGCTTCTGCATCTAATGCTCATCTGGCCTGCGCTTATAGTAGGCTAAAAAAAATGAACATTGAAATTTTAATTTTAATCTAGTATGCTGAAATTAATGAGTTTTTTTTTTCCTTTCTCCGACTCTTCTCTCTTTCCGTTACACACACAGAGGGGGTGATAAGAGATATTTAACAATAATTTGAATATAGTCCTCGTGACCTAATGGATAAGATGTCTGATTTCGGATCAGATTTCGGTTCCTGTCGCGCACGTTTCATTGTAGAAATTATTTTCACAGGAAATGAAAATTATGTTTCAAACACAGAGAAAGTGCGTTACAGAAGTGCACAGACAGTTCTGGAAAACTATATAAGAGATGCACAACCTAATGAAATTTGATTAAACTTTAATTAATATTTATTTTTTTACCGGGCCAACAAAACATAAATATAACTTACATAATTGACGAAATGAACATTAATTATTATTGTTATTATTATTATTATTATTAAATTTATTTTGAATAAATAGGTACATTAAACCTTATGTATGGAGATGTAAAATAAACTGAGTAAATATTGTCATTGCCATGAGTGTTTTGTAGTAAACACCAGTTATGACTGTTGCCAAGAGAACAGAGAGAGGGGAAAATCTTCCGGGAATCGGCCTCCACCAACACTATCTAGTTCTAGTGGATATTGCCTAAACAGTTCTGAGAAAGTGAAGAGGGAATGAACATTGGCGCTACGACGGAGTAATTGTATATACATACACAGTTATGACTGTTGCCAAGAGAACAGAGAGAGGGGAAAATCCTCCGGGAATCGGCCTCCACCAACACTATCTAGTTCTAGTGGACATTGCCTAAACAGTTCTGAGAAAGTGGAGAGGGAATGAACATTGGCGCTACGACGGAGTAATTGTATATACATACACAGTTATGACTGTTGCCAAGAGAACAGAGAGAGGGGAAAATCCTCCGGGAATCGGCCTCCACCAACACTATCTAGTTCTAGTGGACATTGTCTAAACAGTTCTGAGAAAGTGGAGAGGGATACCAGAAGAAGAATGGAAAAAACATTACAAGTCACTCTGGAATGAAGAAGATCAGGTAGAAGTTGAGAATGATTTTCAGAAATTTGATAATACAACGGAAAGCTCAGATGGAATTACAATGGATGAATTAGAAAATGCTTTAAAAAACTCAAAGAACAGGAAAAGTCCGGGATCAGATGGGATATATATAGAATTATTTAAATATGGAGATGAAAAATTAAAAGAAAAATTACTCAATCTTTTTAATGAGATCTGGAAAAAACAACAAATACCAACGGAATGGGAAACTGGAATAGTAATTAGTATACATAAAAAAGGACCAAAGGAGAATTGTCAAAATTATAGAGGAATAACATTGCTACAGACAGCATACAAATTATTTACGAACATTATAAAAAATAAATTAACCCAGTTTACAGATACATATTTAGAAGAAGAACAGTGTGGATTTAGGAAAGGAAGAGGATGTACAGATGCTGTATTCACATTGCAGCAATTACTTGAAAAAAGAAGAGAGTTTAATTTGCCAACATACCTACTTTTCATTGATTACGAGAAAGCTTATGACAAGCTAAACAGAAATTTACTGTGGAAAATTATGGAAGAAGATAAAATTCCGAAGAAATTAATTGATATAATTAGAAGTATATATAGAGAAGCAAAAATTAATATAAAATTCATGAACGGGAAAATATCAGAACCTTTAACTGTAAATAAAGGAGTGAGACAAGGATGTGGACTTTCCCCAATACTTTTCAACATATATATAAATAGAATTCTAAAAGAATGGAAATCAATATATAAAAATGGTATCCAGATCACAAAAGATAAAAAATTGAAGACATTACTATATGCTGACGATCAAGTTTTGATAGCAAATTCAGAAGATGAACTTCAAATTGGAGCAAATCATTTAAATACTATCTCAAAAAATTATAAAATGAAAATTTCGGAATTAAAAACAAAATCCATGGCAATGTGTGGAAAACAAATACAAAGAGTGAAAATTGTAATTAATGGAAAAATAATAGAACAAGTATCAGAGTTTAAATATTTAGGAAACATAATTTCATGTTATAACGATGAGACAAGCCTGATATCAAACATACAGACATACAACAGAATGAATGGAATAATTAGAAGAAGATTTGGAAAACAAATGACGAAAGAAACACTACTAAGATTACATAATATTACAGCCAAAGCAGCAATTAAATACGGGAGTGAAAACTGGATACTAAAACAAAGATTGGAAACTGCACAAATGAAATTTCTGAGACCTTTATTAGGATTTACACGTCTCGACAAAAAGAAAAGTTATGGTATTCGAGCCCAATTTAAAACTCCAAGTTTAATTCAAGAAATTCAAAATTACCAAAAAAATTGGCTTAACCATGTAAAAAGGCTATCTAACGACAAGATTCCAAATTTGATTTTGAAATATCAGCCCAAAGGAAAAAGAGACAGAGGACGACCAAAACTACGATGGAAAGACCAAAATCATCTTCAGAGCTAGGAACAGACAATCATTGTCTATACCTAAGATGCTCAAGACAAGACAAGACATACACAGTTATGACTGTTGCCAAGAGAACAGAGAGAGGGGAAAATCTTCCGGGAATCGGCCTCCACCAACACTATCTAGTTCTAGTGGATATTGCCTAAACAGTTCTGAGAAAGTGGAGAGGGAATGAACATTGGCGCTACAACGACGGTCTGTAATGACACATGTAAATATTATGTTTGTATATATGTATAGTTAAACATGATCGAGATAATTCCAAGTTTATCTAAACAAAAAACAAAAACCAAAACAAAAAATCGAATAATATTAGAAATAATTCAATTTTTTTAAAACGCTCCGTTGTTCGATATTTTGAAACTTTCAGTTGTTACCTGCGAATTTTCGTAAGCTGCTTGGTCGAAAGTTGGAAGTAACTACACATATAATCTACATATCTATTACGGATTAGTGAGATTAACAACAGAATAACTGCTAATCAAAGTTTTACTTTAATCTCCTTTAATACATTTCTTCCTTTTCATAAAGCTCAATTTCTTTTGCGTAGTTCGAAAAAGAAGAATTAATTACTTCGGAAAGAAATGCCTTTACATCGGAAACTGCAGCGTGGAGATGTTACCCCAAGTTTCAAAAACAACATGATTTCCTCTCAAGTCAGTGTTTTAGGTAAGATTAAGGACTGGAAATTAGAAAAAAATTAGAATTCTTTTAAAGTTGTTTATTGAGGACAACAACCGTTTAATTTCTCATTAAAGAGAAAGTTTAACTTGTCTTTAAAAGTCTTTAGATTAAAACAGTCGAAAACCGTGAATTCATTAGCTCGTTAATTCATTCAGACAGTTTCCCCCGAAGAGAAAGCTTAATTATTCTTGAAGATCAGAACAACAAGGAATAAAAGATTCAGGAAAAGTTAATTGAGGGTAGTCTTACGTTCGCTTGATAAGAAAAGTAAAGAAATTGAACCTGCATTAGACAAAGTTTGTCTTTTGGTCTGACCGCCCTACCATTCAAGATTACAAGCAGTTGTAATCAAGCAACTTTTATGGTGTGAAGGTGTTAACACCAAATTAAGGAAGCCAGACACACAATTAAAATAAACTAATTTACTTTAGGCAACATCGAAGGATTTCTTTGAATAAGAAAATTAGACTGATTAGTTAGAAAAAATTTTTTTTTTTTTGAAATGTAATCGTTTGAGAAAAATAATTTTTGAACATTTGACGCGTTTCAAATGTCTTCAGCCGTCACTTAACAACACCATCGTTGTTTCATAATAAAATGTAATTTAAGAACGTTTTTAAAATAAGTTTTTTAACTTTTAATTCTTAATTGTTTGTTAAAAATTTTCCATTATGTAATTATTTTTTATTTTTAACTAGTCGGCTACCCGTCGCGTCGCTTCTTAGTCTAATGGCTAAGACGTCTAACTTCTGAGCAGTATTCTACCTAATAGAAATAGTGCATCTTTCTTTCTTGACTATCTTTTTTTTTTATTCCTATTGATACTTTTCAGTGGTTTTCGAGTTAGAAATAGTGATGGTTTTTGAGTTACAAATAGTGATTTTTCAGTATTCTACCTAATGAAATACTGCTTCTTATTTCTTTACTCTTTTTTTTTTTTTTTTTATTCCAAATGATACTTTTCAGTGGTTTCTGAGTTACAATAGTGTTCAGTATTCTATCTAATAGAAATACTGCTTCTTTCTTTTTTGAGTCTCTTTTTTTATTGTAAGTGGCACTTTTCAGTGGCTTTTGTGTTCCAAATGTTGATGGTTTCTGAGTTACAGATAGTGATTTTTCAGTATTCTATCTAATAGAAGTATCGCTTCATTCTTTTTTGACTCTCATTTTAATTATAATTGTCACTTTTCAGTGACGTTTGAGTTACATTTATTGATGGTTTTTGAGTTGCAAATAGTGATTTTTTCGGTATTCCGCCTCAAAAAAAGAGTGCTTCTCTCTTTCTTGACTCTGTTTTCTTTACTCCAACATCTGCGTGTACACCCACATATTTTTCAATATCACATAGGATTTGGTTAAGTAAGAATATTTAAAATATTGCAACATTTTGGCAATTATCGTTCTAATTGTCAGTTTCGAATTACAAATAAACTGACTGATGTGAAATAAATAAACAATCTTGAGATTCAAAAAAAAAAAAAGATTGAATACATTACTTATTGATGGGGGAACGGAAAGGAGATATAAGTCAAAAAACCATATGAAGAGAGTTGTAGTCCCTATGGCCTAATGGATAAGGCATCTGACTTCGGATCAGAAGGTTGCAGGTTCGATTCCTATCGCGGATGTTTCATTGTAAAAATTATTTCTATTTTCCATTCTCTCAGAAAATTGCGCCAGACAGACAGACAGACAGAGAAATAAAAGATTTTAGTAATATAGATTGCTCCCTTTCTCCCCAGAAAGCGTTCATTATCAAGTGGACGGTGATTGGCTACCCCCAACCTGCCTCCTGATTGAAGTTCCTTTCCTCTGACAAAGACTTTAATTTGCATAATTATCGCTTTCCTTTGACAAACGTTTATATATTGTGTCCTGTGTGCTAATTTACCACATTGAGAAAGAATTGTATATTGAAGCAATTAGAAACGTCTGTGTATTTTAATCTTGCTTAAAGTGAATTAGTTTATCCTAGTTGTATGTCTGACCTCCTTAATTTGGAATTTCCCACTAGGCACGTAAAAAAGTTTTCTAAGGTGTGAATACTTTGATATATAAAAAAAAAAATGTGTGATTGCAATCTGTCGTTTAAGTTGTAGACCAGAGAAAATGTATTTTTCATCCTTCTCGAGAATCTGGAGAGATGATGCTCTCTTCGTGTCAGAAGTGAAGTCAACGGGAAAAAAACAAATCAAATTTGTGATTTATCAAATACTGTTTAGGATTATATAATTTTTCGCCAGGGGCAACGCTAGGTTTAAGATTACAGTTAAAAGCCTCCGCACTTGACTAAAAAGTGAACTTTAAATTACAATTAAAAATACATCCTGCTAGTTGCGTCCAGAGTGCTGGCTGGACATCCAAATGGGATTCAAAGCGTTGATTATTAACAAGTGGACGGTGATGGTGGACGGTGAATTCAAAGGGGCCAGCACTCTGGACGCAACTAACAGGGCGCATTTTTAATTGTAATTTAAAGTTCATTTTTTAGTCAAGTGGGGAGGCTTTTAACTATAATCTTAGAATATCGCCCGCACGTTAATCTTTTAGCAACGCTAGGCTTATTTAAGGCTTTATTGTGAGCGTATTTAATAGCTTGATTAAAAAAAAAAGAAAATACATATACACAAATTTAATGCAAAAAATAAAACCTGGAAAATGGGCTGAAAACTAAAATCCTAACTGCAAAACCTCAAAATAGAATGTACACAATGCCTGAATAACCTGTCCTTACAGCAATTCGTCTGTTTTCATTATGCAAACTGGAGAAACGCACTACATTTAACTCGCAGTCTTAATTCCACTCTCTATTTCCATTACTTCCAGCAATGAAATGTTTGCTAACAATAGCTCATTCTCTCGCTCAATGATCGGCTACTGGAATAGCCGATTTTAATTTATTCCCATAATGAAAAAGATATTCTATCCTGCCTCAACAATTTCGAGAAATCCTATTTGATTGAAACGAGAACAGCAGTAAACGAACATAGAAATCATTTGGCATTTGTAAAACTACCATTAGTGTTTTTGAAAAGGCTTCCAATTCACTGAGCTTTGAAGCGACCAAACTCTTGGAATCCAATGACAAATGGATTCCCGCCTTTTGAAGCTGCCTTTATAGATGTCAAAGCTATATCGTAAATTCGTGGCTCGAATTTGGAAGTATTAACGCCAAATATTCGGAGCGTTGTTTGGGCTCTGCCTTTGACAAAACATTTTCATTGTTATATTCAATGAATCTATTTATAGATTCTCTATAGATTCTCTATAAATGCTTTCCAATTCACAAAGTAAATTCAATTCCAATTCCTAGAATGAGAGATTGGCTCTTAAATAATTTTTTTACAATGTTTACAAAGACGAAAAGACAAATACTTAACTTTCATTTTAATTGAATAATTAATAAACAAACGCATATTAAAAAAAGTTCTTGAAAGAAGGTATATATTTTTTTAAATGCTATTCTTAATATTTCTTTTCCTTTCGTTAAAATCGTCAAAAACAAGAGAAAATTTTACATTACTGAATACAAACAGTAGAAATTTTCCATTTTCTAACAAATAAAAACTAATTCAATTTAAATATATTTACTTAAGTTGCTTAATGCTATTTAATTTTATGATATCAAAACACGAGGAATTGGAGTAGTTGACAGAATTAAACTCATTGCTAAATAGAATTGTTTCGGTTCAAATATTTTTCTATGAGAGTTTGTGTCATCTTCATGGGTTAAGAAAATTTTCAATGTAAAATCAGTTCGTCTTTTGTCCATAAATGTGCACTCCAAGTTTGAAAAAGATCTATTCAAAGAACCAAAGTTTGAAATCAAAGTTCAAAAGTTATTAGGGCACAGTTACACCCAAATCCACGGTGACCGATTTGAAGAGCCTATTTGGGATAATAGACTAAAAATAAACAAAGAGGTTTCGTTTAAAAAAATAAATTAGGGAATAATCTTTTTAAGGGTAAGCAGGCTTAATGTTCTTTCAGAAACTTCTCGTTGTTAATTTCAATCTTTTTTAATAACTTTCCAATTAATTAAAGTTTTCATAAATATATTTATTTAATTTTATACATTTTTAATTTACATAAATTACAAGTCTATAAAAGAATTGAAGTTCTTTTGACAAAAATGAATGCGTAAAAGTATTAATATTATAGTATAAGAATAAATAATCCCTTACTGCTGAAATCATTAAACAATTTAGATAAATCGTTTTTTACTTCAACAGCAAATTTAATTGTAACTCATAAAATCAAGGTGCTGTCATTACAGAATGCTCGAGTAACGCTTTTTTGGGGAGGATGTGGCTTTCATGGTTATCCATCACAATTCAGGTGAAGTTAGATATCAATAGGACGTCAAATGATATTCTCGATAAACATATAATTCAGTGAGTTATTATAAAAAAGAACTATAAAAAACGTTCTTCTATGAGGAATTTATTTTCGCTGTCATTTTTCAAGCTGTTGTGTGGTTTTGTGTTTAATCTCCAGAGAATAAAGGGTGTTTTTTATTTTAGAATTCGTAGCCATGGCAACAGATGAATGAGTAGCCATATTGAATAACCTACTGCGGTGAAGATCACCACGAATGGATTAACAGGAAAACAGCATAATGACCCACAAGTGTTGGTAAAACGAGAGCAATAGCTTCAAAGAAAGATGATATCCGTTCTTGAAGGCGGAAATTAATATCAGTGAATTCTGTGGGCAATAAAAAAAAACAAAAACAAAAACGACAGGTTCCTAAAATCAGTGTGTGTATGTTGTTTTTTTACACCAATTACGTTTGAGCTTCTAACTGGATCTCCTTGAAATTTGGAAAAGTTGTGGGGAGGGAGAGGGAGATGATTGGAGCAACAACCTCGACCGGCACTTCAAAGGAACAGCAAAGTGGGATCTTCCTATTTTTGTTTGAAAGGTTAGATCCACTTTTTTTTTTAGTTTCCACTTCTAAAAACAGAAACTACAGGCACTGACGTGACTTTTTGATTATCCCCCCAAAAACCTATCTAAGTTGCTATGCATATTTAAAGTATATTTGTACTGTAAGACACATTTAATATGTGAAAAAAAAATCACAGCTAATTCTCTCTCGTAAGATGAGAAAAATCCGTACAGTAAAGCATTCGGACAGTAATAAATTACCACCAAATTCGGACAGTAACAAATTACAGCAAATAGTGTATTGAACATAATCCACTCTTCAAGTTTGCACGTGCTTCAACTCGTTGTCATTATTTTTTTAAGGAAATACGATATACTAAATGAACTCAATGTGGGCATCGCTTGAAATTGACCTTTGAAATTACAATGCTTGAATAAATGAGTTTTAGACTCCAAACAATAGTAATGTCACTTTTAACTATGCAAGCGTTTCATAGATTGCAAATTTTACAACTTCGTTAGTTATTGTATTTACTAAATAACTTGAATCGACTTGCATTTGTTTTTTGTTTTTTTTTGTTTTGTTTTTGAATCCTTTAAAAACTTTTCATAATTTATATTAATAAAAGGAACTGCTTCTTGTAATAATTCACTTGGAATTCACGAACAAACTTCATAGAGTAACGACTGCTCTCAATACTGAATCGAATAAAGAATATTACCCATTTATTAGACCTTTAAACAACAATTCAATAATTAATTTGATTTAATGAGGGCGTCGTCTGTATTATCAATGTTTTTCTCTGAATACTGAACAGTTTTTCATAAAAGGAAGGTAGACAACAATAAAAACAAGAAACGTGGCTTCGATTTCTTTTTTGTTTTTATTATCTGACCTCACCCACGCATTCATATTATTCATTATGCACTGTGAATAATTAAGATCATTTTTTCGATATAGTTGCGGAGGTTCTGGAATGGATTACATATAAAGTTTTTCCCAAGTGAGGTCATCAAATCAGTAAGTATGTTTTTGTGTTGTTTCAAATAACGTTTGAATTGCTGCAGGGCACCTGATACATTTGATGATGAAGTATGAGAAAGAAGGTATATTTAAGAATAGAAATTGTGTGGATCCTTGCCGAGTAGTTATCACGTAGAGTTGAAATAAATTCTCATAGAAACAAATTAGACAGAAACAATAACTAACTACGTATGAGGTCATTTTAGTGAGGTTTTAATTTCCGTGTGCTTTGATATGATGAAAATCAATTGGATGTAAACAAGTGAAGTACGTAAGTGCGGATTTAATTTGTTTTTTCAAAGAACAGAAAATACATGCATTATTCAGATATGAAATATTAAAAAAAAATGTAGACTTTCCACAGTCTTTCACGACTTTTTGTTAATGAATTTCCAAAGCAAAAAAAAAAAAAAGAAAGAGGTACATTTTGTTTGTTATTATTACAATTTCTGGTCATTTTAAAGTTTTTTTTTTTTTTTTTTTTTTTTTAATAAAGTCTTGGTTATTGATTTGACACCTTCGGATTCATTAAAAGGATAAAGTGTAGACTATTTTGCCGATTAAAATGGTTGTCGTCATAGAAAGCCTTCAGTTTTATTACAGTATATTTAGTCAAAACCGACGGCATAATTATGGACGGCTATTCTGAACTGTTTCTAAAGTAGTTCAGATTTCTAAAGCAATTTTAATCTTAAATTTTAATTTTTTATTACAGTACAGCTCGCGGAGATTTTAAGAGGCTTAAAAAGCGGATCAGTATCCATTGTTTTCAATACTGATGAAAATCCTTAAAAGAATAACAATATTCTTATATTGTTTCAGTTCTAATGCTTTTCTATGGGAATTTTCGTCAACTTCACGAGCTTACTTCTCGACAATGATGCTCACAAGAAAAATTTCAAACACAAAAATTAGATCGTCTCTTGCTTTTAAATTTGCATACGACGTTTCGATAAGATTCAACCAATGGTTTATTAGGGGAAGGGGACGCACACATTAATATAAGAACACAAACAGAGACTGATGATGTGATGAGGATCACTTTCACTGAAGTACGTTAAAAATGAGCTACGTTTACACTCAGCTTTCCATAGCGTAGTGGTAACTAAGCATGCAGAGCTGGTGAATACGTCTTCAGGAGTGGAGTTGGGAACCAAAACAATATTCTTATATTTTATGGTGGACCATAATAATATACATAGTTCTAAATATTAAAGAAATCAGTCCATACTTTTCTGCGAGGGATTTTGAAGGTCATATTTAAGGGATTGGAGGGATAAAGCCTAAAATAAATGTATCTATGCTTTTTTAAGTTGCAACATAAATAACCTACGTACCAAACTATTAAAATCCGTCTAACGTTTTAACGTGACGCGAGTATGATAGATAAACAATCACATAAACCGACAAACTGGACAACGACAAATTATTTTAATGAAATAACGAGCGGATTTGGAACAGGAATAGAAAAACGTAACAAAACAAACAAATTAGCATCTTTTAAGCTAATTCCGAATAAGCGATATTTACTTATTGTGGAAAAACTAAATGTTCGCGTTGCTTCATGTTAGCAATGGAAATAAGGAGATATTTGCGGCGTGATTGTCCTTTGAAGACAAGCGTATTTTTTTTTCATGTTTTAAGCAATTTTTGGCTATGATCGGTATTTTTACGGTATTTTTTCCTAACATACAAAGTGCTAAAATCGAATAATTTCGACTGTTGGTCTATCCTTCTTCCACATATCCGTACACGTGAAACATCTACTCCCCCTCTCCCGGAATGAAACCTGACATTCACAGTATAATAAAGAAAGTTAGGGACTATATCCAAATTTCATCGAGATTGATGATTATAAAGCCATAATGTATTTTTCTATTACTTCACAGTCGGTGACAATCACGATTTTGAACATATCCCAGTCTTTGATAAGTAATAACTATCTGACAATAAAAAGCGAACTCGCTTAATAAATGTCATAATATAAATGCTTGGATATTTTTGTTTTGAATCATAGGTAATATATATCTGACATGCAGAAGACAAGTCGACAACGCTTTCAAGATTATCTCTTGAAGAATCGCACATTTCTGTATGGACATTTTTTTTTCTTTTGTGTGTGTGTGTGTGTGTGTGTGCTTCGACGTATCGTTTGGAGAACAGAATTGCCAAGATAGACAAAAGAAAGAAATAGAAATATACCAGTATTCAGAAGTCGGAAAAGTTCTGGTGTAGGGTCATTTCTTGAATACTAGCTTTTGTTTTCGTAGTTTTGCTTTGACGTACTGCTTGGAAGAAATAGCTTTGCTTAGAAATAAGAAAAGAAAATCATGGAATCGATAAGATTTGTTTTGCCATATTTCGACTTACATAAATACTATATTTATTATACAATCGCATTTAAACCTCCATAATTTTGAAGTTTCATTTTCAAACCGCAGCCAATCCATAAAAAATAAAAATAAAAAAAACAAGAAAACCGATCACCTATCTTGGTATTTTATAAAACTCGGGTCGAAGCCCATTTCTCAAATCAATCATTTTTTCGTTTTTGTCGCAGCCAAGTTGTTTCTATGATTCACCGATTGGGAGAAACAAGGTGCTACGACTCAGAGATGTTTGTTTTCATTTTTGTTATTTTTCTACAATCGATGAGGAAAACTACCATTAACGCCTATCTCTTAAAAGCTGAAGGCCTAAAATACTTTCTAATTCTTGAAAAACCTGAGTGGATTCAATGCTGACTAAAAGCTGAGTGGATTAAGAACTTTTCTAAGAATATCACCAGACGAATCACATATCAGAGCAATTCCTTCGCACAAGGGTAATTTGATTATTCCAAAAAAGGATAACTGTCACCTTCATTATGGCGTCTGCCTTCAGAGTTAAATTGGCTCTACGGTGCCTTCCAGCTTTTGCTATTTATGTACTTTATAAAAATTACCAATGAAAAAATATCAAAAATGAAAGGAGCCACGCTTCATTCATTTGCATTAATTTATTACGTTAATATTTGAATTCCAATTTATATTCTTCCTTTTCTAAAAGGCTAAAACTATTAAAGCATCAGAGAAATAACAAGAACAAATTAAATAATTACTAAAGTCAATTTTACGAGGAACCGTTTGAAGCGTGAATTGTAATTTTGCTAAATAATGTAAGCAAGAAAATTGTGTTTGGTAAAATTATTTAACTACTTAAGAGGGCTGAAACATTTTTGATAAGGTCTTAAAAGAAATTTTTATTGATTTGGTAGGTGAAGAGCTTTAGACATAAAGATCACCGTCCACGTTATCTATTGAATTGCAAATATCAGATAAAACTCGAACACTGATAATTACACTGAAAATTTGTTAGCATTATACTACCTTTTAGATGTTCTACCGTTGTTGAATCAACGATTTTTAGTTCTTTACATGGGATATCAAATTTGATAAACCAACCACATCTTTCTTGCATATCTTATTATTTAGATTTTTTAATTATTCATAATCCATGTTAATAATTATTGAGCTTGTGAACTATTGAACTTGTAGCAAGCTTAACTTGAACGTTTTTTTCCTGAGTATGCAGTTTGTACACCCTACAACTAAAATGAAAGATTTCCATAAAATTTGGTAAGTAACTTATTTAAGGCCAAATGATGATTATTTTGCTTTCCATCCCTCCTCCTACCCTCAAAATTTATCCCCGCGCTACACACTTATTCCCTCTATTAGGTCTGGTTTACACGAACGTAGACCACACGTTCTAACAGAACTGAGCGAAATCCTATGTATTTCTACGGAAAGTGAAAGATACCGTCTACACAGGCGTTTTCAATGCTGGTCTGGTCTGCACGGGGAGTTTAGTGAGTGTTAGCAATGTTCTGTCCTCGAGGGACATTTTTATTTATCTTACCCCTATAAGAATGTCAGGGCTTAAACTAAAGAGGCGTTAGCAATGCCGGTGTAGACCTTATCTACCAGTGCCTTGCGGCGTTGTCAACTGTCGTGAAGCCCAGGACAATTTTGGAGTTTAGCAACTCTCGTGAAGACCAAGCCTCACGCAATGGATAGTTGAATGTTTATATAATATAAATATTACATTTAAATTTAAAAGTTTATATTGCGATATAAAGATTTTTAAAAAAGCTTATTTCTAAAGCCTTAATTGGTTACTTCGGTGTCGCACAAGAAAGCATAACAGTAAAAGCACAATTAAAATTCACTCGTGTCTCGTATATATAGAGGGTGTTTCATAAATACTTTTACATACTGTGGGGTGGGTTCTAACACCAATATAAGAACAAAAATCCATGTAAACAAAAGTTCGAAAATCCTACGGTTTTCAGTTAGTAATGAAAGTTTACGGTCAACGCGTTTCAAGATACAATCCAGCAACTCATGTTTGCTGTCACACTGATTGTCTCCTAGTTATCGCTATGTTGTTGCCAAGTAGATTTGTTTCCATGTGTCATTGGTGAACATTTGTGTAGTATTGAGTTAGTCTGTCTTCAACGTTATGTAGTAGTGCGTTAATTGAAATATGTTCCGTTGAACCATAGCAGGGATACCCATTTCGTGAGCAGGCAGATATAATTTTTATGAACGGTCGCGAATACTGACGGACGCGAGGTTGAACGGTTGTATCAGATGGCGTTTCCAGACCGAAATCAGCCGAGTCATCCAACATTTGCTTTTGTTTATCAGGATCCGTAGCAACACGAACTATGGATCGAGGAAGACCAAGAGTCGCTCGAACGCCTAACTAGGAAGAACGTATTTTACAGGTTGTTGCAGAAGATCCGGGTATCACACACGAGAGGTGGCCCGAGTATGTGATGCATCTCCTACTACCGCATGGTACGAGATGCTCCCGCATCCGTATCATCTGCAACGTGTGCAGGGTCTTTCGCCTGCCGATAACCCACTACGGGAGAACTTTTGCCGTTGGTTTGTTGCACAAACTGCCAATCCGTTGTTTGTCTCTTCAGTCTTCTTTACAGATGACGAACATTTGGACGAGATAGACTAGCAAATTTTCACAACCAACATTTGTGGGCCTATGAAAATCGTCGAGATACAATTCAGGCTAGACACCAGCATCAGTTTAAGATTAATGTGTGGACTGGAGTTGTAGGTGACTGTCTAGTAGGTCCATAAATTCTCCCAGCACGTCTAACAGGCGCTGTCGAAAGCGCCTGTCATGATTCAGGACACTCTTCCAGCCTTGCTACAGGATGTACCCTTCCAAATAAAACGAAACACATGGTTTACGCATGATAGGGCTCCAGCATATTTTAATCATATTGTTTGAGATGCACTGGCTGATATCATGACAGATGGTTAGGTAGAGAAGGGCCAGTTCCATGGCCTGCACGTTCCCCCGACCTCAATCCTTTGGATCTTTATCTGTGGGACCACCTCAAACAATTGGTTTGTGCAGCAGACATTTCTAATGCAGAGACACTTTCAACGTGTCGTGGAAGCCTGCGAAACCGTTCCGCACCGTGTGGGAGTATTTGAACCGGTGCAACAGTCCATGATCCGACGAATGCATGCGTGTGTGGAAGCACGAGGAGGAAATTTTGAACATTTCTTATGAGTTTCAACACTTGGTTATAACCTGACGATGTGTAACAGATGTGTCAGTAAGTTCTTTCTTTAATAACCAAAAACCGTTGGATTTTAGGACATATGTTTATAAGGACCTTTGTTCTTGTTTTAGTATTAAGAAGGAAGTTTGTTGGTTTGTTTGTGTGTTTGTTCACTGTACACGCCTACACCGATTGATCGATCTGAACCAAATTTGCAGAATTACTCTTTAGGATCCTGCAGAAATAATAAGCTACAATTGAAACTGGACGCATCTCTCCCTCCCCCTAATTTAATCTCCTTTACACTTTTTCATAATTTTCAAATAGAGATATGGATAACCTATCGAGTTCAAACCTCTTTGTGGCAATATTTTTTTTTTTTTGGGGGGGGGGAAATCCTTTTTTCCCTATTTTTTCTTTTTATGTATGACTAGCAACCAGGTAAAGTGGATTCTCCCACCTATTTCGCGACCGTTACTCACAACCAACGGTAAAAGTGGATTCTCCGATCCCACGACTGCTTTCACAACCAGCGAGAGAGTCTATGAAATCGTCGCGGGGGGGGGGGGACCCGTGATTTTTCGGGTCGTTCCGGGACATCCGGTTCACCCACGTCTATAAAAATGAAAATGTGAGCATCCTCAATAGTAATATACCTAACATTTTAACCTTATTAGTATTTCTGTGTCTATATGATTTCGCAGTAGATAGGGCCAGAAAAAAAAATCAAATTTTCTTTTATACAGATAGATAATGAATTTTCTTTTCTTCTTTTTTATTATTTTGATATAAAAAAAAGTTATGAAGAATGTTTGACTTTAACATTCTTGTTTAACTAAATGTTCTTAATTTAAGAACAACTAAAACCGATCAGGAGTAAGGGCTGTAAACAGAGGGACAAACTCTCTTGAAGGGAAAGCATTTCTCTGAAACCGATTTAGTTGGAAACACGAATTTCACATGAATGTTCTTTGTCAATATCGTGAAAAGATACGTGTTCGACGAATTTCCAATATTCGGGTTCTAACGAATAAAACTTTACTTTTTTTACAAACTGGAGAAGGTTTGAAGTGATAGGGGTGTGGAAAAGGACAGGAAGGGGCCGGAAGTCTTATATTCTCTGATCTCGATATTAATTTCATATCTAGGGCTTATCAAGTTACATAATAAGAATACAATATTAATTTTAACTATCATCAGAGTTTTTTACCAACTGGAGAAGTTTCTAAGCCATCTCACAATTACAATTTCTTCGTCATCTGCAACATAACTTTTTTTTGGTAACCCGAGGGAAGCACGGGTATTTCTCCTAATTCCATATAAAACACTTAATAGAACGTTTATGTTATATTTTACTTAACAAGCAGGGTGTTTAATAATTGGCGCAACATAGATATTTCCATTGTTAAGAAAAAATATTGCCTAATTTGGTAGAACCCAAGGCTTTTAGGTACAATATTTTGATTTGATTTTTTTTTAGTCCGAACCTCAGAAAGTGATTTCCAGTCGGTATCACTACAAAATAATAAACGCATTCGAAGATTTTTGTGATTTGGATGGGAAATACTTGATCGTTCTTCAATTCCGCACTGCAATCGGATTCTTACAAAGTACTTTATAATTTCGTGCTCTTCAGCAATTATCTTTTAAATTTTGTTGTATTTATTTATTTTAATTTTTTATTATCTTGCGCAAATTCTTTTCTTCCCTACATTTTATTAGAATAAAAATAACAGAATAAGGAAAGGGAAATTTATTACTAAGTGCTTAAGATAATAAACAGGAAATAATTGTTTGCTCAGCAATTATCTTTAAATTTTGTTGTATTTGTTTATTTTTTAAATTTTGTTATGTGTTTATACTAACTGTTTATTATTTTGCGCAAGTTCTTTTCTTCCCTACATTTTATTAGAATAAACAATAAAAATAACAGAATAAGGAAATGGAAATTTATTACTAAGTGCTCAAGATAATAAACAGTTAAAATAAACAAATACAATAAAATTAAAAACAAACAAACAAACTTGCTGAGCAAATAAAAGCACGAAGTTATGAAGTACTTTCGTAATAAACCGATTGCAGTATGTCATTGAAGAACGATCAAGTATTTCTCGAATAACTAATATCACAAAAATCTTCAAATAAGAGTATCAAAAATAATATTTTGAAGTGACATCGACTGGAAGTCACTTTCGGAGGTTCGGAATAACAAAATCAAATCAAAATATTGTACCTAAAAGCATTGGGTCCTACCAAATTAGGTAAATACTGTAGTTTTCCTTAACAATGGAAATTCTGATGCTGCGCGAATGATAAGACACCCAATCAAGTGGGCTTCTTCAGGTTATTTTCCCTTTATAATAATAAAACAAAAAGCACTTTTAAGAAAAATCTTAAATATTTCAGCAGCAAATAGCTTTACATATTTTTCATACACCGCATATTTCAAAAGAATTTTTGTGTTCATCCAGAGTTTGGATTCAGTGAAATAATGTTTTAATACAGATGATAAAAAAAATAAAATAAAGATAATTTAGAAAGTTTTACTGAATGCAAAACTTAAAGAGAAGATTCTATATTAGCGAAATTACACTGCCTAAAAAAAAGGTAGTTAAAAAAACAGTAGTTAATAATTAATAAATCTGCCGTGCCGGTGTGGTCGTGCGGTCTCAGGTGTCGGTCTGCCGTGAGGCCAGTGTGCCGATATCCGGGTTCAAGTCCCGGTGGAGAGCATGGATGTTTCATCTTTCTTCTTCTGTGTTTCCTCCGTTTCTCCCCTGTGACTTAGTATCTCAGGGTTATTTCTGGACGGGATGTGAATCTCGTCCCTCTTCTGGAATTTTCTAGCCTCACCCTGACGTTGTAAAGTAGGGCTAGCTCATGGTCCATAGTTGGCCAAAGTCGATGAAAGGAAGGAATTAATAAATCTAATATGAAGATATCCAAGAATTAGTGGATTTTGTGTTATCGTGATATCAGAAAGATGCCTGAAAACTTTCATTCTCTCTCAAATATTTCTCTGAAATACTCTGGCTGTAAGGGCTCGATAGAATAACAGGTATACACTGAAGTGCCAAAACAACTGGGATACCTGTCTAATACCGCGTAGGTCCTCCTTGCGGTTGGATTACCGCAGCAACACGACTTGGCATGGATTCCACGAGCGCTCTATAGTACTGTGGAGACAGTGAACACCATGCATCCTGCAGAGCGTTCCAAAATCATACTATTAATAGACAAAAAATGAATTATGCTTGTCATCAAAGTGGAGAGAGCGGGGAGAGTCGGAGAGAGACTATTTTAAAGTGTATTTTTAATTTTATTAGTGTATTTTTAATTTTAAAAATATACTAATAAATCTCTTTTTGAAAAGAAAAATTAGTTAATTTTATTAATGATGGTGAAATAATTTCTACGCCCCTGCAAGGTATTGTGGGTGACTCTCTCATAGGCACAATTTGGAGGAGTCTATTATTTTAGGGCAGGAAGTTAACTTTTGTCGTCGAAAGTGCCAGGAAAGCATGTTGATATTAAAAAAATCAAGAATCGTATAATGATGGTCTTTCACGTTATTTCAAAAATGTGTTATTTGTTTTACTTCTGTGAATATTTCACGGTAGCAACTAGTTTCGTAATGATTGCTGGTGATGACGGAGTACTGGCAGTGACGGCACGTTGAAGTGATCCCACATGTTCGATGGCGTTTAACTGCGGGGAATAAGGGGCCAAGACATGACGAAAAACTTAGAGAATACACTTCCAGCTTCAATCGGGTGACTAGGGCCTTCTGCGGTAGTGCGTAGTCCTATTGAATATGGTTGGACCCGTCGGGGTAAATGCAGGAAGTAAATGGGTGCAAATGATCCGCAAGGATGGTGATGTAGCGGCTACTGGTCAGAGAGATCTGCAGAGAGGTCTTAATGTGTGCCAGCAGAACACACCTCAAGCCGTAATAGATCACCTTCGCCCTGTACTGGCCCTGTAACAACACGGGATCCAGTGCCGCCTGAGGTTTTTGTCACCCAGGAGTCGCCCTAAAAATCGTTGGACCATGCTACATGTTTCCAGTCTCTGGAGTCCAGTAGCGATGTTCCCGAGCCCAGGAGAGGCGCAGAGGCTTGTAATGTGTGTCAGCAATGGCATACAGGTGGTCCGTCGGCTCCGGAGTCCACAGAACATAAGAAACGATGCACTGTTCGAACGCTGATGCTGAGCATTGAGTTGCCCCAGCATTGAGTTGCGCTGTTATTTCCGGCAATGTTACACCTGGGCTGGATGTTAGGATGCCTGCCAGACGCCGCTGTCCATGTTCGTCAAGAGCTTTTTTTCGGCGTCACTGGTCTCTCACGCTGGATGTTTTTCCATAATTTCGAGTAGTCCATGTACTCTCTTGAAATTTTTTAAATGTGTGAATCCGACTTCGTCGTGATTTCGGAAATGGAGTGTCCCATCTCCCGGACCCCTTTAATCATACCTCTTTCGAAGTTGTTTAAGTCCTGATAAGCTTCCATCAGAGCTGCGAATATTACTTCTTAAATGGAGATATCTTATGTGGTGATATCTGCTATTGTATATTTGCGAACGATTCCATTGCGTAAGGCTGTGGTGGCATGAAATGGACATGTAGCACTCTTTCCAGTTTTTTTGGCATTCGAGTGTAGGTGTTGCGATTCAGGTGGGGTTCGGGAATTTTTTCTTCCTGATTTTTTGGTATTCCAGACGGATACCAGGGTTCATCCAGATATTTGTGAAATGTTCCCTCATCTAATTTAGTTATCTCGTTTGGTGATTGAATTTTGTAATATATCCTGTGCATGTGGTTCTAATGATCTTGCTTTTCGATGTATAACAAAGAGATACTGCTAAGTTTCTGTAAAAAAAAGAAAAAAAAAAGAAAAAACAGAAAGACTTTTTAAGTTAAAAAGTCGAATATTTATGTAAATCAGGAATACGTCCAGCTTTCTATCATGTAGTGGGGACCGAGCAGGCAGAACAGAAGGGGCCAATTTCGAGGGATGGGGTGGGGGTGGAGACAGAATTTAGTGTGCACATGCTTTAAGTGGGACTATAAATGAAGCATCTATCAACTGAAATCAGTCTAGCCATTTTAACGTTGGATTTTGAGAATCTCAAAAAGATACGGGAACTAGAAAACCAAAATAAATATGCCTGTGTTCTAATTCGGACTATAATAAGCTACAAAATAAATTTGATAGAAATCAGCTCTTTTAACGTGAGGCACGTACAGACAGACAAATGAAATTTTGGTCTTTTGTTTGTTCATTTGTCTAAGAGGAACAGAAAGACTTCACATGCTTCGCTTCCTCGGTAATGAAGCAGTCTCGGTTCTGCCTTCAATTGGACCACCCTTCGTCAAAGAAAACGTTAGATGAGACTACACTTCGCGTTCTTCCTTTACCATCTACAAATATAGTTGGCATTTCTCAATGTCCATTCTGTTGACGTGAAATCCCAAAAGATTAACCTTTAACATTAGCTGTCACATTTATTATTAGGCTTAAATTTCCTTACGACATTTTTCTGGTTTAAATGTCATTTCGTTCTTACATTTGCAGGATTAGCTTTTATGTACGGTGATATTACGACCTCTATAAAAATCCTACTTCTTTATTTAGCTTTGATTTGATGCCCCCCCCCCCAAAAAAAAAAGCCACAATGAGATGTTGGTGTCATACAGCAAATCCCGCTCTCATTAATACCAGTGCTATGATAACTTAATATCATTAAATATCACAATATCCCTTTTCTAAGACACTGATCATATAAACGCAAAAGAATCTAAAATTCACATACTATCCAAAAAATAATGGTAATGCATCAACTCAGTTGTTTATACCTATACAAAAGCAGTATGTATTTATGTTTTAGTTGTATTTTTGAAAATTGTGTTTAAACTCAATTTTTTCGAGATGTTTGCTGAAAACCTACATGGATCAGTTATAAGCAAACACGGAGGTCATGAAAAGAATCTGATGCCTTCTTTCTTTAAAAGATCTTTTTATTTTTTGTCAATAATACAGAAGAAGTCTTCCCTGATTTTTAAATTACTTCTAAATATTAAGAGATCATCCTTTTTCATTTTCTGAAAAAAAAAGCCAATTTAATCCCTACATAATAACCAATTTTAATCATATCAAAGCGCAAGCTCAAATAGCGATTTACTGAAAGGATTATAACTGATCCAATTGTTTATCGATAGGAATCCATTGTTTAGATTTCAACATTTCTCATCTTCACGCGCTAGTTTCATGGCAAAGAGAAAGAAATTTTCAAAATATTCGCGGAAATTTTCAGTTACAAAATTCAGATTATCCTTTTGTCCTCATGTATGATGACCACATTACAATAATCTATTGATTCAAAAATTATTGAAGATGAGTTTATATGCATGACATCCATTAACGGGATCACTGTACTCTTCAAGTGAGAGAGAATAAGTTTGCGAAGCCTTTCCATTCTTCCTTTTTAGCGACTCCGTATACAAAGAATAATGGCGGAGGAATCTCTTAAGAAGGTTCTATCTGTCCGTCACAATTTCTACAAGCTAATACGACTTACGACTTTAAGGTTGAATTATTATGACTTTTAGATGTGGGGGAAAAATATGAGTTCCGGTCTATCGACTACTTATCTCACAGGAAGTGAAAGTGACTGAAAATACAACATGTCGCCACCTCCACAACTCAAGCTGTAATTTGGACAGAAATGACTGATTTCCTTTTGGAAAGCTTATCATTTGAAGACATGGGAAAAAACACGAGTTCCGATCTACGGTCACTTTTTGTCTCATAGGAAGCGCCCGAAAATGAAATATATACGGGATCGCTACGATTGTGTGCACAATATGAAAACAGTTTGGCCTTGTTTCATGCTATCCTTATGAGAAATGTTTACGGAAATAGTCCTATTCAAATTTATAACTATCCAAAAGTTTGAGATCTTCATAAATTTGCACTGATATTACAGTAATTCCTCCCACAAATGTTTTGTAATTAACTGAATATATACTTATCGTGTTAACTTTTAGTTATACCAAAGATCGAGGCGTTAGTTGTAAACATTTCTATATAATTTAATGTCATTTGATAGCATGTTTCTACAATTGAAATTTCGGTTCAAAATAACTGTTTGCTGACTTATCACGATTATTATCCTTTAGCAACATTATTAGATGATTAGCTAATTTTCTATTAAACGGATATGCTGTACATTGAAATCAATAGTGATTTTTCTATTTGTAAATCCCTATACCTACATCTAGACCTATTCTATTTAAAATTTCAGCTTCCTAGAATAAATAGTTGTGGACCGGATGGTTTAGCTGGAGGAGTAGGATTCAATGTTCGGCAGAGGTCGGGAGCTTTTCGAATGGTATTTCTCCTCCAGATGACTTCTAGAGTTCACCTAAACCCACTGTTTCTTTCCCGGGGATTATAGGCGGGTGGGCGTTGAGATGATCTTCTGACTTCAACGTAATCCCGTTGGTCATGGAATACCGGAAGCCTAATCTTCCGTGACCCTAAGCAGCACATAGTTATATTACCCCACTACAAGCCTTTGTAATAAATGGTTTTCCTCCTGCGGATGGATCAGTGAATATTGGAAGGAAATAGCTTAAGAATGTTAATAAAATACGAGTCGATTAAGAAAGTGAGAACAAACGACGATTCAATGGAAGGCGGAACTTTAATGGAATTCCATTTTTTACCCTTTCAGGATTTTGGTGGGGGGGGGGTTGAGATGGTAAGTATTAAGTTTCTTCGTTCCCGAATCCCGGAACGTAGAGACTGAGATTCCTTCTCTCCGTTAGAGACAAGCTTTGTGGGTAAGGAATTAATTAATCAGATGGGAATTTGGGAGCTTCAGGGGACATATTTTCCTCTCCACTGAAGTCGTCCAGAGCAAAACTTAATGAAACTGTTTTTTCTTTTTTTTTTTCTATCCCCTCTATGAAATATCAAGTCTTCTGGGTAGAAATCTTAGAAGCAACAGATTCCAGGCAATGAAAATGAATAAAACAAAATCCCGTTGTCTATTTTAAGGTTAAATGCAAGAGAGCTGAATCAAAATTAGTATTAATTGGTTTCATGGAAATAAAAATAAGAAACTGATGGTTCCAATTGGTGCGCCACAGTGTTCACGCAAATAGCATTCTCAACCATATGGTTCGTCTAAAGTTATACCCATCCTTTAATATTTCATTGGAAAGAGGAAAAAAAAATAAAGCCCTGAAAGAATATGAAGCTTACTTTCATAAAAATGTTTTTCTCTTGTTTTTTTATCCAGTCGTTCAAATAGTACAAACGAAAAGCCTGTTTATTTTAAAGCAATATCTGCTGAAAAAAAAAAGACGACAAATTTTATATTTTTTGAAAATATTACTAAATTCACATTACTTACTTAAGATGTTTAATTCAATTAATCAGATCAAAGCGTGCGTAATTTGGTGGACTCTGAAAAGGATTAATATGCGTTGTTAAGACGTCTTCATTTTAGTTCTGTATAGATTTTTTAAGGTAATTTTTGTCATCTTCACTCGCTAATTTCTGGACAAGTTCCTTCACAGAAATTTTGAACTATAAAAGTTAGAATTTCTGTTGTTCATAGATAAGCTTGTCAAGTTTCAAGAAGATTCATCCAACGGTTCAGAAGTTATTAGGGAGGGCGTGATACAAACAGATTGAGTGATCAGATGAGCCTCACTTATTTAAGAAGGTAGACTGGAAAACAGCACTTTGTTAATCAATCTTACAAAGTGAAAAGATATTATGGTTTTTATTTTTTAGCTCAAATCCTCCTCACCCTTTGATACCTTTTTTTTTTCAAAGAATCTTTCTCAAAAACTCATTAACTTTGAAATGTGAAGATCAGGGCTTTATTGAAATGTCAGCTTCATCGCATAATTACTTCACAGGATTTTGATATCAAAAGTACTCAGATTCTGCTATCGAGTCACGCGTTGACAGCCTCACGATCGAATCTCCGAGGGACAGTTTTGTTGGCGCTTCTCTTTTGATCCATCCAACGCTCGCTTGTTCGTCCTTGATATTCCAGGGCTCAGAATACTTGACAACCAGCGCATCCAGATACTAGCAAATAAGGCCTCTAGTACAGAGAGAGTTCTCAACTGATGATGCTTTTATAGAGATAATCCTTAGATCATTTGTAGATGGTAAATAGATATACTGTGAAAACAAGAAAATGTAGGAAATAAAAACAATACAGGAAAGTTAGGTTTAAAAGACTACGACGAAAATTCTTGATATATAGTGTCCATATACAGTATTAGCAGTTACGTTAAAGTAGAACTAGGAATAGGTTCACGTACACACAATGGAGCCTGATTTGCAACGATGGGTTGAGGCCAATTTCGAAAGATGAAGGCTTTGGATACCAAAATAATCGCTAAAATTTTTAGTTGGGCCTTAAATAAGCACAACCAAATTTTGAAGAAATCAACCCAGAAATCAGGGAGGGATTTTAGGAGTTAAAGCGTACAAATTTTAAACTTTTACATTTTTTTGAGGGATGGAAGAACTGGCGATGAAAACAAACATATCTGTTTTAAAGTGACACTAAAAAAGCAATACACCAAAAAAAAATTATGGAAATCCGTCAATCCTTTTAGCGTGATGCGCGTTATAGAAGAAAATAAATAAGAAATAAAGAATACAAATAAAGAAGAAACATTCTAACTAGATTGAATAGTAAAGCTTCGCACGATTAGTCCATTACTCTTTTTAAGTCAGCTTGCTTTCAGTAATTTTAAATGCTTTTCGATGTCAATTCACAGTTTTGCAGCAAACACAAAATCAAGTGACCTCGAACGACCTATTAATCGCTTCTATTCTTAAAAGTGACACTACTATTAATTGGCACAAAAACCAATTAATTCAAGCTGTTATAATCAGATACAATTTCCATCACGATCCTTCAATATCATTGGCATATTCATAGGCTTGTAAGAGAGTTGTTGCCGCCCAAACATTCCAAGTAGAAGCGATGATTTAGTCGCGTCTCCTATTTTGCATCATTCGCACAACTCTCAGTAAGTGACCACATTGGTTTAAAGGGTCGAATTCGTTCTCAACATAGGCGATTTAGTACAGATTTTGTCCATTTATCACTATTTTCCTGAACCGGAGTGGAAGGTGTATTTTTCCCGAAATCATTCCAAAGTTATGGATATAGGTAGGGTTTACGGGCTCCGACTGTCGGTTTGGGTTGTGAAGGGAGTTAAATACAGTTAAGGGAACCCTAAAAGGTCTTCCATAGGTGGTCGCTAACAAAAAACAACCTCTACGATATTACAATAAGGGCTTTCTGTTTTCTTTTGCAATCAAGTAGGAGTAATTGTTAACGAATTATAATTCAAAGGTGCCTCATTTGATGATTTAATGTTTTATGAAAGGGTGATAACTTCACGACTTTATTACATTCATTTGTTGATAGATGCTCGATATTGTCAGAACAAATAACAGGTGGGACCAGATTATTGGAAACATATTTGAGAATTATGAAATTTTCAATTACATGAAAGGAATAATTCATGTGTAATAAATCAAGCATTGGAAAAAGGATTAAAATTATTGATAAATTTTCTAATAGATATTCATCATTTAGCGGGATGCGGTGATAGGAAATGGGATCAAATTCTGAGGAATATGGAAGGATGAAGATCAAAATAAACATGCGGTGTAATTACTTTGGACCATAAGTAAGGAACGTAGCAAATATTAACGAAATTAGTTCAGCCATTTTTGAGAGGGATTTGGGGGATAATTTTTTTGGAGGGATGGAGACAAAAATAAATGTGACAATGTTTTAAATTGGACTATAAATAACCAACTGTGGAAAATATAAATTTCCACTAACTTTGATGGATAACTGACCAGCTGTTTTAGCTTGATGCACACATACAAGCAGGCAAATAGGCAACAAAGAACAAAATGTTCAAGTGGAATAGCAAGAGTTCTTACAGTCAGTCAAAAATTATTCTATACTAAATACAAGGACTAAAAAACAGATTACAACAAAGGCAATACATTACAATACAAATGAACTGTTTTCATTAAAGAACGGTAGAAGCAAAAGACTTAGAAATTCACGAAGCTTTAAAACATTCATGAGAACTCACAGGATTTGAAGGAGTATGATTAGAAATATCTTGGATACAGTCAATCATCTCTCGCTCCTCATTTCTCGATACGCGAGTAATTGACTTACTACAATTTGAAAATAAATCTTTAAAAAAATAATAAAAGATAAATTTTGAAAAATTTCAGTAATCCTCATTTTAACTCTCTTCCACCCCCTTCTCAAAAACACTACATTATTCAAAACTTCTAGGCTAACATACGATTAAAATTAGTGGGTTGGCCAATACGTTTGTTCCCTTTTTAAGTGAAAAAGAGAGACTTTTGTTATTTTCACCATTAACTTTATTGAACAACGTATTCACCATTTTTTTCCACTATCTTCTGCCATTGTTCAGGCAACTTTAGAATTTCATCCTGCCAGAACTTCTGAGCAAAGAACTGTTGAAGGTGCCTTTTGCAGTTTTCTAGGGAGTCATTTTTTTTTTCCATTGAGTGACTTTTGCAAGGACCTGAATAAATGGAAATCAAAGGGGTAATCTCGGGTGAATATTGCGGTTGAGAAGTACTTTCCAGCCAAACTCTAACAATATTGTCTGATCGCCAAAAACCTATGCAGTCTACCGTTGTCATGATGGAAGATCATACTTTTATGATTGATTAATTGCGGAGGCTTTTGAGAATTTCTGCCTTCTATGGATTAACTGGGAGCAGTATTTGTTCGAATGAATCGTTTGTTTCGGAGGAAGGAACTCATAATGTAGAACTCCCTTCCAATCCCTAAATATTCAACATCCTCTTCTTTGGCTGAGGACTGGCTTTTGATGTGGTTAGTGATATTCCACGTTGCCACAGAGTATCCATTTCTCATCCTCCCTCACAATTTGTTTCAAAAACTGGAACATTTTCATTACGTTTAAGAAACGAATTGCATATGGAAATACTGTCTAGTTGGTTCGCCAAGCTCAATTTATGTGGAACTCAAACATGTAAACGAAAACGTAGCCTAACTGCAGTAAATGATCTTCAACACTTGGTATGGATATTTTAAATAAGTCGGCTATCTCCCGCGTCGTATAATGTTGATTATTCTCAATCGCTAATATTTGATTAGCGATTGATTTAATTATTCTCAAATTTGATTTGATCGCTGTCTTGATTTGATCGCTGTCAATTTCAACTGGTCTACCAGAGCTTGAAGCATCTTTCAGCGAAAAATCTCCAGTATAAAACTTCGCAAACCATTCTTGACATGTTCGATCATTCGTAGCATCTTCTCCATACACTGCACAAATCGATTTTTACATTTGGGTTGAGTTTTTACCCTTCTTGTAATAAAACAGCATAAAGTATCAAAAATGCTCCTTATTTTTCTTCCATTTTCAATGTTAAAGGATTCACACAGAAGTCCTTTAAATTCGACAAATTCTTCGTCAATATGCATACTAATATAACAGATTTTACAACACACTCAAAAGAAGTTGTTTGGAACAAAGTTAATCTAATAACACGGCCCTAATCTTACGACAAACACTGAACGAACTTATTTTGGCCAAACAAATAGATTTCATTTATTAGGGTCTCTTTTTTTTTATTAGGGTCGTTTTTAGGTTCTATGTTCCTATGACAACGCTAGGAATTATTATTTAAAGTAATTCTTACAATCCTCCCTTCAAGCTCCCTTCCATTATTTTTATATTTTTTTAATTATTTTCAAGATTACTTTAAAAGATCTCACAAAGACTTAAATTAATATTATATCTATGGCTAAAAATTTAGACAAAGTAGCAAGTAAAGAGCCACAGTTTACTTTAATGAGAATATAAATGTAAGATTTAAAATGAAACGAATCCATATAATATTAATTTATGTGTAAATCTTTAATTAATGTATATGCTAGGTATATGCTCAACTATCCATCGCAAAATGCTGGAGGAGGGATCCATTTTTAGTGCTGGAGGAAAGTGGAGATCAAAATAAAGGTACTCATAAATAAGCATCATATCAAATTTTAAAAATAATCGGTCCGGCCGTTTATGCTAGGGACCGATTTTATGGGTCGTTTTTTTTGTATTTTGAGGGATAAGAGGGGAATGTAGACCAAAAAAAATGGGCCTGAGTTTTAAGTTAGGCCACAAATATGCTACATACCAAATTTGATGGAAATACGAACGTGATGGTCATACAAACAAATATATTAAACAGAGAAGAAAAATGTTCAAGAGGAGTACTAAGAGTTCGTAGTCTCAGTCTAAAATTACTTATTATTTAATGAATAGTGATGCTACAGTTTTTGATGAAACTTTAGCAATCTTTAATCTTTGGTACTCATCAGCTATGATCATTCAACCCAACAAACGTTAAAAAAAAAATAACTACTTTTTTCAATATGCTGCAGAATTTATAAAGAAGCAGAATTTCAGCTACTTTTTTAAGCTTCATTTACTTGAATAAATTTAAATCCAATTCTAAAATAATGTAATACCCTGGATCATATCTTTCTAATTGCAAAAATACATTTATTAAAAAACAATAAAAGCTAAAACATAGCAATATTAATATTCTATTACAAGTATGAAACGAAATACTATAGTTTGCAGTATTTTCCCACGAATTAAAATGACTGCGAACTAATAGGAAATGAAGTTAATAAAATTAAATCATCGCCAATTGGAGACTGTAAGGGTTTCATAATGTAATTAGTCTTGTTCTCAGTTCCGTCCGGTCTCAATTGGACTTAAATAAATGAAACTGCTGCAGGTAGGACTCGTACAGCACAACTGGTTGTAAATCAATTCTCGCTGCATGAGGGTTTCGGTGCTCTACGTGGAAGGTCATTGATGGCGTGCCGTTTATGTGATTGAACTGAGATTTAATGGTGAAAAATGATCCGTGTGATTCACAAAGGAACATTTGACTGAGAGACTACACGTCTGGGAAACCAATGCAGTGGATCCGAAGCGAAAGTTTAATACTTTCTTAATTTCATAACCAATTCCATTTACAACGAATAAATTATGTACTTATAATGCATGTTTTGACATGTACATTCCACTTTTCATGATTGTTTTAATGCAGCGATGTTTTACAAATATATTACATTTGTAAATATTACAATAATATTATAAAATGCATTCTGCAATTCTTTTCATGACAAAGCATAAATAAATAAATTTATATTAAATACAAATACTACTTACAATCTATTTATATCGGTTTTGGAAAACGGAATAATTTTTGAATAATGTAAAGAAAAAGGTTTACGAAGTTTTTCAAATAGTAAGAACGGAAAACATAACGAAAAAAAAGTAATGTAGTTTTTTATTAACTAGACGATAAATTGCTTCCATTTTGTTGGAGGCACTTCAAAGAGAAGGAACTCCTCCCTCTGATGTGCGTTTTATTGCTTTCGAGAAAATTGAACCGTCGGTTTTCTGCCTTATTTTGCAAATAAGGGAGGGGAATGGGCTTGGATGGGAAACGATGCAAAAAACAAAATGGCAATTTCAATAAATTTATGAATCGAAAACGTGAATCGAAGTAATACTATTGCAGTAACAACTTTAGCTAACAATTCAGTAATTATTTTATATAATGTATTTTTTAAAAGATTTATTTGTCGCACCCCCCCCCCCCCCAATCACGACAATGTTCCGACATACCTGTAAATAAAGCGTATTTAAAGCAGATACATAATCTCTGAACATGAATGCGAAAAGTTATTATTATTACACGTAAACAAATTCATTAATTGTGTACCTAATTTCATTCCTAATTATTTCGTTACAACGTTAAACTTTACGGAAAACGATATTTAGAGATTTCATTGTAACGAAATCACTTTTTGCTTGAAAATAAAAAATTAACGAATCATTTTTTTTATTTGTTTGCCAGCTCTGATTTATAGAAATATGTAATCTAGCAAATTATTTGCATAAAAATAAACTGCTGTAATGTTTTCTGAAAGCAAAAAAAATTGTAGTAAAAAAAACACTTAAAAAAACAGTTTCGCATTACATTTAGTAAAGCTTTATTACTGCTTCACTTTTTCTTAATATAATGTAATTACAAGCAAAGTTATCAATGTTATATAGGTATGATTCGTATATTAAAAGTTTTTGTTTACATTTAAATACAACTTTTATATAAGTAAAATTATAGAAAAAAATTCTTGTATTTCTATAATTATAGAAATTATCGACACATTTTCGAATTTGTCTTGGAGCTTTTGGGCTAGTTCGCTCAAATTGACTGTAATCGCCGTCCCAACATGTCCCTGACATGTACTACAGGTGGTCTGGTGATCTAGCAGGCCAAGAAGTAATCAGTCAGGCTCGCACGAGCCGGTTGTTAAAAATTTTGAAAATCGGTGAGCAGCTTGTTGAACTTTATTAGATGTAGTCTAGCGAGTCATCAACCAGGCAATGCACACATGCTTGCGAAGTATTATCGAAATGTTTTTGTTTATTGCTTCAATTACAGAAACGTACTACATGTAACACTTAAAAGTTAAGCTTCAGTAGGTTAAGTCGCTAGAGAATATAAATGGAATTCTTAGAACTTTCTAAGATTCTAGTTTCTAGTTTGTTTTTTTTTTAATTTTAGTTTCTAGAATTATTAATTTAATTATTTAATTATAAATTATTCTTATGGGAGCCCCTTCGTAAATATGGAATGCCGTAAGTCGGGTCGTCCGTAACCCGGGGATCACCTGTATATGTATAGGTGTAGAATTGGTCAATGACAGGTTCTACAAAACAACTAAAGTATCCAATAAACAAAAGGTCGTTTTCTAAATATCGATAGTGAACATAGGGACTATCTGATTATGCGTAAGGTGAACAATATGTTATGTAATGTTATGTAACATTTTGCTATTTCTAGCGTGATGGGCATACAAACAGACAAGCAGATAAATGGAGAAACACTGGAGAAACATAGTTAGTAAAATGGAATTTGAATATGTAACATGTTTAATTGTTTTTTATTTCTTTTTTTATGGCGCATAGAAGAATGATGAAAATGCCGCCCAAGGCTCGGACTGATAAAAAGCAAACAAAAATAGTTTTTACAGTCCCAAAAAATTAGGATAATAAGAATATGCCGCCAGTTGTTGTTGCTAAGCTCCCTATCTGCTTATACTCTACTGTTACTCCACTACTTCAATATTTATTAACTAAGGAAATAAATATGAAGTAATGGACGAAAAAGTTTAGATTAAGACTGCGGAGAACCATATACGAAGTAAAGATCTACATCGAACTGCAATTTCAAGGTAAGAAGAAGAAAAAAAAGAACGATTTGGAAGACGAATGCTAACATTAGGTCCTGTTGACCCAAAAAGTCGGTCAACAAGATAAGCTTTTGAATCCTGCCAAAGCGAATAAAATTTCACTTAAGTTCCTATTTCTCTTTCAAAACAACTTCAATCAATAGTCATGAAATAAGTAAAATAAAGTCATAAAAAATAATCTAGCAATGCAAACACGTAAGATTTAGATCTGCAAGAAATGTAAACATGTTGTGAAGATAATTCGATAAACCTAACTGAAGTCATTAGAGGTCGTATTACTGAGAATTGACAGATGTTTTGAAGTAAAAAATTGGAAAATAATGAATGGACAGTCACGCTATTTCCTTCCGTATCTATCAACAAGTCGTGCCATTCACGAAATCATGTCAGTTTGTTTTTGTAACATTAATACTTTTCGATAATTCTGTTTTTTATGTATGCAAATGGTAGCTAGATGTAGTAGGATATTAAAGATTTCGTCTATCCTTTGAAATGTCCCTTATTATGCGTCGCAGGGGTTACAACGAAATGGAATTTTAAGTGGAAATACCTATGATCTGTCGTGATGGTAACTCAAAAACTACATATCTTAGAATGATGAATTTTAGTTACAGGTGTAAGTTGTAGCAAAGAAAATCCTTTTTCATTTTGGTACATATCGGACCAATAGTAAGGAGCCAGAGGCAGAACACTGCCAAAATATCTTATTCTTAAAAAACAAAAACAAAAAAATTAAAAAATAAAACAAGAATCGTAGTGATTCAAAAAATATATACCGAAGGGAGATGAAATTTTAAAATTATGTGTACAGTTTTAAAAGAAAGATCCTTCTTAATTTTGATAAAAATCGGACTAATAAATAAGAAGCTTGGAACCAAAAATCGCCCATTTATTGTCCGTCATTGTCTTCTTAATCATCCCTCTTCTAGACATTCTATATATTGAAAAGTCTTCAAAATCTTCAAATAAAACAAAAATAAATTTATAAAATAATACATTTATTAAAATAAACATCTGAATTTTCGAAAAGACATATATCTTCATTTCTTCTTCAAAGCAAAAAACAACAACAATAAGTTACAAACAAATAGAGAAATACGTTACATATGTATGACACTCATGAAATTCTATTGCAATAAACAATGCTTACAAAGTGTTAATCTCCTAATTCTTCAATTTTCACCTTATTCTTACAATTTGAACATGTATTATTAAACTCTTTAGCCATTTCAACAATAAAATTGTTTACTTCGACACCTTCATTTCTATTTATATTCATCTTTTTTGTATTTCTAATAAGTAAACTTTCCATAGTCTTCCTATTTTTACAATATTTTTCGATACATAAAATTTTGATTTCATTTTTTACACAATGGTTTTTTTTCATACAATGTTCAGCAAATTCAGATTTGTCCTTTAATTTGTTTATGTAATTGATCTTCCATTAATTTCCTTTCAGTTTTCTTCCTAATGTTTTCAGAAAATTTTATGTATCGAAAAATATTGTAAAAATAGGAAGACTATGGAAAGTTTACTTATTAGAAATATAAAAAAGATGAATATAAATAGAAATGAAGGTGTCGAAGTAAACAATTTTATTGTTGAAATGGCTAAAGAGTTTAATAATACATGTTCAAATTGTAAGAATAAGGTGATAATTGAAGAATTAGGAGAGTAACACTTTGTAAGTATTGTTTGTTACAATACAATTTCGTGAGTGTCATACATATGTAACGTATTCCTCTATTTGTTTGTAACTTATTGTTGTTGTTTTTTGCTTTGAAGAAGAAATGAAGATATATGTCTTTTCGAAAATTCAGATGTTTATTTTAATAAATGTATTATTTTATACATTTATTTTTGTTTTATTTGAAGATTTTGAAGACTTTTTAATTCAAAACTATTTGTCCTAATAAGCTGAAACTTTCACACGTGCCCCAAGAAAATTTAACTATTGATTTCGTAAAAATGAAACCAGTAGTTAAGTAGCTACTGACCAAATACTATAAAAAATATCAGTGAATTTAAAAATAAATAAATAATTTAAAATAAAATAATTGTTTATAATGTATGTACTGTAACTGTATGTATTGTCATTTTAACAATTCTTTCTTAGATGAACTTTAATTTGTGTACACTTGCCATATGCTCATGGGTCATTCCATGTCAAGTCATCCAGGTCATGACACCCACTATCTAGTTGAGAACTGAGATTTTGTGTACTGCTATTGTACTTTATTTCATGAATTTTTGCAAATTTTTATTGCTTTATATACATTCTGTTGGTAGTAATTGCAGAAAGTTTGATGCAATGTGGTACTTCAAAGCGAATTGTGAAAATTTGAAAATTGGCTGCAGTTTTTAAATGGAAACAAGTAGGTTGACAATTTTTTCCCTGAATATGCTTTCTGACATGTAGTTTTCGAAAACATGAAAGAATTGGCCATTTAAATTTTGTTTAATTGTTTTTTTAACTGTTTTTTTTTTTGTTAAATTAAAAAAAAAAAATGCACACTTGGGCTCCCTCTGAAAATCATTGAAAAAATTAAAAGTGATCTACAAATAGTAAAGTTTCATCATAAAAAAAAATCAGTTTTGAGAAATGAATGGTACTCCCAAATTTTTCGTCGTGAATTTTGAGAACATTTCCATTCAGCCCTTAACATTCCCACAATATCCTTAATAGAAATACTGTTAACTACCCAAGAAACATTAACAATATAAGTGAGCATAAAAATATACAAATGCAACAAAAATTGCAATATAAAACAAAACTACAAACTATAAAATGTACTAATACATTATATGTATAAGATATGAACATTAACTTTGTTACAATGGTAACTTCTGTGTCATAACTGAATTAACTCAATGCAATGATACCTAGAGTTTTGTTTATAGTATTTGAACACTTTCTCAAAAATCAATACTATGTCAACACTATACAAAATGCTGATACTGCAATATGCATTCAAATTCATTTGGAAGTACACATGTGACTGACGCTTTAATGCTTCACATTTAATATTTTTTTTGTAAGAGGAACACTTTTCTTCCACCAATCTTGAAGACTCTTTGCTTAGAGAATAAGTATGGCCAGTTGCTGTGGTGATAACAACTTCACATAGAATATGAGAGAATGAGACGTCACAAACATCATTATCAGGTCAATAGAAGGACGGGGATGGTCCAAGAGGATGCATTAACCTTACTGTAACATGTTCTTCACCATTCACTTTCTTAACAATCCCCAAATACCAAGAAGAGTCATATGTACATGCAACATAGCAGTTGGGCTGCATAGAGCATTCTGGCATTAGTGGCGGAAGTGCAAAGAAATCATGCATGATACTAAAATCAGTATCACAGCTTAGCCTTTTTGCTCCAATCATGGTTGGTGATAGTGGTATAATGTGATGCGTAGATCGTGTTCCAGGAACCGTTTTTGCACTTTCAAAGCGTGGGAAAAGAAAATTTCTAACTTGTACCATTTCAATCTTCAATCTTCAACTCAGCTCAACTTAGTTACTCCGCAATCTTCCGTTTTGAACATGGTTCTGAACATGGCGGCTGCTGAACACACACCGTTGTTCGTTTTGCCAAGAAACCTTTGAAGAACCAATCGAGAGGAATCATTTGGAATATTAATTTTTATTTCAAGTCGTCTATCTCTATCGTAAAACGGCTGAAGCAACGGTATTTCATCTCATTCAATGTTCAATATTGTTAAGGAAACCATAACAGCCAGGAAGCCTCGCTTAAGGAAGCCTCGCTTAAGGCTAGCCCATTGTTTGAAACGCCTGGCAGAAAAAGAGAGCAGCCGGCATCGATAACAGAAATGGACGACTAAAAACAAGCTTTTTATGAAATCGAAAATACGAAAATAAATAAAATATGTAAATACATTCTTAATATTGAAAAACAAACAAAAATAATAAAAATGATGTAAATACCGGAAGTAACTTACAACGACATTCCAGACGCGACCAAGCAATAACTCGAGTGAAGAAAGGAAATGACAATGAATGGTTAACTGAGATCACGTGTCTTCAGATTTACAGTAAATGAACTATAGTTAAAATAATTTCATAACATATTGGATTTCATTCACAAAAACTCCCCAAAAAAATTACCAACACTGCACTATTCGTTTCTTACGGTACATGTAGATTTTAAAGATTTTTAAAAACATATCTTAGAAATTATAATTGTGGCAAGATAATGTTGCTTATACGTTTTGATATGTTGTTTATTTAGTCGCGGTCTCTAATGGGTGTTTCAGAAATACTGTTACATACTTTGAGGCGGGTTCCTAACACCAAAACAAGAACAAAAGTCCATATAAACATATGTTCGAAAATCCTACGGTTTTCAGTTATTAATGAAAGTTTACGGTCAACGTGTTTCAAGATACAATCCAACTAAGTTGTTGCCAAGGAGATTTGTTTCCATGTGTCATTGGTGAACATTTGTGTAATATTGAGTTAGTCTGTCTTCAACGTGTCAGTTGTGTAGTAGTGCGTTAACTGAAACGTGTTCCGTTGAACCATAGCAGGATACCCATTTCGTGAGCAGACAGATACGATTTTTATGTACGATCGCGCGAATGGTAATGGACGCGAGGCTGAACGGTTGTATCTGATGGCGTTTCCAGACCGCAATCAGCCGAGTCATCCAACATTTGCTGCTGTATATCGTCGTGCTGCTGAGACAGGATCCGTAGCACCACGAACTATGGATCGAGGAAGACCAAGAGTCGCTCGAATGCCTAACCAGGAAGAACGCATTTTACAGATTGTTGCAGAAGATCCGGGTATCAGCACACTGATAGGTGGCCCGAGTATGTGATGCATCTCGTACTACATCATGGAGGGTACTTCACGAGATGCTCCTGTATCCGTATCGTCTGCAGCGTGTTCAGGGTCTTTCGCCTGTCGATTACCCACCACGGGAGAACTTTTGCCGTTGGTTTATTGCACAAACTGCCAATCCGTTGTTTATCTCTCCGGTCTTGTTTACAGATGAGGCAACATTTGGACGAGATAAATATTCACAACCAACATTTGTGGGCGTATGAAAATCCTCGTTGTCAATTCAGGCTAGGCAGCAGCATCAGTTTAAGATTAATGTGTGGGCTGGAATTGTAGGTGACTGTCTAATAGGTCCATATATTCTCCCAGCACGTCTGACAGGCGCTGTCTAAAGGGACGTGATTCAGAACACTCTTCAAGCCTTGCTACAGGATGTGCCTTGCAAATAAGACGAAATATGTGGTTTATGCGTGATGGGGCTCCAGCAAATTTTATCCACATTGTTCGAGATGCACTGGCTGATATCTACCATGACAAATAGATAGTTAGGGGAGGTTCATTTTGGATAAAGAGGTCGTTAATTTGACTAAGGCCTGCACATTGCCCCGACCTAAATCCTTTGAATTTTTATCTTTATATAATAAAAATATAGATAATAAGCAATATTTTTAAAATAATGAAAAGTTTATCTCTGTTTTACGGGCTATCGATTTTTACGGTTAGCTCTATTCCTTCCCCCTCCCCAGCATCACTATAGACACGTATAAGTGTGCGTACAGTTTTATATTTTGTAGTTTACAACTGAAGATAATATCGTTTGTATGTTTCAGCTCCATCCACTGTCTAAAATTTGAAATAGGAAAGAAAAAAATTCTAAATTTTCCATTTTTCCTAAAGAGCACATTCTAAACTTCCCTGGATAGCACTTGGAGTAGATCCCTTGAGAAAAGGTTTACTCTAATTTTCCGTTTTACACTAGGTTTTAAACATTTAGGGTCATTCCTTGTGAAATCAACCAAAAAAATAATAATTTTGGACCTTGACCCCTCAGAAATTGATGATTTTTTGCACACTGATAATATCTATAGAGAGTATAAAAAATGCAAATTTTCAGATTTTTTGGGCTAACAGTTTTTGAGTTATTGAATTTCAAAAACTAAAAAATGCTTGATTTTGGCCGTGTTTTGAAATTTTCAAAACACAGTAACTCAAGAACCGTTCAACCTACAGAGCTGAAATTGATGTCATTTTATTCAATTTTTAATGGCCTTTAATTTGATATACAACAAAAGTATCTTAATTTCAAATTAAATGTTTTAAAAATTTTCAAAAACTGGTTTTTAAAAAATGTCTTGATTTGATTTTTAAAAAAAATATATATGTTATTTGTATTGTTAATACCTATTTTTGTGCCAAATTTCATAATGGGACAGCCAGGGGATCATATGGAAATAAAATTTGAAGTGTCATAGTCCATGAAAAATATGAGAATGCGACTAACAACCACAGTAAGTTCTTATCGTTCGTTGCGTGTCGAACTTTAAATCAAATATAGTTGATGAAAGCCAATCGTTCTGAGTATATTACATAGATGAAACCATGTAGGTTTACTGATCATACACAAACTATAGATATACTCAGAACGATTTGCTTTCAAAACACGGCCAAAATCAAGCATTTTTTAGTTTTTGAAATTCAATAACTCAAAAACTGTTAACCCAAAAAATCTGAAAATTTGCATTTTTTATACTCTCTATAGATATTATCAGTGTGCAAAAAATCATCAATTTCTGAGGGGTCAAGATTCAAACCATTGGTTGATTTGATATGGAATGACCCTTTAACGTTTCTTATTGGTAATGCGGGGAGATTGTTCTTATAATCTCTACGTCTGAGAAAATGTAGTTTTTAAAAATCCTATTAGGGAAGTCAAGTTTCTCTCATCCCCTTCAATAAGTACATGACTCAAAATGAATATACCTACGCTTACCATAAAAAGATATAAGAAGATATACAAATTACACTCAGAAGTTGAATAACGAGTAATTGGAAACTTTTGGGAATTTATTATTCTGGTTCTAATGTTTTTCAATGGGAGATTGTCACCTTCGATGAAGAGTTTCTGGACAAGGACTGATACTAAAAAAAATTCAAATAACAGTAAAATGTTAAAGTGCATGCCAAATTTCAAGAAGATCCACCCAGCTGTTCAAAATATAAATAAACCGACACACAAACACATATGTTTACAGATTTTATTACCTTTCCTAGAAAGTAAAAAATAAGAAAAACATTGAACTCCTATTTATCTTCGTTATTTGTCTTCTTTCCAACTGAACGCTCATCAACTCAGTCTGTTTCCACTCGAATAACTTTTGAACGGCTAGATAGATTTTTTTGAAACTTGGAGTGCACATTTACAAACAAGATACGTTCTACTTTTTATAATTGAATTTTTTTTCCCGTGTGAATTCTGTCGAGAAACAAGAGCGTGAAAATGACAAAAATTGTCATGGAAAAGTCTTAGAACCGAAGCACTGGATTTTATTTTTATCAAACCAAAGAAACGAACAACATTTAAGGAAATTAGGCGTCAACTTATTGAAGTTCTTGTTTGATTTGAGGTTCTTGTTAGATTTAAAATATGTTTAAAATATGGTGTTTCCGATAACTGAAGGTAGTTTCAAATTTCTCTATCGGAGACTCTTGGTTCCCAAGGGAGGATTCTTAAGTTCAAAGGAGGAATTAGAGAGAATATTTGGTCGATAAATGAATGGACTTAAAAATCGATAACAACATTACACGGAACGGAGCTCAAAACAACAGGTAATGTAGTTGGACCACCAAGTCAGTACTAAATATAAGAAATTAGCTACAGTGATGCAGGCAATACTTTTGCCATTTCCAACAATCTGCTTAATTTGAATGTGCCTTCGAACTATAACAGATATTTGATGAAGAGGATGACTGAAATTTTGTGACGTAGAGCCTTCAGGCAAAAATTGACTTTGGCAAAAAAACAAAAATTTAAACAGGAAATGCTAAGGGAGAAATTCCGTATTGGTAGTTACAAACACAACTCTAGGACCTTGTGTAATACCGTTGACACATGCATTCTTTCTATTAGATAATAGTAACAATGAACAGTTAAAAAGGTAAATTAAAGTATCCCACTGTAGCCCTTGAGATCGCGAGAGATAAGGCTTCCAGTGTTGACTTAGTTGAGGTCAGGTGATCAAGCCGAGTCCATCCGCCTTTAACCCGCAAAGAAACACATTCTTTAGAGATTTGGGTGGAATCCAGAATCCAATCTGGAAGAGAATTCAGCGTGGGAAAATCCTTAACCTCCATCTGAGATTGAATCCGGCTCTTCGAGTCGATAGTCAAGCGCATTCCCATTTGGCTACTGGACCCTTAATAATAATGAACAGAAGAATATAAAATTCATTATTTCGATGATTAGCAGAAAGAAACCATGCATCAATGTCATTGGTAGGCACCTAACAAAGATCTTTATGAATTTGAAATAGACTACATTTTCAGATTGTCTTAAATGAAGTTTGTTAAATTAGTTCACATTTGCAGAAATCTCGACGCACTGATTCGACGATGTTCTATTTCAATAAATAAATTTTCAAGTTTACCTAACGCTTATGAAAAACCTCTTTTCTGCATCCTGTACGACTACGGTTTTTTTTTTGTTTTTTTCAATGTTTCTAAGAGCAGGTTTGAGAGATGCAATTTCACGAAGTTTCTATTCGTCTCGGAAAAAAAAAAATCTATCTCTTCTGGGAGGGATTGGATTTTTCAACAAGAGGTCAAAAGCTCTGCTGACTTCTGATTACTGAGAAACGCGATTGATAAATGCCAGTGTAAATCCTCTTGACGTTCGTTCTATTCTTAGTAAACGATAAGACCCATAATGGAGATTCGAAAGATCCTTCAAAGAAAGGCCTCGTAATAAGCTTGCAGCATCTGCAGTTCACTTGCTGATGCGTAACTTCCACTGACGAATCAATGTAGGCAAGTCCATCCTTTGATATCATTTTGAAATGTTTTATTCAAAATTGGACTTGCTTTGAAGAAATGTTTTATTTACTATTGAAAGCACTACTTTTAAGAATAAATAAAGCACCGACCCTTCGTAGCACAACCAATTAGAGCTACTATTGTGCTAACTTGTTGTTCCTATCAGACTTCTGAGAAGGGTGAAGACGAGTAGATTTTACTCTCTTGCATCTTTACATCTTTAAATAGTTTAATCGCGTATTTTCAGCCAGTGTTAGTTCATTACTAAACCGCACCGCGTCCTCTCGTATTTAAATCACCACATGCTTCAATTAACGTAGAGTGGCGAGACCTCAAAACCATTGCGCCTTGGAACCCATAACGCTTCTTAAATTAGAAGTAGACATAAAAAAATTAATTTCCTTCAAGGACTGCGGATAGGAATTACACAACGTGGGATGAATTAATTTGAATTAGTTAAATATTACACTGCTTTAAATTTACTTCTGAAATACCTTTTCAAAAGCAATGTAATAAAAAGAAAGGACTGAGGAATTTCCACACTAAAGATAGCGTTAATGTCAATTATTTGTCGATCACACCAGCTCTATATCTATATTCTTTTCATTTTTGTTTTATTGATAGAGAAGTTGACTACTGCTTTACGAATCATAACTTTAGATAAATTTACTGTCAATACTTCGGCACAATAAACCTCGAGTCTTCTTTAGGATCAGTCTGGAGCAGTCACATCTTGTAACTTTCCATTTCTGTATATTTAAAAAGGCTAGAGAGTTTCCTGTCAGATCACATTTTTATTGTTTAAATCGTTGAGAAAATCTAGATAGCTTTCTCTGTTGTAATTGCCAAAGAAAATGATAAACTCTACATTCTTTTTTCATATAATAACCTTTCAAGAAATATATCGAAAAATGCTGAAATACCCATTTCTTAGAATGCTCTTCTTTAGTTAAAATTAAAAGTAGGAAATTTGACTAATCAAAAAATTTAAATGTTTAATAGAAGAAATTTTAAACCAGAGACTCTTGCATTATTCGCTTCTCATTTGTGAGTATATGCGGCTACGACTTTTTGCGAAAATTTTTGATAGATTTTTGATAACCATTTTTTACAAGCTAATTACATACCATATTATAAAAAAAAAAGGTTGTCAAAAATCTACCAAAACTTTTCACAGGATTTAAAAAATAAAAATAGCATGTACTGTGCATATTTTCCGCGTTTATATGAAAAGAAGTTCCTTCAAAAACGCATAACAAAATTTCTCTAGAATGTTATTCTAATTTATGCTTTTTTTTCATTCCCTTGAGGAAATAAAAATGGTGTACGACTACATGTACAACAATTGTGTACAACTTTGCAATTAATCTTTTTTTCTTTCATCGTAAAAAAACCTATTTTCTTACTAAATTTACAATTATAGTAGATAAGTGTTTGAAAGTATTATTAGTTTTACCATAATCTAATTGAATATAAACGGAATTCCTTTTAAGCATAACATGCTTAGGGGTAAACACTACTAATTGGTAAGCATATGTGGCGGCTCTAAAAACGGTTCGTACACGATCAGCAGTATGACAAGACTCGATCATATACCATTCCCAAACTATGATAGATTACCAAACCTGGTGTCCTGACTTCCCATCTCGCCCTCCCCCTCCAAAAAAAAGTAAAATGAAGGACACGTTTCGAGGTACTGAATTCTAAGATGCTAAATCAGTTGTAGTAGGAACAAAGAAATGTATGAAGAATGTTGTACCGAGTTTTATCTATGAATACGATGACGAGAATAAGTTGCAAATAATGCAGAAAAATAAGATGTTGTTCCATCAATAATATAGATTTTTTTAAGAAAAAAAATTGTGGAACAAAAAAAAAAAAAAAAAAAACTTAGAAAAAAAGAAGAAGAAATACTTTACTTTCGGAGTGCTCTCGTCATTATACAATTTAAACTCGGATTCATTTTAAGCTAAATTAATGAATTCTGCAGAGAATTTCCGGTTGATGATCAAGTGCTTAATAACTCTGACAAAAGAGGGATGAAACTAATCCCTCATGAAGCTAAATTAACAGAGATAAAAAAAAAGTAAAAATCTCATTAATTTTACGAATTAAACGTAATATCTATTTTTCGAAAAAATAATTAAAAATGTATATTTTTTAATCTTCTAAGATCTAAAAATAAACATGGAACAAAATAATCTATCAAATTGTTTAAAGTAAAGCAACTTGATTGATTATTTTGTTCCATTTTAACGTTAAATAACAAAGTGGTCCTCTAAACTGAAAGTTTATGAACTGAAAAGTCTAGTAAAGCAAAAGAGCCGAGTTAATCCATTAATTTCTGTGCGGAAAACTGATTTACACAACTTAAATAATGCTTCTTTTTTTTTCAAAAAAATGGGAAATGTATAATATTTCTGTAAATTTTTTAAATTGAAAATAAATGTATGCTTTCGTTTTTGTCGTTTTCAACTTTAAAAATAAAAAATAAAGGAAAATAATAAAGAAATTTTAAGGAACAACACTTTAAAGAAATTAGGCTTAAAATCCTAGTGTTAGTGCACGAACTTCTTGTTCATTTTATTATGAAATTCTAAATTGGGTTTCCTCCAATCAGAGGAATTTTCAAACAACTAAAACGTCAGGAGGCGGAAGGATACGTGACGTCATTTAAGTAGTCTGCAGCAAAACAGCGGAATAACTTTTACAACCTATTACGAAAGTTCACTAAAATTTTAATTTCATTTTAAAACTGTTAACATCGTTTGGTAAAGCCCAAAATATAATGACAATTCCAGTTAAAAATATCTTTTTTAGTTGCATTAATCCCTCGAAGGGATCGAAAGCATATTCTTAATGTATAATAACATCAAAAGTGATCAAATAAAGTGGTTCACTGACTCTTCAAACTAAATATGTTATATACAAACTAAATACATTAAGATTGTAAGTTAACACATAAGCCTCAATTAAGAATAATAATAATAATTAAGAATCATTGTGACAGAAGGAGAAGTGAACCACGGGTCCCTATTCGGAGGAAAAATAACTAAGGAACAAAATTGATCTTATCGGGGATTGATCCCATCTCCCCTACTTTAGAAAAACTCTTAACGTCTAAGCCACCAGCTTCTAAATATATTCTAAAAATGTTGAGTTTCATTGAACCTTTCTTTTACATGCACAAAAGAATCACAGGTCTCTAAATCATTAATCTAGCTGTTATATATTCAGAAGTTCTAATAACTATTTTTTTTTTAAGGTATTTTAAGTTTCACAATATTTTATAGAAAAGCGTATTAAAAGATTACATTAACATCTTTACATCTTAACTTCTACTTCTGAACATATTATTCTGAAAACTCTTAACAACTGTTAGGGTTGAGACATAGGCTACTCAAATAAGTAGCAGTTGGTCATGGCTTATGGAAATATTGTCGATGTATGGTTAATAGTGCTCGTTTTATACTTTTGGACTGACCAGAATCTTAAAGTTAATATTTTTAAAGAGGGGAAAGAGTGCTGGAACTGCCGATTTATTTAAAATAATAAATATTATGAAGGATTCTACTGATGATAATTTCTGAATTAAACAATATTAAAAAAAAAATAATTACAATCTAAATGTAGAATCAGTTTGGATCGTAGAAAGGATAGTGGATACTCTCAAAGTTGAGGGAAAAAGAAAATTCACTATAAAAAAACTGAGGGTTTTTTCGTTTGCCACCATTCATGTCACCCACAAAGGAATTAAGTTGCGTATAATTTAAATAAAAATGCTCTGCGTTTATCAATTTAAATACAAGTTTCTCGGAAAAAAGCTAACTTATATTTTCAGTTTTATATCTAATAGTTTTACAAAGATTTAGACAGAAACAATGTAAAGAATCACCCCATGTCTTTTTATTTTTAAACATAAATTTATACTTAAACTCCAGTATAAGTGAACTCTTCGTACCTTCTGACCATATAAGATACGGAAATTTTGCAGCTTTCATGAAAAAATCAAAGGACATTATATTAAGTGTTATGATCTTTTTATTAGCATACTTTGCTAGGAAAATGCGACTTATCAGGTACGTGTGTCACCCTAATAACTTTAAATGGCTGATTGGATCTTCCTGAAATTTGATATGCATATTTCAGGGCTAGGTACAATCTAACTTTACATTTGAAATCTTTTTCAAGTGGCCCTTTGTCGAGAAATTATCGCGAGAAGACGACAAATTCCCATTAAAAAAATGGAATCAAGCAATGGATTTACAACTTATTTCTCATGATATTTCATTTTCTTAAACAATGGGAATTAATACTTTAGTAAGCCAAAGCGCGCGGTTTGATAAGATTAAAATTACTCCTTATAGGTAACTTCAGTAAATAAAGCGGATTTAACTGATTTTTTTCAGAATATAGAAAGTCGGTTTGTATTCAAAAGATATTAGAATTAGAATATAAATGTAGGCTTTCATATTTGTCGTTTTTACAAATTAGGAAGTAATATTTTGAGGAAGTAGTAGATTTCAAATTATTAATAAACAACAATGGTTCACATTTCAAGTTCTTTCGAACTTCTTGTTTATAACGATATGTGAAGAAAGGGCTTGGTGAATGAAAAAGAAATAGTAATAGTAACTATAATATACAATAGCTGAAAATCTATTATCATACGATGTATTAGGCCTAAATTTTTCTGTTAAATTAGCGCCTTACTTCTTAAATTCTTAAAAATGTACGGTACTCTGAAACTCTGTTATGTAATAAACAGCTGTTCAGAGGTTGTCCAATCCTTTAAGCCGCCGGTGCTCGCCAAGGACTCAGAACAGGACACATTTATTCACGATCTTATATTCGGACCAACTCAAGGGATTTAACCTTAACTGATTTCCTAGAGCACTGCCCACAAACACACACATATCAACGGCCTCTTGCATTCATTTTGTATAAGGCCAGCTTTGAACGAAGTTGCTTCATTCCGAGATTTTAAATTGCAATTTGGATTTAAGAAAGGGGCGGTGGCGGTCCGCTGTTATCAAAACAGACTTACTATAGGTCCGTTGCCAAATTGATTTACGGACGACTTCCGTCAGGGTTCGTAGACCCCAATTCGGAATCAAATGGTTTCCTAAAGCTTAATATACCCGAGTAAACATCCCCGCCTGAAAAATAAAGCAGCAGTTTTATGTCAAATTAAATCACATTAATGTGTGTGTGTGTGTATATATTTATAATACACACACTCACGAAACCTACGAATAATGGAGGAAGTTTAGGCTCCATTTGATAACCCAAAAGAGTAATATTTGATTGGAATGTTTCCTGGCTGAATATTAAAATGATGAAAGCTGTCATTCAACAGCTAAACCACCGTGGAGAAAGAGGTTCTTTTAGCGGCCTTATGAGAGAAACGATTCGCGCAGCATTAAGTGAGAGCATTACAAAAAAGGAAAAGTAACAGAGGCATCTTCGTCAAAACATTCAGTCAATAAGAGCGCCGTTCACACACAATGGGGCGTACCAAAGCCTCAATGGAAAAGAAGCAAACTGCACTTTTCATCATGGCACTATTAAGTGGTAAGTTGCGCGGCCTTTTCTATTTTCTCTTTCTTTCGTGAGGAAATTCATTCTTCCTTCCATTATGGAGGAAAATGAAAGCCTTGTTCCCCTAAACGACTATCATAAATGAGAAATGAATAATTTTACAAAAATGCAGTAACTCATTTGGCAAGATGAATTTGAGTAATAAGAGGTGCCACAAAGAACTTAAAACTTATTTCCCTTAAAATATTCGATTTTTCTTGTGTTAAATCGTAAAAAAAAAATTCCAACAAAACGTCTTTAAACAAATGTCTTCGTATAATCAATTACAACAAAAGTGCCTGGCTTTAAAAGTAATCTAAATTAATTTTAAATACAAGGTGTTTATAATTAAAGTTGGCGTATTTAGAACAGCCTGCAGCTACAACCAATAGTCAGAGAGGCACCAAAAATTGTACACATACTACCCAAAGGATGCGCTCAACGAATCTGCAAAAAAAAAAAAAAAAATAGTTACAAAATCGTCTGGTAGAGGGCACTTTTACGGAAAACGAAAACAGAATGTTCAAAAACATATTTATTTCACACAAAGAAGTATCAGACGTTTGAACGAGGCGTGTGATATTGCTCAATATGTTCCTTCTCACAAATATGTGTCATTTGCAGACGATGAACTGTACGCTCAACCGATGCCCGTAGTTGATCACCCGTGGTAGTTTGCACATGTCTGTAGCTGTAACATGATGTAGCGTGATACAGTCTTTTAGTTCTGCTAATTTTGCAAATCCTCAACGAAACACCACATCCTTTAGGTATCCCCACAATCAAAAATCGCATGGAGTTAGGTCAGGAGAACTTGGTGGCCAGGCAGTAGTAAACATGCGACTAATTACTTGTTCATTGTAAAGTGTTGATGCAACAAAGTTTGCCCGAATCTTCCAATATGGAGGTGCACAATCTTGCCTAAAAGAGGTTGAATCAAGACACTATCTTTCCTGCAGCTAGGGTATCATAAAGTTCTGGAGCATGTCACGATATCTAGCCGCAGTCATGGAACATTTATGAGGACCATTAGCTGTAATTTCTTCAAAAAAAATAGGGACCTAGGATAAAGTTGGATGTGAACCCACCCAGACTGTAAGCTTGGACGAATGCAGAGGCATTTTCTGGAAAATGTGTGGATTTTCCTTGGCCCATACACGATATCTTCCTTCTATTTTAGCTTCAATAACCACAACTATGTCCAATAAATTGACCTTTTCTATTTTTTTTTTATATTATTCCATAATTTTTGCTTTCTGCTTTTCTTCTCAAATTTTTTTTTTTAACTCCATTCAATTTTGAGCATGTGTCTATAGTACCAAGAGTCAAGAGCAATTATAATAGCACTGTGACACACTATCCTACAAAGTCATACGACTGCTGATAACGTTCTAGGTACATTCAAGTTTCATAAACAAAAAGTTTTCGAAGGAAATGTTATTTTTTTTTGTTTTTGAAAATTAGTGTTAATTTTTTTTTTTTGATATTTTGAAACTTTTGGTCGTATTGTGAATATTCGATAAATTAGGGATTTTATTTGAAAAGGGATTCACACGATGGCAAGCTTATCTTATATAAGGTTGACTATAATGGAACTATATTTTCTGAGACTAATATAAGAACAAGAAGTTTCTAAAAGAATTTAAAGCCTACTTTCCTTTCTTTTTTTAAAAAAAGTTGTGGAACCTCTATAAAAGAAATTTCCTTATTTGTAATTTACAATACCAGTCGTGTAAAAACAATCTACTTTCAATTTTTCCATTTCCTGAAAATTTAATCCTCAAATTCAGTTGTATAAAATCAAAAAATTATAATCAATTTCAAATAAGCGCAAATAAAATGCTTTTAGCTTGTAAACGACTATGATTTATTTTGACATTCAGTCAATATTTAGTGTTTGCCGTCAGAGAGAATTAATATCGTTCTAAACCCTCCTGGGAATTTTGGTCACCTTCATAATCTCTTTGTTTCTGTTAGACAATATTACCTGAAGCGTTAAGTATTCATCTGTAAAGCCAATTACCTTTAACGAGGGTTGGCTACCTTTGATAATGATTTCCTGTGTTATTGTAGTATTCGTTGAGAAATATTATGCTACAAATGGCAGCGATATTTAGTTTAATAATTAATGTATTTATTCCAAAATTGCAAAGATTAGCTAAGATTATGTCCTGCTCGATGTCCCTTTTTAACAATAACATAATTCTACGTCAGTTATCTCCACAGATATGTTTCATATTAGGCTTCTTGCGCATAATACTGTCTTTTTGTGAATTAGAAAGAACCAAACTTTTTTAAGTCGTCCATTCACTGGTTCACAACATAATAAGCGGAAGGAAACATAGAGACAGGTGCATCGAAACACATACTTGACATAATGACTTACTGAACCTAATTAAAAAACTTTATAATTAATATTGTCTAGTTCTCAAATTACAGATAAAGTATCTGCTCTACTTTACATCGCTTAGTGGAATTGAGAATGCAGTGGTGGGGAGAGACCCATTTCGAGGAATGGGAAGGGGAGTTGTTGTTGTTGGTTGGTGTTTTATGGCGCAAAAGCAGCTGCGGCTAAGCTGCGCCAGGGAAGGGGAGTGGAGACCAAAAAATATGTCCTCCCACTTTGGAAATATATAATGCTTTTATCAAATAATACTTATGTAATTCTTACATCAAATTTTCAAGAAATCTGTCCAGACTTTTAAGTGGCATCAATATGGAGGATTTTTTTTTTTTGGCATCGTTTCACCATGAATAAACTACATACCAAATTGATGTAAATCCGTCTTGCATTTACAACACAATGCAAATACAAATAGACAAACCGACAAAAAGATCAATAAAGCAGAAAACTGTTCCTGTGGAATAATAAGACTTCCCCATGCTCAGTCAAAAATTTATTTTATTTTTTATATCGAGTTCGTGATAATACAGGACTTATGGGTCGTGTAAGATTTATATGACCATGTTTTGATGCTAAAAATGATATTCACGTGTTCATTCTTTCTCATATATAATGATAATTAAAATTCATTGTTAGGTAATGTAACAGAAAGGTAGCATATATTAAAATAAATTATTGGCCACTAACAATGGTCCATATCTATAGATTAACTATAGAAATCTACAAAAACCTGCTATCATTTTAAGCTGATTTTGAATTTTGGAAATAATAAATTTGACCAGAAACATTTGTTTGACAAAATATATTTTAGTAGCAGGCTGTGCCACATGAGGTCAAATATTTCTGTACATTTTAATACATGCAATAATTATTGGATATCACGACAATACTAGAACAATAATAATGAAATAAGAATAGGAATGTAATGACAATAATTTTTTAAAAGATTTTCTAAATAATTTTGCAAAAAAATCCGCTTCTTTTTTTTTCTAACCCCAGCATTTAATCTATTTCTCCTATTTCAGATGCCATTAAGTCTCGCAAATTTGTACCCAATGAAAACTAGAAAATAATAGCTAGTAGCACGTGCCACAGTTGTTGGAACATCTTTTCAATATATTGCAATGGAAATCGTTTCTGCTCTGACATAATTAAATTGTTACTCTCAACTTAATCCCGATGGTCAGAAAAATGCCGAAGCCTTCCTCCTTCGACCCTAACGGCCACGTTGGCTTGTGGTGGAATACTTCAAATAATATAAATTCATCGTTATCTGCAATCAACCACTTATTATTTTCTGATATTCGTATCGTTTATATCGTATCGTCCACCCACTTCGTTTCATTTTTCTATGTTTCAGAGGAATCCTTTGAAATTTTAATTAGACAGCATTTGATTCAAGAAGTTTATAATTTTTCACCGCTAATTACTGTGCCTAATACACTTCAATAATTATGTAATAATTATCTCTTCCAATGGTCTTATCAAATAATATCCAATTATCCGTTTCTTCCAATATTAGTTTTCCCCAAAAGTGCTTTTATAATTCCCTTTTAGGTCATCAAAAGTTCATAATCACTTCGTGAATGAGTTATTTCCTGTTAGACAATATTACCTGAAGCGTCAACTATTCATCTGTAAAGCCAATTAGCTTTAACGAATTAGCTTTTAACGAGGGATGGCTACCTCTCATAATGATTTCCTATATTATTGTAGTATTTGTTGAGAAATATTACGCTAAAGATAGCAGCGACATCTAGTTTAATAGCTAATCTACTTATTCCAAATTATTAATCTACAGGATTAACTAAGTTTGCATCCTGTGATAACTCGATGCCGTTTTAACAGTAACAGAATCCTCTGTCAGATTTGTGACTACCTAATCTACGTCAGTAATACAGTCGGACCTCTATTTAACGAACCTCTATTTTGCGAATTTCTCTATATTGCGAACTTTTCGTTGGAACCAAGAACATTTTGCTAATTTCTTCGTAAAATAACCTCCAAATAGCGAAGTGCATTTTCTATTTAACGAACTTTTTCGACGATACAGCTGAGGGAAAAAGTAGAAATTAACGATGATGTGCTGATTAATGATGATCTTTCACTTGATTTTGAAGTTGAGACCTCGGAAACACTAACTGAATCGGATATTTTAGACAGTGTGAAAAATAAAAACAATACAGCAATGAATTCCGATGAAGATGAAGATGATGAAAATGGAAATGATCATGATGCTGTAATAAAAAAAAAACCTTCTTATGACGAAATGCTAAAATCATTTGAAACAATCCTAAGCGGATTACAATTTGAAGAAAATATGCCTGAAGGGGTTTTTGGTGAATTGCAAAGATGCGAGACATATTATGAGAGAAAACACTTTTTCAAAACAAAAAACTCAGACAAAATTAACAGACTTTATTAGTAAAATTTAAGTACGCATGTTGTAATGTATGCTTTATGTCATTAAAATTATTACTTTTTAAATAATATTTATTGTTTATGTATTTAAATCTGTTTTATGTAGTTTAAAGTAATTTTAAAAGGTGAATCTCTATTTAACGAATTTTCCATATAACGAACTTTTTTCCGGATTTAGCAGCTTCGTTAAATAGAGATCCGACTGTATAACAGTCGTAACTTCAATGATTTGCATTATCTTTTTCCTATTTTACAAAAGTCATTAAGGTAGGGTATTTTCTGACGTATTTAAGATTTAGAAATTAATTTTAATTTCTTAGCCTACTTTCCTATGAAACTAAAGCTCATCAGTCTGTGTGTGCACGAGTACTTTTAAACTGTTGGATGGGTCTTCTTGAAACTTGGCATGCATGTTTAAGGACAAGAGACGATCTAACTTTTACATTTGATATTTTTCCATGTGACAAGAAGGTGACAAAATTTGCCGTAGAAAAGCTCTGAAACCTAAATAATGGTTTTTCTATTGATATTATAAACAATGGGTAATAGTCCCTTATTCTACTAATATTACACGTATTTTGATATGATTAATATCCGATTTAGAGAACTGGAAGTAAGTATTGCCGATTTATTTAATTTCTTCAGAAAATGAAAATTGTGGACTGTTTGTATCTCTACAGATATTAAAATTTGATAATAAACATAGGCTTTTCGTTTGTTTCACGATCTTTCAAAGAAAATTTTAAGGGACAACAGTTTAATGAAAGTAAGCTTTAAGGTCTTGCACGTATTCCTTGTTAAACTATACATTGTTATTCAGCAGTAACTGAATCGAAAGAGTGACCATTTGGATGGAATCAGTACAAAACAATGTCGTAGTAGTCTCCACTATTTCGAAAGCTTTTGACTCCATGCATAATAAGGAGTCAGACAGAATAACCTCCGGAAATAAGGAGTCCACGCAAGGCGGTCAGGAGAAATGTTGCTGAGATGGAATCATACACAATCATGCAAGGGGAAAAAAATGGTAAACTTCCAGGAATCCAATATACCCTACTCCACTCATAAGGAATATCCAATTCCACTAGAGACAAGGCTATGTTTTATTCATTTTCTTTGCGAAATTTGGGGACTAGTTTTTAGCCTGCTATCCTAGAAAATAAGGTTTATCAAGTCAGACCTTATCTTTTGTGTTTTTTTGCCCTCCCTGAAATAACTCTGAACCGCAGGATGAATCTTGGCCTACATATTAAAGGACTAGAAACGATCTGACTTTTAAATTGAAATTTTATTTTTTCCAAATGGATCCTTGCCAAGAAATTAGCGCGAGAGTGCGACAATAATTCCCTTAAAATCTAAATAATGAATTTCTATTGTATTTCTACAAACACTTCATTGTCTTGAACAATAGTAATTAGTCCTTTTACTTAATCCAATGAGCCTGGTTTGTTAAGAAATTTAAGACAAACTAAAAAATGAAAATGTCTCTGTATTAATGTGCTAAAAAAATGGTAAAAATACTACGTACTCGTAACATTTGCCTGTAGCGACAGAAATAATGTCTTCTGATAATTCCTCTTTAAACTAATGTAACACCCTTTACTAAGCTCTAAAACGCGATGTTAATCCCGTAGTTTCCCATTAACGTAAATAGCCTTAATCTACTATCCACAGATTACCACAATTGCTGTTAACATAACGACGGTGCTTTAAAGAGGCAATTTACATTAACCTTCAAATACAGCATCACCTCCGTTCTATTTGCATTTTAACTGTAATAAAGGCTTTTAAGGAACTTTAACTAGTTTTGTTTCGTAAATCGTCTTTGCCTTCTGAATTGCGTAAATTAAAGGGGATGAACCAAGAATAAATTCCACTATCTCCTTCTTTAACGGTTTATTTTCTTTAACGGTTAATTTGAGATTTGTAAACAAACTATTAATAGATCTAAATGGTTGCTTATTTATGATTTCAGTGCAAGATTCATGACTATAAACTAATGTTAATCCATTCTTTTCTCCTAACTTTGTAATGTACAATATTTCCGCCTTGTCATCACCGGTCTTCTTCAGGCTCAAGAGGTAGAAAGAATTACGCCTTTCACACATGTTTATTACATTACAGAATCCGTTTACATTCAAATGAATAAAATATTATCTATAACAGAGTGAAAATATAACATAAATTTTTAATTATTAATACAATGACACTATTAAAATCTTTTCTTGTGTTTCTTACATCAAACCATTCTGTTACAATAACAATTAACCTATCATCATTAAAAGAAATCTTTCTTTGTCAATATAGTTATTAGAATCTTCTTATCTATGTAGTACTGTAAGAATCTTTCTTTATTATGTACTATTTTTTAAAAAACATCTAACGTATACTCATTTATATCCATTCCTTTGTTATTTATTTGAATCATATATTAACATGTGTGATATATTAACGGGTTCGGCTGACGAAAGACCACGCACAGGAGTCTGAAAACCGGTTCCCGGGATTTTTAATAAGTATCATGTTTTTATTGTAAATATCTTTATTTTTAAGTGTGTTCTTGAACCAATTTTAGCTTTGTTTTTTATACATATAAAATCATTGCTAATGCACGACTATGACGAATCTGGATTTTTCACCTTTTATCTTAAATTAAATATTGGTTAAAGGGTCCGAATTACGATTATTAATCAGGCAATGGCCTGCCCATTCATACTCTTTTTGCTATTCCTATGAGCTTTTATGAGCTCTCTTAAGCGTTTTCTCAATGTTCGTCCTGTATTACCATAATAGGCGGCCTTGCAGTCTCTACACTGTAGTTTATGAAATCACTACTGTTCGGTTTTGTTTACGAGAGCCTTCAACGCTTTTGCGCATGCGTCAGGTCTCCTTCAATTTCTTGAAAATAGGGGCGAGGAGAAACAGAGAGGATGTTTACTTTTGATAGTGTTAGTTTACTAGTAGCTGCGTTCTATTTCGCGTTTCGGGAAAGAATTATGGAAAGAATAAATACTATTGCAAAAATGCTCCTCCCTTATTTTTTTCTTAAAAGCGAAAATGTCCAATTTCTTAGGAAAGTATCACCCCTCTGCGGAGTAAAATCGTCCGCCAGTTAAGGGCTCTGGCTTTTGTAAACGAACAGTACCTTTCTCTTTCTATAAATAAATAAATAAATAAATAAAATAATAAAAAAAAAGAGTTAAGAATAACATTGTAATGAAAGCACGCTTAAGTTCTTTCAGAGACCTCTTGCTTTTTTCTTATTTCTTTTTGAACAATCGTAAGTCGCGAGCATGCGCTGTTCTTGTAGCTGAACAGTCAACTTTTGAAAAATCGTTTCAGAACTCAAAAAAGTGATATTAGACGAACAAATGAGAGTTGGAAATCAAGTTAACATCTCACTGTTAACATCACTGTACTTAAGTCAAACAATAGAATGTAAATTAGCTTTAAAGATAAAACAATACAAATTAGCTCAATTACAGTGGAGATTAAATCACAAAAGCGAAACAAACCTAGATGGAAGCGAAGGATCGACAAGGTCTGACATAAACGTAGTAAAGAGGGAATTTTGTCCAAATACGCAACAGATTTTGGAATTTTATTCCTCCAAGATTTAAAAATAAATTAGCCCAAGCTTTAAAAAATATTTAACCTCCAGATCAAATCTCAAAAGTCCAACTACGTTTTAAATGAAATGTTAACTGTTTACAATTTCGAGATGATAATTTCTCTTCGACTTAGTAACATAAACAAAATATAATTGGCGTGCCAATTTTCGAGTTTCCAATGATAAAAAGGACAGTTATATCGAATAGTTATATCAAATACAGTGATAGTAAAATTTAAGCATTCCTATAATAATGTGTGCTTGAATATCTGATAATTGCGCTCTTCAGAGACTCGTGTATATTTCAGATCGTTTGGATCCATTTTCTTCCAAAAAAAGAGGAAGATTACATTTGGTAACATTTATCTACAATTGCAGTTTCAGCATTCTAGCATAAATAAGCTTTCAGATTTCGTCATTACTACGCTTTAGCAATATTTTATTTATTTTATTTTAGCACTTTTTTGCTTCTAGCATCTTACCTAGTGGTGGGATATGTACCAACATAAAAATAACTCTTTCTATCTAACGTCTATTTCTATCTCCAAATTTCGACTGCCTAGGGAGGATAGTTGGCAAATTATTTGACTGAAAATCGTATTTTAAGATTTTTTTTCATTACTTTTCGAGATACTACGAACCGTTGCAAATATTCAAACAAATTCAGAATAAACATTAATAATAATTAGCTACCATGTGGATGTAAAAGTAATGTTGTTATTGTTTGACTGGCATTCTTTCAAGTAGGTCTACGAAGCAGGCACTTCACTTGTCCTTAAACATGTATATCAAGTTTTAGTAAGATATTTCACTGATAGTTAATCAGCAAATTTCATAATATCCAGTACATCATTTTCAACTCTCTTTGATAATTACTAGCATAAAAGTAATTTAATACGAATGCCAGATCTTCCTTTGCTTCAACATTCGTTTTCAATTGGGACTGATGCATACGAATCTCTAAAGCCTTTCTATGACCTTTGACAGCATTTCACAATTTTCCATTCTCATGGTCACTATTTCGCTTATCAGGGCGTCCGTATTCATTCATCCGCTTTATCTCACTAAATAGCCTCCTATCGTCATTTTCGCTATGACGCATTTTTCGAATATTCCTACAATATTAAAATAATCCTCACTGACTTTATCAAACGCAATATCTACATTTCAAAATTCAATGTGAAACATCAAAAGGTACGTTCGCGTCTAATTCTTTATCGAAAGTTTGCTCGAAAACTATTACATATAGTAAACGCTTTATCTAACGATGTCTGATAAGAATCATCTAACTTTGAAAGTTTTATCAACAGATTTTAATTTATTCAGTTGAGATTCTCACTTAACATTTAGATTCATTTCTTGTCTCTTTCTGGTCATCTGCTCACTATGGGGCTTCCTTAATTAGCAAATGTCAATATTAAGTGGAAAAGAGAATAGAAGGGGGGGAGGGGAATTTGTGTCTGATCCAACAGTGCTGAATATCGTAGAAAAATGAGATTTTTCTAATCAATCACTTGATGCTTCAGAAAGTACTTCAAAGTTTAATAGTTTTAGAGATTTCATTACTAAAGAGAATTTCACAATTCCTATCCAAAATATCTTGCAGCCAGGAGAGGACATACTGTTATGATCGCTTTGAAAAAAAATTTCATAAACAGAAATATTCCGATATTCGAACAAACATGCACATGGGAGAATAATGTATACACAAATTTAGTAATATCCGTTCACTGGTTGAAAGTTGTTAGCAAATAGGAGACATGCACAAACACAGATAAGGTGATCGTGTAAGGCCTTCTCGGAAAATAGGCTGACAAATATGAATTTTAAGTGTTATTATTCGTTGCGAAAATAATGGATTTGTTGAAAGAATTAATATTTATTAGAAATCAATGTTACGGTTCTAATGGTTTTCTACGAAAATGTTTGTCATCTCAATCGCTAATTTCTTATCAGGGGCCCACGTCGAAATAATTTCAAGTATAAAAATAGATCGTTCCTGTTCTTAATTTGACATTCCGAGTACAAGAAAATCCATCCAGCGATTGAAAAATTGTTAGCTAACCCTCTCACCCACCCACCCACACTAAAGGATTTGATGCGCCTCATTTTCTAAGAAAACACAACAAAAACGAAATTTCTAGCTTGATAATTTTCAGTTTATTCGAGGTTGACTGAAAATTCACTTTAGAAAGATAGTGAGAATTTGTGGTAGAAAATCCATTTCTGTTAAAGAAAGCTTCTAAAATTATGACGTCTGCTGTATGACTTCCTACTTGTTGACGTACGTTAGAATCTTATTTGCATAATGAACGAGTCTAGAAACAAAGGCAATCCAGCATTAAAATTAACTTCAGAAGAGTTTTAAGATAAGACGGAAGTTTTGAGACTGCATTTTGTCTTTGGCACTAGTTAGAAACTGTCACACCATTCACAATAGCTGAGATTATTTGTTCAAAAATGTTAAAATATTAAGTGATTATATGTTATTAGTTTACTACAGAATTACAAAATTGAAAAAACTGTAATCTTATTTTCTTTAGAATGCAGCATTTTTTTTTTTGACTGAACAGGCGAGGTCTTCACTATTCGACTTGAACATTATTTTTCTTCATTTAAATTTGTCTGTATCTGTTCGCGATTTCCATAACATTTGAACAGGTAGCTTCTTGATGGTCCAACTGAACACATAGGAACGCTTGTCTTCATTCCCATCCCTCAAATGGATTTTGTATTAACATGAGCACAAACTGACGAAGAAACATTACTAACTCAACATAAGTGGTCTTGATATAACCCTTGAATATTTTTATTCTGAGTTTCATCTATTTATCTGTTTGTTAAAATGACTGGATCGATTTCCTTAAAATTTGATAGATGCTTATTTATGATTCAGTTTAAGTCCCATTTTACTTTCGTCTCCATCCCCACCCACCCCCAATCCCTCAAAATTGATCCCAGTTATCAAACGTATCCGCTACATTCAAGTTTTCATAGTGCAGTTCTGAGGACTCTCTGCTTCAATAATCCATACTTACTGAGCATGTGAAAGCTTACTATTCTATTTGAACATTTTTTTCTTCGCTAATTAACCATTTGTCTGTTTTTACTCGCATCACGCTAAAATGGTTGGAAGGATTTCCTTAAAATTTGGCACACTGCTTATTATGGTCCGACGTAAAATATGAGCACGCTTATTTTGGTCTCCAACTCCCAAAACTGGAAATAAATCAGAAATAAAAATAATCCTCTTCCAATCGCTCCATCAGTATATGCTCACTATATGTGAGCGTACTCAAGTAATAAGGATTATTATAAATTCGTGCTTGGGAAATGAGAAATTGATTTAAAATTGAAATTTGGTTCAATGAAAAATACGGTGAATGGGAGGATTAGTCTAAATGTTTGCCATTAAAATTATTACAGATCGCTACTCTAATAGCCGATTTCTACAAATAGTATTAGCATTAGCTCATGTCGCAACTCTATTGGATTCAGCTGAATTTACCTTACGACTATTTGGAGAAACAGGCCTTAAATGCTTAGGGCAGGATTACCATTAAGGGATTAAGGATAAAATTAATTCCTGAAAAATATATAGAAATGATTATCTTTTTTTTTTTTTTTAATTACAGAACATGAGAAATCTCACTATTCTAAATGAATTTTTATTCTCTGTCTGTCCTTTGTTTGTTTCTATGAGAATCACGTTAAAATGGCTTTCCATCAAACTTGGTACGGTCCAACATAGATCCGTTTAATTTGATCGCCATCCCCTCATCCCTCAAAAATGACACCGAAATCCCTCACTTAGAAGGTTGGACCGATTTCTTTCGAATTTGATATGACGTTTCATTTATGGTTGAAATTAATATATGAGCATAATCATTTTGGTATACTTCTCTCCCAGTCCTCGAAATGGGTTCCCCCCCCCCCCTCACTAGCGCTGTATATTCACCCCTAGTACGCCAAGTAAAGCAGAGCGTGAGCCTAATGTTATTTTTAATCAATACTTTTTAAAGTAAAGAATATTCTCTTGTCTGTATCTTTTAAATAAAACCAGTATTGAAGATATTTAATCCTTAGTCTCATTTAAGGAATTTTAGATTATTTTCAACTTCTGTAACTTTAACCTGAATTATTTAAAATAAAGAAAGAAAGAACAGTTCTACGAATGCAAAGGCTTTTAGAATGTCGTCTTCAGAAATCATTAGAAGAATTTCTGAATATATACATCACTAACAGTACGATACCAGAACCCATTAATATTTGCTTTCAAATCGATTTGAAAACTACAAGGCAACTACTACATTTTTAATTTCTCCACTAAAAGCTGATTTAAATTATTTACAGCGAATGTTTTGTTCTTGGAAGTCCTAGTTAATTCAAATAAAAACAAAAAATATGGCTTATCTTAATTTTATCCTATTTTTTTAGGAAAGTGTGTGTACACATATATCCGTCTGTTCTTCCGATAACTTTTGAACCGCTGGATGAATCTTCTTGAAACTTGACATTCACATTTAAGGACAAGAGACATTTTAATTTTTATAAGTTAAACTAGCCGGAAAAAAAACAACTTCATTTATTTAGCAAATTAATATCGAGATCGGAAAATACACGAGTTCGCAGCCCGATGGGGTCTTCTCCGGATAATTCAGATGTATTGCGCGTTGGCCGCCACACAACTCATGGTCATTTTAAAGCGAAAATATAATCCTCTTTATTCACTATCACGTGGGAATTCGAAAAATCTGACCTTATTCCTTGTCTACATCATAAAGGGAACCTCTGTGCAAAATTTCAGCTTTCTAGGTTCAAGGGTTTGGGCTGGAAGTTGATTAGTCAGTGAATGAATGAATCAAGACTTTTCTTTTTATATATGTAGATTTCTTGTGTGTGGAATTTCGTCGAGAGCGGGAAGATCCCAAAAGTTTCCATAGAAAAGTATTAGAATGAAAACGCTGGGTTTCTATCTTAAAGTATATTAATCCTCTTAGTAATCCTACAACAAATTGCGCGAATGATAATTTGTTTAAAATTAAATGGATTCAGACAATTTATTGAAGTAAATTTGCAAATTCTCTTTTTGTTCTGGAAAACGAAGAAATCTCTCCTGTTTGTGTTCAGCAGATATTCTAAATATTAAAAAAGGATACTTTTAATTTGTATCATTTTCATAGCTTATACAAGTCAATTCACAGTTTTGTAGTAAAAACAAAACCAAGCGACCCCTTACAACTCGCAATCTATCAAACGCTTGGGTTGACATTACTATTGATTAAAACTCATTCATTCAAGCCGCGTAATTTAAAGGCAAAATATATAACATAACAGCCTCATAACAGCCTCCTTAGTAATTATTAACGTACAAATAGATTTGTAGGAGAGTTGTTGCCTCCCAAGCATTCCCAGTGGAAGCGAGCCTGCAATGAGTTCATTCAGAATACCTAGATCTTATCATACACTATTTAGGTGCCTCTGATTAAGTGGCGAGGGACCATTTTGAACTGGAGGTGGCTTCAGAGGGTGGAAGGTATCATTTTACTTCTAGGCATATTCGTTTCAATACAGTAGTCCCCAGTTATCATTTTTATTCTGATCCGATGAATAGCTATCAAATAAATAGGGAGGAGATTATAATATCTTCTGAATGTAATCAGTAAAGATTCATTTTCTGAAAGAAAAAAAAACATCGAATATAGGGTTGATTTACGTTACAAGTGAACGATTTCTAAAGGGGTGTACGCACTTCTACGTCTATCTCCGTCTCTCGTTAAGTTTCTGTAAGATAATTGCTTTTACGTCTCAGTTTAAGACACAACGGATATCTTGAAATCAACGAACATAAATGTCTCTTCAAACGTAAGGCCAGCCAATCAGATCCTGCGTGTGAGCAACATCCAATCACAGAGCACTGACGTATTCCTACAAATTTTGAAGATGGAAAGCAAGTTCGCCGGCGCCATTTTGTTCACCGCTTCGATGGGATCGAAGGTTATTACGAATTAAATATCACATTGAGGAGATTAGTTTTCGAAAATAAACAATATTTTTACTGAAATAAATTAATGCTATGCGTCAGAATGTGCAGATGTCACCTTTGTAAAGAGATTTTGCATGAACAATCGAAATGCCGCTAAAAAATTAGAAGAAGAATTTCCGTTTCCTCTTTCGGTCTACTTCCGTTTTCGCTTGACGTAAGTTGCGACGATTTCGATTGTTCATGCAAAATCTCTTTACAAAGGTGACATCTGCACATTCTGACACATAGCATTAATTTATTTCAGTAAAAATATTGTTTATTTTCGAAAAATAATCTCCTCAATGTGATATTTAATTCGTAATAACCTTCGATCCCATCGAAGCGGCGAACAAAATGGCGCCGGCCAACTTGCTATCCATGTTGTAGGAATATGTCAGTGCTCTGTGAAAGTGCGCGACCATTTTGCCGATGACGGATACAAGACGTTTTCATAACCACAACGGAGACGGAATAGTGCGATCAGCCCTTAATCCTCACAACGTTACGAAAATCTCGACGCCACGTTCAATCATGTTCTATTTGATAGCCCTTATTTCAAACTATTCTTTTGCATCGTAGTTTCCATTCCAAAATATTCCTACAAATTCAGAGAATTCGAATCAATCGCCTTCCATTCCTCTCTACAGGCTTTCCTCCATAAACAGTCCAACGAACGTCCCGCTTTGAAGGGCCCGCTTTAGTAACATAAACCCGTAAAAGTCCATCAGGGATGAGTCGGGCAATTGGACAGGGATATCAGAAAAAGGAATTGCATGTATTGACCTTTGTATTGACGTTCAAGGGGTTTTAATTAATCTCCGGTCGACTTAGATGTGTGACTGGAAGTTTTGTTTTCGTGCATCCAAACTTGATTTATGTCTGGTCGATATAGGGCGGAATTTTTTTTTTTTTATGTAATGGATCCAGCACGTTTCTCTGATTGTAAAGATATTTAATTTTGACGTTCTTGTTCACCTTACAAGTCTGGAAGTTATTTGAAATCAATTACTTTTAATTTAAGAAGAAAAACAAAAGTTGTCGAAAAGTAATCTTCAACTTTCTTTTTCTTTTTTTTTCTAACTTAAGACAAAGTTAAATTTTCCTGTTTAAAATACGACATGAACTTTATTTGCTTAAGACAATTTCTTTGGTTTTTCCATTTGACTACAGTTTTTTCGTAATAGGTTTTCTCCAATTTCAATTGAAAAAGCAGAAAGCTAATAAAAAGAAAGTATTAATTTGAAATTAAAAACTAAAATGAAGTTCAAATAAATGGAAAATTTGAAATTTCTTAACAATTCATAAATTGAAATTCGATCAAAGAACATATTCAAATTCAGTTTTGAAGTACCAAGAAAGGAATGAATGCAAAAAAAAAAAGATTATCTTGAAAAACCTTATTAAAGACAGAGGCTTTTTGGAGAACTGAAAAGCTGCGAATGGAAGAAGATCAATTTTTTGACGGAGATATAACAAGAAATTCGAAATAACTTAAAGCTTATTTTTTTTTTCTTTTTGTTTAAAATTTCTGTTATATTTTTTTTTTAAAGTCGTGAAAACGACAGAAACTTTCACCTATTTCTCAAATTGCAATATCTGCTGAAAACAAACAAAATAAAATTTTCATTTTCTGTAAAAAGAATTAATTAAATCGTTAATTGTGTATTGAAATTTATAAATTACTAATTTATCTTAAATCGTATCAAGTCCCGCGCAATGGATTATGGATTTAATATTCATGGCTTCCTATAATGAATCAGATATTAAAGGGTACAAATTCATTGTGTAGAATCATCCAATGCTTTTTAATGGGATTTTTTTTTTTTATCTTCTCGTGCTAATTTCTCGACAAGGGCTCTTTAAGAAAAGATTTCAAATAAAAAAGTAGATCTTTACTAATAGGCATATCAAATATCAAGAAGATTAATACAGTAGTTGAAAATTTATTAGTGGGGATTGGCTGATTTCAGAAGTTCGTTTTCCTAGGGAAATTAAGCTAAAAAATAATTTGTTCTCTCCAAATATATTGACAGTCAGTTTTGGAAGTTAATTATATAAGTCATTCGCTATTCTAGTCGATTTTACACGAAAAACCATGCAGGACTTTTTTTTCCCCCCTCCCACAATACAAAAAAAGTGCAAATATTAATCGAAAACAATGGCAAAAAAAGATCTTTTCTGACTACTTCGCAAATTATGAACCTAAAGACAAAAAAAAAGTTAATCAAAGATCTAAGAATGTACAGCGAACAAACAAACTTCCTCTTTTTTATATACAACACCATGAAGTGTTTGGCGGGTTTTGAAAGCGCCACATATGCACCTGGAGGCGACAATTGGAACTATAGTATTATTGTGCATAATAACTCCACATATTAACCGGGAGGCAAAAACTCAGAACTGTGTGGTGTAAACGGGAGGGGATGGGCAAACATTGTTTAAGGATACTGCTACGGGGTTTTCGCGATAGCTGTAGATTTGTAACGATCACATGATTTTCTTTTACGAACTGGGTAAGGTTTCAAGTGATAGGCGTATGGAGAAGGGGAGAAAGGAGTGAGAAGTTAGGAATCTCGAGTTACAAAATTCAAATATAATATTACTTTGTACCTATCAGGTGACTTTTGTAACAACTGGGAAATTTCGAAGTGATCTCACAATTTCAATTTCTTTCTCATCCACATCAGAACAACTCTTTTTGTAACCTGCATGAAGAACGGGTATTCTGCTAGTGTATAAGAAAGAATAAGAAAATGTTTTTGTAAATAATTATTGTAACAAATATATCTATGATAGTTGTATATTAAATAAATTAATTAAATAAATAATACTTTTCTTTATATTAAAACTTTAACGTGTATCACTGAATTCCAGAAGATTAAACAGATTAACATTAAAGATTGCCTGACCACAGCCACGGACGTGGGATGAAACATGTTGCTTTTTAAACCTTCTTAATTGTTTTTAATGTGTGTAATTTTTTAATCTTCTAGAATACTTTTCTTATTTCATACCTATTATTTCGGTAAAAAGTTACACATAACGGATAACGAAATTTAGATTTTTAGCTCAGATTTTTAGCTTAGATTTTTAGCTTAGATTTTTAGCTTAGATTAGCTTTAGATTTTTAGAAAAAAAGAAATCTCTTTTTTACATAAAACACGAAAAGCGTAACAAATCTTTTTTTTTTTTTTTCGTTTGCCAGCTTTATTTTAAATATTTAAACAAAAAATAAATTCCTGAGATTTAACTGAGATAGATAAGAAAGCAAGAAAGTAGTAAATACCGACTAAAATAAAAAAGGAAGAAAGCTGTTTATTTGTTTACTTACTTTATTCCCAAGACAACCTGAGAAATCTCAACAACAATTTAATCGCTGGAAGCCCTAGAGATCTTAACAGTTAATTGAACTGCTCTATCTATATCTACCCACGAACCTGATTCTCATGGGACAACACTACCGATACGCCAGCCTTCTCTTTATTCAACAAATTAGGACCCCAATTCCATCTTTTCAATGTTTGTTGGCCGACATACTTTTTCCGCTTGTTTGTTATGAAGCAGTTCAACAGCGAGCAAAAGCAAAAGCAGTCACGTGAGACAACATTCTAGCAACTAGAGAAAGGAAAGAAAAAAAATGCTTTTCCTAACCTAGTAAAAGCAATGCACAGTAAACAAGAAAAATAAAATAAAAGTATAGATTTTCTTTTCCTTTTTAATTAAATTGAAGCAGCACCGCAGCAAGGTTGGTGCAAGTGGAAGTAGCGGAATTAAGGTGATGGGCCTTGGGGGGGGGGACCAGGATAGAAAGGGCCCAATGAAATATAATTAAACATGAGTGGTTTTATCGCCTGAGATTTCAACAACGTACAATATGTTTGGGCAAATTAATAAATTTACAGTTTACTTTCAGTATAATTCAATTGTAATTTCATTAACGAATCAAAGCTTGGAGGATAACACTTAGACACTTGATAAAAAACCTAAGCACAAGATGAGGGTTTGAAACGTCGTGAGTTTTTAATCTGTTATTTTTTAATCTTCTCACACTCGTGTTTTTAATTGCAGGCTTTTATTTAAAGCTTAATGTCTAATTTTCTTAAAACTGCTTTTTAATTTTTCTTTGTTTTTTTTTTTTTTTTTCAAAGTCATTAAACATTAAAACTGAAAAATATTTATTTGTAAACTAGCTGAACCCGGCATGCATTGCAATGCCACTCAAAGAAAGAAAGTGTTTGTTTTTTAATTCTGTTTAATGAAGTGCTTTTGGATACACAATATTTTTTGTTTTTCCGTCTGGTGCATATACGAATAAATCAGAAGGTTTTCCCACGCGTGAGCAGACCACATACAGCTGTCCATGTGTGAAGCATGGATTTTCCAAATTTAGTCCACACACTTGTAGCGATTGTCCCTTTACGCACGCGCGCCAGATATTGTAAAATGGTTCTACTAATTCAGAAACCTTCGCGGGCGTACGCACAACAACTCACCAAAGTTTCATCGCAATCTGATGAATGATATAGAATGCATACGGGACAAACAAACAAACAAAGACACATTCATGTTTATATATTAAGAAGATTGTAAATGATGTCGAATACTCATCTATCGGCATTTTTCCATCTTGTGAAATAAATTAAATCAGCAAATACAGAGGTTGCTCAATTTTAAGTAGCACCGATTTTACATTTCGCAGACGTGTCATTGACTAATTAGAGACACTAAACTCAATATACATCGAATACATTCGTACTATGTCATCTGAATAGGAAAGTATATTTCCCTCGAATCTTTTTTCTTCTGTATTTAAATTAATAATTGTAAATTAATTACGTTCACTTTATTAATATTTTCTATAAAATGTACATAAAATATATAAACTACAGTATGTATCAACGCATAAGAATGGTAATAAATTTTTCAAAACTAAATACTGTACAGTATTGAAAATTACTGTTTAATGAAATACTATTTAGTGAAATTACTGTTTAATGTACAATAAAATAAATATTTCCAATTCATACAGATATCCATATAAATTCGAATTTTTTTGTTGCTCTGCAATATATCTCCCACATAATATATTAATTCAATGGGATTTTGGTGTACGTCATTTTATTGTAATTCATATTGTATTGTAATTCTTTTTAGGATATATATATATATATATATATATATAATGTATACTGAGGACCCCGCTCCCCTTTTATTATTTAATTTGCTGAAAAACAATTATATTTGATATGACTACAAATTTCTTTATTTTTAATCATATTAAACATATAGCAAAATATACTTTAACTTCTTCCAGAAACTTTAGGTCTGCTACCCTTCGCCAACTAGCCTCAATTCAGATGCTTTTTGACGTAAATTTTATCTGATGTGTCCTTGTCTGCTGTTTTGACATGTATAGCCACAACTTCACTGCTCTTATCAAGTGATTAATCAATAGTTACGGGATGAGGTTAGGACTGGTTTAATTATTACATAACATCCTAATTAATACTACGTCAACTCAATTTAATTGTCTTTTACCATAAATAACCTGCATATAAAGTTATTGAGTCGGGAACTTACGGTTACCTTATTTTATGTATTTATTTAAAAAAAAATAATAAAAAAAATGGGAGCTATTGTGATAGCGACCAAAATCGATAGTTACTGCGTTTATCCTGTCCGTCCGTGTCCATTTCAGTTGTCAGTTATAGCTTGATCAGTTATAGCCTTGGACTCATATGTTGAAGGTTATCGGTTCGAATCCGTATATCTACTGATGTTGTTTTTTTTTTCTCTTAATCTTTTTTTCTCAATGTCGAGTTTTTTATTTTTCTTATTTTCCTAACTTTTTTTTATATTTTTCCTTATGTTAATGTATTTCCTTGTTTTATTATTTTTTTTTACTATTATTATTTTTATTATTATTATTATTATGAGTCGCCCTTAAATTTAAGCTTTAGCACAAAATTATATTTACTTGTTAATTTTAGCTGTTATTTCTTTTCAATAATTCTTTCTCTGATGATTATGAGTACCCTCATAATAAATGCATTATATCATTTTATAAATTAGATACCAAGAAGTTCGGGAAGAATTTGTATCCTACTTTCGTAGCATTACTTTTTTCATTTATATTTGATTTTTCCTTTCTCCATACGACAGTAATAGGAAAATTTAGTAACTATATAAAGCAAACGGCCATTATAAGGTTCTTGTTTTTTGTTTTTTTTTCTGATACATCTAATCATTTTAACTTATATTGAAAATAGTAAACTGATCATAATTAAATACCCAAGTTTCGATTTTAAGATTCGCGTCATTTCGTCTCTAAAACAAAATTACTGTTTTTGAGTGATATCTGTATGTGTGGATGTTTAAGGTATTATTGAGGATTTTGTGACTGTGAAAACTCGAAAACTAGTTATCTCCATCAAACTTCATGTTTCAGAGTACGATGGTATTATCTAGATATGAATAGATTTTGGAATTTATCTGGCCTTATTATATATTTGGAATATGTAGGGTGATTCAAAATTCCCTGTACAAACTTTAAATGTACAGTATGGTATCCGGATACCTTCCGACGAAGTGGATCGGGCAGGTCAGGAGGTTTGATGCGTCATCGGATGCTATAAAAGCGTTAGTGGGGGCTTGGGCAGTCATAATTCTGCGTTCCCGATAAAACGAGTAAGTCAGGCGAGCTCAGTGATTTTGAACGTGGCGTGATAATCGGATGCCACCGTTATAAAAAATTGGTTCGTGAAATTGCGAACATGCTGCACGTGCCGAAATCAACTGTGAGTGATGTAATTGTAAAATGGAGACATCAAGGCAGTGAAACGACAGATGCACGAAATGGTAGACCGAGAAAACTGACTGACCGTAGCTGTCGAACCCTGATGAGAGTAGGAAAGCAAAATCTCAAGTCTCCGTCCGTAGTGATGACGACGGAGTTCCAACATGCATCGGGCGTTGTCGCTAGTAGTAGGACTGTTCGCCGAAAGCTAAACTACTTGGGTTTCCACGGCCGTGAGGCTGCTCAGAAGCCGAACATCTCCGGCAGCAATGCGAAGCATCGGTTGCAATTATGCAGAGCTCACCGCCATTGGACTGTGGAGGAGTGGAAAACGTTCTACGGAGTGATGAATCTCGCTTCACTATCTAGCCGTGCGATGGACGCATATGGGTTTGGCAGATGCCCGGCGAACGCTTCTCATCCGACTTCATTGTGCCAACTGTTAAGTTCGGTGGCGGCAGCATAATGATGTGGGGGTGTTTTTCATGGTTGGGCCTGGGTCCCTTAGTTCTGTGACTTAGAAGCTTGTGCGGCCGTGGTTTGACGACATGGGTGTTCCACAACTTGATTGGCCGTCTCAGAGCCCCGATGTCAACTCCATTGAGTATCTGGGGACGAAATAAAATGCAGATTACGTGCCTTACCATATCGCCCATCGTCCGTGGCCGCACTCACTTCACCTGTCATGGCCGCCTGGAAGTTCCCGCGACCACCTATCAAAACCTGGTAGAAAGTCTTCCCAGACGGGTACAGGCTGTCATCATGCAAAAGGGGGACCGACATCATATTAATACGTGCCTGAGGAGCCTCCGTGTCCCGACCACGGGGTGTCCGGATACTTTTGGACATGTAGTGTAAATCAGGAATACAAAAAATAAACTGCATTCATAGTGGAACATATACCTTTAAACGCCACCCGAACGTATTAGATGATATACTAAGGCTCAGAAATAAAAGACAACAAGTAAGGTAGACAACATGTTTATGAGCCCTATGTTTACAATATGACAGTAAGGTTTACACGATCATACCTGTTTCCGTAAAATGGTTCACTTTCACACACTCTCTGGTGCAAACGTGCAAATGTTTGATGATAGGGCAGCACGACTGTTGGGGAAACGTTCACGATATAATCGTCCGTTTCCGTTCGCTGGCCCATTGGTTATGCACATATTCTGCTCTCAGCAATAGTAAAGCGATACATCCTGCTCGTGTACAAAGTCAACATCTCAAATGACTGCTCAACTAATGTGATGTCAAACAGCGCCCTATAGCACAATCGGGTTGCATTCCCGGATATACGTTCAACTATGAAAACAGTTTATTTTATGTATTCCTGATCTACCTTTAAAATTTGTACATGGAATTTTTAATTATGCTGTACATAATAAGGGCTGTAGGCACGGTGGCCGAGTGGTTACGGCGACTTAAGTGAAGATAACGGGTTCGTTTCCCGGCCTCAGCGAGGGCGGGGATTTTTCCACGCTCCATTCTCCACCAAACGGGTCCTAGAATCTACCCAGTCCTCTGCAGAATGGATACCGTGTTTCTTTCCGGGGGGGGGGGGGGGGAAAAGGCGGACGGGCGTCGGGCTGACCATCAAACCTCAACTGAAGTCCCATTGATCACAAAACGCGGGGAATTTATCTCCTGCTACCCCAAAGCCTATAGTAAGTGCTACTTTATATAAAGGTCAAAACAATGAAATATAAATAACTTACAAATGCAATTGTACGAAATTTAATGTTTGAGAATTAAATAAAGTTGTCTAGCCCTGATTAAATTTTTGCTTCTATAACTTTATTTGGGCACTTCTGAATAAGGGCTATATACTGTGTCCTAAATTATCCAAAAAAATTGCACTGATCAACATCAATTTTTTTATTTCAGAGTTAAATATTATTGTCCAGCCCTCATCAGATTTTGATTTTTATAAGTCATGTTTACAGATACTTTGCAGTCTGGGCAGTATACTGTGCCCTTAAGCAATTCAAAGAATAATGCACTGATTTATATCGAATTTCATATGTAAAGTTTAACCTAGATCTCATTACATTTTCGTGATTATACACCTATTTTAAGATGCAATTTTCTTCAGATTTTAGAATTTCTGACTTCTGTAGCTGAACTAATAAAGCTGTGCTGTAAATTTAGTTTTAGTAAATTTACTGTGCTGTAAATTGTGAATTAATTGTTTTGTTGTTTACAGTATGTAGTAGTTGATTAGATTTTAGCTTATTTAGGTTACCGTTAAGAGCTATTTTATTAAGGGAAAACAACTTTATGAGAATAAACATTTTTTTTCAGAAACTATTTACCATTTGTTAGTATGGAATGGTTCTGTTATTATTTATCTTTAAAAATCTGAAAACAATTTTATGTAACTTTGAATTTTTAAAGTAATTAAAAACGCCAGACACACAAATACTTAAAAAAAAACATAAAACACATCAAAACTTTAATGACACGACCAGGTTTCGACCGAACTAGCCGGACATTTATAAGTGTAAATTTCAGCAGGTACAAGCTGCTTATAAAAACATATTGACCGAGGATAGTTCAAATGCAAATGGGATATTTCTTTCAACGTCTTCTGGGGCCAGGAACCATAAACCGGAAACTTAAGAACCCTTAGGGTAAACAGGAGCATACGAACATCAGATAAACAGGAATCTGATGTACTTCAATGAGTCAATAGCTGGGCCGGTAACTTCCACGTCGAACTTACAAGGCATCATCACAAGGAATTACGGATGTAGGCTTGATAATTATTGGGGAAAAAAAACCAGTGAAAAGAGGGGAGGGGAAGAGAGTAAGGGTTTTAAAATTATCTAATCTCCAATTTTTTAAGGTTTTTAAGGTTTTAAGGGTTATTAATGAATTCTTATTTTAATAGGAAAACTGCACTGATAAATTGTTTTCACAGAAATGGAGTCATTGTAACAATGAAGA
>JAFIDM010009631.1:289320596-289356384 GCA_023159025.1 Thereuonema tuberculata | reverse complement strand
TCTTCATTGTTACAATGACTCCATTTCTGTGAAAACAATTTATCAGTACGGTTTTCATGTTAAGATAAAGAATTCGTTAATGACCCCTGATATTAAACCTTATTAAATTGGAGATTAGATAATTTTAAAACCCTCGCCTCTCTTCCCTTCCCCTCCTTTCTGTTTTTTTTTTCTTTTTTTTTCCCAATAGTTATCAAGCTTATATCGGTAATCCCTTGGATGCGGTGATGCCTTGTAAGTTCGACGTGGAAGTTACCAGCCCAGCTATTGACTCATTGAAGTAGGCTACATCAGATTCCTGTTTATCTGATGTTCGTATGCTTTTGTTTACCTTAAGAGTTCTTAAGTTTCCGGTTTACGGTTCCTGGCGCCAGAGGACGTTGAAAGAAATCATCCCAGTTGCATTTGAACTATCCTCGGTCAATATGTTTTTATAAGCAGCTTGTACCTGCTGAAATTTACACTTATAAATGTCCGGCTAGTTCGGTCGAAACCTGGTCGTGTCATTAAAGTTTTGATGTGTTTTATGTTTTTTTAAAGTATTTGTGTGTCAGGCGTTTTTTAATTATTTCGTTAATTTTATACACGTTAAATTGTCAACTTTCATTTAAAATTCCAAACAAATACAAACTTCATCAACATGTCTTCAATATTTCGTCCTATTTTTCAAGGACTTTCTCAAGATCCATATGTTTAAAACTTAAATAACGAAAAATACAAAATATGAAACAAAATACAAAATATGTTGATGAAGTTTGTATTTGTTTGGAATTTTAAATGATAATGAAGATAAAGATATGTCAACTTTCAATTTTCTATTAGCTGAAAGTTAATTAAATAAAAAAAAAATACTTCAGTCTCCCGAATTTCGTTATTTTAATCAAATCTGAAAAACGCGCAAATTGATTACAAAATTGATTACGATGCATTGTTAAGATCTTAAAAAAAATTATTGCTCGCTGCAAATATGAATCCATTGTTTCATGACGCATGCTTCTAGTTTTCAGTCAGTTTTCAATCAATTTTTTAGCCTAATTTCCTAGGAAAATGAGACTTTAAATCAGTCAGTCATTGTTTGTGTGTATGCGTATTGTATTCTCCTTCTAATAACTTTTGAATCCTGGATCTTCTTGAAACTTGGCTTCCATATTTAAGGAAAAGCGACCATTTAAATCTAATATTTGAAATATTTTCTTTAAGGATCCTTGTAGAGAAATTAGCACAAGAAGATGACAAAAATTTTCATAGAAAAGCAATAGAAACGAAACAATGTAAACCTAATGATGGATATTAATCCGTTAATGATCCATTAAGTTGCGCACATTTTGATTTGAATAATATCAATAGGATTTAAACAACTTAAGTAAGTATTGCCAATTTTCTTATTTATTTTCTGTAATTATTATAATTTAAAAATAGGCGAAGAATTTCCACATATGTTGTTTTCATGACTTAAATAAAACAAGAAAAGATATTTTAAGGAGCAACATTAAGAAGAAAGTAAGCTTTATATTCCTTTCGAAATTTATTATTGAACTTGATAATTTAACATTTTAATCAGCAATTACGATTGACTATGATAAATCAAACCGAAAAACTAAGCAAACTTTTATTCTTTGCATATCATAGTTAAATGTCAGTCACTTAAACATAATTTAATTTTTGGCAAAGCGAGCAATTGAGATAGCGCTGGACGAATGGGTTCGCGTTGACCTCTGACCCTGCAAAGCGATTCTCAAAGCCTACTTCTGTGAAGTTCTGACTTCATCAAACATTTATGACCCAAAATGAATTTCTATGACCTGTGTTTAGCGAATAGAGAAGAAAGAAAGTATATTTCACAACTTGCAACTGGGAATGAGTAAGATTTAATATAATGATTCCTAAAATTCTTTCTGCTTATTAGAATTTAATGAACACATGTCCAAAACTTAGGACAAATGCCATTCTTAAGGGTTAGCTACAGTTTCCGATAAGACAGCTTGTGGCGATTTGCATAATTGTAGATGTTCAGTAGAAAACAGGTCCATATACAAATTTCCTGGCAAGTCATGCGCATAGATGTCACATAGTAGCTCGAAAGCAGATATAAAGGAAATTGGCACGGCTGGTAAATTTCCGTGCTGGTAAATTTTATTGGCACACATAAAATTGTCTTTGTGTGAACTTCTTAACGTGAAGGACTAACTCTACAAATGTGAACTTTTTGTCATGTCTCGAAGACATCATCTCGATGATTTCACCCGGGAAGGATTATCGGAAAGTTGGAAGAAGGCCTCACAATCACCGATGCTGCCAGGGAGTTCGGATCGCGCTTAGTCTTGTCTCCAGGCTCTGGGGTAGCCTGGACCGAAATTGGACTATGGATCAATTAGCCTTTGTGTTGTTTCCTGCAAATTTTCCTACTGGTACGCCTATCCCTTTCAGACCAGATGAACTGACGTCTGGAATCCAATTGCAGACTGAATACTCTCGTCGGAGAACAACAAATTGGCCCATTCATCCATAAATCCAATTTTGGTGGATCTGACACCACTGCATACGCCTTCCATGGTTGCCCTCTTGATAGTGGCACACAGATGAGCGGCCTTCCAGCATATAGCTACATCATGTAGCCATCGATGTATAGTTTGGCTGGATATCCTCTTGCAGTGCTGGAATGGAGATACTTGCAAGCTGATTGGCCGTCAGCGTCGATTGCGTTTAGCTGTTAGCGCTAAATATCGATCTTCATGTACAGTTGTAGAGCGGGGCGTTCTCCTTCAGTGCTTCTGGAATACATTCCAATCAGAGCTGCCCAGAGCTGCCCAGAACTTCCAATCAGAGTTGAAATGCTGCCCAGAGCCTGGAGACAATACTATGCACGATTCCTAACTGGCAACATCGGTATTTGTGCGACCTTCTTCTAACTTTCCGACAATCCTTTCCCGGTTGAAATCATCGAGTTGATGCATTCGAGACAAGCCAAAAAGTTCAGGTTTGTAGAAGTAGCCCTTGACGTTCAGACAATTTCCCAGCCGTGCCAATTTGCCAATTTCCTTTTATCTGCTTTCGAGATACTATGTGACTCCTATATTCAGTCCAAAGACTCGTGGCCTCTGAATAAATCCTTCCCCTCCTCGCACCTTCACGCCCACAAGCAATTAGTCGACCGCTCATCCTACCATCGGCAATTCTTCTTGCTTTTTTATCTACTGGGCCTTTTTCTACAAACTATGTTTTTTTAAACTGTTACCTTTACTAAATTTTTATTATAATTACTAAATTCTATATCGAGGGTTCCAAGCCAAAAGGTTCTATGTGCACTTTTGATAAACTTTAGTTCTGTATGCTAAACGGTTTATTTTGGCGACATCTGTCGTGTGCCAGAAGATTTTGTTTGAAAAACTAGTTCTAGCCTATCAGCTGATTATTCCAAAAGGTTCAATTTTCACTTCTTTTACTTCTTTGAGCTTTCTCGGTGCCGGAAAGTTCTACGGGCAAGAAAATGACAAAACGCACATAGAACCTTTTGGCTTGAGACCCTCGATATATTATTCCTTGCAAAAAGAGTCCAAATACGGTGCATACTTCTAAGCATTTTAATGGTCAGTGGGTTAAAAAATATAAACGACCATTAAAATGCTTAGAAGATCACAAATACACCGTGTTTGGACTCTTTTTGCAAAAATAATATATAGAATGTAATAATTATAATAAAAATTAAATAAAGGTAACAGTTTAAAAAAACATAGTTTCATAGAAAAAGGCCCGGTAGATAAAAAAAGGAAGAAGAATTGCCGATGGTAGGATGAGAATAGTATAGGCGGGATAAAGTATTGAAGAAGTAGTATTTCTGCTGAATTATTTACAGCAATACATCTGAAGCCATTCAAGAGAAAATTGATAGGAGAATATAAGAGGCATCAATAATAATCTATTTAAGCCGTCTTTTGTTTGATGATAACTAGATTCCATACTAGTATTGCTGTAGAATTACAATCGATGGTACAAGAACGTTACGCTGAAAATAAAAAGTTGGATTGAAATAAACTTTAAGGAAACGAGCATTATAAAGAAAAAGTAGTTAACTGAGAAAACTGAACAGAGAGTCTTCGTAACTGGGCATTATGAAGGATATAATCGTCGAATCAAACTTGATAAGACATTTGACCAAAAATATTGAAAGAGCATTACGAAAAAGAAAGTATTTAACGTTAGTTGTTCCTCTTTCACAGGAGGCTCATCAAATCATCAGTCTCTGTGTATGTATAACAACTTTTGAACTGATTGATGGATCTTCTTGAAACTTGGTATGCGTATTATAGCGACGATGTAACTTTTATAAAAATCTTTTACAAGTAGGTCCTGGTCCAGAAATTAGCGGAAGGGGAAAGGGCAGAGGGGGGGGGGGGTACAAAAATTCTCTTCGAAAAATAAAACCTAAACAATAGATTTATATGCTATATTTCTATAAACACTTCATTACTTAAACAGTGAATTTAATCTCCTTTTACCTGATCCATTAATTCATAATGCTGTTTGTAATGGTTAATGTCAATACCGTTTGGACAACTTAAGAAATGCGATTAATAATTATTTTTTTTTTTAGAAAATTCAAAATGTATTGCTATCTAAATTCAGCAGATATTAGCTTTTGAATAAATGTAGGCTTTTTCGTTTTACGGCTTTACAAAAAGAAAGAAAGAAAGACATTTTATGAATCATATTTTACAAAAAAGTAGACTTTCTTCGAACTCTTTTTATAAGGTAATTTCTTTAGATAATTAACCGCATGTTTCCTTGGATCTCCTACGTGATAGGAACAAAATGGAGTTTACCAATATTAAACACAAAATATCTCTGATGTAACGATTCTTTATCATAGCAGAAGTAATTTAAGAATTCCATTACGGAAAGCAGATAAAAATATATAATCAGAGATAATCCTTATTCTCAGAAATCTGGCAGGAAGATGAAAATCAGGGCAAGTTGAAGGATCTTGGGAAAAAAAGCTATTATTCCAGAGAAATACGAGTTAACACTCGTTGAACACGACACTCATTCAAGACAATCGATTCCTCATCTGTGAGCTTGTCGTGACATTTAATCAAAGACCCTATTTGAGCTGAATGGAAACAAACTTATCAGCGCTTTTGACAAAAAAAGAGACGCCCACCTGAATGGAATGAATTTGTAGATTTTTCTGTATTTACTTCATTCACACACTGTTTTTCATTCATTTACAGACATCATGTTCTTAAAGTTTAAATGTCAATATAGCGTAAATTTCTAGGCCGATCGTCAAAACCAAAAGGAATTCACTTAGAGCTCTTTAAGGATGTTTTGAAGGAGGAAATTAAAACGCTTTAATATTACAGTTTCTTATTTATTCATTATAATTATTAATATTTTTATAATATATTTTTCTACTTTTTGTAATTATATTATAATCATTTAAGTTAATGAAATAAATATACAGAAAAAGATTCACTAAGCTCTCCAAGAATATTTCGGGGTCGAAAATAAAAATACTTCCGTTTTACATATCTTATTTATTTATTATTATTTATATAATTATTAATAAGTGAAAACCAACGACTTCACATAAAATAAACAAAAACACGCCTTTGAGTTTATCAACAGAAGGAATCAGCAGAATACCTTTTGAATCCTAACGATCGTTAGGCTAAAGGTTTTTCTGGTGCACTTCTTGATGTTTCTTTTGTTCGGGAGTCACTGTCGGAAGCGAGTATGACTTCCATTTCTGTTTCATGCCTTTCTGTGTTTGTCATCGGGTAGAGTGCATCGGGCTGACGAGTCCCCCAATAAGGACGAAACGGCCGTTCCCGATTCTTTCTGTTGACAAACTGTCTTTTAAAAAAAAGGAAAAAAAAAAAATAAAACGCAAGATTCTAAGAAAGTAGGTTTCAATGTTTCTTATTACTTATTAATGACTAGTATACGCTCAGCTATCATCGCATTGGGAAGACTAAGAATGCAGCTCTTCAGACATAAATTGTGAGGATTGGGAGAGTGGGTTGGTTGTGTAAAGGAGCTCAGATTTTAAAGTTGGACCATAAATGAGCATCGTAGCACATTTTGAAGAAATCCGCTTTTTAAAATATGAAGATTCTTTATAAAAAAAAACAAAAAAAAAAACGGTTGAAGAAAGAGGTGACACTTACAACAGATGGGAAAAATGGAGACGAAAATGCATGCACGTAGATTTTCAGTTACACTATAAATAAGCAACGTACCAAGCTTTAAGGAAATCGTTTTAGCAAGACACAGAAACAGACAGACAAACAAAGAAGAAAAATGTTCAAGTGGAGTAATGGGACCACTCATGCTCATTGCAACAACAGCAAGGAACCTAAGTAGTTTCAGCTCAGTTATTCCCGTAGTGGGGACTGCGCATGCAGCGCGGGAACCTACTTCGAGGACTGCTGGTAAGGGTGAAGAAAAACAAAATAACCGTGTTCACATTTTTAAGTTGAATTATAAATGAGCATCGCATCAAATTTTAAAGAAAATCGTCTGGCCGTTTAAACTAGACGATTAAGGAATTTGGGGGTGGGGGGTCATTTTGGGAGAGATGGAAGCCAAGACAAATAGCCTATATATCAAATTGAACCACAAATAAGCTGTGCATTAAATTTTATGGAAATCTATCTATCCATTTTCACGTGATTTGTATACGGACAGACAGACAAATGTACAAAGTAAGGACAAAAATATTCAGGTGGAATTGTAAGACTTTTTGTATGCCCAATTATTGTTTTGCTACGGATCTTCATTCGTCCACTTCTTTTATGTAATCCTTTGTTAAAATTCTTCGTCTTCATCTGTTCTACAAAAAAGAAAAAAGAATCCGTAAACCTTGAAGCAAATAAGATACAAAGAAATGAGCTTTTCAAGATTAGACTGAAAACATCAATGGCAAAAGATATTTGTTTTCATGCTTTATATTTTTTCTTCAATTATTAGTTCTTCCCAAAACTAACTTATTAACTTCAACAAAGAGCACTCTCCTTTGATCATGTGGTTTTTCAATCATCTTCAATCTTTCGACATTCAGTAAAAATCATTAAAAAATAACGAGTTAGATTTGGAAATGCCACAAGGTTATGGATATCACTGTTGGTTAATTAGAATGTTTGGAAATGAAAAACAAAGACAGAAAGAAGGTTACAAGAGATAATGTTTACCAATCTCAGTGCTTTTCAAGGTTTAAAGGTATTAAGAAACGAACAAGGATTTAAAGAAATGATTAGGAAACAGCGAGCATTAACCACAGAAACTGATAATTTAACGAATCTTAATTTAAATGGCAGGGGAAGATTTCATGCTGATTAATTCTTCTAAAACTTCGCATTTAATTGGCAACTTCTAGATAAAAATTGGAATACAAAGTTTTGATGAGTTAATTAGATACAGGCATATCCGCATTAATGTACGGCAGAGTGAGTATTTAAACTGAAAATGTTCTTAAAGTACAGCATTATCTTTTTTCTTTTTTCACTTATCGATGTGCAATTAAATTTTCTGAAATTGCCTTGCAATAGTCACATAATGTAAATAACGCACTTATAACTAAAATAAACACAACAAAACTTTTAATAACCAAAAAACCAGTGGGCAAACTATAAGTTAGGCCTATACTAAAAACATATTCACTTAGGCCTATGTTAAATACAGTTCTAATAATGCAGTTCTATTGTAGCTCCAAATTCTATTGAAGAATAACTTATTATATTATATAAAAGCCTTATTCTGTCTGTCATTGTCATAAGACTTTCAGTTTTTCCAATTTTTTTGACCAAACTATAAGAGATAGATTGGTCATGTAAATGGATAAAATGTAGAGCTTTTTAAGACAAACCCAAATGCTACAAAAATCTTTCGAAAAAAGTTATTGGTTTCCAAGATGGCGCCTTTTAAAGGGTCAAATTTTGACTTTTTCTCAATTTAAACGAAAAATATAAAAGTTGGAAGAGAACGTTATATTGAGAAAATGTTGGTATTTGAAAGTTCTATCGAACGGTATATCAGTCATTAACAAACGTTTCTGCGTCTGGAAGATACATGCAAAAATAAAGTGTTTTTGCGGCAACCCCCCGTGTGAGTGCCAACGCACTCACAACTGAGTTAAGCGGAAAAGCCCACAACGAGATGGAAAATCGTGTATTCTCCGATCTCCATATTAATTTGTTAAATAAATAAAGGTTTTTTTTTTTTTTTTTTTTAATGCTATACAAGCAAGGGTTCCGGAGCGAAGCGACGGTACCCGTCTAGTTGTATTTTAATAATAATGAATAAAGTACTAATATGTCTTGTTCTGACAGCTTTTACGACTTTTAATATCAACTATCATTAAATTATTTATTATTTAATCTCATGAAAACAGTCAAAAATAAAAACTGAAGGCAGCAACTGTTATAAAGTTTGTAATTGAAAAGTGATCGTGCCGGGTGGGGCGAAGGGGACATTATACCATTAAATATCGGTTCTTGAAAAGCGAGAGTAACGTAAACAGAGTTGCTATTGTAAGTAAGACTTAGCGGTATTCGTCTGTATACACTCCGCAAATTAGCAAGATAGACTAGCCATTGAGAGAGAGTAAGAGAGAGTACAGCTTTTTATTTTTAATATAAGCCTATTTAATAACTTTTTATGCTATTTAAACATGTTTGCAGTATTCGAATTGGTAGCAAATTTATGCTATTTTCCTTTTACTGTTAGAAAATTAAATTTATTTTTATTTTTTCGTGACACAAATTTGGTAGCAGAGCGCAATTTATTTTTTCAATATTATTTTTTTTGATTGTTCACGAAGAATGAATAATTTTATATCCGTGATAGCACTAATGACTAAATTTTCAAAATATCCAAAAATCGATAAACCACGTATCAACCAATTTTAACGTCATTACTTCAGTCAATTTGGTCGGGAAGGAATAACCAAACAAATCGATCAATTTAAACTCTGAGGTCCAATATTCGTTCGACCTGAAAATGAATTAATTTCGGTTCTTTTAAAACACAATATCCTTTCATGTTTGTAATCGCGATGGTAGCGCAGTTACCAAGGATAGAGGAGAAGGTAGGAATATGAGATAGGGTAGTAATATGAGATACCGTGGTTTTCGAACACCGTAGGCTGGTGACATCTACGGAAACAGTTTGAAATTACTTATGAAACACAAGAAATGAAAACACAAGAGCGCTATAAGAAGTAATTTCCAACTGTTTTCGTAGATGTTACCAGCCTACGGTGTTCGAAAGTACGGTATCTCATATTACTACCCTATCTCATATTCCTACCTTCTCCTCTATTATAAATTTCCTCAAATATTCTCAACAAGCATCGGACGTTACCATACAAAAAAAAAATGGACATACAGACTTACAACATTCTCACCTAGATCAAGTTCTTGAATTTCAAAATATCCCAAAAATCAAACCTTTGTAACGAAGGGTAACTATTCTTCTTTTACATTTTACTTAATATTCAACATATTTTTAGCTTTCTTTAACTAGGAGAGTTTGACTCATGAAGTTGTCTGTTTGTGGTGTGAATAATCCTCCCCATCTAATAAATGAATCGCTTGATAAACCTTCTTGGATATTGACATGCACATTTAAGGGACGATCTAACGATTATACAGCATTTAAAAGTTTTCCCGTGTGGGTCCTTGTTGAGAAATCAGAGCATGAAAGTGATCAAAATTATCTTAGAAAAGTATTCGAAACATTGGATTTCAAATGATGTCTTAGACAATAGATATTAAACTGACTTTTAATCCTTTTAATATGTGCGCCTTTAAAATAATTAAAATTAATCGGATTTACGTCGGCCGATCAGAAAAAAAAGTTACAAAGCTTATGTACGAAAAGCAAACCTTGGAAGAAACTGAGATGGTGATCACAGGTACACTATTTTTCTGCAAAGTCACCTCGACGATTTTGATATTTGTCACAAAGTTTGATTAGTTCTTCGATCCCAGCCGCATTAAAAAAAGTTAGCTACAATTACAGTCACTTTTTTTGCATCAAGTTGCATGTAAAGCGTCGACTTGATATGGGCTCTTTAGAAGCATGGAACAGATGAGCCAAAGTCACTGTGAGCCAAAACCGAACTGAATAGCGGATTTCCCGAAATTTCCCAGTGGAAACCGTGCAGCAGGTTCTGTGTGTTCCATGCAACTGTCGTCGGACACTGTCATGAAGGAAAATAACACAGCCATTCAGAAGATCAGAACGTTTCTTCCCTTAACGTATTAATAAGAGTCCAATTATTCAAGCGGATAACCATTTTGAAAGACCATGCGGCACTGAGTAGTAAAGCCCTCTATCGGATATTTCAGCAACCTCGGCATTAGGGCAAACTCATAAATTTCTAGCGGTTGTACACTTTTTTTTCTGATCTACCCTCGTAAATAATTAATTTCTTCAGAAAATGGAAAAAGCCTCCTGTTTATATTATATATTATAACTTAAAAATTACTATATAAGTAAATATTACAATTTAAAAATATTGTAATTAGTATTATTTTCATGATTTAAAAAGCACAAAAAAAAATAGGAAGAAGTTAGAAAGAAGTTAATGCTTACATTCCAAAAAATTTTAATTATCCAAAGAATTAGCCGACACAACTGGTTTCTTTGGATAATTGATATATGCAGCGCACGTAAAATTTCTATGGAAATTTTATCGTCTTCTCGCGCTAATTTCTAGATAAGGCCTCGTTTGGAAAATATTTCAAATATAAAAAGGTAGATCATCCCTAGTCCTCTACTATATATAGTTTCAAAAACATTCATCCAGAGGTTCAAAAGTTATTAAGAACACGCTACTAACAATCATTTGATGAAATTCAACTTTCAAATTGAAAATAAGCCAACTAACAAAAACAAAATACCGTAAAAAAATCCCCGGTTAATCGAACTAGGGTCAACCGAAACCCGGGTTATCCAAAACATCTCCGAAAATCGCAAATCCAAACAATAATACTGTACTGCACGGAAATAATTCGAGGGCGAGCAGTGCCGTAGCTAGAGGATTGGGGGCCCCGGGGCAGAGCCGGCGCTAGAAGGGTGAGGGGCCTCTAGCAAGATGAATTTTGGGGGGCCCTTAACAAGCCTATTTTAACAACCAAAAAAAAAAGGACAAGTGTGTATGGTTTTGTAAAAAAAAAATAAAAATCCCCTTCGTTCGGGGGCCCCCTTTGCTCGGGGGCCCCGGGGCACTGCCCCGGCTGCCCCGGTGGTAGCTACGGCCCTGAGGGCGAGTGTGTGAACGTTGGGAGGGGCGCAAGAAACAAACAAAAATTATTGATTTTTTTAAATGCTACAAACTTTCAGACGCTACAAACTATTAAGTACAGAATACTGTACATTGATGTAGCCTACTGTAATCCTAAAAATGTAATTTTAACTTTAATAAAGAATTTAAGTGTAGCAAACAAAGAGATTTTTGAATTCGTTTGACCTTCAACACCTTTAAAAATACCTACTGTAATTACAATACAAAATACTGTATATTAAATGTTCATGGCGTAACCGAAAGAATTGTTATCCGAAACGGCTTCCTCCCCTTTAGTTCGGTTAACCGGATTTTACTGTAATAAATAGCAAGATTTAAGAAAGTAGCTTCAAGTTCTTTCAGAAACTTTCGTGTTTTTAAAGAAAGTAAAAATGTTTCTCATTTCATCAACGAAATAAATACAATAATGAATTACACTAATAAATTATACTAACAAAGACTATTTTCATTCTCACGAGTAAGTAACTGATATAATTACTGTTAGTAATATTCACACAAAGGAATAATCGATAAAAATATCAAAACAGGATTAAGAATAAGGACAAACAGAAAGATTATTTGACTTGGGAATACTTATAAATCAGGAAGGGGATTAGTGCGATGAATAAATAAACATTCCATGAAAAATGCATCTTCGCAACGGAATTAAAGGATTTTAAAAGTGAAAATTGACAGCTGTAGAGATTCTAGAGATAAGCGAAGAACTCTTGGGAATAACGATTTCCTAGTTTCCTTATTGAAATGAGGCCTTGGAAATTGAGAGAGGAAGTTGACACTCGAGGGATTCTGGGGCTTTGCTTGCTTCTTATTGAAAGATATTTTGTAAAATTAATAATTTAAGCTGCTTCAAATCATCAAAGTAGGTTATCAGCAGCCAACGATCAACAAGAAAATTAAATACGAAACAATTATTTAAGACAATTAGAAACTTACAATTTTCGAAAATTCAACAGATTTTGGAACATTAGATTAATCGTTTAGAATTAGTTGGATACGCATTATCAACAAAAATTTGCTTTTGCCTAAACTTCCATACTCTGTTAATAACTTTTGAACACCTGAATGTATCTTCTTGAAACTTGGCAAGCACATTTATGAAAAACAGACGATTTCAGTTTTTATATTTAAAAGCTTTTTCCTATGGGTCATTGCCAAGAAATTAGCGCCTGAAGATAACAAACAACTTCCTATAATGGATGTCTAGGGATGTCTTAACAATGCATATCAATTCTTTGAGTAATCCACTAATTTGCGCGCGCTTAGATCTCATTTATAATTAATTGCATTGTGACAACTAAAGTAAGTAATGTGGACTTAAATTGTTTTTCCAGAATTTTAGCTATCTTTCTTAAGTGAGGCTTAGCGAATCACTCAGTCTGTGGGTATGTCCTCCTCCCCTTTAATAGCTTTTGGATGAATCTTCTTGAAACTTGGTATATCTATTCGAGAACTAAACACGATCTAACTTTTGTATTTGAAATCTTTTTAACTGGCTTCTTGTTGAGAAATTAGCGCGTGAAGGCGAAATTGATTTCTATCCTATTAATACTTTATTGTCTTAAACAATAAGAGTAAATCCAAGTAGCTAATCCATTGTGCATAGTTTAATTCTGTTAAAATTATTCTGATTTAGACAACTTAAGGAAATAATGCGGATTTAATTTTTTTTTCAGAAAACAGAAAACTTTTATTGGTGAACATACAAACAACAACACTTAAAATAATTTGGATAAAAAGATGAACCGTAACATGTTCCGATTAGCTTTCGTTAATCATCTTCGGACGGAATATAAGGAGAGGTTAATAGTTTGCCAATACATCGTCATGACCTTCTTTCGGGAACTTCTTGTTTATGTTTTTGATAAATTTTCAAATAAATTAATGCTTAAAACTATTAAAAGTTCACTTACTCTGCCTCGAGCTTCCAAATCTAATCATCTTAATCATTTTAATGAAACTGCTGGAATTGCTTTTCATCAAAACTTTTTCGTACAATTACTACTTTAGTTAATATTATTATAAAAGATACAAAAGCTTTTAAGAAGCTTTTTAACTTCCGAATTAAATTTCCTAATTTTTAATTAGTTTTTAAGTTTTTAATTAAATTAATTAATTAACTTGTACATTGTTAATATTCTATTTACATCATTCAGTAGGCTTGTAATGTAATGCAATTTGATTTCTGGTCTAAACCAATTCGTAATGTATTCATTTCAATTTTGATTCATTACAAATGCTAGGTTATTTTTGTTGTCAACCCATTAAATAGTTCGCTTGAATCTTTATGAAACGAACTTGGGTACATTCAATAAGATGTTTTCAAAGGAACTGAAAACCTACTTTAATAAAATGTTGTTCTAATTTTTCGTTATTTTTCATTTTTCATTACGCAAGATTTGATTAATAATTTTTTTTTCTAATATCAAATTAAAGATTGTAAGTTAAAGTCATTTACATAAAATAGTAAATGATATTTAATAAACGAAAATGAGAGCAAAAACAGCACCTGAATAAATTAAAATTTATTTTCGTCCTTCTACGGACTCATTAGCCGAATCCCGCCTTCGAGTGAAAGGCTGGATTGGGCTGATGAATCCGTAGAAGGACGGCCGTTCCCAATTCCTTCCCAATAATCGAACCAGAGGGGCAATTTTAATTTATTCAGGTGCTGTTTTTGTTCTCATTTTCGCTTATTAAACATTTTTCACAGCACATTAAGCTTCTGATTTAGTAAATGATATTATTAATGATATTATTTCTGTACATGCATAATATGATATAAAACAAATACATCAGTTTCATAATTTAACTAAATTTATCTGATTTTTTTTCATTAGGAAAAAAGAAAATCGTACATTGTTATAAATATATTTATACGACATATACAGGGTGGTGCAAAAGTCTGGACCCATAAGCAATTATATAACCATTTATAGTTTACATATAACAATTGATTTACAAAATTGTACTTATGAAAATGTAACTATAAAAACATTTACAGTTTACAATAAGTGTTCGAACTGCTTTCCACCTTCTTCCAAACATTTTCTTACTCAGGAGACACATGATCTTTGCACATTGCTGAAGATAGAGTTATTCCCTCTTAAGGTTTCAATTTCTTGTGTGATGTTATCTTTTAATAAAATAATCTTTAACGTGCGTGAAAATTTTTTATAACATAATAGAAATTAAGCCCAACGCACTAGACTAAAAAATTACAAAATACAAATTAAAAAGAGCTCACGCTATCGATTTCATTAGCACTTTGGCTAATTTCTTCAGGCGACAATTACAAGATAAATAACAATACAAAAAGTCAGTCTTTATATAAAAACTAGATGAAGACCAGGTGATATTTAAATGACGGTGAAGTCCAACTATTGCTGACAGGGAGGAGTGCATAAGAGTCTCGGAGCAAGTTATTTTATTGTCCATGGTTTGGTTTATTGTTGGTTGCAATGGAGGTAAAGACTGAAAAACAAAAGGACTATCTTTTAGTGCTTGTAATGTTCTTGGTCTGTTAGCATAAACCACTGATTTAAGATGGCCCCATAGGAAAAAATCCAGAGGACTCAAATCCGGCGATCTTGGCGGCCATTCAACCGGTCCTCGACATCATATCTAATCAAGGAAATGGATTGGACATCAAAATTATGTTAAAAATAGGAAATCATTTGTTATACATTGTTTATAAGTAAATCAATTGTTATATGTAAACTATAAATTGTTGTATACGAAATTGCTTATAGGTCCAGACTTTTGCACCACCCTGTATTTGCTATACGTATTATATGCAGGATAAATCCTACATTTTTCGTTAATTAGGAATGAAGAAGATTTTGATGACAGATTCTAAACGAAACGAATGGCCCTTGGCGACCGGTCGAACGAACGGTTGTGAAAGCGATCATCTAGAAATCTTCGACTACATGAGCGGGTGCTCCATCTCTGTTCATTGCCAAAAACCTCCTGTCTATGTACTGATTTATTGGATCCTCTCAGGATTAAGTCCATATACCTCATTCAGCATATTACGCTGAAACAAAGGTCGAACAAGTGGGCTCCAATAATCTCACACCACACAATGAAGCACCCCTATCTCTGATGATTTGTTTCTCCAAGACACCGTGGGTTTTTCTCACTCCAGTAATGAACACTTATGGAGTTTCACCACAACATCAATTGTGAATTAGGCTTCATCGGTCCGTAGAATATGCGATATTATTTCTTTATGTTCATCATACATCGCTAATATTCAACTGCAAAAGTCTACATGGGTTGGATAATTCTGCTGTTCCAACCCTTGATGGCAATACCTGCAATACTGGTGAAGCTGGTGAGTTCTGAAAGCACGGAGGAGTGATTGCTGAGATGTTCCAAATTGATGTCCGATTGTCCTGCTGCTGGTATGTGGACTTGCAAAAGATGAGAAAACTGTTACCTTGATCCTGGCATCAGGTGCTGCAAGTGATGGCCTCTTGTTCGTGATCCTGGGATAATACTTCCAGTCTCCTGGAATCTCCGCATCGTTGCTTGACTTGATGAATGCCTTCTGTCAGGATATGTTTGAGCAAACATCCTGACTGCCAAATTAATGTTTTGTTGACTAACACCATAACATAAGATCATTTCTACAAGTTCATTTACTGGATATGAAGCCATCCTTGCGTTCAATAGGCGGTGTTGGCCAACTTGGGAGCTACCTTTATATTATCCATTAGCAAGAATTACATGGAATAATCTGCGAACGTTCCGACATTTCTTACTGGGAAGTGGCTTAGCCTGATTTGCATACTTCAACATTTCATAATTTAGGCCAACCCAAACTACAAATTGCAGGAGAGAAACACCTACAATTTTCCTATAGAATCCCATGATTTCCTTTAGAATCTTCATTATTCCTAAATTACGAAAAATCTAGGGGTTAACACTTACCTGGACCATAACCTGAACCACCCTGTACATTTATTTATTTATTGTTTTTAAATTATTTTGTTCTGATAATTTTAAATCTCATATTATACATTTTTTAATTAAAATGTGGTATAAAGCAAATAACTTTAAGCAGATATACTACATAGAAGGTTTTAGAAATAATTCTTTCTAATTTCAGTTAAGTATATAATAAAGAAGAAGTAAAGAATTTAAAGCCTACTTTCCTTAAATTACTATTCCTTAAAATCCTCTTTGCTATTTTTTTCATTTTTTTTTTAACTAAAATATCTTCTGAATGCAAACAATAGAAATTCTTAATTTCTGAGAAAATTAACTTAAATCCATAATTATATAATTAAATTGGTTTTACAGCTCTCGCAAACATTAAGAGTATCAATAAGCAGATTAATTATTTAGACATTGATAAGAATCTATTTTTTTGATTTAAACAATATTTTCTTTCTAATGCTTTCTGGGGAATTTTGGTCTCCTTTTCGTGCTAGTTTTTTGACAAAGACCTATTTTGAAAAGATTTCAAAATATGAACGATTAAGGATTAGATCGTCTCTAAGTTCTTAAATACGCATACCAAGTTTTAAGAAGATTCATCCAGCGGTTGAAAAATTATATGGGAACACGCACACTCATGCAGACAGACTGATTTCAAACTTCCTAGGGAAGTAAGCGAATAAAAAGTATCTATCGGTGTAGAAAACTAAAAGTAAAGTTAAGGAGGTTCCACAGACGTGCATTAAGGCAATGGGATGAAGGAGAGACAGGATGGCTTGTCCGACGCGCGTTCGTCTTTATCTCGGGAAAGAACTCGCAATTTTAATAGACAGCTGGGTAGCCTTTAGGGCTTGTCCATAAGAGGAAGACCTGAGTAAAAATTACCAACCACTATTTGAGCTACCTGGTCAATGTTTGTAAAAGATAGTGTAAGAAATAAGGTATTATAAGAAGGATTGAGTTGAAAATTAAGGAACTCTTTCATATATCAAAACGAAGTAGGATATATGAAGAAATTGCTTATTGATTGTGTATGTAAATTTTGAAGGGTATTTGAAGAAAATGAAAACTTGAAAAAGTTTTAGCCAAAAAAGGGAAAAAGAAATATTAACATTAATAATTGTATGTTAATATTTCATTTTAATATTTCATTCTTTGTAATACAGACGTTAACATGCAATTAAAATATTGCATATTAACATTGATTGTATACCAGTGATTATAACTAAACTGTCAATAATCAGTTGAGCGATGTAGAGAAGGATCTACTCAACGGATTACAACGAAAAATACGATAAAGAAATTCGTAGAATCAGGCGAGTTGAGTGCACCTCCGGGCACATGCAGAAAGCAATGTGGAAGACGACGCACTTAGCGGTGCAGAAATCCACTCGCATCCGGAGCTACCCTAGTTACCATATTCGGAGCTATCTGTATCCTCGCAATTGCATCTTCGCCACAAGATTGTTCCGTCTTCGTAACAACGTAATTGCTTAGAGTCCATAACTTAAGGCAAGATGGGACTCCACCCCATACTTCATGTACTTATTTTTGTCGCCTTGTCGGACTCATTTCTCTTTTTGAGTCATTTGGAAAAATTTCAAATATAAAGTTAGATTGTCACTAGAAATGAAAATATGAATACTGACTTTCAAGAAGATCCATCTAGCTGATCAAAAAGTAACATTCACCAGACACACACACACACATACATACACAGAAAAGGAAGCTAAAAATCCTAAGGTTATACAAATCCTTATACAAAAAAATGGCCCATCACAAACTTAAAGAAAATGAACAAGAACAAAATATGAAAAATCATATTGGATAAGTGTGCGCTTGCTCGGAAATCATTTGTCGACATAAACAAAAGAATAACCTTTAATCTGTCAAATGAAAATAAACATTAATAAATTAGGATGCTTTGAGCCTTGTGAGACATTGGGATACTTGGTTTTCGGTTGTTAAGCCAGGGCTACTTAATGTGCAATAATAAGAATAGCTAATCTCAGCAAAATATGAAATATGTGTAAAATTCCAACTAAGGCAGTCTATAAAACTTGAGATTTTTATTTAGGAAAAAGTGGAGTGGTTTTGATGACCGTCATAAAGAACATGTCCAATACTGCAGATTCAGAAAGTGAAAAAAATTCCCACTTGGAAGGAGAGAAAAGAATGGAATTTATTTTATTTATTGGCATTTAACTTTAGGTTAAATAAACAACTGGTAACAACCAACACACAAGACTATTTAACAAACATACACATTAAAAAGTTAGAATTCATAATCGGTTTCGCCTTCAGTATTGTGTGTTGGCTATTACGAGATTTTTAATTATCATGCGCCCCTGTAAATTTCTGTAATTCTTTAAGGTTAAGTACACTGCATAATATTTGTTAGTGGTTTAAAAAGCAATTCACGGAAGTCTATATATTTAAACTACAAAACTTTAAGTCTCTGGAAGAACGTTAAGCCTACCTACCATAAAAATATTATTCATATATAATATTATAATAATATTCCATATAATATTATTCTTTATAATTTTCATTTACTCTTGTTAAAGAGGATAAAAATGATAAAAACGAAAAGTTTACATTTATTTTCAGAGTCTAATATCTGCTGAATAAAACAGCACATTGTTTTATGTTTCGGGAAAAAAAACAGTAATTAAATCATCATTATTTACTTGAGTTATTTAAATAGTATTAACTTTAATTATATTAAATCATGCGCAAATTAATGGATTAATATTCATTCTCTAAGACATCGATGGAAATCTACTGTTTTGTATATAAGGTGATTAAAATTCTTTATTTAAAGTAAGAAATATTCAATAGAAATATTTATAGAAATGAATTGTTTAGATTCCAATGGTTTTCAATGCAAATTTCTGTCTCGCTCTCGCGCGCTAATTTCTCGACCTAGACCCACTTGCGAAGATATTAAATATGAAAGTTGTATCGTCTATAGTCCTTAAATATGCATACCAAGTTTTAAGATCCATCGAGAGATTCAATTGAGGTAAGCTATTAAGGTTAATCATACCGAAACTGAGTAAATTGAAGACTCTCACTCCTCATAAAGTAGGCTATAAAACTGTATTCTTGGAATTTTTTTATCAAATGGGTCTTCGTCCGCAATTTTCCGGTGATGAAAGAGGAACTCATCACTTATTCATGCACTGAAGGGAATGCGAAACACGACTCATATTCAACGAGCACTGAATGTAAATGGCATCTTCCTACCCAAATAATGGAACTGAATTACTTCTTTCACGAAAACAATGTATTTAAATTCAATAAGAAATTGTACCCACCCCCTCACTGCAGTTTGGTTGACTATTTCAAAGCGATGTGGTTCTTTGAAGTTCCCAACCCACTTAAACAAAAATAAAAAAAATAAAAGAAATAAAAAAAGAATAATAAGATAAAAAGAGCAAGGTCTTAGAATGTTGCATTTTTGTTTTTCTAAATTTTCTAAATTTTAATTTCTATGTTTACCACTTGTGCCGCTGATGACGTAAGGATTAATTGGCTGTATCTTCACAGAAACAGTAATATGTTTTTTGTATTGGTATTTTTCAAATTACACATTACTGTCCGGCTTTTTATATATATATATATATTTCCGTTAGTGGAGGAGGAGGCGGTACTTCGTGTCTCTGGAATAGACACGACTCAGTTGGAAGCTTCAAATATGAATTGATAAAGTTTCTTCTGTTTCTTTGAACATCGGTTGCACGATCGGTGCTACGACACATCGCAGCTAGAGATAAGATCGTAGATCTGCCAGAAGAATATTTCTTTCCAGATACGGTCTTGAGTTATATCCAAGATGAAATGGATTCTGAGATTCTTATTTTCCATGAGCCAACGGGAAACATAACTGAATTTAAAGATCTTCATTAAAAAAGAAGAAAGAACTTGTAGTCTACTTTCGTTAAAATGATATTCCTAATAAGTTCATTATTATTATTTTTTATACTAAAAATCATGAAGATGACGCAAACGAACAGTTTATTTTTAAATTATGTCAACTAAAACCAAGAATTGAAAATTCTCATTTTATGAAAAACTAAAATAAATTAAGTCTCCTTATTTTCTTAAATTGTCTCAAATCTATTACTTTAGTAAAACAAAAGATTCTCTACGGGAATTGTTGTCATTTCCTCGTTATAATTTCTCGATGAGAATCCACTTAAAGACAATTTAGCTTTTATATTTGAAATCTGTTCCGATTTCAAATATAAAGCTAAATTGTCCTTAATGCTTAAATATGCATACCACGTTTCAAGAAGATACATCCTGCGGTTAAACATTGTTATAAAATCCTGCGGGCAAAAAAGAATGGAGAAGGATTAATCATTCCAGGGTGTCTCAGTGACATCCATTGCTCAAAAACTGAACTGCTATAAACTGTGAATCACTGTAAAAGTAATGCGATATTATTAAATTATTGTAAATCCTCATATTTTGGGCATGTTCACAATCTAAACTTTACTTTTTAATTATCAATTTCACTCATTAATTGATTTGTCTTATTATATTTTGAATAACTTCCATCGCGTGCACTTCCAGATTAAGAGTTATAGCCATTTCCTTACATGGCGAACTTTCTTTGTCAAAGCCACTGTAGGGACATACACACACTTATCGATTTAATGAGTCTCAATTTCCAAGGAAATTAGACTGAAAATAGCAAATTATAGAAACATTAAATTATCTTCTGCTTTGTATAAAAAAAAAGGTCAAATGTGGAACGTTCTTACTATTTGTAAAAGAATCACAAAGCAAAGAGAAAAGAAGGTCCGTTAAACCAATCCCACGCCTAGCTGACAAAAACAAAAGTCGTCGTTGCTATGGAAACCCTGTTTGTTGCCCGCTTGGTCTAGAGACGGCATGGGAAAAAAATTGAAGGGAAGAATATCACTGGTTTGCTTAGGTATGATAAAAAACACAGCTTTAAATAAAAGATAAAGATCATCATTACTTAAATCTACTTTTTAAATTTAATTTACTTGTGTGAAAAGGTAATGGAAGAAATAAAATAAATAAGAATTTTTAAAGAACTGAAAGCTTACTTTCCTTAAAAGGTTATTTCTTAAAATTTCTTTTATTTTTTCTTTATTTCTTATACAATATCTTTAATCTTCATTTCTTTTACTCGTGAAGAAATAAGTCTGAACGAAATATTGTGTATATAAAGAGGTCGTACAAAGAAATGAAGATTAATATTCTTTTAACTTTTTCCGTTTTAAAGTCGTGAACATTATTAAAACGAAAAGCCAATGCTTATTTTAAAATTATTACATCGTCTGAATACAATCAGTAGAAAATTTTTCAATTTTCAGAAAAAAAATAATGAAATTCGCGTTAGATGCTTAAGTTTAACCGCTCGCTAATTAATGGATCAGCTACAAAAAATTATATTTATTGATTTCACACAATGAGATTTTACGGAAAAAGGATAAAATTTTGTATGGTTTTCGTGCATCTTTTTTTTAAATGTTTGATTAGCTGGTTGGATTTAGAACCTTGAAACGTTCCAGTTTTTTTTTTTAAATACCAGTCCTCAGCAGGTAAACTTTGGAAAGCACTGTGATAGCGAAAACCAAGTATTAATAGACTTAATATATCTTCTTTCTATAGAATTCTACAAAAGTTGTGAAAAGATGTCAGACCTTTCGTTACTCTGCAAAAATCAACCTTCTAAAATACGACTGCTTTGAATTACACATTCAAATACGCGGCGTTAACATTCGCTATTGACACTGTACAGGAACGGGAAATTCTCATGAATGTATCGACAAAGGAAAAAAAAAAACCTTTAAACCTTTAAAATTTCTATTCAAAGGCAATACCGTCAATTTGCTGTCAATGTTCCTTTTATACAAAGAAAAAAAAAAGCTCAAAAATATTACTGGCATAAATTCTGCTGGTAATCAGGTGAAACAGAATGGATTTGCGTCAAGTTCTTGAAAGAGCGAGAAATCGAACTGACTTTATCAAATTCGAAATGTGTCTGCGTCGAAGCCGTGTTCTCATTCACAAACTTTGTTATGACGAATGTGCGGTTAAAATTAGTATAAATTGAGACAGCAATTAGATGCCGTCACGTCAGTTGATTTGGTCGGAAGGAGTAACCAAACAAATCGATCAAATTAAACTCAGGGGTCTAATATTCGTTCGACCTGAAAATTAGTTAATTTCGTTTCCTGTTGTTTATAACATCCTTTTCCTGTTTATGACCGCAACGATAAGCCTACCTAAATGGTATAAAAGGTTTTCTCTAATATCTTAATAGGCATAGGACTTGATCACAACAGGTAGACCCGACTTCAGAACATTCGCACCTACGACCAAAATTTTCACAATATCCAAAATCGAACATTAAAAAAAAAAAATGAATAATTAATTTCTAATATTCAACTATTTTTTTTGGTAGAGAATATGGATAAATCCAGAAAAGTACAAACTATATATAAATATAGTATTATGTAGATACATAGTTATAGACCGATACAAAGTTCGTTCTCCCTTCAATATTTCCGAACTGTCTGGCTTCTAGAACTAGATGGCTCTGTTCTCTTGGAAATAGTCGTAACCTGTGGTTACAGAAAAGCCGTAGCAAGTGTATTCATTTGAAAGTACAGTCGGACCTCGATCCCCTTGGGACCTCACGAAAGTGACCTTGTAAGCGGGATGACCTTATAACCGATTCATACGCATTTGTCAATAACTAACCATTATATAAATACATTATAATTTTTTGTAAAATTTAATACGTACAAAAATATCAATTTATTAGGTTATAATTTTTTAATTGAGCTGAACCAATTAAAATTAATGGAATCAGAAAGAAATTAGTTTTTAAAAATTTTAATTCGGAATAAAGTTGTATACAAATAGTACAAGTATGCTCAAGCAAAGTACTGATGTACAACTGATCTTACTTAAAATAATCCATAATACAGGACTGTCGTGATTTTGGTTTCATTTTTTGTACAATGTTTTCTAAGTTTTGTAGTTTCTGAAAATGTTCTTCAGCTCCTTCAGGAGCTTACGACATTTAATGCTCTGAGTGCTTCTGCTTGTGTCACCGCTTCACTTTCAGTATCACTGTCGTTATCCTCACTTTCTACTGCATTGGAATCTAAAACTTGCGAAACAATTTCGGAAATCGAAGCTTGAGAAGTGATAGCAATTTCATCATCAATTCTCACGTATTCACTTTCCCCTTCTATAGCAAAGCCGCGATTTCTGAGATCTTGTATTAACACAGCTAAAGGAATATCGTCTTCATCATCTTCATCTGTTATTTCATCTACACTATTTGTAGAAAATTGGAAGATCTGGAGAACGTTCTGACCATACAAGGCGTTGAATATCCTCGCTGTCTAGACAATCCTGAACAGCGAGTGTTCGATGACATGGTACGTTGTCGTCCATGAACAGAAATGTATCACCGACAGCACCACGGAAAAGGCGAACATGAGGCAGCAGAACTTCATCAATGTATCGTTGGCCACATGTAGGGGCGTGCGGTATTGATCCTGATGCCGGCCCATACCATGATACTGGAAGTCGGATATCGGTCCCTTTCCAGGATATTTTCTGGACGATACGCAGTACCACTCTCACGCCAGACCAGTTGGCATCTACAATCCGATGACAGACTGAACCTTCTCTCATCTGAGAACAGTATGGAAGCCCATTCCTCTTCGGTCCAATTGCGATGCTCACGACACCATTGCAAACGTGCGGTACGTTGCAGTCTGGATAATGGGATACACACAATAGATCTGCGGGCGTATAGTTCTCCTTGTCCAAACGTCTGGCTACAGTTTTTCGGGAGATCCGCTTTCCTGTGGCAGCAAGAAACTCATATTGCCACTTGCTGAGCTGAGGTGCGCCGATTCCGTTTTGCCGTTAGGGCAATGTACCCGACTTCTGCAGGCGTCATACTTCTAACATGACCTCTCCCGTGACGCCTGCTACACATTCCAGTTGTTGTAAATGCTTTCCACAGCCGTGAAACAACGCTGTGGGCGATGCCGAATTCCCTGGCAACATGTTATTTATCGCCCGTCTTCGATCTTTCCAATAATACGGCCACGCTAAACTCATCTAAGTGATATCGGGAAGACATGCCGAAAATTTCAAGTTCGTCAATTAACGTTTTCCAGTAAAACTTTCCCTTCGAACAACTGTCCACATGCGTCCAATCCTTCAAATCTCTTATCAGCGCTGTCAGGTGACGCACAGGCGTGGCAATGCAAAATTTTCACCTCTTCTTACTGTATCCTGCACTTATTCCAATGGTCGACATGTGGGTTCCTACATTTTGTGGTTGCTAGGGGTGATAGTGCTATCAATCCTTCGCAATTGTTTAGCAGTGTATATATACTACAGTCGTTTTAAGTGTTGTGGCCGGTAGATAATAATTAATGGAAGGGGTCCCCATCCCGTGGTCTCCACGATCGCCAGATCTTAATGCTATTGACTTTCTTCTGTTGGAGACCATGTGAAGAGCCGCGTGCACATCACACCTGTCGATACAGCCGAATTGCTTTAACGAATTGTCGAAGCCTGCAAGTCCATCCTTACTACAACTGGTATTTTTGAACGAGTGCGATAGTCACTGCTCCGGCGATGCCGCTATTGTGTAGAACAAGAGGGATGTCATTTTAAACATCTTTTCTAATACACAACACTCCAAATAGGAGGGTGGCAACGGTGCTGCTGTGAATGACTGTCTATCAGTCCCATCACTAAAACGACTATAGCGCCGTGTCGGACACACATTACTTAATGAAACTATTTTCGTACCCTCTATCTATCATATTCTTCTGTAACATAAGTTCAGAAACCTATATATAAACTATATAAGAAACTATAAATATAGTAAAATGTCTTTTTTTGCTCATTTTCCAAATTCGACTTACGACAGCATGTCGGAATGGAGCCCGTTCATAAATCGGGAAATACCTATTAGCCTGTGTTTTCATCCGCCAGTAATCAAATCAAATAAAATGTTATTTACCCCATAGAGCTGAAGCTTTAGTAATATATTCAGACTGGAACTGCCTAAATACATTATTATTAATACTAATGGGCAATAAATAAGATATCTCTGTACAATCAAACCCGCTGTGTGACAATTCGCTTTCCGACAGTTTCAATTGCCACCATTCATCGATTTTACGACCGCTGATTCGTCGAAACAATGCTTTTCGAAACAACTTGCTAACCATTCGAAATGCAGATGGTGATAGTTTCCTGCATCTCTTTGTGTTACTGACTTTAAGTGAAGACGAAACTTTAATTTTCATTTCCCGTTTTTTCCTGAAAATTACCCGGTACCCGTTTTCGCAAAAGGAGATGAAGATGATTTTTTTAAGACTCGAGTAGGACGGAATTACATACGTACAATGTTTATTTAAGTTACAGATCCTTTGTTTACATCAGTTATGCACGTATACCACGATTCCAGTACAGAATAAGGATCAACAAATATTAAAAAAAATAAATATAAATTAAGGGAGTATTTCGCAATCGGACGATTTTCGCTTTGCGGCAACGGTCTAGGTTCGCAACGACAATACGTATATTTTTTTGTTATGTTATAATGATTATTGAAATTGGATGTTATAGTGAGCCAACAGCAAAAAAAAAAGACAACATAAACTTAGCTAATGGTCTACAGCAGAGGGTCCCAACCTTTATCAAGTCGAGGCCCTTGATATGTTGCTATGCTTGTGCGGCCCCCCAAAAAATTTACAAGAATAAAATTTAAACACAAGCACGTTTTATATAATTGTGTATACTTTAGAATAGGCTTAAAAAAATATTAACGGAGTAACGTAAACTACAATGTGAAATAATTATTATTAAAATTTGAAATCCATTATTTAATTGTAATTAAGTTTATTAATTTAAGTTCTTTATAAATGAAATTAGTTTCGTTCAGTGTAATGGTTGATGTAATTTCGCAGCGATCAACTTATGAATATCTGGCTCCAGAAATTTTAAATTTTGAGTCGTAGGTCTGGTTCTACATTAAATCTATTTCTATATTTAGTTTTCGTATGGACGAGAGATGAAAATGTAGTCTCACATGTATAAAGTTGCAAAAGGAATTAAGTACAGTTTCGAGACATAATACAAGCACGGTGCGTATAACCAAAAATCAAGCAGTACCAATATAGAAAACCATCTTTAAAGAGGAATGACACGATAATTCAAGAAGTTTGTCTTCATTTGATGGTAATTCATTTTCTGTTATCAGGAATGGATTTTTCATCCAATCATTTTTTATCATGAGACCTTGGAAAATAATCTTTTAAACGGCACGCTAAAGACTCAATATGCTCTTTCATGCATTAAACAAGATTGTATAGAAGCTGTTGCTCACTTGATGCTAAAAAGTCATTTGAGACTGGGAAACGAATCATACTCGCGGACAACCCTACCTGCGCTCTGTCGTAATAGTGATACAGACTAGTTATTTGCTGCTTTCTTCAACTAAATTAAAACTGGAGATAGAACTATATCATTGTAAGAGTATTCTAAAATTACAAAATATAAAAACACGTATTTAAGTAAAACAAATTTATTTCTATATTATTAAATTGCATTGCGAACCCCCTCAGTCGGCATCGTGGATCTCAGGTTGGGAACCGATGATCTACAGACATCTGAAATGGATTGTACTGCATTAGAAGGCTTAGTGATATAAGGGTTAAAAGTGAGTTCTATTACAAACTGAGCCTCACAAGTTAAGAACATGGGACCAAAGACAAACTTCAGTCCAATCTCCTTAAAGCCTAACATTACAGTATCTAAACACCAATTATCTAGAAAAATCGCTAAGATCACTGATATTTTAGACAGTAAAATATCTTTTTCAATATTTACATTTGGATGTTACCGTGAAGGCATTCGAAAATTGGGATTGTGAACATACAACACTCACCTTCAAGCCATTTGTGCCTCAATCGCGTACCGAGAGACCTTGATGGAAATAGTATTTGGCCCTTGAATTAACAATAGCTTGAATGAATGAGTTTTAATCAATAGTAGCGTCACATTTAATAATCCAAGCGTTGATAGATTGGAAACTGTACTTGACTTCACTTGGTTTTATATTTGCTACAAACTGTGAATTGTCTTAAGTTTGCGATTACGTTTATTTCTGCTTCGCTGACAGTAGACCAACATTTATAATATTTGTGATGACCCTTAACAACAAGAAGTTTCTTAAAGAGCTTGAAGTCTACTTCCTTAAAATCACTTGGTTTTTTTTTTATATAATTCGAGAAAAATAGTACAAATGAAAAGTCCAATTCTTTTTTTAATGCTAATATCTACCAAATACAATCAATAAATTTAAAAAAATAATAATAATTAAATCCGAAAGTTGCCGTATGTTGCCTGAATCACATTTTTAAATTAAATCACATCTCATAGTAATTATGAAGATTATTAAGCAGATTATTTTGTTTAAGACTTCGATAAAAATTCATTGTTCTGATTGTAAAGATTTTTTTTGTCCGAGCAGCTAATTTATCGACAAAGACCCACACTAACAAAATTTTAAATTAAATTTTAAAAATTCAATATCTTAATCAAAAATTTTATATGAAAATTTCTGCGTTTAAAAATTAAAGTAGATGCCTTGGGGAATTTTGCTTAAATAAACTTCACAAACAATTCATAATATAAATTTACTTAAACTCCTACAAAGCAATTATTACACTATTTGAAACATAATTAAAATAATACGTAATTCATAATGTCCTGGGGAATTCGAAACCACTATTGATTAATATTCATCTGTTTATGGATTATTTGAAAATAACAGATACAAAATGAGTCATGAAATTAAATACCTTAAATATTAACCTTAAAAATTACAAATAGTTCCTGAAAAGACTGCTTTTCTTGAAACGTTACTTCATTTCTTTTTTTTTTTTTTTACACAAACGAAAAGTATCCGTTCACTTCAGCGACCCCCTACAGTGTTAAAAAAAGGGTAGCTATTATGCTTTCCCCGCACATGGGTATGTGAGTGCAATGCCCTCCACAACACAAACCGAGAGTCGGAGTCCCAATAGTTATACTTTCTTAGACTCCCTATGACCTGGAGGTTTAGGGAACAAAAATACCACAACCAGTCCAGGCTACTTTGGTTTTTGGTAGCCAGTGATCGGATCAGGAAAATTGTGGTCTAACTATACTGAATCGACTATTATATAAAGGAATTTGCTTGAGATACCAAATGAACTTAACGCGGGCTTTGTTTACAATTGACCGTTCACCGTTTAATTACAACGACTCGAATTCATTACATTTATTTTCAAATTGTAATATCTGCCAAATATAAGCAGAACAAATTTTTCCATTTTCTGAAAAAAAAGTTAATTAATTTTATTAATTTTTAACTGTTACTTAAAGTAGTCCAGCCATTTTTAGCGAGGTTGGAAGGAGTGAAGACCAAAATAAATGTTTTAAGTTAAATGGGTACAGTAGCCCAGAGATTTTTTTCTTCTGTATTTTTTTCTTCGCCTACTTGTTTGTTTGCTTATTTGTACGCGATTTCCATTAAATACTGGAAGAGGACGACTTCCCTCATTGTTCAATCAAAAACCTGAAAAAAAATTACAACCTTCTAAATAAAATAGGTTTCAATTTTTTTCAGGCACTTCTTGTTATTCTTTAGTAAATGAACCTCATATAATCGCTTAATATTTGAACAGTTTTTACTCCATTTCAACCAGATTTGAATGATCGTAGTGAAATCTCACGTATTATGAATGATATGAAAGTTTCTTACTACTGTCTAAAAAACAAAAAACAAAATCAGGAAATTCGTCCAGCCCATTAACGTGATGGATGTGCAAATAAACAGATGGACAAACAGAGAAGAAAAATGTTCACGTGGAAGTAAATAACAATGCAATTATGAAGTTAGATTGAGGGACAACATTTTTGTTTTCTTTATTTTGGCAGTTTCTACTGAAAGATCAGCACATTTTTATTGTAATACGCTACCAATTCGTTTTATAAAAGTAATTTAAATATTTCTTATTTGAGGGACATTTTTTTTAGGGATGGAGACACAAATGATGCAAAAAGCGGAGACCCAATGAATGTTCTTATCTTTTAAGTTAGACCATAAACAAGCAACATACGAAATGTTATGGAAATCCATCCAGCCGTTTTGGCGTGGAGCGCGAACAAAAAGACAAACGATAAAAAAAAATATCTAAGTGGCATACTAAGAGTTCGTATTCTCATTCAAAAAAAAAGAAAGACATCTACGTTACTAAAAACATAGTACAGTACATCCTCACTAATCCGGTTCCATCACTAATCAGCACTGATTTCGGCTAGCGTAATTTCAAATTTCCCGAGTCGCCGCACCAATCTGCCGCTACGGTTTGGTTGCGCAACTTGCTGCATAACCATTGTTACATTATTGGCGTGACTGTTGACATGAAGACATGTAAATGTGCTTAGTTGCAAATTTCAGCTGTTCACTTTGGAAGAGGTAGTGATGAACTTTCTTGTGTAAGTCAGCAGAATTACCTGAACCATTTTTTTTACCTGTGCTTCATTAAAATTTCACTTTATTTTCATTTAATGTTCTTTTTTTTCTTTTTTTAGCTAACTTATACTGATTTACGGGGTATTTTAAAGTTAGGAGGAGGTGGTTAGTTGCTGACTGAACTGTATCCTAACCTAACCGCGCTGTGATCCGGCAAGTCACTAATCCGGCACCCTACCGGTTTCAGTGATGCCGGATTATTGATGATATACTGTAGTTGCGTTTTGAGTTTTTTTTTTGGCTCAATCATGGCACACTGATTGCTTGCATTGTTCTAGTTATTATGAAAACTCAGAAAAAAAAAAAAAAATCATATGATTGGGGAAGGCGGGGGGATTTTTTCTAAAACTCTAATGAAGCTTTTTTTTTTTTTTTTTAACTTGTCGATAATGCAGAAAGCTGAATTTTCGTGCAATGATTTTTTACAAACTTATTATGACAAAAAAAAAAAAAAAAAAAAAAAAAATCTGAAAATCAAAACATATTGGGAAAAAAGAGAGAGTATAAACCCTAATGATATCTTTAAGAACCTTTAAAGTTAAGATAATCGCCCTTCATATAAAAAACAAAAATATATAAATTAAGAATAAAAAGGCAGAACTTTTTTTATTCTGATATTAATATTATTTCCGCACGTTAAACTTGTTGTTAAATGTATTCTTTTTATAATTTAATCCTTCCTAAGCTTAGTGATTGCTAGCGGGGATTAAATTTCTGCCCTTTTTTATTCTTATTTTATATATTGTTGTTTTTAATTATGAAGGGCCATTATCTTGTTGACTTTTGTTTCCTTTATATGTTTCTTGGGATCACTGAGCTGTTAGATACTGGGCAAATCCAGCTGATGAAGGGTAGGAAACTTGTTCTGGATTCCCGGTATCGAAAATCTAAAATCAGATCAGTGATTCCTTATTCATGTGCTTGTATGTTTTTTGTTGTGATGTTATTATTATTTCCGCACATTAAACTTCTTGTTAAATACATTCTTTTTTATAATTTAATCCTTCATAAGCTAAGTGGTTGCTAGCGGGGATTAAATTCCTGCCCTTTTTTATTCTTAATTTATATATTGTTGTTTTTAATATGAAGGGACATTGTTTTGTTGATTTTTGTTTCCTTTATATGTTTCTTGGGATCACTGACTGTCAGATACTGGGTGAATCCAGCTGATGAAGGTTAGAAAACCTGAAACAGCTGTTCTGGATTCTCGGTATCGAAAAATCTAAAAACAGATCAGTGATTCCTTATTCATATGCTTGTATGTTTTTTCTTGTGATGAGAAAAAAAATGTTAAAATGTTCACTTGGAATAGTAAGATTTCGCAGCTCAGTGAATTATATTTTAACTTAATATAAATATTTGTCTAATTTTTATTTCTAATCACAAATTATTATTTTTAAAACTTGCAATTATCCATTTTAAACATTGAGACCAGGCCCTACGAGAGGAGGGGGGAAGGATCAGTCGGAATATCGCATCAAGGACAGGGAGATTAAAGGAGGCCTCAGAGTCCATAAACCGCTCCTCCATTCCACCACCTCTTACCTTCTGTATCTTTTTGTACACCTTTTTGTACACCGGCGTAAAACGGTATTGCTAAAAACAGGGTGGCTGTAGAGCAGGAAAGGAGTCCAGAAAACATTTCTCCATCACCTCATAAAATTCCTCTCAAAGGTCTTACAATTTACTACGCAAAGGGCCATAATTTTTCCCCTACATTAGTATTTAATATATCAGTTGGACCCGGTCAACCCGGTTACTTCTACTTGGGAGCCATTTTCAAGAACAGTTTATAGGTTTTCACAAGAATAACACAAGGCGAACACCGGAATGCTTCACCTGTTTAAAATAGTGGGCTTCCTCCTTCGTCATCAATATGAGCATCTCATGACACTGAGCGCGGGTTGGTGACCGTTAAATAATTCACAAAGACAGGCAGAGAAAGTGTTACATTCCGGTTGATGTTACAGCAACGTGTGTTTCAAGGCTCTTGAATCTCAAAACTTTGTGAATTTTAATTACATAGGGTGCCTTTTGTTGAAGATATCTTGGTGGTGAGGTGTTTTATTGTAATGCCATTGGTCACCTGGCCAAATCATGTGACAAGCAGGTTTCCTGTAGCAAATGCAGAAGGGGGGGAGGGCACACATTCTTTGATTGCGTCTCCACAATTACTGTGTGTAGCAATTGTACGAGGGCTGGGAAAGATGGTGTGGGTCATGCTACTAACTCTGTTGAATGTCCCTGCTTCATTAGAGCTCTATCAAACAGCAGGAAACGAATTGTTTATAAATGATGCGCATTGCGCAGTTTAATTTGGGAAGGGGACAGGTGGCCCGAGCAGAGATAAGCCATATGGGGAGATTGTATAACCGACCAGAGGGGAGGATTTTCCATCATCATCTCAGGCTATTTAACGACAGCAATTCAGAGCGTATTTTGCCACTCTCAATGGAAGGAGCTGGATCGACTTATCTGTCGTTAAGGGCTCCGTGCACTGCGGTTGGGAAGTTTTTCCTGATGACATATGCAGTGATCAAAGGTTGATTAGCATCTCGCTCGGGATTGCTGTAGCCTCTTCCTCGTCTTCCTTCTGTTTGAGAAGGGCTAAGTGGGACCGTTTTAAGTCTCATTTGGAGAGTGTACGGGACTATTTGTTTTCCACTCTCGCGGAGAGGGACGGGGATACGGCGGCCACTCTCTTTCAAGAGTCTTGTTTTTTGGCTTGTAAGCTGCCATCCCCCTCTCTCGAAATAATTATAAAAAGAAATTTAAGCCGGCTTGGTGGAATCCTGACTTGAAGTCCAATCGATCACGGGTGAGGGCCCTTAAAAAGAGATTGTTGCTTGCCAATCCCGAGAGGAAAGGGATACATACGAAATTTAATGGAGGAGAGACTATCGGGGTAGTTTGAGACGGGCGAATTCGAATTTCTTGGAGGAGATTCTGTGAGGAGTCTTGTGATCGCAATCATTTCGGTCTGCCGGTGAAAGAGTTAGGCATCCCTGGGTCCGGCGAACCGTCGTGACTCGTAGTGGTTTATATACTTACTCCGAGGAGGACACTTCTGAGTCTCTCTTACGTGAATATTTTCCTTGTGATGACCCCTCCTTGCATGATACTATTTCTATCAGGATTCGGTACAGTTCTAAGATATTCTATGCTACGGCTTACAAGGAAAAGCCATTCTCCTTACTTTACTTATTCAAGATTTAAATCTAAATTCTGCTCCAGGGCCCGATAATATTCCCATTAGGGCTCTTTCCTATAACAACAAAGTATGTCGAGAATTTTGGGTAAATTTACTCAATAAATACCATCATGACGACGGTATCTTTCCCTCTGTTTGGAAGAAGGATTCGTGTTGCCAAAAGGTGACAATAGGTTTCGGCCTATCTGCCTTTTCCTGTTGTCGGCAAGGTTCTGGACAACCTTTGTTGTAATAGGATAACCCATTTTATGGAGTCTACCAGTTTCCTTTCCCAGAATCAGTTTGGTTTTAGAAGGGGCCGCAGCACAGTCGGCGCTATTTCGGCCCTTCGAGATGTTATTTGTTGTTGTGGGGCCGGGGGCCGGCACGTGATTGTGGTTTCCCTGGACAACACTTTCAATCATGCTTGATTCTGGAGATGCTAAGGAGGGGACGATGTCCTTCAAACTTGTATTATTTGATTTCTTCTTTCTTGGAGGGTCGTTCCGTTTCTTTGGGGTCGGCGGCTACCTCCTGTATGAAAGGTTGTCCACAGGGGAGTAACCTTGGTCCTTTCCTGTGGCTTTTAGTTACGGAGGACCTCTTCTCTTCCTTGGCATTTTTTTTATGATGCTCAGGACATTGGTGATTCCATTATGTCCATTCCTTTGCCATGACACGGTCGTATTGATCAATGCCTCATCTGTAAAATAAAAATTGAAAAGCTTTGGGATTCACAAAGAAGTTATAAGAGCCTGAGCGAACCTCAACAAATTGGTTATTAATTCTAATAAAACCTCTATATTGTTCATTCTCTGCAGAAAAGTCAACGGTGATTAAAAATAACTGGTTTTCTGTTATATTTGGTATTCTTAACTTCCGGTTGACTTGGAGCGACCATCTTACTCGTATGCGAGCCAAGATAATGGACAATGCTAGTAGGTTTCTCGCACTGGCTCCGAAAAACGGAGGGATGAATCCCGAAATTAGAAAATTAATTTTTAATACTATGATTAAGTCCAAGATTCTGTATGGGGCAGAGATCTGAGGGGAAGATGCCCAGAAAAGTCAGATTAAAAAGCTGCTGAATACATTAAGTGTAGGCCTTTTTTATTAGCAATAACTAGAACATATAGAACTGTTTTCAACGATATTTTAAGTGGTGTTTCCCCCCCCCCCTCTGTGGATTCAAGCCCACCATTTGGCCTCTCATTATAAACGAGTTAGTAGCCCGGTATATTGTCAGAGGGTTCCGATCGACGGCTGGGTACACCTGGCAAACACACACATTTTTGACATCAAGAGCTGGAATGGTCGGGATGAATCCTATGATGCCTACACCTTTACCGACGGGTCTAAGTTCGAAGGCAGAGTGGGATTCCCCGTTCTTTTTTTAGACATGACCTTGAACATCATGTATCTTTAAGGAGCGCTTGCCTGATTCTTGTTCTGTTTTTCAATCAGAGCTCTGTGCCCTCCGGATCGCGGTTTCTTGGGCGGCCGCTTTTTGGGGGGAGCTGACAGGCTCGCGCTCATTTCTGATTCATATTCCGCTCTGCGGTCTGTGGTGATTTGCTCTTATGAGCGTTTAGACGCCCGGGATAGCCACATTGATCTTAAGTTAACTAATTATGTAACAATCTGGCAATTGTTCTGGGTAAAAGCTCACGTTGGCTATTATAGTAATTTGGCTTACCGACAAGGAGGCCAAATGTGCAAATGTGTTGGAAGCGATCACTTCTCGACCCTTGTCCTGTAGTTTGTCCAAGTTTATTATGAGATCTGAGGTTTCCACTGGACTGGATTTCTTCTCTAAGTTTTGCATTCATATAGTGACAGGGTTAATGACCGCACTGTCTTTGGTGATTTTCACGTGAATCAGTTCTTGACTTCATGGTGATTTTGGTTTTTATCTCTTTAGGTTTCGCAGGATAGGTAATCCCGCTTGTCGATTTTGTGACTTTCACCAGGACGAGGATGAGGATGTTGACCATGTTTTGTGGAGTCGTGAACATTCTTGCCGACTCCAGCTCCGTTTTCATTTTGAGCAGTTATTAGTCACAAGTGGGGTTGCTGTACTCTGCGAAAACCATGAAATTTTGAAAAAAATTCATAAAGATTTAAAAAAGTTTGCAAAGGGATTATTATACATTTAGAGGCCCCTTTTTTTGTTTTTGTTTTGTTGTTTCTGTTCCTTCATTCGGTTGACTTTTCGGGCATGGGGAGCAATGCTGCGGATGGACTGCGAACTTGACCGCTCACGGTTGAGTAGGGTCTACGACGGCTTCTCCGTGGCGGGTGCGGTCCTGCCGTAGCATCCCCCGGCTAAATATACGAATGTGTGGATTGTCCTTTTTAATTATTGAAATTTTATTGCCGTGGCTGGTTGGGCAATGATTTCGGTTCAATTTTCAGCTCTCATGCATTGTTTGATTTGGGTCATCTTCCTCTTTTTTTATTATACCTCTCTCTATAATTACTTTTTGATTTTTTTTTAACTTTTTATTACTTTATATATATGTTTAATAGTAATATTTATGACGTCCCTTTCTGACCTGAAACCCTTCATTTAGGGTAAATGGTCAATAATTTGTCTACAGGACCTTGTCCCTGATTAGTTTTAACAGGAGGAAACCAGCAAGGCTGCCTTTGCTATTACTAAAAAACGGGAAATCGCGCCTGTGGACCCGTCATGCCAAGTGACAACTCAAGAAGCGGGTGGCATGGCGGTTGA